>LR990968.1:9873545-11112601 GCA_905163465.1 Craniophora ligustri
ACTAAGTTCTCGATATAGGTTAATCGTTATGTTATCGGTATCGATTTGAGGTCGATTGTATCCTGTGTATTGTGTGGGAAGAGTTGATGTATGGTCGAAATGAAAGATCATCTAAGTTGATGTCTTGGCCTGGTTTCTGATTTTATTCCTACAACTAGGTACATATTACGTTGTAGATACCTAATATAGGTATTCAACTATTCATGAATGGAGGGCCATCCTAAACCTACAGTGCTATCAATTAGTTGATATAAACTAACTAGATTACTTTTCAATAAAACTTACTTAGTAGGTATTATTTAAAATCCCAACATTTTGAGTATTTTAAACTTTACAGAACTAAAATGAATAGTTACCTAATGTACCTAATGCACAACATTATCAATAAATATAACAACAAACAGCACATCTCTGCGTTTACTTTGAAACAAGTAATCTTGAGGTATAGTTATCATGCAAATCATTTACGTCATTATGCACATTGTTGATGTGAATCAGAGTTGCTGACTCAGTCACATTCTCTCGGCAGGTAGTGGTCAGGTATGACTCATCGTAAATTTGTCACAGCTTCATGGTCATTCATAGTAGTTTACACCTGATTATTTTTTCAACGCCATCTTTTGTTCGTTTTGAGAACTTTATTTGAAAAATGGTTGTCGAAAAATCACATGCTTACTGTTTGTCGTTAATATTGCTATTTAATAAAATAATTTGTCCATGTTATATAATAATAAAAAAAGATTATGGTAGGTACACATTTCAGAAAATACCAACACATTGACATAGTTATACAGAAGTATATAGCACGAAAAATTCCGCAGTTATTTATTTAACTAGTGGTCTAAAGTCGACAACAAAACTGTTACATATTTTTTAAATTAATTAACGAGGTTCACACGTCTGCGCACGCGCATGGAACGTTCACACTGCTAGCCTCGAACGCCTATGGACACATCGCATTTTACGTGCGCATAAACTGCACTGCTCGCGTCCAAGGGACGACAAGTTAATTCCTTGCACGAGAACTACTCTCTAACTAACTGCTGACAAACATAAAATATCCAAAAATGTCTACGTTTCTAACAAATCGCAAATCGCACTGAATGTTTGACAAGTTTCGGACCCACCTTAACACTAAAGGTAACAAATTAACAATAACTATTAAAAAAAGATACGTTGTGATCTTTGCCTATTTAAATATAGGTTGATCCTCTTAAGCCCATCTTAGCAGTCATAACAAGCGGCCTAGGCATTTATAATGAAGGTACGACATGTTTTACTAATTTATTATTTTATAATACAGAAAATAGCTACTTTAAGTTGTAACTTTGTAAGTACTGGACATATCTTAAGATTCTTGAACATGATACCAGCAAAGACTGTGTCAACCAAAATGAAATTTAAAGCAATTTTACAAATAATATAATATACTTACCATTACACCTGTGTATCTTTGAAGCGTGTGTATGAATCTCATTTGTATGAGATTCAGGTTCCACTGGCCTCTTAAGATCGTACATATATATTTCCTGATATTACTGCATTATAAAGTACCTTGTCAACAGCATAATTTATACAGCGATGTACATTAATGGTTTACGTGTCAACATTAATGTAAATCATATTATGGAATTGGAATGTCACAGCACCCAGATATAGGAATAAATAATATTTACACCTGAAAGTGAAATGTTTTCGTGATATATTCTTTTTTGTCCCTTTACCCGCGACTTCGTCTATGTAGTATATATTGCTTCAGCAAAAGGCATACGTACGTCCTTCATCAGAAAGAATTATACCTTCTTGCAAGTTTTATCAAAACGTCTCTTCGTGATCCTTTCCTATACTAAAATTCTCCGAATTCTCAGTCAAACAGTAATAGTTTCGCATTTATGACATTAGTTTGGATATGATAGTGGATAATATGATAGTACGTGTAGTATGGATTAAAAGAATAACAAGGCTTCAAAGTCAAAGTTCTTCTATAGTGCAAATACGAGAAGATCTATTCGAGACATTTTAACTCGACAATGTGATTGTAATTTCTAGTACTGGCTGGCGTTAGCATTTATCGACAATAGAGAACCATGGTCTAAATTATATGCGAATAAAAATATAGGGCAGCCTAAAAAAAAGGTCAATTCTTTTGATATTAGTGCCATAACAGCTTTCAGTTGGCCCGTTCTCGTTCTCTTCGTGGAACGGGTCCAAATTGGGTAGACCAATTATTTTTTGTTATATTAAACTTGATTGCCACATCTCTTTAATGTAATCAAGAGTCCAATATTAGTTAGTACATACTAATAACGTTTTCACATGGTAAGGTAAAGTGTTTATCTATTAGGAAACCCCAGATCGATGACTAAGCCTCAGGTCATGACTCTTACGACAAGCGAGAGTGTGTCGAATTACGGTGGATAGTACACAAAAAAAACGAGTAGTTCGATTCGACGAAGCTATGACAAACCACTTTCAAATACTTTAAGGTCATCGTGATTCAAAAACATCACGAATACAAACACGTCTGCTAGAGAACCTCATTCAGAAACTTTTCTGTCACTTTATGTTGATAAATTTCTTATTCAATCTTTAATTACGGGTAGTTAAACACCGCCATTCCAAAGAAGTCAGTAGTATGTGAATATATCATAGACATCTCCATCCATTGCAATAAATTTCAAAAACAAGTCATTGTATCCAGGTAAATCCGTGAGGCTATTTAAATAATAATATTAAAATAATGCCCATCCCAATTGAGTCTTACGTTGTAATGTAAATCTGTGTAATAATTTCAAATACCCTTACAATTAAATACAAAACATACAATGTATTAACAAAAACAGGCAATTCGTACAAAAAATCATTTTAATATTTTCAATGGAGGTTTTCCGCCGCAATAATTAACTTAAATTTGAATATTTTTTAAGCCTTTTCCTGTTTAAATAACTCTGTTTTGAGTTATATTATTTTTCAGAAAGGTACGCAAATTTTATTCTGGGAGCAAAAGTAATTATACAAAAGTTTTATAACAGTATAACACACATGAATTATCTTTATTTTATGATGGTTTTTTAAACACATATTTTACATGCAAGGTTTGCATGTAAAATATGTGTTTAAAATCTACCCAACCCAACCTTGAAAAAAATAATGATCATAAAAAAACATAGGTGGTTCGTACGAATACTTTGTTCTGTGCAGGTATTAAACTTGTGGCGTTACTATTGCACTGCGAAAGTCAGAGGCCTTGGGTTCGAAGCCAAGGTATCACCAATAACATTTAGAAAGCTATGTGCGTATTTATCACATGCTGAAACGGTGAAGAAGAACATCGTAAGGTAATCTGCAAGCTTCAGAGAATATTCTCGATGGCGCGATGGCGTGTGAAGTCTGCCAACGCGCACGAGCTAGATGGACGTGCCCACCACTGGGACAATAATTGGGTTGATGATGATATATTTGCGCCAAACGTACTTACTTGAACTTGGCAGCTTTACTGACAAATAAAATAAAGCTGTTGTAGGTGTATTTCCGGGGACGGGGCAGCTAACGCGTGCCTTTAACTAACATCTTCCTACACTCATAAATCAAACCTCATTCGTATGAAAGGGTCATTATCTGTAAATAAGTGTAGGTGGGACCGACAGCCAACGACCGACAAATTGGTTCGAAAGCAATCATTATCGCTCTAGACTACACCTATCCCTACGTAGTATAATACAAATAAATACATAAATATGTAACATTAACTAGGTATATTAAAAGAAAAACATTTCTTTTGTAGTGACTTCAAAATAAAGGTCTTATTCGATTTACAATCGAAGCAAAAGTTGTTGAATCAGTGTGTCATATATTGACATACTTAATATGTATTTTTTTGCAAAAGCAAATGACGCGATGTTTAAAAGTCCGGAGTGCGTGCTTTGTATTAACAACCTTATGACTATACAAATTATGTTCTTATTTTAAATACATGAACCTAACGTATATATAGAATCTTGAAACCACTTTACAGGAGCGAAGAAAACCAATTTAAGCCTCTTGATTCTCACTCTTGTGATGGTATCATAATTCGTCATATTGTAAAGGAACTAGGGACGTGGGCGCTTCCTCCAATGAAGGCAATAGACATTATCCACTTATTGTCACAGTAAATTGGTTAATTGTCGGTGCAACGAGATCCCGTGTGGTATTTAAATGAAGCCCACGAAGTCTGCGATGACATAATAGTAACAGGGTTAGCACAGCAGGCTACTTAGATGAGCTTTTTAATGATGATGATGAAACTCACAACCTTCAGACTAAGGTTTACAATACAATGAGCATAAGAGAATAAGACATTGGTCTTTCCTGTTCTGGTGATGTGAAAATTATTGAAGGATTTTATGAGTATTTTATCCGTTTCTTCCATAACAATCAAGAGAATCATTCATCGTTACTAAGTAATATTTTTAATAATTATTACACTAGGTCGATGACCTCGGGTAAATTTGTTGTTCCTAGAGTTACAAATATGTATGGAGATAGGACTCTAAAAAAACGTATTCCTTATTTACTCAACAGTTTACCCGCGGACATCAGAGCTGAATCCAATAAAAATAAATTCAAATCGATGTTAAAAAAATATTTCCTAAATACTTTGCCATAATAATAATAAGACACTCCATAGTTATGCTTTAACTTTATATTAACTAATATTTGTTTTGATTCCACAATCAAACTGTTTGTACAGTTTTGTGGAACATTATGTTACTTCATAAGAATACCATGTAACTTGGTAAACTTATTAAATAAATAAATAAATAATTCCGTTTGCTGTCAGTTCAATAACTCCCTATTTTAAGAAACCTGAACGGTTTCTAAGGTGTTTGGCAACGCATTTGCAAGCCTCTAGTGTTGCAAATGTTAATGGGCGGCGGTCATCACTTACCTACCATCAGGTGAGTCGCCTGCTCGTTTGCCCCCTTATCACCATAAAAAAAATAAGCATGGGAGGTTTAATGTAGGCACATAGGCAGTCAATCACGTGGCTTAAGGGATTTATAGGACTCAAGGAAAGGAAGCGTATTTAACTGCCTTGTTGAGCAAGTAGGTACCTATCCTTAAATATACTTCGAGCAATATTATTGGATTTTACTTTGAAATTCTCAATAACCAAGCTGTTACTGAGAAACTGAAAGTATGTAAGCTTACATTACGGCCGGTTAATGACAATAGGGACGCCTCCTATTACTTGGAACTTTGGAACTTTACGAGGAGAACACCTTTCCTCTAGCTAACCCTTCAGGGATGCGATCGTGATGGTCATATATTATGAGTAAATTTATTGTAACGAGAATCTAAATCACTAATAACTATATGAACGCATTTTTTTTAAAATATAGGTATCAAGATAAATAAAATACGTAAAAAATATTTTTATTCATAAGTGTAAGAAATCAGACGTAACAAAATACTCTATTGAGACGGTCATTTTGTTTAATGTTAATTTAATAAAACATTTTGTATGAATCAACATTAAATAATAAAGTAGGTATAGCTATTTCTTTCGCAAACATCATAGGAATATAATTTCTTAGTATTATAAGTTGTCGCTGACTTCAAAGTGTCTTAGTGTTTTCTGCAAACACGGTTTCTGTCGCAATAAGTATCTGACTTTGATCTTTGGAATAGACGCTTGAAACTTTGCCTTGAACAGTAACTTTCCAGTAAGTTACCTACTGTTTAGTCCAACATTTGAAACTTTGCAAATTTAACTGTAACGATTTGCAGAGTTAATAGCGAATAGAGAATTTCCTGAGTTATTTAAATTGGTTCAAAGGAACTGTTTTAACAAAAAACATCTACTGTTTTCTGTTCATTCCGCCTAGCAATATTACGAATGATTTCTATAATGTATACAGCGTTTAACGACATTCGTATTCGTGTATTTATATAGTAAATGTATAATATGTCAATATGTACCTATTTACAAAATAATTAAATCTATGAAAATGCCTGCCTACTTAGCTAAGTAGGCAGGTTTCATAGCACCTGTCCCCTTATAGTTTTGCAAGGGCAAGCTATATATAGCTATACTAAAAACTATACATTAAATAACTATTTGTCATAATAATAATAACTAAAATAAATTAACATTCGCCTCCGCAAGATTGTCTTATGGGGAAAGTCCCTGCTAGGGCGTCTCCTGTAAGCCAGGATCAACAATCGCTACTATCATACATAGAATGAAGCGGAAGAGGAACTCAAGAGGAACCCCAGGGGAATATTGTAACAGTTTAAGAACCTGCCACAAATTAAATTGGAGGAATAGGAAAAGTACGTACCTTTATGTTTCCACTTCATCAAATAATAGACAGTAATTAATTTAAAGGTCAGAACAAAATACTAAGAACCACTAATAAAAAAAAAGAACAGGTGTTTACGACTCAGGTTTTTTTCATATGTATAAAATAGAAAACGAAAATACTATGAAGGCTGATGTATGCTTCCCGCCGTCAACTCAGAGCTGCTATGGGACTTTCTTCAAAAGAAAACTTCAGACGTTGACCTTTTAACTGTTGGACTCACATATTGTAAAGTGAAATGTCCGGACCTTAAAAGAGACTATGATTGTTTGACTTTGTTCGGCATTTCTTCTCAGAAAAAAAGTTGTCAGTTAGTAAAGGCCAACGCCATTTAGGTCTTTAATAATCTCTATGACTCGTCGTCAAACGATCTATTTCTACAAACATATATCAGTTATCATAGTAACCATCTGTGAAAAAAACCTGAAAAGAGGACCTAAATAATATTATGTACCTAAATGTTGTCAGAGTAAATATTGAGGAACCAGGTAGCCGTCTGTCCTAACAACAGAGGTAGGAAAGTATTCAAATAAAGATAGCCACAGAAAATTCAGTTACCACGAAAGTTTGTTAAAAAAGGTAGGCTGTAAAGTTTTTTAGGTATTCAGATAAAGGGACATAACTTGGAGAGCAACTAAAAGCGGCACAATTACGAGTATTGTTCAGAGACCGCGCCGCACTGTCCCGAAACATGGAACTCAATATTCAACATACTTACTATTTTTAAGGAGAGGAAGGCCATAGGGAGATTTTGTCCTTCAAATTGAGCTGCCCGAATATAGATACCGTTTTTAAACAAAGTTTTCAGTATTTCTTTATTGATTATTATTAATATTGATTCACTATAGGGAATTTGGGTGTAGTTTTTTAACGATATACTATATCGTTTTGTTATAACTGTAAACGTTTCCATTACTATAAAAATTTTACTAATTTTTAACAAGTATTTCAACTTTAATATGAACAAATATTCATAGACCTAATTTAGAGTGAATAAAGTTTATATAAAAATAAATTTGTCATATTCATTACATATTGATTTACGACCATACTCCTAATTGAGAAAAAAATATGAACTCAAGTGAGGTCGATTATTTATATACAATACTAAATGAAATATCATGTTACTATCTTCGATAAAGCAAGCAATTGAAAGACGGGTAGTTAAAATATTATAAACAACTGTCAGGCCAACTGATATTTGATAAGTGCATTGCAATGAAGTGGGAAAAAATGACCAATTAAATGGCGTGGCAGAATATTTTCTTGATAATTTTGACTTGGCCCTATGTCCAATCTATACAGTCCTATTTACTTGTCAAATATGTTCTGTTTCTTTTATAAAATCATATTTACTTTTTCCCATTGCCAAACAAAAGAAGCTAGGAATATTCTTCTTTTTTGCGTTTTACTTTGGTTCATCATCATTACCATCAATCCATACACTGCCCCACTGCTGGGCAAGAGGCTCCTCCCAATTTTGAGGGGGATTACTTATAGTCCACTCCACTTGCTAGTGCGGATTGCCAAACTTCACACGCAATCGGTAATCTGTTCAGGCATGCAGGCTTCTTCACGATATTATCCTTCAACCCCTTGAGCATGTGATAATACGCAAGTAAATTCCTGAAGTCAGTGGTACGAAGGTACCTTGAGATTAAACTCGAAACTTTGACTTCACAGTCTTCTATTCACACCACTAACCTATCACACCTCTCTTAGTTTGCTTGCGTAGAGTGAAATGTTTTATTAATTTTGATTCTATTGTTTCATTTAAGTGACCGTGAGTTACAGTAGTATAGCGTACGACAAATGAAACTTCATTGTTATCCATTAGCACAGGTAGTGTCTAAACTTAGCTCCTCTGTGGAGGTAAAGTTGCTTCAGCCACGGTAATAGCTCTTGATGGAGCATATAATAAGTTGGATCGAGTGAGTGTCGGCTTCCGTGGAAATGTTTAGAACGCGGAAAAGTTTGTTAACAAATAGTTGCAAACAAGTGATATAAATACGATTCCGTAATAGCTTGTACTTTGTCGTGTATGAGGTCATGTTATATTTTATATTTTGTTAAAAAATAAAATTGCTTCTTCTTATCAAATAAATTATTCACCACAATTATTATTATTCATCGCTTTGCTTTTAGTACGTGCAAAACTCTTGACTTCAAACCAAACTACAATAATTGAAATTCCTTATTATAATAATATATAATGACCTACTATAGAAACATGTATATTCTAGAAAGTTAGAATATCAGAAGTGTTTTTCTATAAATTTCACAGTAAAAACCCAAAATTTGCAATTTCAATATCCTGTATGGATCCTAAAAATATCATAAATCAGTGTCCCTCAGTCTTCCACGATGTTTCACTGCCAAATCCGTTAGAGAAACCGACATGATGGTACATTATGTTAAAATTATTATTAGTCACTGCCCAGATTTTATTACAATTGAGTATATACATAAAATTTTATTCACTAAATCACAACGAGCTTTAGCAAAACAATGAAAACACAATACTGATTGCAAATAAAAATAGCTTTAGATTCAAGGGACCATTGCCCCATGAAACCAAAGCAATACCTACAGGCTTTCTTACAGTTCAAACGTAAGCAAAGTAAAAGAGAAAACAATGTGTTTTGTATAAACAATTTGATCTTTGTTTTATTAAATTATTTCCGGAGTGGTATTGACGTTACAAAGAAAAAGATAATGTGAAATGCTTGTGACATTTTACGGAATGGATGAAGATATTGTGTAAGTATATTCTTCATTGGACGCTCGCTTGACTTTAATAATAATATTGTATTATCAAGTAAATAGAATTGTTGTAGAAGGTAAGCTGAGAATAAATAACTAAGTACTTAATTAAAATAACCGATCGAGTCATATTTCAAGAAATATAGAATAAATCATAATTAGTTCATCCGTACAACTATGATAAAACAGACTGACACAAAGCGTAACATTTAAAACTCTATTTTTTCTCTAGAATATTGATCTTATTTAAGATTTCGTTCTGTAAGTATACAGAAATGACAAGTTGACGAAGGAATGAAACTATGCACTATTGCTTTTTGTACTTTCATAAGAGTCAAGTTCTTAGAAGAGGATCGTTATGTAACTATATACAATATACTCTCAATGTCTCTTGATTCTTTCTCGCTCCAATGAGTGCATTATCTCCAGCGTGATCGCGTTAAGTGAACTAAATTGGCGCCGGAGCAATTCAAACAATTGTATCTCATGCGCCGACGCTAAGCCGGTGTTAATTAAGACTAAAATGGTGTGTAATTAGAGAACATTTTAGTTTTGGTTCTTTTGGTTTGAATATACGTTACAAATGTTGCTCTTGAAGTAAGTGTGAAAAGGGAAAATAGTGTTCCAAATAGGCATTCTCGACAGTGTTTGCAGTTATTGTCAAAGTATATGCTTGGAAAAGCAATAGGGTCCTATAAAGTCAGCTCTATTGCTTCTTCTTTTATTACTACATACAGACATACAATCACGCCATAGTCCGCCAAGCTCTTAGCTTTGCTCGCAGTGTTCAATCTTGGGATTCTATAAAATTCGATCTAGGCTAGAACCCAACACCTCTTTCTCAGCAGTCGATTACAACTACTAGACACAAGGGGCAGTAATTAATTAAATTACAATTAATATAAAAAAATATCAATAAAAAAATAATTTCATAAAAATCCTTGCACTGTTTAATTTTTAAATTAATTCAGTATTTTAAGCAAAAACAATATAATTTGCAGATAAGGAAAGGTCATTGCACATTGCAGGCCTTCACAACAGAAATGTATTCACTGGTTACCTTCACAACGCATTTATAATATGCATTTAAGATAGTATAATTAGGTATGTACATATGTATACTTTTAAACTTAATTCAAAAACAGCATTATTGAAAACCAATTTGATACACTGAACCTTGATCAAAGCGACGAGCGAAGTAATTTAATTAACTGTTGCATAGTTTACGACGAATTTAAATTATGAAACTCGTGGAAATGCGACGGTTGAAAATGGAACTACATACATTATTTCCAATCAGTTATCAGCATAAACTATTTATCGTCCCACTGCTGGGCAATGGTCTTATGTCATTTGGAAGTGACTACAGCCCACCACGTTAGCCTACTGCGGATTGGCAGACTTCACACGCCCTCGAGAAAATCGCTAAAGCATACATTTCTTCACAATGTTTTCCTTCACCTTATAAGCATGTCATAAATACGCACGTTACTTCGAAAATGCTGCCAATGCTGACATGAAAACTGTAACTATACAATTTTATTTTAACGCCAACTTGTCAAAGTTCGAAGTTCTTTCTGCACAATTCCAAATCAAAATGAGCACATCTGATTAATTGAACTGACTCATGTAATCATAAAGGATGTATCAATTTATCTTTAGTCCAATGAGGTGTTTTGTTCCCCTAACATTGTAACCTAACGTTGTCAGTGCGCGCATGATGCGTGTCGGCAAAATGGGCTTGGAACGACCTCAGTATCGGTCACTCACTATGAGCTGTCTTTGACACGAACAATGCCTATATTTCATATGATTTGCGTGTGAGGTATAATTATTTTGTCGGTTTTCCTGAGCAATTACTGCATGTGTGTTTAAGGTCGTATGACAAATGCTGGGCTCATTTAAACTTGACAAATGACAGAACATTTTCCTGAAACGCGATATCATGCCCAACAAGATACCTAATAGGTATGCTATTAGGTATATTTGTATATACATAAACATTGAACAAACCCGTATCCCTGAAGTGTTAGGTAAATGAGTTATCTTTAAACTTGGGATTCCCACCTAGAACCAATAGGTCCCTACTCTGCAACCGTTATAAGAACCACGTGACTGGGTTTCTATGTAGGTATATAAATACCTACCTATGTATTTTATATTTTTTAAGTAAAAAGCTATTATTACGCCTATCGTCCCGGAGGGGTTTGGCAGAGGTGCACCCCCATGTGGGTACACCCACATTTCGCCGACATGTTAAATGTCTCATGTAATCCCTATCAAAAATGAGACCTTTAAAATGTTGCCTTTGCGTCAGCAAAATCTCGAAAACCTTTTTAAATAGAAAAAATATTTATATTATCACGGTGAGCGCCCATTACCTATTACACCTCCTGAGATCCGCCGGCGCCGTTTGTCAGCGGCCCCATGACTCATGTGACCAGACCGTACACTCACTCGATGTTAATTGTTGGGGTCATATATGTCATATTGATCTGGCTACTCTAACAACAGAATAACGAATGGCCAATTATCCTACCTAATTAATAATTCTAATACCTAATAAAACCTAATTAATTTATTTATTATAATACCTAATTAATTTTTCCTAATTATCTGACGCTTAGATACGTATTATATACCTATATTAGACATTAACAAAAATCTAAATTTTTACGGTTTTTTTTATTTTTTTAATATTTTGTGACGTTTTACACCACATCTGATGCCAAACGCTTGTAGAGCTTGTACTATGGGTACTAGACAATGGATATAATACTTATATAATTTTTTTAGATACATACTTATAATACGTAAGAAACACCCACACGAACACAGACACTTATATTCACCACATAAATATTTGTGTCCTGTGGGAATCGAACCCACGACCTCGTGAACAGCAGTCCGGTACTCGAACCACTAGACCAAAGTGGTCGTCGATTTTATTTTGTATAACTGCCATTGTGCCTACCCATAGTTTAAAGATATTAATGTGATATGTATTTTAATTATTGGCGGACATTAAAGTATATCCTTATTATATTATAGTATATTATGCTGTACACCAAGATTATAAGATAAAAAATACATTAATATTCATGGACAAGGGTACACATTGGCGGTCTTATCGCTAAATAGCGATATCTAAACATGTACGTTGTAGAATAACTATTAATAAATCAATGTAAAAAATATAATAAAACACTAAATACCAAAATAGTATGTATAAACACAGATACATGCATAACATATTAAATAATAAATACATATAATTTTGAATAGAATACTTACATTTAATAAAGCGTATATTGTACGGATGTGAAAGGAAAATACTTTGAAAAGTAGTCTTATTTTAAAAGCTTAATACTCAAACGCTACTCAATTTTGAGTAGTCCTTAAGTTGATTGCTGCCTTTTTCTGTCGCCTGCGAAATGAAAGAGTAGATTCAGTACATGAGGGCTACTTCAAATTGAATAGCGTTTTATTTAATTAACTGGCTGTAATAGTACTACAGATATAAACCCACTTCCCTTCCTAAATTCAGTCTTAGGCACTTCAATGGTCCGTGCAGCGTTGCGCGTTGTATTGTTTGTTACGTAAACAAGTTAGCCTATTCAATGCATAAATTTGCGCGTGTAGAAACATCATCTTGCTCGTGTAGATTGAGTAAATTGGCATCACTATTTAACACATATTATACAATATTGGAATTGGACCCCGGACTGTGTACTGGAGTCTAGGACATAAAACGTCTAAGTATTAAAAAATGCAAAATTGGACACGTAGTGGCACGTAATTAGCAGTCATGCAAACAACGAGTGTAATCAGCAAAGAACGTGCTTTATGTAACATTTTAGCCACATTGTGTTTAGGTTTCCTCTTGGTTTTATGGAACCTAAGACGTAAAACTGTGAGTGCATACCAGTAGCTACACGCCAGCTTGTCCTTTGAACACTAGAATTGTGATGTGTTTAATTTAATTTTCAGTCTATATAATTTGATTCACTAAGCGGACCTCAATATCTAATTCAATATTGACTGAAAACAGTAACCGATAGAAACCCTGATTCAAAATACATTATAGTAACAAGTTAATTATGTTTCTAATGAGAGCGTTAATTGTTTCAGACTCAAGATGGCCGACGATATAATGAACTACACAAACGAAGTTAGCGCTACTGTGGAGCCTAGCGAACTTTCAAAGTAAGTAATCATCTATTGAGGTTACAGAAAGCCTCTTTTGTAAGATAAAAAATATGGTGAACGCTTGTCTATGCTATATTCATAAGCTAAATAATCCTGGTAATATTTTTAATACTTGCAAATATTAGTCCCGTAAATTAAAGTTATGAAAAACCATAATAAAATTTTGAAGAATATCCTAATCATTTTGGTAACAAAATTCTCTACAAATATAAAGGAAGCTACTTGTTCCTATAAGCAAGATAACAAAATACTGTTTTAGTTGTATAAGATTTATTTCATGAGAACAGACGTTTGTCACGTTCCATTGTTTTGAGTCCTTCGAGTCGCAGACGTGATAATTTTACTGTCACATCGATTTGTTGATCCTTTTAATTTGTTTTGGTTTAAAACTTACTCTTCATAGAATATATATTAATCTTATAAATTAGCCCTGCTCGAGCTCTAAGATTGTAAATTAATTATGTTTTATGTAACTGCTATATTCTTTTTTACTGACAGTTAAAAAACAGCTGTATAAGAGTCCTATAGGAATCCCTCAAACGACCTGATTGGCGCAGAGGCTGAGCGACCGGCTTGTGCGTCACTGGCTGCGGGTTCGATCCCCGCACGGTGCAAATATTTGTACGTTCTACAGGTAGTTTTTCCGGGTCTGGGCGTTTGTATATGAAAATTTGTGTTTGTAAACGCACCCACGACAAAGGAGAAAATCCTAGTGCGGGGCAACGGTTTTAAAAAAAAAAAAAAACGTTTTTTTTTTAAAACAAAAAACGTTTGAACAACATATATTCAAATTTAGTATCAATAAAGATTGTGAAATGACTAACAACCTAGTTACCCCTAGATACATATGACTATACCTAGCTATGATGTTATTGGTATTATTCAAAGGAGTGACATCCACGCACTAACGCTGAAATCATAGGTTAATCCCGCAGAATCATTCTTCCTCACGCAGTCGTTACTCGACTATTTTAGTCCTAAAAAAATACTATTATAACTATAGACATGGACTGTGTTTGTATTGACACCATTCAGTAGTTCACAGACACGTTATACAAAACTTCATCAAACAGTCGAACACAGTATTGACGAAACATTGACGTCATACATTGTATATTTGTGAACTTTAATCAGTAGGTACCTTATTTTGGTACGTAGAAACTGTATACCTTTAAAAATACGTCATTGTAGGTTATATAACTGAGGACATTGTATAAACCTACACAAAGGCTCTCTTATCCAAGTCTAGGTTCATTTATATCACTATCATCATCATTCACTACTGGAATGACTCTCCTAGTTAACACCAAAGAGAAATTTCACACGTTTCATACTTATATTGTATAATTATAATAAACATGTTATACTCAACTAACAATACAGGGAAATTTCTAATAGTGACATAATTTTCCTACATAAATAGTTATGGTTACATTTTTATTTTCCTCGTAACAGTTATAGATCAACAAAGATTATCTGGTTTGTTAATTTGTGATGAATTGTATAATGATTTATAGAATGTTGTATATTGTATGTTGTCTCATTATGAACTTCACAAACTAATGGGCTTTTATACAAAATGTATACTTTGATACAAAGCCAAATTCAATATGTTTACGTGTTGATGCATGAAACACCTAATAGGTGTTTCCTATCCATATATTCCATATTTTTTTTTGAGATCTCGTTTAATGTAGGAACTCAACTGATAAGCACAGTTATATAATTAGTAATTAGGCATGGCATGTACCTAATTAATATGTAAAAGCAAGTCACTATTTTGCTAACATTGATATAATTTTTGGGTAGATCTAACAGCCCAATATTTCAAAAGAATTTCGCAATGAACGTTTTCCATTTGCTCCAGGTATAAATATGCGAAATAATATGGAAATAAATAAATTATTGTATGTTATTAAGTAATTTTGTTCTAGTAAATTTATATCTATCATAGATCATAGAGATAGTACTTTTGTTATTACTAGTAACCTCAAAACTAGTAATAACGAAAGTACTAACTATCTCTAAAAAGGTTTGCTTACATATTTCCAGAATTACCTAATCAATTTCAATGTAAATAATAGCTATCTCTAATGGCTAAGAATTACTTAAATTATTTTAGATATATTATATATTTTAGATTATATTATTAATTCTTCTTTTAGATACCTAATATATATATTCTCTTGGTTTTTAATTCATCACTAAAGCAAAGACTTGACAAACTGTTTTAATAAACAACCATAACAGCAAGATTTTAGTTGAGATTTTTGGTACTTTATCTAAAACTTGCTTGTTTCACTCTGTACTTTAAAATACTTTAGATGCGAACTTTCCACCGCCACTTACATTCTACCTTTTACAAGACTTCTAAATATTATGTTGTTGAAAGACCAGATACCACTGAACTTAAAAGCTTTTAGTAATTTCTTGGATTTTGTTAGATAGGTTTAAAAAATATTCTATCTAATCTACTGAGTTATTAAGACCAGGGTCAAAGGACCAGATTCGTCTAGTGTTTTACGCGATAGGCGATATATAAAATACTTCTTTTAGTAAACTTTTAGTAGGCTTATAAATCAATATTATCTTGCTAAGAATACTTTTATAAGGTCTAACATTAATAATGAAAAATTTTTTAAGCTCAACTACAAAGCCAAAGCTATCGTTGGATATGAGTAATTTTTATTACAAGAAATAAGTTCCATTTCATTACAGAATATACCCTTAAAATATTATGCATAATTAATGTCAGGTATGTGACCTATGTCCAGCAGTGGACGTCTAACGGTTGATGTGATGATGATTATGAATGCTAGGTTATAGCATATACATATATTAAATAATAATCATTAAATGTAAAATGATGTAAATATATATTTGGTGTAAGTTGAATTGATGTAGTGTGATACTAGTATATTTCCTACAAGTGCTATAAGTACCTATAGATCAGTTCAATTATGAACCCTATTCCCATTGCACGCGCTATATTACATTCGTCAAACGAGTCGTGTCAAAGCACCGCACAAAACATATCCTGTGCGACACTCCCATCATTATAAAAGACAGGATATCGTCGACTATTCATGAACTGGGTTACAGCCTATTATAAATAGTATGTTATGATCTTTACGTTAAGGTCGTGTTTAGATAAATGCATGATTATAAACCATCTATTTGGTTCCAACTGCTCTCAGTCTCTCGATCTTTGTTGATTAAATTAAGTAAAGGTATTTTTTATTCTTATATAAAGTTTAGTCAGCCCATTTTAAGAAATCCTAAATATTTTTTACTGTTTTGATAAAGGTGAGTAGGTTCCAAGCAACGTAAAATACATCTAAGGTTTCATTTCTCAAGTTTATAACATAACTAATACATTTTCTCGTTGGTACAGTGGTCGTGAGTGCGACTACTGAACGACAGGTTCGATTCGGACGGGTTCGATTCCCAGGTCGAGCAATTCTTGGATTCGTTATTGGGTTTCTATAAAATTCTCAGTTTCAGTCGGAGTTTTGATTCATACCCAGTTCATGCAAAATCTCGCCTTTTTACACGTGAGACCCAAAACATAGCAGGGAAATGTGGGTGTACATTAGTATAACTATCTCAGTATTTTCATTCCACAGAAATTTACTTCCAGGGAGTGGGGAGAGGTTCCAGGTTACTTTTGTTTCCTATACTCTTTTTTACAATAGTCCGCAATAGAATTTGCTCCTGTGACACAACTTTTTCAAATACAAACGCCCAGACTAACTGTGGATTGTGCAAGTTTTTATTCCGTGCGGAATCCATTCAGCAACCAATAACGCAGGAGCAGAGCAATACAGGCTACACCAATCGAGTCGACATTATATTATTATTTGTATTGCACAAATGTTAACTTTAATCTGAAGCTTTGTCAAACTTTGATGATTCTCTTTATCAGTAGGGCGCCTGTTATCAACAATATCTACATTATATCACTGTTGTAAAGCGATTTGTAATTTATGCCACACATTATCCGTTGTTAGGTCGTGTTTGTCAAAATGTCAGATCAACGTCCTGTAGTATATTCTTGGTTTAATCAATTCATTTTAAACGCTTCTAGGTTCTCTCCTGGTCTACTGACGTTTGCAGCTGTGGTGACGGGAATCATCATGCTGGTTGGGTTATTTGGTAACCTTTTGACAGTCGTCGCGTTACTGAAGTGCCCTAAGGTGCGGAATGTCGCTGCTGCATTTATAATCAGGTAAGCTCTTGTCGGTTTTTAGGTTTAAGTAATTTGTGGCCTTTGCCTACTTTTGGATACAAAGAAGACTAAATAAAAAATGTTGATCCTTTGTATCTCCGACTGAATGTAGCCTTATACTTACTTAAAGTTTACACGAGTCTTAACTTCAAAACAATGGTAGTAATGCTCTTTATCTTGGCAATATTGAATCATTCTTCCCATTTTCAGGTAAAATTATGTAAGCAGGTAAATGCAAAATTACTAGCTGTTCGCCAACGTAATATTAACATTTATTTCGCCTACATAATACCCACACAAAGCAATACAATGAGACTTAAATATAACTTCAATTCAGTGAAATCCTAACAATAATCAACATTATGCCCTACAAACCTTGAAGTGCTACTTAAATATATCAAAACTAATCAAAGTTTTCCAATAAGAGTTTATAATAGTTTTCCAGCAATCATTTTAAGAAACTCCCACAAACGGTTAATTATTGTTGTTTGTCGGCAAATCAGTTTAATCCCTGATATTTGTGAGGTGGAAAAGTTGAAAACTAATTTTGTCTATAACTTTTACTTGCACGACCAACTTTTGATTATTTAGCTGCCGTAGAAACGTATTCCATGAACTTTCACCCCATTTTCTTTTAAATATTTTTGTTTAGGACGGTCTTCCAAAATTTCCTGAAGCTCCTCTTAAAGAACGCATATTAAAAGGAATTTGTTGGGTACCGCAACGTACTATCTGCAAACTTAAGAATAGGCCAACCTTACTCCCAACCTTATTACTTTAAGGTTAAGGTCCAAAAGACTCTTAGATACAATTGGCAGAATTTTGGGAAATTTGATTTTACTCAAGGAATATTGGTAACACGATATTTACAATATTCGTTTTTATTTGCAAGCCTGACTAAGACTCGTACAAATTTATTCTTAATTCTTGTTGTACTCACCTCTTGTTGTTAAATAATATTGTATGTGCGTATTGATTTATAAAAGTAAAATGTGTAAAAAATATGAGGCACTAGCCGCCTTTGTATTATAATTTTATTATAAAGTACATATGTACCTGCACATAAAATAATCTGATATTATTTCACAGTTGACTATGTTGTATTAAAATACTTTTATTGATATTATAGATTGCCAGTTATCTATACGAGTATTTGTTCTGCTATTTCGATTATTCGAATATCATCATAAGGTGACAGATGGGATCAAATGTTTATTTGTAAATATGCCATGTAGAAAACAATCACATTTCAATGTAATGTTAAACAACAAACAAAGTCTAAATTTGATCATTTAAACAGGTATTTCATTATATGCAATGAAATTCGCAACCATTCATTGGATACTTTGTACATCAGAATGAAATGCGAATCATTCGTGCGGATTCAATTTGGTAAATTACATCACAACAGGTTGATTTTCCAAAAATGCAGGCTTTGCTGTCGGACAGACATAAAATCAGCGATCATCATCAACAACCCATTAATGTTCCGATTAAGCTGTATAGTCCTCCACGTTAGCCTAATGCAGGTTAGCAGACTTCACCCGGCATTACAAAGAAATTCTCTTAGACAGACTTTCCTCACGATGTTTTCCTTAACCTTTTGAGCATGCGATAAATAAGCGCGTAACTTTCGAAAAGTCAGTGGTGCGGATTGAACTCGAGACCTATGACTTTACAGTCTACTGGTCACACTAGGATATCAAAGTTCAAATCAACGACGAATTCGGCGATTTATGTTTTTCCAACTGTTTGTTAATATTTAATAAAATGCCTTATTCGATAGGATAAGAGGAAACGACATTAGAGGCAATGAAACATTTACCCTATAATTATATGATTCGGAAATAATTACCGACGCAAACTTTTTAACCAACAATAAACAAAAATCTTCAACATAACGAGGTTAGCAAACATACATCATTTAAAAAAAATATTGAAATACAACTAATACTAATTTCCGGTATGGTCACAATAGAAGAAAGTATTATTATGGAAAGATTTATTTCTTCCATAAGTCCCAGACAATTTTAAGTTTCATTAAAAACGTAATTAAAGCATTCATGAAACTCGTTTGGTACTTAGTTATAAAGGTAACTCAATATTTTCGCTGGTCCGTCGTCGCTTCCGCTTTATTCATGGCTCTCAAATTCCATTGGATGTTGTACAATTACCTTTGTACCAACAGCTTCGTAGACAAAAGGGTTTTATATCGTACAATGTCATAGCAACCGAAATAAGCCCTATAAAAATTGTTAGTTGACTTATTTTTTATTCCCCCCTACGTATAAATTGTGTGAGTATGTCAAAACATAATCAATATTTATTTAGAAATAATATAAAAGCAACTTCCTGTTTCCGTATAGAAAAAAGTAATTAAGAAACATTTCAAATTTGTCAAATAACAAAACACGTGATGACAAAATTGGGTGCGATAGAAAGATATTTATTTCCATTCCACCCAGACTCTTCTCTAGTCCATTATACGTATATTTTCATAAATTGCAGCCTCATTTTACAATTTACCTCCGTGTTGATTTCATAATAAGGTTTCTTTTTCTGACTTTTTCGACTGCGCTGAACCAGGACCTATTCAGCGCAGTCGTGGGGCACACATTGTTATAAATCGTCTGTTTTGCCTTTTATTTTATTTTGTTTTTTTTTTGTGCACCATTTATGCCTGAATAAATGTTTTTCTTTCTTTCTTTCTTTCTTTCTTTCTTTCTTTTTCATTTCATTGTATTAACTTGTACGCTTGTTAATTCCAGTCTCTGCATAGCTGACTTTCTGTTCTGCGCCATAGTCCTGCCGTTCGCCATATCAGGATTCTGGACCAGGACGTGGTCCCATGGCGGCGTACTGTGCAAGTTGGTCCCGTTCCTCCGGTACGGCAACGTCGGCGTGTCCCTCCTGAGCATCGCCCTCATAACCTTGAACAGGTAAGCCTGCTGGGAGGCATTGTGTATTTAACGGAAACTGAATGAGCATTCGCGACACGTAGCAATTTGCGTAAGAATTTGTTTCAAGCGAGCGGAATTGATATGGCACTTTGTGAATGGTTCATTGATGGTATTAAAATCCCATTTATTGTTTCAATCCATCAACTAAACTGCCTCGTTGGTTTCGCGGTCGTAAGTAAGACTGCTGTGTTATTGGGTTTTAATATAATTCTTCTCAGTGGCAGCTTGGAGTTTGGATTCGTGCCCAGTTGATAGCAATTAGCTCGCCCCCTATTACATGGGACCTAAAACATACCGGCGAAATGCCTGTGTACCGACATTAGTATGTACACCTCCACCTTACCTTGCGGGGATGACAGGCGAGTGTTATGTTATGTTTAAAATTGAACCTTTCCAATTCAAATATGATTAAGGATTCTCGTAAGTGAATGGTTTCGAATTAGAAAATCATACGCACGCATTGAAAAAATTACAGAGCTGTGAAGATACAGGTGTGATATGAATGGAGAGGAAATTCAATTTTGACTTTATTGTAAGGGATATAGAGCTATGAATCATAAGTACACTTAAAAATTTGCCGTGTATAATAATGTTATCATAGAATTTCTACAATTAGTTAGGTCTATCGCACCGTGGCATATCTATTAAAAAATCCTTTCAAATCATTATAAGTTATTTCACGTTTGCCACGGTGGTAGACATACATATACATATATTAGTTAAACGCATCAAATATACCTACCTAGTTATATAGTTTGCAGGAAATTGATATTACATATTGTTGAAGACTCGATTGGCGCAGTAACTAAATCATCGGCTTTAGTGCCAATGTTTCGATTCCCGGATGTAGCAAGTATTCGTATGATCCCCGCCTAGCGCTGTGTTTGTAGAACTCGTATTTGTGTTTGATAATGCCCCAACAATACAGGAAAAACAATACGTCCACAAAGCCACAAAATATTAATTTTAAAATAAAAACTGACTTAACCCAACCAATTCTAATGAGGACAGGAGGACAATAATATACAAATAATTTTCTTTCCTTTTCTCAGGTACATAATGATAGCTCACCACAGCTGGTACGCGCGGGTGTACCGCAAATACAACATAGCGATCATGATCGTGTTCTCGTGGATGTTCTCGTACGGCATGCAGATACCCACCCTTGTTGGAGTATGGGGTTAGTATATCGTGATAACGTGTCGGCAACAAGCGACACCTCTGGTGTTTTAAACATCCATAGGCCACGGTAACCGCTTACCATCAGCCGTAATCACGTGCCAACCTTGGGGTTTAAAAAAAATTACAGATGATTTTTTAAATTCGGTTAACGATCTAAACGTAAGATGAAGGTTTTAGCCTATTGGTTTGCATATTAAAATCTGCTGAAATTATTAGTCGTAATATAAAAGATGTCTCTAAAGGGCCCATGCAGTGCAGCAAACTTTTTTTTCTGAAAGGATTCAACCATCAACCATTACATTGGTGAAAGATTATGCCTCAGTCTGCCATGCTAATCATACATCAACGGGATCCTCAACACTTAGCCGTGCAAATTTGTGATAAATACGCACGTAACTTCAAAAGTTAGTGTTAGTTGTAACTAAAATTATATGAGGATATGATAATCTCATACAGCTATCTGCAATAGAAAATTGCCTTTAACCTTGCATAAAAATACAATACATCTTTTCTATACAGGTAAATTCGACTATGATCCAGAGTTGGGCACCTGCTCAATCATGCCAGATGACAACGGACGCTCTGCCAAGACTGCTCTCTTTGTTATCGCCTTCATCGTGCCAGCATTACTCATATTCATATGCTACGCCAGGATCTTCTGGGTGGTACATAGGTAATAAAGAGTTACTTTTGAAACACGTTGACACAGCTGTTATAGATTGTTGGCTATGTATGGGTAAGAAAGTATGGCAGTGAACGCGATTACTATTATTTGAGTGATCTAGAAGACTTTCTTTATCAGTTAGGTTGTGTTAGATGAGCTCTGTGGCGTTCACTAGGGGAGGCCTACGTCCAGCAGTGGACGAATATAGGCTGATGATGATGATGATGATGTGTTATCAGAAATAATTGTGTATGATGATAACCTATATCATCATAAGAGAAAAACCTGTGTAAAAGTTGAATTTCAAGTTTTTACTTCGTTAAAGTCGAGTTAGTAAGCTCCTTCAAATAAACCGATTATAGGTATAATGTAATAAATCGCGTCTATTAGCTTTACCAACTGATTTATACTGTATTATTTTTTAAATTTTAAAATGATTGTTGTGGTTTCATAAAAAAAAGGTTAGGGGTGCTTTAGAATATTCGTAGTTCTAACCTTCGCTAAAAAAATATTTAGTGTTCCTCATACATGTATTATCGAAAGCTAGGTGTATTTCATGACTTTTATGAAGCAAAATATGATATAATTAATTATTGAATGACAGTTTAATAAGTAGGTTTATATCTCTATACACTCAGACTACTGTTGTAAATATTATGCATGTTTATAAGACAATGTTCCACGACTTAACATAACACGAAACGGCACGAACACAGGAAATACGTCGAAACGAGTTAAAATCACGTGCTGCAACAAAATGTGCTATCATACCTACAAGTTACAACTAAACTACCTCATCATTTGTTCTTTGTATATAAAGTCACATATTGGTTAGCTGTTTTAAAGGAAAGGAATAAAAAATTAAACCAAAGCAATTTCTAACTGCGAAATCCTCAGAGGAAATTGAGAATCAGTAACCGGATTGCTTAAGGCGAAATTTTAGCATTAATTCATCTTAAATTTGCATTTTTTTATTATTTCTCTTAAATAAAGGATTAGGTTTTTAAAGTAGGGATAATTATTTTCTTCGCACAAAATCATAAAAAAAATACGTGAGTATTTTTTTCATCACAACTTAGCCTCAAGCGACAAATCTTATTTACACTTAAACCTCAAAACTTCATACGATATGACAGTTTTATGTATATACATAGAACACGCTCTCATTCATCCACCACAGCACAAAAAAAAATTGGTCCAATTATGTAAAAAACTTCATCTTGGCTTCAGACCAAACTTTTCCTTCCATTTTAGTTAATATTATTCTTACTTTAAGGTATTGTTAATTTTACTTTGTAATTAGGACTTATTATGAATATTTATATTCATAGAATAACATAAGTCTTGTTCTTTGGTAGTTCCTTTCATTATACAGGGGTATTAGGGAGCGTTATATCCTATTATCATTATTATTTGGTTTTAAAAAACCTTGCGGCAATTTCTTTGTCTGTCAGTACTACTACTTCTACTAAGTCATAATATCGGTATTTACCCCTCTTTGCCTCTAAGCCTAAGAGAGAAATTGACGGTCATAAATCATATGACTAATCTACATAGATTAACACAGTAAAGGGTGGTTCACGTTTCGACGGGAGCACGATCAGAAAAAAATATCAGCAGCATTACTAACACAAGGTATTATTTGCAGCTCAGAACAACGAATGCGTGAACACCAGAGATCTCAACACGCCAGTCCTGGTAATCTCAACAACAGCACAGACAAAAGATCTACAATCAAGGACAATAGGGAGACGAAGGCGAGGCGCAACGAATGGAGAATCACCAAAATGGTGTTGGCAATCTTCTTGTCTTTCCTCGTCTGCTATTTGCCCATCACTATTGCGAAGGTGGCTGATAATCATGTGCATTACCCAGGTACGTAGGAAACCAACATTCAAATGTTTTGTTTCGGTGTTTTATTTAGATTCATAAACCTTCTCTTTAGAAATATTATTATTTTGTGTGTTGTTAATTTGAAAAATCTGTATTTTGGATACCTGTAATACCTACTTAAGGGAAATTAGTTAGATCTCGGTCACAGATAACCTGTGATCTCGGTGTTTATTTTTACAAAGAAGTCTAAAATAGGTATAGATAGTCCTCAATAACGTCAGTTCGTGCAGTTATCTCAGGGAATGTTAAAGTACAATTAGTGAAATCAAATCAAATCAAATCATTTATTTCAATTAGACCAATACAGGCACTTTTGAATAGTCGAATTAAATTGAATTTAGTTGCACGGTTCCAAAAGGTAGGTCTTATGGAGAAGAACCGGCAAGAAACTCCATAGATACTCTTTTTAAATTAAATACAAAATTGTTGGTTTTCTTTTACAATGCTTTGTGTATGTAATATCAATATGAGACTGGTGCAGTTCGATATGAAACGTATAATTTATGAAAATAAAAGAAATAAATAAAACCAATTTAGGTTGCCATAACATGTATGAGCCGACCAGTCCCAACTGATAGCACCCGTTCACGAGCATGACGTGTGTATCGGCGTCTGTCTACTCAACCATGTTCTAGGGAATAAAAAGACCCGACACCCAACGCCACCACCAGCAGGACATTTGAGTGAGCATGACAAGCCCAGACTGCCCGGCAACCGGTAGCCATTTTCAATTATATAAAAAAAAAAACAACATCAAAGCCAACATCAGTCTCATATTGTACAAGTTATTTTACTACTCAGTAACTATTATAGTATTTATAGTTAATATATAATAAATTAAATTAATAAATAATTCGCATGTCAATCAGTAAAGGTGTATAACTAAACATGTCAAATTGTATAAGTGTATAATTAAGCATGTCAAACTGTAAAAATGTATAAATATCTTTATGTAAAACAAAAGAAGTCAAACCACTAAATAAAAACAAAATATAAATAAAAGAATATATAATAATCATGAGGCTAGCAAACCTATGGAGCTGGACCAGCATTTTGCCAAACTTTTTTATCTACAAGATAATCTTCTAATTTGTAGTATGCTTTCTTGCATAGAGTAGACTTTACAATGGATTTGAATTTATTTTCCGGGAGGTTTAAAATGATTTCCGGAATCTTATTATAAAACCTAACACTATATCCCACAAAAGAGGTATGGACTTTAGCGAGACGAAGCTGTGGCTGCATTAAGTGATGATCCGATAACTGTATTTTTCTTTGCAGTATTCCACATCACGGGTTACCTTCTCCTGTACGCGAGCGCATGCGTAAACCCGATCATCTACGTGATAATGAACGCTCAATACCGCGCGGCGTACGCGGCGGCACTGTGCTGCCCCCTAGCGCGGCTGTCAGGCCTCACCAGCGGTGCGTATCCCTCCTCGCCCGTCGCATGCCAAGCCGTCAGGAAGTCGGAACGCACGTCGGCTCTCGCCTCATATATCAGACCGTGAAGGTATCATTCGATATAAAGCGCTATTGGCAACGGTGCCGCTTCCAAGCTTGGGTGTTGGATATTTTTTATTTAATTTAAGTATTATATCAGTCAATACAGAGCGCAATATATTTTTTGCGCTGTTCATAAAGAGAGAGCGTAAGATTTATAGCGCGGGAGTTCGAATAATATAAAAACATACCTACCTACCTAGCCGAAGTTTTGCCATGCAGCGCATTGTATCAATCATATTCATCCAGTGTTACTAACTGCATGTTTAATTATGTGCACTTAGCACACCGAATATCACGGTGCCACATCAAGCTCACTGTTCACTCACGTATTCGAATGTTTCTAAAATGTTACCGCTTTCAAAGCGCACTATGCGAAATCGTTTCAACATTTAACTAGTCCTTTATTCTTTTTAGAGAAATGGAACGAGCGTCACGGGTACAGTTACAACAACACACAAACGGCGCTCAGCCAAGTGTCACTGGGGGAATCGAGAGTAGACCCTCGGGGCTCCCTGGCCCCTGCCGGCCCTGGCGGACGATAGACCCCAGGTCCCCCGAATTTATTAGCGCTGGACCCATTCGAAGCATCGGGCCAGCCACTGAAACAGTCAGCTTTGGACCCAAAATTGGAAAAAGACTTTCTGGCCACAAAATTGGATCGCAACCAAGTATTGACTCCAAATCCGAGCAGTTGAAACCCCAAGGTATGGGTTCTCAACAGAGTATTGGATCGAAATCGACTGGACCGTCATTCAGACCTCTGATAACGGGATCGCAGCTGAGCTTAGGACCCAAATTAACTAGATTCCAGATTGAGGATTTACAAAGTGAGAGACAAACCAATGTATAGCGACTTGTTGCTCATTGATACGACACACCAAAGATATTGTAATGCTTATACCAAATACGTTTTCCATTTTTTCATGAATTTATTAGTAGACAGTATTCACCTAATTTATAAGATCAAATATTTTACTTGCAGGTATTAAAATAATGCTTAGGTATTTTGACAGTCTTTTATTAACTGTAGGTATGATAAGCTATAATATTGATACTTAATATAAGTTGTACCCGAAATTTTGATACGTTTTGCAAGTTTAGTTCTAACTATTGAATCAAATAGGTACATTATTGTGAATCTAAGACCTAAAGAATATGTAATGTAAAAGAAAGTGAAAACTATTAATTGCATCATGTCTGGCGATTGAGAGCGCCTTGTACGACGATATCCTTTTGCTGCTCAAAACTATACCTACACTACTGCTACTTATTAAACTAATGCACGTGATATGCTCGTGAACGATGACGTCGTGATATGCTCGTGAACGATGACGTCAGTTTAACTCACGTGGTTTGCTTGTAGGCCCTATATCGCCCCCATCCCGAGATCCGAGGCCCGAATTTGCACACACAAACAGTGCTGGGAAGCTGTGTACCTAGTCTTGTGATTTTTATTTGGACTGTGGGAGTGGGCATGCCGTGGCATAATAGCATTATGAAACCGAAGTTACAAGCATAATGATAAATATATCCACACACCATACAAGCAAATGCACCGTGCACAATTTCCTATACAATGCGCAGCAATGGGATATTATTTACGTTTAGGGTAGTATGGCGTAAGGTTTTTAATTTTTTTTAACTGTTCTTGTTACATTAAATAAATTTAAGATTAAATGATAATGTACACCTATAACACAAAACAAATTTATTTGTAAAAAAAGCCTGTATATCTTTTACCATAATTTATGATAAAATTATTGATACCTAAATCTTAAAAAATATAAATAAAAAGTTGGCCACAAAGTCCATAAAATTCATCTCTTGAAAATATTGGGATCAGCGCCGATGGTCAACCTGGTAACACGAGACATAAAGACGATCTCTTTACACTGTGATTGATATGCGAACTCGGAGATATAGAGTTCGGGCCCTAGAGACGAGATATTCACTATATCGCTCCAGAGCAGTTACCCATATTGAGGATTTCTAAAGTATTATTTGAATTTACAGCTACTTTTTTTATCTGTCATAAATATAAAATAAAAAAAAATGTCTGTAAATTAAATTAAACGGAACAAATTTCGTATTAAGTATTTCTTACTTAAAAGAGTGGTGAAACAGGCCATTAATGTCTCCGTCCTATAATGAGCAACAAGTAAGCAATTATCAATATAACGTACCTTTAAGTAATGTAATTAAGGTGCTTGTAGTGTTTAAGGTATTATTTAATGTAAATACATTTTAAGATTCTGACAAGTCTTCCATAATACTCTTCTTAGTTCGGAAGTCCCAGACTTTAAGGTATTAATGAGTTGTATGCAAATAGAGCTCTGTTTTCAAGGCTGAATTATTATAAATGTTTTTTTTGGGAGTGCAAGTAAAATCATTGAGCCCTGAAAGCAGTTCAAATCCCAGAACTTTGTCCTAAAACGTAGAAACGAACATACCTTTTTGTTTTCTGATGTAAATCAGTGTAGGCTCAAAACAAATTATAATGTAACCAGTCAGAAAGTAGCCTAATAAAATAAAAGAATATTTATTGATAATTTTAAGTATTATAGTAGGTATATATGAGGCTGATTTGTAACATAACTAACGTTAGCTAGAGATCATTCCAAATAATTCGCAGCCAAAAAGACGTATACGACCTACTGAGATCGGTCTATTATATAGGTACCTCAATATTTTTAAAGCTCTCTTATCTTCTAGCATAGCCCGCTAAATTCAAATTCTATTTGTTTTTTTTTTATAATCTCTACCCAGGCATTGTAATTTCCACTGTAACACTACATACAAACTTTTACTAAAATCATTATTACATTATTTTCTTAATAAGATGTGATCCTTGATTGCTACAAACATTATGTATTACAGCGCAAAATGACGAGAAGACAAATATAAATTAATCTTAGCGGGTTAAGGAAGGAGATCCCCACCTTTGAATTTATTAAGAAAGACATAAATCTAAATTAATTATAATCTATGTCAAATGACCAAATTTTATGCCATATTAATGTTATGTCATAGATATTTTGATAACTGTTTATAACAAAGTTTTGTATAAATAAATTAGTTTATTCGTTATTATTTGTAAACCATTTTAAAATGTATATTCAGACGTTGAAAAAATATAGGCATAAAAATATCATATTCATGATTATACCTTATTGGTTTTATTTGAACCCTGATTAAGAATACCATCGGTACCTATAGAAAAATTACCTAATAGCAGTAACTATTGACTCGAATGACACGTGGCTAAATAATACTCATGCTGATCAATCTATCGGTAAGGTTAAGGTGCAACTACCAAGTTCAGTCTACAAAGCCAGAGCTTGACAGAGGCCATATGGATAGGTAAGATAGGTTTTCATTATTATCTAATCGAGAACCCTTTATAACTTGGATTACATCATTATTAAGCCACCTGTCATACATAATATCCATGAACTTAACTAGTGGTAGCCTAGTGGTGTGACCAGTGGACTGAGATGTCAAAGATCTCGAATTCAAACCCAAAGCACGCACCACCGACTTTTTGGAAGACAAGTGCGTATTTAGCGCAGGCATAAACGGTGAAGAAAAACATCCGTCAGAAAACTTGCATGCTTGAAGGATATTTTGGATAACGTGTGAGATCTGCTAACGAACAATAGGCTAGCGTGGAGGACTATAGGCTAATCGCTCTCAAGTTAGAGGGGACTCGTGCCCAGCTGTGTGACAATAATGGGTTGATGACAACGTAGTCTTTGGTTGATGATGACCGTTAGTGGTAGCTCGAAACTAGAGTTGTAACGGAGGCCTTCTTAACGGAGGCGGAGGCGGATGCGAAGGCAATGAGTTTCACTTCCGCGGATGCGGAGGTTAACGGAGGCGGAGGCGAAGTTTAAAGTGGATGTAAATAAAATAGTAATTTAAGGTTCAAAAGTTTTTATATTAAATACTTAACACTTAAGTAAACATTTAAAACATAAAGTAAAAATTTTAAGTTATTTATAAGGGATCCATAATTTTAATTTTTAATTAAAATTAAAATTTATTTTTAATTTAAATTTTTTTAATTGCGGCGCTCGCGCGGTATTGCTATATGATTACGTAAATAAAACTCCGTTACAACTACGCAAAAATTGTGCGGAGGCGGAAGCGGAGGCGAAGGTGCGATTTCTTGCGGAACTTCCGCAGTAACGGAGGCGGAGGCGAAGTTCCGTTACAACCCTACTCGAAACCTTTAAACCTGACAACCAGTTTTACCTTATATACGGTATTTATAGGTAGGTATAGCACAGTCATTTGGATTGCCGAGGTCTAGTACCTAGCAAGCAAAATAAGTAGGTAGGTACCTACTGTTCAGTTATTTAAAAGATTTAAAGCTTAACCTCAAGCGGTTAGTATTTTTTTTAACACGTCATAAATCGTTAACCTCAATTGACCATTCATTCAATTGTGTACTCACTGCTATTTACCTAGTTGGTACGGAACCCTTTGTGCGTGATTTCGACTCACACTAGGCCGATTTTTTATTTATTTCCATATAAAATGACAAAATATATGAAAATAATTTTTAATTTTTTTAATTATGCACAGAAACCAAACGTCATTAGGTTATTTTATCTGTGCTCGCTATGTGTCAAACATTTCTGATTGACAGATATTGTCAAATCAATGAAAAAAAAAACAGAAATTCAAGCACGAATACGGTAGAGAGATTTAGCCATAAAATATTATTCTACAAATTTATATGCATCGCAATGTGTCGAGTATATATTATTTATTGTAAATAAACTATCATAGTGGCTTTAATTTGATTTGTGTTGTTATTGTGATTTAATAAAAATGGATGTCGTCGGCAGCGAGATTGGGCAGAAGATGCGGGTAAATATTGAAATATTCGAGTATTTAACCTAAAATATGTATATATAAAGGATAGAAAGGTCCTAAGCTTTAATTTAGAATCAAAATGTTTGTGAAACAATGGCATAAATGTTTGTATTACATGGGACCGCGTCGTGTCTCATTTCGCAGTATTTGTTGACACAATTTTGGAATTATAGATTTTATTTATTTTATTTTCAGTCAGCCATCAAGGCCAAGCTGACAGAATTAGGATGTTATGTCGGTAAGTAAATCAACTTTCGACTTTGGTACAACCAATTCAGAGATTTTTGTAATCTTGATCCGAAACAGCAAATGTTGCTAATTACCGATTTTTCTACATTCTAATTTAAAATTAGATTCTAGTATCTCTGAGATATAATAAGATATAACCATTTACACTTTATATTGTCATTTTAACAGTTACAATAAACTTACTATTGCAATTTGTAAAAAACTGATTTTGCTTGCCTATCAGTAATAAAACAATATCATAAGATTTTATTATTACTCAATCATATGTAAATGAGTAGTATATACTAATGGTGAGGTATACCTTAGCATTCAAGTCAGTGATAGTATGCCAATCGATTGATGATGATATTTTTCGCTGGCTCTTGAATCACTAGTAATTAAATCAAGTGTCAGCTGGCAGTCCTGCGTAGGTAAGGGATAGGATAATAATAAATATTCTGCGACATTTTACACAGCACCATCTAGTCCAGAACTAAGCAGATCTTGTACTATGGGTATGAGACAATGGATATAATACTTATATACTTTTTTTGTACAGAAATACTGATAATACATAAGAAACACCCAGATGAACACAAAAACCTATATATGTTACATAAATATTTGTGTCAGCAGTCCGGTACTCAAACCACTATGCCACAGAGATCATTAGGTTCAAATGTAGTAAAAGAAATAAAGTCATAAAACGCTGGCTCAAACTTTTTTCATAACCATTTTCCATAGATCATCAGTTGACATAGTAGGTAGTTTCAATATTGTAGCATTACTACTATACTGCTTCCTATTAAACAAATATTTCAAGATAGATTTCAGAGCTGCTTGAGTCCCTAACACAACCTTTGGGTTACCTAGGGCATTCTATATTTTTTATACCACTTTCAGGATCTCCCTCCCCCACACCTACTACTACTTCAGCTCCTGACCGTTGGTTTATTTATTAGTGATGTCAGATAAACTACTAACATCAATATCAGCCAACTTGGAACATTGTAAACAGATTGTACAGATTTATTATTGCCTTCTGTGCTACGGGTCCCGGGTTCGAATCCCGGTAGGGACAAATGTTTATGTGAGCATCAACATTTGTATCCGAGTCATGGATGTATCTATGTATAATATGTATGTATTTACAAAAAAAAAAACAACCTTCTAGTATCCGTAACACAAGCCTCGTTGCTTACCCCGGAACTAGAGGGCGCTGTGTCATAATGTCCAGACATATTTATTATTTATTTATTTATTATTTTCAACAATTCACTCCACAGTTTAATTTTAATTACTTCACAGATGATGAACTGCCTGACTATGTTATGGTGATGGTAGCTAACAAGCGGACACGGGCACAGATGGAGGATGATCTGCAACTCTTTCTTGGTGATAATACTGAGCTGTTTGTCAATTGGTTACATCAAGTATTGAAGAAACTGCAAGAAGTCACTGTTGCTGCTCCCCTTAGTATGTATTGTTATTAATTTATGCACATGCGAACTTGTACAGTCAACTACAAAAGTTGATCAACACATTTAATATTACACAACATCTCAACACAACATTTTGTCATACATAGACAGTTTTTATATAGATTTTTTGATGTTCCTTATCATTCTCCATTCTTGACGGGTAGGGCATAGCGAGATTTTTCGTACCACCGCCATACACAATACCGCAGTGAAACAACAATAGTTGTGTTTTCGCGAGTGAGTAATGTTACCAGAGCTAGTTGGTTGAGTGGCTATTCTGGCAGCATGGGAATTCCGTTTGTTGTCAGTAATTCCCTATGTTAAGATACCTAAATGGTTTCTACAGGGCTTTGCAACACATTTGCAAGTCTCTGGTGAGGCAAATGTCCATGGGCGGCTGTGATGACTTACCATTAGGTGAGCCTCATGCCTGTTTGCCCCCTTATCACCATAAAAAACCTATTCAAATTATATGTCATTGATATTCTGAACGGTTGTGTTTATTCAGCAATGTTTTGCTAAGCTGCACTTCGCCAGACAGGACCCTTGTAGCAAACGGTTTTGGGTTTGACAAACAGGAAATGAAGGAAATCGTCTATGCTCAGCGACTTTTGTATTTATTGAATGAATGATTGATTGAATGATTGTTTATTTCTGTAAATAGATCTTTTTAAAGACACTTTTACAAGTCATGTACATTTTTTTTTTTTATTTTTTTTTTATTGCAGTTCATATAATTATTTCGCTAGTTATGTTTAGCAATTAATGGTTTAACCGAGTTCAGCACCTTTTGTAGTCTAATAATGACAAGTTATTTTGTAGTCTACTTTAATTAACAACTTATTGTGTATAAGAGTGATAAGGAAATATTGTAAAAAAAATATGTTCAAGGACTTCTGTTGCTGACTGTACATGTATTCCATCCATTGAACTTCATTTTGGTCTATCTTTATTGTTTTTTCCCGCAATACCTAGTGCAACTGTATTCATAGCAAGAAAGTTTATTTCGCGTGTTAGTATACAATTTAAATATTATTTTTTCTTCTACACAGAGATAACTGAACATGACAAGAGCAAAGATAGATCAGATTCTAAAGATAGAAAAAGTAAAGATAAGAAATCAAAAGAAAAGCCGAAGAAGAGTGAATTGAAAAAAGCAAAGAAAAAAGATAAAGAAAAGCTGTTCCGCAAAAAGGATGACAAGAAACTTCACAAGCTTAAGAAAAAGAGCAAGCACCATGACATGATTCGTCCAAACATACCTCCTTTACTTATGAATATGGAGAAAGATTCTGAACCTTCAATAACAGATGTTTTTGCGGGACAGATACTAAAAAATCATGGGATAACCTTGGATACACCGCAGGAAGAATCAAAACCTGAGAAGAAACCTGTCGTGAATGAACTCAAAAGGCCTATTCTGCCTATAATTGACCCAGCTACAATATCATCACAGCCTGATCTAACAACAGACTCAGAAACAACTGAGCCTCGAAGGACTAGTGTGTCGTCAGTGGGCGATCCTAAAGAAGACCAGATAAAAGAGATTACCCAAATTGAAGCTAAAATACAAGGGTTAAAGCAGAAATTAGCAGAACAGTTAGATTCTATGTCGGATGACGAAGACTTTTTGAATATTAGGACTGAAGCAGAGGAACTCATGAATGATTTTGCTGAAGATGTGTTTCAGGTGTGTTTAACATTTTGTTTTTAATACTGCATATACCGAAAATAATAACATTGCATCTTAAAAGTTAAAGTATGATGTAATCAATACAAAATTGTTTTAATTTTCTAAATTTGTGTTTTCTGCTCCTGTTTTTACTTTGCTTTTTTTTTCAGGAAATATCTCAACAAGCGCCCCCTGCCACAGTTACCGTTACACCCCCCATAGAGCTCACGAAATCCCCTACACCTCCCCCTCCTCCAGTCATTGAAGTTCCCAAAGAGGTCCCAAAAGATCCCATAGAGACTTTACCACAAATAGAACTGAAACTCCCGAAAAGACCAGTGAGAGACAGGCTAGGGATGCGCGAAGAACCCAAAAGGGTTACTGAAGTGAAAGAAAAGGATTCTAAAATGAGGACAGAGAGTCCCGAAAGGTTGTTAAGTTGCAAATTTGAGGTAGTAAGAATAAATACGAGCTCAATTTGTTTTTTACTTATAACATTTTTATGTTGGCCTTATTTTAATTATGCTAAAATATTTAATAATAAAATTGCATACATAAAATGAATGTATTGGCCAACAAATTTCTTTGTCACTGTAATTATAAATAGGAATTGTTTTCAGATTTACTCCCGATAGAGAGCCTGATTTTTGGCCCCAATATAAGTCGGCTAAAAGCCGACTAGGAGATCCTCCAAAAAGTCAAGAAACGTCGAAAAGAAGTTCTGTATCCGATGAATCTGAGAAATCAGATCCAATTCCCAAAAAACTAACATCGAAGTAAGTGTTTCGTATGTAAATTCGTATTTTTTCGTATTTCCGCAACTTCGAAACTATTTGGACATTATTGTAAAATGTTCAAAAACTGTTCAATGAGTAATAAGCCCGTATTATTTTTTCGTACAGCCACTCAAGCACTTGTTTTTGAAATAAATATCTAATATTTAGTATTATTTTTCTAATAGACTTGTGTTTTTGTTCAGAGTGTCAGTGTTAGAGAATCGTCCTAGTCGTTCTACATGCGCGAGCGTGGTGCGGGTGCGACCGCGGCCGCGTGTCTCCACGCCCGCTAACAGTTTGCTGCTCAGAGCTGTCGCTGATGCTCACAAGAGCTTACTTAATGTAAGTATTATCATCTTGTATTTGCTAAATATGTGTAAAGAAATGTGAACCTTATATCCTGCTGTATTGGTATACTGATCAAATCAATGTTCCTAGTTTCTTAATCTTGAGTTTAGATTTGTGTCCAATGTGTAATGGCAAAGGGGTTATAACATAATATACCATAACGCCTGTTGTCCACGAAAGATTAGACAGAGGTTTATTAATGTACACCCATTATGTAGTATGTTTTAGGTACCATGTAATAGGGGGCGATCCTATTGCAATCAACCGGGCACAAATCCAATTTCTACTACTGAGAATTTCATAGAAAAACTCATTAACTCTCTAGCACAGCAGCGAACACTAGACTAACGAGACAATTCATTTGTCATCAACACATATCAAGCCTAATCCTAATTCGTGATCACGTCTCCTCACGACATCTCCGTTAAACACTAGATTAAAACCAAGCCTATCTTATTCAGGCTCCTCCAAAAGTAGAGACGGAGACACAAGTGAAGCGCGCGTTAGTGCTGCCGATGAGACGCTGCGTGGACCCACAGAAGATCGTTATTCAGGTGGCCGCGGACAACTCGCAGGCTGACACTGACAGGGGGGACAGCATCAGTCTAGGGGACATGGACAGCGACGACGACAAGAGCTCCAAGTGAGTTCTAATGGATATTAGTTTGGTACAAACCTAGGCGGCTATCTTGGACCGATTTGTATCAAACATAACTCAGAACACTCCCTGACTCACCTTTCAAACAGAGAAAACCAAATCAAATTCGGTTTTTCCGTTCGGGAGCTACGCTGCAACAAACAGACACACACACAGACACGTCAAACTTATAACACTCCGTCGTTTTTCCGTCGGGGGTTAAAAATTAAGGGAAAGAAAAGAAATGAGCTGTACAGTCCACTGGTCACGCCACTAAGCTATTAGTGGGTTAGGTGTTAATTGGGTTGCTGATGATTAATTGAAAAGAAAATTTACGTCGTCCTTTATAAACATATTGCGCCCAGGGATTGTGAGATTTGTCGACGTTAAAATGACATTTTATATCGGATTGTTACATACAGATACTGTAAATAATGTTAATTTTAATTATTTATAAAAATTGCTCATATCTGCACATGCCCAATAAAAACTGACGTTTCATATCTTATTTTACGACGCCTTTTAACAATTTTTTAAACATTTACAATGTTTATTTCAGAATGATGAGTGACACAGAGAGAGATGAGTACATACCGGCTCCTATCACTAAGAAGATTGTCAACAATGAATACACGCCTTCGCGACGAAATGAGGGTAGGACAGCAAGCAAGAAAGATGATACCCTCATTATTGAAACTATGTAAGATTAATTTAAACATATTGATATGTATACCTATCACACAGACATTTAAATATTCAATGAACTTTTTCACCCCCTACTGCGCTATGTATTGGTCGATCTCTAGTCTTACTAATGAGGTTATTTTGAAGAATCGATTGTCAATAGATTCGGGATCCTTTTATATTGAGTGTTATCCATTGGTCAGCGTTTTCGGGTTACAAGCGACTGTCATTGGTGTTCGTCGTATCCTATTTATTGCATTTTGGGTAACCATAAAACTAAACGAAACGATGGCCTCAACATTAGGGCTCATAGGCCCCAATGTTAATTAATTTTCGCCTAAACATCTTAGGATTGTTAATCTACAGTATATTTCTCTCTTTCCAGCAACATCCACAATACATCAACAGATAAAGATAAAAATACGCAATTCATAGTCACAATGGACGGCTACCACCCAAACGCGTTCCTCGCAAAGAAACTCCTCACCGAAGGACTCTTAACCGAAGAAGACGATATCAAAAGCCTCGAACAAGACAACCTAAAACTGCCAGAAATAAAAGAGCCGAAACCCAAAGAAAATCCTCCAGAGAAACCTCTAGAACCTACAAAAAATAAACGCTTAAGTAACACCAGTGAGGAGAGCGAAACGCAAGTTATCATCAAAAAGGAGGAAGAAAAAGCAGAAAAGAAGAGAAGTACAGAAGTTTTAAAAGAGGTTCCGCCTGCGAAGAAGAGACGGGCGTCTCCTATAGTATTTGACGTTGATAAGAAGAAAGGAGACAAAGAGCCGGAGAGAACGAGAGAGAGGACTGAAAGCGCGAGCAGCGATCAACACGTGACGGTTGCTACTGTCACTAATACAAACAAATACGATTCTGTGCCACCTTGTAAGTATCTTGATTGAAATAACATGCTAGCTGCTTCTTGGATGTCGTAGAGTAGAGTCCAAAAAGACAACAATATGGAATTTACAGAGTAATAAAGTACAATTGGCGGTCTTATCGCGAAGGGAAAAACCTAGTAGTTAGCGGCGGTACACGGTAAATGTAATGTTTTAACGTACATTAGAGATAATCGAATACTTGGAAATACCCTCTGCGTTGCTACTGCTGACGTACCCCGTTTTATTATGTTTTTTTTTTGTTATGTCATAAGGGTGGCAAACACGCATGTTTGACGTTTGCAGTACCAAAGGTGTCGCTCGCGCGTTGCCTACCCTGTAGAAACTGTCTCATCATTATCAACCCATTAATGTCCCACTGCTGGACACGGGTCTCCTCTCATTTGAAAGGGATTAGGCTATAGTCCACCACGCTAGCCTTAACGGGTTGGCAGACTTCACATCGCAGGTTTTCTCACGATTTTTTTCTTCACCCTTAGAGCATGTGATAAATACGCACATAACTTCCGAAAAGTCAGTGGTGCGTGCCTCGGGTTCGAACTCAAGACCTTTGACATCTCAGTCCGCTGGTCACACCACTAGAATACCACAGCTCTCAGAAACCGTCTAGGTTTCTTAAAATAAGGGAGTTACTAAACTGTCAGCAAACGGAATTCCCATGCTGTCAGAATAGTCACTCACTCCCCCAACGAGCTCTGATAACGTTGGTGACCGCGGCTTTACAGAGCTTTTTGTGTATTCGGCAGTGAGTGCAGCGGAACGCAAGCTGGTGTGGTGCCGCGCGTTCCCGCTGTGCCGCTACGGGTCGGCGTGCGCCTTCGCCCACCCGCGCTGCAAGTTCGCGGCGGCCTGCACGCGCCGCAACTGCGTGTACTCGCACGCGCCCAACGCACTGCCGCAGCCCGCCACGCCGGCCTCGCCTGTTATCGGTTTGTATTCTAAATCAATCACACATAATCTTTCATAGATCACACCATTTTTGACGTAATAACGCCATAAAAATCGATGCAAGAAAAATTATCACGTTCCGCCTGAGCCCAGCGAGCAAGCGAAAGCGATCGGCCTAAACGTTCGGCTTTTTATCACAATCTTTACACATCTTACAGGTTACCAAACTTTACAGGACTGCTCAGACGGCGAATAATGTATAAAAAAACCTTCAAAATAAATTAATATAGACTATAACTATATTTCGAATTATTATTATTTTTCGGGTCGAATCTGGACGAGATTGGCACAGGACCGAAGCGAATGGCATGCCTGGAAAGAGGCCTATACCCAGCAGTGGGATCAGAAAGGCTGTGGATGATGATGATGATGATAACTATATTTTATTAACTTCTGTTTAGTGGAAATAGGTTGATGTTTACTTAATTTTAAAATTGAAATTAAATAGGAAATACAGTTTTTAATTGAAACCTTTTCTCCGCAGCCTCCCACGTGGTACCGGCAGCTAACTACAAGACAATATCAGCGGTGGTGCCCAACATGTGCAAGTTCTACCCGAACTGCGTGAACCCGGCGTGCCACTACTATCACCCGAAGCCGTGTCGCTACGGCAAGAGCTGCACCAACAAACTCGAGTGCAACTTCTACCACGCGGACGTGCCCGCCAAGTGGAGATATCCAATCTAATTATATAGCATTTAAGATACTGAACTGTTGTTTTATTTACACAATACATCGCTCTGCATAATAATATTATAAACGCGAAAGTGTGTCCGTCTGTCTGTTACCTATTCACGCTCCAACCGGTGAAACGATTAAGATGAAAGGCATGGAGATAGTTTGAGTCCTGGGGAAGGACATAGAATAGTTTTTGTCCCGGAATTTGTCCCTTCAAAAAAGATTCGCGGGAAAAAGCTAATCTGAGATAAATCTCAGCATGTGATTGGATTTGAAGAACTAGGAAAAAATGGCAGAATAAAATTCGCTGTCCACTACTCATCTGTTGGTAACTAACTCTTTGCTCTATTCCATGCTTTGGTGGTCATATCATATGTCGAAACTTGAATTAATGTTTTCATATCATTATGCGTATATAGAAAAAAAGAAATGTATACCTATGAATTGTATGTGTCAATAACCTACTATCCGTAACGTGAACATGAATATGTCCAGATATACTCATGTTCATGACATCAGACATACCTATTTATTTATCTCTTTCTTCCACTCCTATTTCATTCCTGTCATTCTGTAGTAGGTATTGAACCACCTTCACATCTGAAGTGTAGGCAGGAGAAGTGAGTGACTAAAGTGCCTTTTGCCAAATAACGTGTAAAATTCAAACAACCCAAGTTTAAAAAAAAATTAACACCACCTAAGAATTGAAATTACTTAACACTCCGTAGCATCGTAATAGACCAGTAGTTACATTTTTATATAACTTTCTGTAAGAAAAACATTCCCAGTTCTGACATACTTATATGACACCGCGAGAGTCCCAAAGCCCAATAATATAATAGGGTTACACAATAAGGAAATACATTGTTACTACACGTGGGTACAAATTTGGTGCAAGGCCGTCTGATTTATTCTAATTGGATCATAACTGACTATTCATGAAATGGCTATTTTATTAATATTATTCTTTTAAGTATCTAATAATAATTATGGTACCTAAGCAAGTAGGTATTAAAGCTTTAGGTTTACTTATTTTTATTTTATACACATCTAGGTAGCTAAAAATGTAAATTAAGTTCTAGGTTTTCGGGTGGCGACCGCGTCCTAGAAAACGCAACGTGGGCAGGCCCCCAACAAGATAAATCTACGACCTGGTAAAGGTCGCTGAAATCCAGTGGATGCGGGTGGCGCAAGATCCTTGGAGGAGGCTTATGTTCAGCAGTGGACGACATCAAGCTTATATGATGAAGTATTAGAGAGACTTGTGGCTAAGTATTAAACCATCTGATCAATCGATCTGTAAGGTTAAGGTACCTACTGCTCTCGAGATCATTCTATGGCTGGGCGTTCCACAATTATAGTTCCACTGCTAGTCCACCACACTAGTCTAGTGTGAATTGGTAGACTTCACACGCCATCGAGAAAATCTCAAACATGCAGGTTTCCTCATGATGTTTTCCTTCACCGTTTGAGCAAACGGTAAATACGCCCATGTCTTCCGAAAAGTCAGTGGTGTGTGACTTGGGTTCGAACTCGAGACCTTTGACATCTCAGTCCACTGGTCATGCCACTAGGCTATCATAGCTAAAATCTGATATTTAGTAGCATCTAGGCAGATTGGATCCAAGGTGTATAAAGCCGATGAACATGGTGGTACCTACGGGGTGAACACTTCGAGAGACAGAAAGAGCCTATAAAACGTGAAAAGTGTTGATTTTAATGGGCGGAGTGTACCTACCGAAAATTTTATTTATTTTCTTAAAAGCCGTAATCTCTTGAACTTAATAAAACTACCTACAGATTGACGAATTGGGATGTAAATGATTTTTTCATTTAACAGTCTGTAGGTACTTACCTACTGTAAGAAAATAACTGTTAGAAAATCTGTATAGCTGAGGGATTTATTTTCTCATCGGTAGGTATGTAGTCTGCCACTCTTGCCCTGGGGGCTAGTGGCAAACTATACTATAGTAATAACTACCACAGTACAGGGACAGTAAATTACATGAAAATTATTATTATTTACGCGTCTCGTTTGGATTTCTTCGGCAATACTTACGTAAGTTTTGAGAAGGATTATGACGATATGTCACATTCGTTAGAGTTGCATTTTCTTACACTTGATACTTACAGATCAAATTTCCATATGAAGGTGCTACAATATATCTACAACAATGTCTTGTTAGGGACGTCACCGAATAAAGTACACATTTATATATACCTATACCTATAAAGTAGATATACATCCGTCGTTCCCTATCATCCTGTAATCATTCGCACTCCGTCCCCGCGGTAGGTGGGACCCTATCAACCAAAGTTTCGAACACTTGTCATCGGGAGTTTTCGGTACGCACATAGGATTTGAACTGTGTATTCAGGGGATTCAAGGCGTTTACTTGCAGGTAAGTGTCTAGTGATTTTCTTTAAATCTTTAGATAAACATTCAGCCTCAGACTATGTAGGTATTTAATAAGTAATTACAGTTAACGGAATTATCAATTAAATTATCTCTATAATAAATCTGTTTCCTGCCTTTTTGCATCTTGCGACATTTAAATATTTGGTATACTAAAATTCACGTTCATTTAATTAGATACCTAAGTATGATATAGATATTCAGATAGAGGGTCCTGAGTCTGTTAGAGCATAATTATAATCAAATCACAACCAATCAGCCATAAATATAGATAATTAGGTACAATATAAAACAAACACCTTCAGGCATTCTTGCAAAATGTCAAACATTCAGACAAAAACAATATCATGTAACCGATGAGTCTGTAGGTACAACATAAAAACCAACCAAATGTGTGTCGGGTCACGAGTACATAGTGTAGGGTTTCGTAGTTGGCCGTTACCTGACTATTCAGCCGTAAATCCGACGTTAATTACCTAACATTGATAGATTTTTTATAACTTCTTTAAATATATACACGATTTTTTTACGCATTGAAAACCGATTTACTTAGTTGGCAGAGGGTATTCAAACTAACAAAAATTAGAACTTAAATGTTCATGTATCGCAAATGGATCTCTTAATGAAAAAGTGCACCACATTAATAGCAATATTTCTAAAGACATTCAACTAGGAATACACGCGCAAAACATAATCTTATTTTATCACATTGTTGGCAGGATTCATAACTTAAGCCAACCAAATTACAGCTCTCTAGTCCTACATGTTCCTTGTTGACTGCGGAACCGATGTTGATTAATTATAGTAAATAACTATAGAACAATTACCTACTAATACTTTGGCAAATAACAAATACGAAAAATATCTGATTATAATTTAATTTTATATTTTTACCTTTTGCAATACCCAACGGGTATGACGTAGTAATAAGGTAAAGTAGGTTTAAACAGCGCTTCCTCTCCTACTTACTAAAAAATTCTTGTTCTCGACAGGGTCCATTATTGTTTTTGTATACTTATTTACTATCTGTACGCCTATATTTTAGAACGCAATTAATAAATGAGTAGAACCTAAAAGTTATGTGTGTGGCTGAAAAGTCCAAATTGGTAATTTTCTCTCCGGCTCCGGCAAAGAATAACAACAAAAAAATATACTAGTACCTCTAAGGCTATGATTTTAAAGATATAAGTTATGACAAGTAGGAAGGTATATAGTATATATATACGTATATATGTCAACAACGTATGTAAGTTCGTATGTAATAAGAATATGTTAATGTAGGTTATTTACCTATCGATTGACTCACACTGGGTCACATTTTATCAATAAGGTCTTGTTTCTATTTAATAGTAGAAAATATAAACTTATGAAGCTGTGATTACCTAGTATTGTGAACTGTGGACTGTGAAGTCAAAAAGTTCAATTCAATCAGTTTTCATTATCAATGTATTTTCAAAATTATTTTTTTCTAATTTCGATGAAATTCAAATACACACACACATTATTTTTCGAAGTTACGGGCGTATTTATTAAATGCTAAAATGGAAAAGGAAATCATCGTGAGAAAACCAGCACGATAGAGAGATTTTCTTGAATACGTGAGGACGTGCTTTTTATCACGTTTGTTTCTAATTTGGTACCTAGACATAGGTAGATGTCGATCTGTTTTACAATTCTTATAAACATCAATGTAAACAACATCTTACGGCTAACATACTAATTTCTTACAATATCGCGAAAATTATTCATAGAAATATAAATAGGGCAGACTTTCCGTGTTTTTCTGCTCGTGAATGGTGTGAAGATTCGGGATTAAAATAATATCAATACACATAATTTATCTCAATTTTTGGCTAAGTATTCTCACGCTACTCAATTTTAAGTAGCCTGCTAAATCAATTCTACTTCTCACTGTGCAGGCAAGTGCAAGAATCAGTACTAAATATATGAGTACCTTATAATTAAGTTGATGGCGTTTGAATCTTCGCAAAATACCGTAAGTAATATTTAGAAAGAGAGAACCTCATTTCAAACAAAATACCTAACTTCATTCTTATCTCTCATTGGGGTAGGCAGTAAAGATCTATTCCTAACAAACATCAATAAAAAAACCCAAAATATTTTGTAAAAACCATATCTACTACTTTCAATAAATAGGAAAACATTGCAATTCGACTTTATCCTAATTAAGTAGGTACTTAGAACATTATCCACACTATAGTTTCAAGGCAAACTATAGGGAAAAAAACAAACCTCATTGTATAGTGTCTAATTTGTTTTTCCTGTCATGATTATAGAAAATACAAAGCACATCGAATTTGCTAACAAAAAGTGTATCATTCATTCAAGGTCAATATCGATCAACAAAGTGACCGTATCAATTTCGGACAGGATTCTACATACTACAAATACCTACAAAACATCCTGTATATACATTAGACTCGTGTGGCGGGTTTGATACCCACACACATACACGGCGCAAATATTTGCACAATATACAGGTACATAGGTACCTAGTTGTTCCGGGTCTGGTCATTTGTCTATGCAAAAATTTGATCACCCACAGCACAGAAGAAAATCCTAGTGTGGGTTTGGTAAGTTCAAGGAAAAACAAGAAGGAAAGAATTATCCTTTCAGGCGAAAATTCGCTTAAAGGACCTGGTAAAGGTTAAGTATCTAACTAACCCTTTTTAGTATTAACATGTACCTAATTATTTACTGTCGAGTGTCGGGTTTTTAGCTAGTGTTACTGTGTATGACCGGCGCGGCGTCGAAGAGTAGGCCTATTGCTTTGCTCTGGCGTGTCGTCCGTCAAAGCCCAAGCTTGTAACAGTACCCATCAAGATAGATAAATAACTCTTATTAAAATCAGTTACACGGTATCTATAATACTTATAAATAAAATTATTACCATCTTAGACGCTGAAAGTAGAAGATAAGTTCAGCAATTTTTCTATTGGAGGTTTATCTTTTTATTATTATAACATTAAAGTAAGTTATATTTTTATTTTATGTTTTGTTTTGCTCCAATGCACACACAGCGAGATGGCGTTTAGCACAACATCTGAATGAAATAATGTAGTAGGCGATCGATGCAAATTAATTGTAACATTGTTACATAATATGTTTATAAGTATACCTAAATTTGGAGGCTTGTCGTTAGCAACTGGTTTACCTAGTTTTGAATGTTACAAATTTTTATATTAAAAGTCTGCAAACCTTCCTAAAAATATCTCAAAAGAAAAAAATACAGTGAAACAAATTAAATAACGAAACAACTTGACAAAATATTAACCTATAAATATGTTACGAATATCAAATGTGCAGAGAAGTCATGAAAATAGACGTAAGTAGGTACTAGTTACTCTTTAAAAGACGGATGCTTAGTTGCAAGGCAGGATGCTCTTTTTTCGGTAATAAATGAATTTATTTTTTGCTTGTTATATTTATAGACTTATGTACGACCATATTATATAGTAGGTATAGGTAGATACTATTTGTATTTGTATATAGTATACTATTTGTATAATTAAAATATTTAAAAAAAAACTTTGTGAAGCTGTGATAGCACAGTGGTGTGACCAATGGACTGTGAAGTCAATGATCTGAGTGCGATGATTCGCAGGCACCACTGATTTTAGGTGCATATTTATCACATGCTCAAACGGTGAAGGGAAACATTGTGAAGAACCCTGCATGCTATAGCGATTTTCTTGATGTCGTGTTGTTTGCCAACCTGGCCTAGGCTAGCATTGTAGACTATACCGGAATTCCTTTTAAATTGGAGGAGAGGCCAGTAAACGGGTTTATGATGGTGTAAAACTTTTTGAAATACATACTTACATTAGTTCAATCTCAATTGCGCACCCACAGGACATGCCAGTCAGTGACATAATGATCGGGGGTCTTTCATAGGTTCATAAATTGGTACTCACAAGTGCGCCTGCACTAAACCTGTGGTGTTTTAATTTCTTACCAAATAGGGACCTGAAGGATTCCAAAGTATGAGCTGAATTCTAGGATCTTGTCGTTTTGGATTGCACCATCAACATTGACTTGAAAATTTTCGCTTGTACGTATACAAAGAAGAAGTTGTGGTACCAGTGCACTGAGGTGTCAAAGATCTCGAGTTCGAACCCAAGGCACGCACCATTGACTTTTCGGAAGTTATGTGCGTATTTATCACAAGCTCAAACGGTGAAGGAAAACATCTCGAAGAAACCTGCACGCTTGAGAGATTTTCTCGGTGGCATGTGAAGTCTACCAACCCACAGTAGGCTAACGTGGTGGACTATGAGTGCGCTACAGTGGGACAGTTGATGCTGAGGTATAAAAAATCCCGACGTCAACGGTCCTGCCATTTTTCTGGAGGGTTTCTGCGTTAAACACCATTCTTACTTCAAACATAATATGAATCACCAGTATTTTCCCGCATTTTCGTCTGCGTAAAATTTATATATTGGGTGGCATTTTTTTATCATAAATAGTGTAATAGTATTTATTACACTTACTTAGATAATATATAGTGATATTAGGTTATTGAATTTTTTTACATCAAAACTAAGATAGTGGATTGTGTATAATTATATACCTATACATAAATTCGCGCCGTATTCCCATACGGAGGTAGGAGGGGTAGGCAGAAACTACGAAACGCCACGCGCTGCGATCCTTGCATATCACATTTGCTTCGTCCACCAAAAGTCACTATTACCAAATATTTCATAAATAGTGACTTTTTTAGTTAATATTCCTTAATTGACTTCTTTTTGCCAATTAGTAGGTAAAAGTTTTGAACACATATTATTTTATATAAACAAAAATCCTAGATTAAAATCCCTGGGAACCGCACAATTAGCATACATGGAATACATAAAATCATGATGAATAGGTTACATATACCAACCATAAACGTATTTACAAAAACAATAAATTTTATTTCAATCTACAAAATAATTAATTATTAGCAATTTTCTTAAACGATTATTTTAATTTAATGCTATACTCAAACACCTATTAACATTACTAATCAATATATAAGTGCACTTTAAAACTAGATTTCTTGAATCTAGATGAATACTTAATTTTGTAAAAATTATAACATATTTAGTTGAAGGATACGACAACGTAATAGATTTATGTTGATGGCGTTACTTAAAATAAAAACGGATTTATTATAGTTTACTAAATAACATCAAAATCATCATCATCAACCCAGTACTGTCTGTCTGTAGTGCTGGGCACGGGTCTCCTCTCACTTGAGAGGAATTAGGCTATACGTCCACCACGCTAGTCAACTGCGGGTTGGTAGACTTCACATGCCATCGTAAAAATCTCTCAAGCATGCAGGTTTCCTCACGATGTTTTCTTTCCGTTTGAGCATATTGTGATAAATATGCACATAACCTTCGAAAAGTCAGTTTGAACTCGAGATCTTTGACATCTAAATTCACTGGTCACACCACTAGGCTATCTCAGTTCTATTATCAAAATACCGCGATAAAATCCGTAAAAAGTATAATAGTTTTTTTAATGTCTAGCAGGTTAGTACTTTTTCGCTTAATTGCTAGAAATTTGTAGATATCCGCATTACTTTAAGAACGAATATGCCTCGTTGATCCAACGATCTTAAACACTTCTGAACGTGAGGTCTTGAGTTCGATTCCTAAGGTGTGCAAATGGTTATTGGATGTTTCTGTAAAATTCTCAGTAGCAAGAGTTTGGATCTGTATTATGCTTCCTATTATATGGGTCCTGAAAACATACCGACCAACTGTAATAATAATAATAAAATACCCGAACATTATGACACAGCGCCATCTAGTTCCGAGCTAAGCAACGAGGCTTGTGTTACGGATACTAGATAGTTGATACAACACATAAATACATCGATGACTCGGGAACAAATGTCGATGCTCGTCACATAAACATTTGTCCCTACCGGGATTCGAACCCAGGACCCGTAGCACAGAAGCGTTAACTACCGCTGGACTAATCGGGTCGTCACTGTGGGTGAAAGAACTGGCTAGCAACGTCCAGTGATGGAGATGTTCCCACATGAATATTTTATTGGTCCATTGTAATGCAATGTACAAAAAAATACTAATTGTATATTGTAGGTATTAATAAACAACCAAGTGGTTGACGCAATGCTTGACTATTTTGACATTTGACGTTTCTGGGCTATAGGTTGCAGGATCTATTCTGAAATTGTATTTGTATGATCTAAGTACAGATAGTATGGTTTCGGGGGTAAATGAAGGTATGGCGTATGTGATATTTTTTTTATTTTCTTTCTTTATGATATAATACAGAATACAATTGAAATATGAAAATAGCATTACTTATTTTTGAAAATGTAGATTATTATCTTTATTCAAAATATGTGAAGCTCTTCGAGTGGCGTAAGAGCGAAAAAAGCCATTGAAGACGTAGAAAGACGGTTCTTATTGATGTCCCTAGTAAAATAACAACAAAAATATAAATCTAAGAAGGCTTAATTCTACGGTTGTAAGCTAAGAATTAATTCCGGCTGCTTAACAAGAAGTGCACTTTTTTTTATAACACATTTGTTTATTTTTGTATCGTGTATCTATTTCTGGCAGTCGTGTTGTAATATTTCAAGCATTCAGCCTTGTCGATCGTCCTGTCGGCATCGGCCTTACGATACCCGATCAAAACTGACACGTGTAAGCGTAACCTCATGCAGAAATTATTCAATAGGAGGTTCATTATATTACTTCCAAGGTCTAGAGACGCTTAAAAACTAAATAATAACAACGTTTAGTAGTGTGTATACAGGTTGAGCTTTTGAGGTGAGCCGATCCCATTTGGGGCAGTTATGGAAATGGAACGAACTACAAGAAATTGAATGTAAAGATATACATATTGCTATAAAAAATAACTGAATTAAGTACTCCACCTTTGTCTCCATATGTGCTTTCCATCAGGCCTTTATTTAATAAAAAAGATCTTGACTTTCAGTTCCACTCGACCTTCGTTTTCATGCCGATGTCCGTCTATCCATTTTTGCCGTCGTGCCATTTTTGCCAATATGCGGTCGATTAGTGATATTCCATCATCATTAAGTACCTAACCGGGCGCTGTAAGACTAACCTAATACAATATCAGTCACCTTGGTTCTGGCCTATTCAGATTTTATACTTACACATTAAACAACATAATCATAAATTTACTAATTTACATTTATTATATTATTATGACGTATCTATTCTGATATCTTGATAATCTTGAATCAAAGGTTATGTTAGTTAAAAATTTTACATTATTTAAAAACCTGGGAGTGTTTTTGTTTTTCGTGAGCGATTTTGTAAAACTTTCTTTTTTCTCCCAACGATTTTAAATTTTCGACATTTGTAGGCTGATTTTGCCACCTTAATTTTGGTTCAGCCTGTATATTAAACAAATATTATACAAAAATATATTACTTATGATTAATGGCTATTGCGTATATTTTACTACAGGAACCTTCATTGCAATGGAAACCCTAAATCACAACCTGACATTTTTATTAAAATAGTTATTTTACATAATTTGAATATGCAAACAGGAAATACTAAGTGTTCTATTGTAATGAAACAAGTTCTACAAAGGATATTTTAATAATTATTATGCAAATTGCTTTTTAAATATATACATTTTAAAAATAAACGTTTGCTTTTATTTTATTTTTTTCTTGTGTAGACCTCTTTATTTTGTTAGAAAATTCAGTTATCGATACTTTTTTAAAAGGAAAGGAATAGGAAAGGAATTCGTTTTCGCTCTAGGAAAAAAAAATGCCCAAAAAGGATTTTTTCCCGTGTTGATGTACCGGAGACTAAAATACTTTCTGTTTTATTGTCGATTGAAATCAACTGAATGTCATAACTTCAACCTATGTCATTCTGCAGGAGGTGGATGCACCTGGAATAGCATATTACGCTGTAGTCGCATGTAGAAACTCGCCCCTCAGAGCCATCCCTAAATTCGGTAAGATAACAATCCGAATTGATGCGGATGACCCATACCCTTGTAATAAAACTCAGAGACAATCTGTACAGACTAGCCAATCTCTAAGTCCCTCCATAGCGAGAGGTTCTGACACATCTGAATGTGTCAGAACTCAGAACCTCTTTAGTTCATTGTCTGACCTCTTTGGGCATCACATTTACGTATGTCAAACGCGATCTAACAGCAGCTATGGTAGCCTAATGATCAGTGGACTGAGATGTCAAAGTTCTCGAGTTCAAACCCAAGGCTGACCACCAAGGGAAACCACTGACTTTTTGGAATTATGTGCGTATTTATCACATGCTCAAACGGTGAAGGAAAATATCTACCTTCATGCTTGAGAGATTTTCTCGTCTAATACCTCTCAATGAAAAAAATAAATGGAAACCCATGCCCCGCATTAGGATAATAATGAGTTGATGATGAATAGTTCCAGCTTAAAATATTTCTCTTAATAGCAAAAGCAGCAAAAGGCCAACGACACGCGGTGTTCCCAGGCGGTCACCCATCCAAGTACTGACCGCGCCCGATGTTGCTTAACTTCGGTGATCGGACGAGAACCTGAACATGGACGTTGGCGATGAGAAAACCAAAAGATCGAAACACTAGGTACAGTACAGTAGCAGTATATAACAATGACGTCCAATGCTATGCCATGCGAACGCGATATTATTGCTCTTGATGTAAATTGGAGTATTTTGTCTTTCAAAGTAAACCATACACGGCTTCGTTATTTACTTGGTTTTCGACGTTTTGGACGCTAACGAGGCTGTTGATGGCAGTCAAATCTTAAGTCCAGTAAAAATATGAAGTGCTGGTGTTGCAGTTGTACTTATACCTGGTTAATTAAAATAATGGCGCTGCTTAAACAAACGTATCGAACGACGTTCGAAATTATTATTCGTACGAAACCTACGAATCTTCGTACTTAATTATCATTCTTTCTATCCCACTGCTCGGCACAGTTATCCTGTCAATGGGAGCTTAAAAATACTGCCCAAACTTATGTAGGTACAGTTCAGAATCTTTTAAATTGATTTAGATAAAGATATAGATCATTTTATTTGTAACTTTTTTTCAGTTTAGGTACTTGCACTTATAGTTCATTATCCCAATCTTATTTATATCACCAATCAATCGTAGTTAGGCATTTAGTTTGCGGTCCCTATTAGCATTTCTAAATTAACTAGTATTACCTATTATGATATTGTCATCCTAATTTAAGATAATTCATTTAATTTCTGTGTAATATTCATATAATACTACCATACTTATCCATCCATACTCCCATATCCTTATTTAAGTATTACAGATGAGAATGTGTCTCTGTCTGTTTGTCTTCTAGTTACCTCTTCACGCTTTGAGTGCTAAACCGATTTAGATGAATTTGGTAAATTGGCAAGTCCCGGGAAAGGATTTAGGATCGACTTTGTCCCGTAAATCCTGGAGGTGGATGTTTGTATGCGAAATCGATAATCTCTTTAAAGTGGGTATAAATAAATAAGAAGTTTGGATAAAATGATTAATTGAGCGCAGACGAAGTCGTGGGTAACAACTAGTCACAAATCTAATTCATGTGTCAATGACGCAATAAATTGATTTATTTAAATCAGTTAGACATTTATTCAATGAGATATTAACACACCTAGGTATTAAGACATGTTCAGTAAATTTAAATACTTAATTATAACAACATAAACATACCATCACGCCTGTTGTCCTCGAAAGGTTAGGCAGAGCTGTACTAATGTACATCCGCGTTTCGCCGGTATATTTTAGGTTCCATGTAATAGGGGCGAGCCTATTGCCATTAACCGGGCACGAATCCAAACTCCGAGATGCTACTGAGAATTTCATAGAAAAACCCACTTAAATAGCACTTTGCTCGACTTGGGAATCGAACCCAAGACCTCTTGCTCGGCAGTCGTACTGTGTGTTTTATATATAACATCCAGTTCCTTAGACACTGCGCAAATGATTTCGTCCGACATAATGAAATCTAGGGGTGTACTTTTTTTAAAATAAAATTGAATATATCAGCCTATTGCCGTCCACTGCTGAACGTAGGCCTCCCCCAAAAAGCGCCAACCATCCCGGTCTTGGGCAGCTCGCATCCATCAGCTGCCAGCCACCTTCTTCAAATCGTCGGTCCATCGTGTCGCAAGTCGTCCTACACTACGTTTGCCCAATCGCGGTCTCCACTCTAACACTTGTCTGCTCCATCGGCCGTCCGTCAGTCTGCAGACATGGCCGACTTTTTTTTTACTAATAACATATTCATTCGGTCTGGTACCTACTTGACCTTTATAATTGGACCCTACCTTCTCGACAGGACCCATTATACCTCCACCTCTAGGCCTATAGCTATTGTCACCAATAGGTAACCGTTATTTATAGTCGATTTGGTTTGCTACAGTGTACCACACTGGTTTAGTAGGGGTTAGCAGACTAGATACCGCCAAAAAAGCTCCCATAAGTACAGTACACGTTTTCTCACGATGTTTGTTTATACCATGGATGGTATAAATAAACAAGCTCTCGGCCCGCACGGTGGCAAGCTGTTACCGCAGCCTATAGACTTTTGCAACACTATAGGTGTCGCACGCGCCACGCTGACCCTGTAAAAACTGTTACCCGTTACAACCGTAACGGAATCGTGTAACATAACATTTTGAGACTTATAAAAGTCAGAGCTAGGTACGTGCTTAGGTTTCAAACATGAGACCTTAAACATAGTATTCTGTGGTCACGGCTATCAGGTTTGTGATATACCTACACGTGTATGTCAGAAATGCTCGTGAACGGGTGCTGTCTGTTGGTGACTGGTTGTTCATAAAGCTCATGGGTACATGTGATTGCAATGGCTTTCATTTCCTCTTATTCAGAAATACCTCTTATACAGATTCAGGCTAGTAAAGACTAGCCTGAATTTATTCACATAAAAAAACAGCAATTGTGATTGAAGGTAACTAATATTGTAAAATAATCTCCTGTCTCATTAAAACCTACTTCTTTGGAACCATGCAACAAGTTTTTGAATTCAAAATTGGCTGTGGTATTATTATATTCTCTATTATGCAATTGCAATAAAAGTGACATTGAACTTGAATTCGGTTATTATTTATGATGACATACGTAAATTAATAATCAATATGCATCCATCTATAACTTATGAATGGAAATATTGTAATAACTTGTTCTAATACCTGGTCATATTATTTTATAATAATATGTTAGTAGTAGCAGGTTCATGGATATTGTTAAGGACAATTTATTATAAACAATTTACTGGACAACATATCAGCAATCATGAGTCAATTATCGTGCCAATGACAGATTTACTTATAAAGTAAAACGACAAGCAATTAATTAAACAATTATCACATCATTACATATGAGGAAAACATATATGTATGTATCCTAGTGATGTATCAGCGATTAACACCAGTATCTAAGGTTTTGGAGTGAGTCAGCAGGTCCACTTAGAATCATGCATGCATAATAATATTAAATGAAGCAGGTGGAATAAGCAGTGATAGTCTATTAATATCGTAAATCTTGACTTCGTATCGAAGGAAATCCTCATTGACCTTTTAAATTATTGTCTAAATGGGTCTAAAATTCGATCAAGCATCAGGCAAGTCGGATCATGTAGAGAACTGTTGGTCGAGAAATCAAATATTGATATTTCGCATATCAAAGCCGTTGACGTTTAAAGTTCTTGAGACAGCTTCGAGAAAGATAGGGCCTCAACTCTAGACGTCCTATTTTAGGCAAACACTGTACAGCGATTATTTACTGGAGGCGGTAGTGTCTGGATGAAGGACGGAAAAACTTGGATGAAAAACACCACCAGAAGATAAACATATGATGATGTATATAGATGATCATGATGATAATATGCTAACAACAATGAAGTGTTAATATTTTTTTTTTTGAAAATAAAGAAAATATTTGAACTTAGATTTGATTTGAATTCAATTTGAAATGGAGCTTGGCAAGCTTTCCAATGGTGTACATTTTAGTTCACTAAAGCCACTAGACTGTTAAAATCGGGTATGACAGCTTGACAGCGTACTCACATTTACAGCAATCAATTATTAAATATTCAAATGGCATAGTAAAAGCGCAATGTTATTGTCAATTACAATGCCACAAGTAATCCTATATACTAAATACTCAGGTATCTAACATATATAAATATATACTATGACTACGATTAAGTAGAACGTGACTTAGTATAAATAACGGACAATAATGTTATTGGATATTAATATCTAAAGTCGTTCTTTGTACAAAAATATCACGTACCAATTGATTTCGACATCGAAAAAAAAATACTTTTTACCGATTTTATCGCGGTACATTGATATTATTTTAACCTGACGCCGACGTTTCGGATCCTTTACAGCATCCATGGTCACGGGCAGACTGAGGTGTTGGTCGTCTTGAAGTTATAATTACTAACAGCTATCCTACATTTTAAATTATTTTTGACAATCCGATTTATACAGAACGAGCTCACCGTGTCCTTCGGTAGTGCAGTTTTGTTCTTGGATTTAGATTTAATAGAATCTATGATAGGGTTCCAAGCAGGTGGTAATACCCAGCCATCTTCTCTATTGAATTTAGGGTGTTTTTAATTTCAATGGCCTCACGAATCATCCTGGGTAGGAATCGGTTTTCTTTTGCAAGGACTTGGGGTTTATCAAATTTTATATAATAGGTACTAGGGTTTGTGATTTGTCTATGGTATGTTCACAAACTGCTGCCTTCTTGGCTAGATAATTTCAAGACGACCAACACCTCAGTCTGCCCGTGACAATGGATGCTGTAAAGGATCTGAAACGATGGGTTAAAATAATTTCAATAGGTATACCGCGATAAAATCCGTAAAAAGTAGTTTTATTTCAATATCATGTACCTGTTTTATTTAAATACACATTATAAACACTATTTAGAAAATGGTATGTTCTTTTTATCTTCGAAAATTTCTCGAAATACATCAACTTATTTGCTTATTTTACCTTTTTATACAATTTCAGGGTCTATGTAGGAATATCCGGTAACCCATATCAATCGTAAATCTGTAATTTGTATGACAGTGACGCTGAATTGTTTTGGTTCCTTTTGGATTTGTGTGATTGGTACCTTTGTTATAGTACGAATAATAATTTGAGTCTACGTGAAGACGTGGTAGGTATTGACATGAAACCGCATTTGTCTACCCTTGCCTATTGGGAATAAAATCGGATAGAGCATTAGTTCAGTACATGTTAGATTTTTCGATTCAAATTCAGACACTTTCTTTTGGCAACCGATAATGACAAAAACTGGTCCCCTGTTCCTATTTAAAATATTTAAAGCTAACAGCTTATCAATTATCTAGACACATCAATGCCATCTATTTACGGCAACTAGTTCACTTGTAATCAGACTGCCTACATACAATATACACGTGGCCTAATCTTAGCCAACAAGGCCTTTTATTAGTCAATTTAATTCGCATAGTGACCTTTTTGGTCAACATACGATAAGATATAGTTCAAACTTAATTTAAGACATAGGTACCAACAACAACTTTAGCGGTAGACCACCTTTCACCCTTACTATTATAAGAATAAAGTTAAAAGTCGTCTATCGTCCAGTTTGCTGATTGAATCTATAAGCAATTGCATAATGCAAGTGGGTTTTATTTAAGATAATATAATATAGTATTCTTATTTTAAGGATATACATATATTTAGAAACTTGTTATCATTGCATTAATGCGGCAATTTTTTTAACATTAATATACTATTTATTTAAATTAAATTAGTTGTATAAGAAGCTAGGTTAAAGCTCAAACATTTCAAATAGTTTTTCCGTGTTAATAATAATGCTAATTTACATACAGTCAGCAACCATAGTTCAAAATATTGCAATAATTTAATAAATCTCATGGCTACTTTGCAGCTCCGCTAGAATAGATTATTTTTATTGTTGATATCAATTTTAGCGTTGGTTCTAGCTGACAATTTGAATTTTAGATTGAAACTTTTTTTAAACATTTTACTGGATCCCAATTGAACCAAGTATCGTATTAATACCATTTTTGTGCATTAAAAAAATCCTAATGGATTTTCCACCCCCCGTAGAGGTAACGGGGTAGGTCGGATTTGCACCTACTAAAAACCTCTCGGGCTTTTTCTTGCCTTCCCGCCAGGGTTACGGAAATCGTTAATTCACTCAACACCACAAGGAACAAAGACTAAAACCATTCACTAGTCTGCTAGCCTCCTGCAGACCAATCGTAACGCTACTATACATCCAAAAACAAACAGAATACCAACCGCAATACAAAATGTCTTAATAATATGTCCTAATTGGGCCAAATTAAACGTTACGCAAACCCACAATTTGCATTCAAGATTTATGTTCTTGCCTGACAACAGTGCCTAATAAAAGCTATTTTAAATTCGAGGTGGGCTGTTCTTGCTGTTACAATTTTAGAATTAGTAATCAAAAGAAACACTCTCACTTCGAAACACTAAAGTTCAGTAAGTCAAGGTCTGCAGATAGAAATACTAGGCTTTATTGACCTCAAAAGGAAGGAAGATTCGCTTTTTAAATCTAAATAACTAGTTTATTTCTATTAATAAGACTGGTGATAATCTTACGTGCAATAAATCAGGAATGCAACACATAATGACACTTTCTCAGTTTTAAGTTTTTTTTACAATTACATCTGATATACTTTATCCTTCACTTTGGTGGTTTAAGTGAAAGAGGCACCGCTATATTTGAGAGCTACTTAATATGGAGTAGCTTTTGAGTGTTTTTCAGTAATATTTGGGTTTTTCCTTGTACATCTGGTGATTAAGCTTCTTGCGACCAATGAGAATTTTTACTTCTTCTTCAAGCTCGTGCAAGTCCCCCGAACCAAGGTTAGAAAACCCTGATCTAGATAACGGTGTTGTATTCTAAGTCATATCAAACGTCGAACCCTGGGCATTCAAGACCTTGGTAAGCTTATTTCAATAACAAATGCCAATAATTATAACTGTTGACATAAACGAGGTTTTGTTTAATGCATGCATAACTATTAAATATCAATAAGAACAAATTGCATTTATCTAGTTTATAATGTTTACGTGCCTTTTTACAAGCTTACTTTATTCTGTCTGTATCTCTTTTACTTCTTTATATCTAACTAAACTGATTTACAGAATAATACAAGACGGCGTACCTCAGGGAAGTGTGCTTGGGCCGCTTCTGTTTGTAATTCTATATTAATGATTTGACACGTCATGTTGAGAATCCTATGATCATTATACTGCTGATAGCATTGTATTACTAAATCTATCGATTTCATCAAAGTATTTTAAATTAATATAAATTTCTCGGAATCTATTGATAGTCCGTAGTTCTTAACTCTTGAAACGTTAAGATTCTAGTTGCACGGTTCCAAGTAGATGATCTTATGGAAAAGATACCGACAAGAAACTCCATAGGCACTCTTTTTTTTAAATATTGCAGTACTCTTTTTCGACGACCTCTGTGGTCTAGTGGTTCGAGTACCGGACTGCTGATCACGAGGTCGTGGGTTTGATTCCCACGGGACACAAATATTTATGTGATGAATATAAGTGTTTGTGTTCGTCTGGGTATTTCCTATGTATTATAAGTATGTATTTACAAAAAAAAAGTATATAAGTATTTATATCCATTGTCTAGTACCCATAGTACAAGCTCTGCTTAGTTTGGGACTAGATGGTGATGTGTAAAATGTCGCAGAATATTTATTTATTTATTTATTACTCTGGTAACAGGTGTGCGAGGTCAATGTAATAAATCTAATTTCTTAAATATCAATAGTCAAAAGTACACAAAAAAAATTAATGTATGCATAATTCTTAAGACATTATAACACTGAACTCATATAAATTACAATTTAATTATACAAGTTAATTGGGGGCGTGAATTACGGTATCATGTCAGACCATGTCTATAAAAAGACACAGTTTTGGCTAACATTGCTTTTGATAATGGAAACAACCTCAGGGTACCGAGGAGGCCAAATGCACAATAGTATTTAACTCCAGACATTCCTATCGTCAACATAGTCTTTAATTTTATAATAGCTTTCTTGACAAGAACAGGTGTTTACATGATTCTTAAATTGCTTTCAGATTTTGGTAGTTTATTATAGAAACGTTTACAATACCCTAGAAATGATTTAAATTTGTTTTAGTAAGTCTTTTAGGAAGAACTGATTTATGTTTGTTCCTAGTATTGATTCTATGATACCATTATTTAATTTTATAGTAACTATTATGTGAAACTCTTGATGGTTTTTCCGGACTTTCATAATATTTTCGTAAATCTATAGTAACGGAAGTGTAAGTATATTTATATGTTTAAACACTTCTCTTAAGGAATCGCGGGGGCCCATGTCGTAGATAGCGCGGTTGGCTCTTTTCTGTATGATAAAATAGAATCCATGTTCGCAGCTAAATCTTTGAAGTTGTAAATCCAGAGAGATATAAAGATAACGAAATTTTAAATGTACCGAAATTTTAGTTCTTGGCATGAACACTAGGGGCGCTGCGCTTTAAAATAGACTCATACTTATAATTTTCAGCAGCGTGAACTTTTTCATTTTGTACAGGAAATATACATACAATTAGTTGTGTTAAATTAGTTTGGTCACAGACAATTTTTAGCGCACATAAGAATTGGATCCATGTAAAGCGCTGACCGTAACAGTGCAATGACATGCTGTGAGTATTAGAATAAAACGTTTTTCTTTCTTTCTTTCTTTCTAGTCGTACGAGATCCCTTTAAGATCGACCTTCACCGAACTGGATAATAAATGAAAAGTATTTTATATCAAATTAAATATATTAATAAACATATTGTAAGTGGGTTGTCTAGAAAAAATCTAGAGAATTTCACCGGTTTGGTTAATAGATAAATTACATACCAATCGAAAGTATGAAGCCAGAAAAGCATGAAAGCATTTACCAGACCGGTGCATATTACTCGTTTTACACCTGCCTGTTTATACCTGCCAACCTAAGAGCTATGACGGGAAAAAAATAGACAACCTTACGTTTGCATGTTCTATAGGCTTCACACTTTCGATTTATCCATTAACCAAACCTGTGAAAATTATCAAAAAAATATATTTTTAAATTGTTAATTTATCATACTCTGGACTGAATTTTTTAGGCAACCCACTTACAATATATTTATTAATATATTTAGACTATATAGACTATAATATATAGATAACATTTAATTCAAATCATTATTGAAATGGTGGCGTTTCAACTATATTATGATCTTTGGTATACTTTATTTATAAACCTGCTCAATATAGTGGATACCTAGATACATATAGATTCCATAGAATCTACTCGTGTTCTTAGATTATGAATTAGTTTGAAATTATTATAGCCTAATGGCTAGGTAGCACAGGCTAGCCTGTGAATTAGAGTGAGTTTAAACCACACCAGACTTATTGAAGATACGTGTTATATGGTCAAACAGTAAAGGAAAACTACTACTACTGCTATAGTCAGGAGGTGCATGCCTGTGCCTGTGCCTGCCAATGTGCATGGGAGATTTTCTCGATGCCGTGACTATAGCCGGTTTTTGCACAAATCAACAACTAGCTTGATAAGTAATAATTTGAATGCCATGTCAATCAGAAGTAAGTCAAGTTGTGACGTCTGAAGCGCGGGAGGTACTAAGGGAGAAGAGGGGGCACTTACCATTCTGTTGTTGTATTGCATCATGGTTCGTGGAAACCTAATTCTTGGCGGGTAATGAGATACCTTTTAAATTAGATAATTAATTCTTAACTTTATTCGTACGTCTGTGTCCAATTGAATTTGATGGAATGACATCAGGACACGAATAATACCCATGACGTGACCGTTTGCTATCCCTATAGCTATAGAAAAACTATATTATTAAAGTTCAATTTTATCCAAATCTATCTTCAAATATTACCGATAGAAACCAACATTACTCGGTTACCTATTGACACAATACATTTTTTTCACTTGGATGGTTCGTCAAACCCTATTGTAATATTATCACATGACAGCAAAAAATCAAACGCCTTGTCATGTATACTGCAAACGCGTTTTACTCATCACTGAATACTTAGCTCATGTAGACAACATCATAATTCACAATCAACGCACATAATGTGCTAATAAATGGTGTACCTACTAGTTTTGAATTTCTTCAAGTGAAATTTTTAATGAAATCAGACATCAAAAAAAAATTTGCATACAAGTTATGACACCCTTTATTTGTACTTACATCTTTTCGCGACCTTATTTAGATAAGGCATGCTTGCAGTAAACATGTCCTATCAGATGATTTGTGAAAATAAAAGTCGAAACAAAGTCATAGATCATGGTCTCTTTTAAAATCTAGACATTGTTATAGATAAGACCTTGCGATCGAAGCTTCCACCACTCTCCGCGCGTGATAATATTTATTTTATCTCTAACCGGAAAGAGACATTTATAGCATTCAAAGCGCTACAACTTACGCATGTATACAATCCAAATAATGAAGGTCGTGAGTCATGAGAAATGTCACGACACCTATGTATTGCAGCTGTACAGGTAGTAAGTAATAACAAAAACTTCAAGAAAAAAAAAATCGACAAAAGAAAACCTAATTTTTCGAACGACACTTTCTTCTGTTTGACACTTAATTGTATCCTTAAAACCTATCTACATAACATTTGTGGTTTCATGATTCATGAAATGCACTTGCATATACAATGTACGTCAAGTACAAGTAAAATATGTATCTCACACACAAAGAGTGTTGGAGAAAGTTATAAACACGTATTTTGATCTAATACATAACCAACATAAAAAATATATTTTTCTTAAATTATAAAATCAAATTAGACGTTGAACTTTTATATTTATTTTACAATATCCACATAGCATAGTTTTCAGTGTAGATATAACTAACAGGAGTATTTTCATCATTCTCCCTGCTCGCTCGCATGTTAAATATCTCGACTAACATCGATGAACACAGACGCTATAAATACATAGGTTCCGTACAAAAGAAAAATAAAAGTCCAAAACAAAAGGGCCCAGTGCTTATACTAAATTAAGAACTACCCGAAAAATTAAGTGTCTCATGTCTCTGTTTGTGCTGTTTTCCATTAAATATTTCTTGTCATTTTTTCCTGATCTGACAAGAAAATTTATTTTGACAAAAACTTTACTTATATAGGATGAATACTAGTATTCATCCTATATAAGTAAAGTAAGCTGTGTAGCCTAGTGGTGAGACCAGTGGACTGAGATGTCAAAGGCCTCGAGTTCAAACCCAAGGCACGCACCACTGACTTTTCGGAAGTTATGTGCGTATTTATCACATGCTCAAACGGTGAAGGAAAACATCGTGAGGAAACCTGCATGCTTGAAAGATTTTCTCGATGGTATGTGAAGTCTGCCAACCCGCAGTAGGCTAGCGTGGTGGACTATAGCCTAATCCTTCTCAAATGAGAGGAGACCCGTGCCCAGTAGTGGGACAATAATGGGTCGATGATGATGATGATTCATCCAATACGCGTCAAAAAAAGTGGGCCAAAAAACATTTTTCTTTTGTCCAAAATTATTAAATCTTTTCCAGTTACATCAATTTGGTTTTATGTTGACACGTTAAGAAGACTCAAAACTTAAATCAGTATTTCATCACAATTATAATTTTCAGAACCTTATCTATTATTTAGTACAAGAAATATTAATAGTGTCTAATGGAACCCTAACACTATGCAAGCGTACTGGGGGGATGTTTGCAAAGCGCTCAGCGATGCAAGCCACGTGCAACACGGAATGCAAATGAGAAAATACACTATGAGCTACGAATATTTTTCTGAAAGATTTTATTATATTTCGCGATATATTGGTATTTTTGTATCACGACGTTTCAGATCCATGCATGGTCACGGCGAAAATGTGGTGTAGGTTGTCTTGACGATGTACCTAATTACTAACTACCCTATATCCTTGTTAATTATTGACAGATTCAGAATCAGATTGACGCAGAACGAGCTCACCTTATCCATTGGTCGTTTAATGTGTATTAGATTAAATAGAATCTATGATGGGAACCCAAGCAGGTAGCAGGAGTTGTTTGTTTTTAAAGAATATATTAGATAGATATATTCCTATGCTGTAAGTATGTTTACAAATACCTACAGATGTTCACATACACAAGCTTTTTATTATATCTAAAATCTCTTACAAATTATATTGAAAAAAAAAGTATAATTGATCATTATAAAATAATTTTGCATGTGATGCTTATATGTATAATAGAAAATATTGGTGTTAACGACAATAACATTTTAAAAAATAAAATCATTTTTACTGGGTCCTGTATTTAAAAATGTTAAACATTTATCCTGTACTTATAAATTGGCGTAATTTTAACAGCACTATCCACGTGCCGCTAATGACTCAAGAATCAAAGAATGTCTCGTGCCATTTCTAAAGATATAATTAGATTAATTACACCTTGATAACATGAAAGACTTCAAGTAAATTGCGTTCTTTGTCAATTAACTGGTTAGAAGTATTTAAAACCCTTCTAACCTATAACCTCGTTATAGGTAATAGTCGACGAGCGTAGGATTTCCTATCGTTGACCCACTCCGGAAGTTACCCATGATAGTCTTATTATAGACATGAGTGACTAATTATTTATGAGCTTTAGATAAATCCTATACTGCCTGCACTAATAAGAAATCGATATAATTAAATAGGATAAATCTTAAACTGACAGACTACGCGAGGCCATTCTTCCTAGTTCCGGTACAGCTTTGCTTACGCATGGTGTACTCAAACGTTTTATAACCTCCAATATACTTCGAGATCTGATTTGATATAGACTATTCAACATTAATTATTCGACTCCAATAATTTATTGCCTAATTATTAGAATGTTTCAGCATCAATTTATTTATTAGATCGCTGTCCATGATTCACTTCTCGTAAGGAAAACCATAAATATATTTTATGTTTAATGCTCAGTAATTCGGTTTTGAAAATTGATAATCAAAATATCAAGCATTATGTATGATTAAAATAAACGCAGAAACAATTGGAAATAGGACAGAAAACGGCTTTTTAGCTGCATGACGATTGTGGAATGTGGAAAAAGAGGATGTGGGAGGGTCATTCAAATTCTTCTCTGCCTTTTCACAAGTCCTCTTTCGCATGCCAGTCTTCTTGATCGCCTATACACCGCATTTAGTGAACGAAAAAAATATAAATGTACATAATATCCCATCGATACCAGAAGGCAGGATTCACTAATGTCAATCTGAAACCAATATAATAATAAATGGCTTGCGAGTAGTTGTTAGGTGTCTGATTTTATTATTTGTGTATAAGTAGATGCAGTAATACTAATTCCCATATTTATGAACATGGGAGATATTGATATTGTATTGTTTTTATATTGGATATATATTGTATTGTAGTTTTCTTATCAGTATTGTCACCGAGAGTCCATCTCCTTCACGTGATAATCCCAAAGAAGTGAAAATTATTTACTTTTGTTATTATCGTATCTCATTATTTAAATTATGTTTATTCAGTCTTCCTTTATTCGCATTCGTAGCTCTTCAACACACGGGTGAGGTGAAAGGGGAGGTTGGGCTCGCTTGCAACACGATGAAAGAGCTTTCAAAACATAGTTGCGCAAACATAACAGATGGAAACGAGTAATCAACTGATGTTTTTACGAGAAAAAAAATGCTTGCCCAAGCTAAGCTTAACTGTTTCATTGAAATAAAACTACTTGTAACGGATTTTATTGATATATCATAAGTTTTAGTATCGTATTTTTATCAGGTTTTTGTTATTTTGATGTTATAATACTAACATTAAAAGTAAAGTCGGTCTACATTAATAATATTTGATTTTTATAGTTAATTGTTGACAACCATTGGGTTGTCAACAATTATAATTTTTCATTGAAAAAATATGCGCACAGTACGTATCATTTCGTCTTGAAATCGTTTGTTTTTATTGACTTCAAAAACGAGGGGGACTTCTCAATTCGGATGTCTATTTTTAAGATTAATAGAATAGAATGTGATAAACCCCATCATAGAAGAAATTGGCTGGGTTGTAATACCAATCAGGTGATAGGTTCCAGATCAGAAAATAAATTGAGGTGAATTATTTTTTGGTGGTCAAAACTACTAATTTAATCATTGAAATGTGACATGTTTAAAATTCAGTGGATGAGACAGTCAACTTCCCAGATTCAAATTTAAAAGGATCAATTATTTTGACTCTTAATATAAGAAAAAATATAAAATTGGATTGCTCTATAAACGTCAATGAATATACCTACTACTATTATAAATATTGTATAATAATTAAAACGTAAGTGTATAACAACATTTAGTGATAGTTAATCAAACTGATCGAATCAAGATCGAATCGATTAATTCAAATAAACAGAGATGTGCGTGACACGGCAACTTCACTATTTACCAACAAAAACATTCTAGAAAATATCTAATTGTTTGATGAAGTTTGACCCTTCTAATAACACTTTGTTCAACGTAGCGTAGGTAACAATTATGGAAATATTAGCCCAGAATAATTTAATGCGGTGTCTGTGCAAACAGGACTAATGATGATTATTTTATAATTATGTTAATTACATTTAAAATGTAATTGCTGCGATATTGATTGACAACTGTAAAGATATCCTTTCGTAAAAGATTATTATTTCAAGAGTACCTAGATAAAAAGTTTATTAAGTTCTTGTTTTTACTTAATTACAATTAAGATCTATCTAAGTAATTAATCATCTTAATCTAGAATAGGTACATAATTACCAGGCTTTGCCCACGAATTCGTCTGCGAATGAGTAATTTTTAACCGACTTCGAAAAGGAGGAGATTATCAATTCATTGGCTTTTTTATCCATTCCGTTTATTTATACTTTACCATCCCCTTTTATGGAATTGTTGATTCCTTAAACAAACTTCCATCCCTCTTTTCGCCTGTTTAAAGATGATATCCGGGGGACTCCAAATATCATCTAAATCGGTTCAGCGGTTACAGCGCGGAGGTAACAAACAGACAGAAAGACATAATTTAGGAAACTTGCATAGTATGTGAAGTCTTTCACCCGCACATGGCTAACGGGGTTGATGGGATGTTAATGAGTTGCAAAACCAATCATAAATCAAATAATAAATAAATAAAATTATAATATTTTAAAAGCATTTTAATAACCTACATCTACCATAAATCTGAAATTATTATGAAATATTATAGTGGCAGTGGGACTATAATGGGTTGATGATGATGACATCACACTTCATGGTGTGATGCAGGTTACTAAAAGTCCTTCCTTCCGTAAATGGCTTCTAAAAAAAGTTATAGATGCAGATCCGGAGTTTAGATTAGAGATTTTTTCTAGACTGCACCAGAAGTTGAAACGGAAACTAAAAGAAATGTATAATAGAGTACACTAAAACTAAAACCCAGAAAATTCTCGAATTCTCGTGGATCAATACAATCGATTTTTTCCGTCAAAATCCAATTCAATTTTGGAAAATGGCAAACTTTGGAAAACTATGCCGATATCGACAACTCAATTAAATTAAATACCTAGGTTTTTTTTGTGAAAAGAGGCAAAATACTCTCCCCTTAACCGCACTCTTCACATTTATTTATTTAATATCTGCTCAATAATGAGGCAATGAAAAGTTCACTCACTCTTGTCAGTAATAATTGAAAACTTATGGTTGTCAATCACATATTCACACAAGATTACTACATAAAACTTGACTGCTGACAGGTGTTGTTAAGAAACAATTCAGCTGTATGTAATCTTGCTATTTTTACTCACAACGGTAGGTATTTAAATACTTAGATGTGAGAAGTTGTTTGTTTTAATGGAAATTAGTGTTATCTATAACATAGGTTTTAAGGTATACTCCGGTGGCGTAGCGTAGGGGTGCAGAGGGGGCCATTGCCCCGGGCGGCCTATAAAAGGTGGCGGCATCAAGTGCCATGTTTTTTAAAATAGGGGGCAGCTAATTTTCGGTTGGCCCCGGGTGGGCAAAACCCACGCTACGCCTCTGAGGTACTCGCTTATACTTATAACGCAAGATGAAATGGTATGATAAGCTGGGACGGCCCAGTAGTATGACCAGTGAACTGCAAAGTGAAAGATCCTGAGTTCAAACCCAAGGCTGACCACTGACTTTTCGAAGATAGGTACAAAGGTTTCGAGAAAAAACATCTTGAGGAAACCTGTCAACCCGCACTAAACTAGTGCGGTGATCGTAATCCACTCAAATGTGAAGCGGCCCGTGACCTGAAGTGGGCTGCGGGACAGAAAATGAGTTGATGCTGACAGGAAATATAAGAAAAAAGCAAATTGTGGAACGGCTCTGGTGACGTCTTCTATCTGTCAGTTAATTGTCAGCAAAATGACAAAGACAGCTATATGTTTTAAAGTGACATCTGTAAGTGAGCTGCTCTGATACGGCTCTTAGTTTTTATTCTGGCATAATGATGTCCAATTAATTTGATCTATTAAACAGAAGCATTCTTTACTTTTATGACTAAGCAAAAATAATACATTTGTTCAGTGTTGGCTGATTCAAATTGGTTTTAATTCAGATATTGTTGGTCATGGCAAGTCTTAATTATCTGTTAAGGATAGGATAAATACGGATTATAGTTTGACAAATATTTGTTATATTAGTGCTTGTAAATCATGACCAACGATACAATTTCGATGTGGAATAGTATAAATTATACGATGCATGTGCATTTAAATGACAGCTTTAATTTGAGATATATTTTCTGTAATATTTTTTGTGTGATTTGATTTAATAAATGTAAAATAAATATCCGATCATCATGACATCATATATTTTCAAGCTACAAATACCTACGTATAACGACGCTTGTGTTACGGATACAAAACCATGCCTATAATATTTGTTTATTGTAATACTACAACATACGTAGGTATTAAGTACAGAAACACCCATATTATATGCCTGTATCGGATATGTTTTTTTTTCTATATTCGAACCCGGGTTTATTACCACCGAACTAATTCGAACAATGATGAACCGATCACGTTTTGACATTAATGACGTTTAATGTCATTAATGTAATAAAATCATTTAACAAGGCAACGATATTGAAGGGTAAATCCACTTAGGAATTACACTTTAATATCATTGCCTACTAATTGCACTTTGGTTTTTTGTCTCGTTGTATTATTCCACTTCTTTAAAAATAGTTACCGACAGAGTAGATAATTATTTAATAGTAGTAATAGGTAAGAATGAATTGCTTAAGGAAAATTTGTTACAAACAACGTTATTAAATAACAAATACAACAAGTACAGTAAGTACTACACCTAACTTAATTGTTCAAGAAAATAAGACTTATTAGCTTTTTTACCAGTAAATAGGTACTACACCTAGTTAATTGTTCAAGAAATTAAGAATGATCAGCTTTTGTTATAAATAATAATAAAATTAGGTTTTACGTAAAAATCTAGCGGAGACAGTTCATCGGAATAACTCATATTTTTAATAGCTAGGACAAAATAATGAGACTAGTGTAAAGAAATTAGATTAAGCCACCATTCAAATGAATACACAACACGAGTAAAAAGTAAAGGCACGTGCATTTAACGATATTGGCACATGTGTATACATAAATCCTTAATATTAATAACATTCTCAATAGTAAGATATTATTTAGTTAACGTTATTTGATTTTATCGTGAGTTCGTTTGCGCGGATGCACATAAGGTCTGTCTGGGCTCTAATTCCTGCACAACAGAGATTTTATATGAATATTTTTTTGTTATTGTTTTTTTTTCTACGCATATTATTATTAATTATCTATTAGTATGGAGTGTTATTTTTTTGTTATATCTATATATATACCTATATAGCCCCTTGCCATCCACTGCTGACCGTAGGCCTCCCCCAAAGAGCGCCAACTATCCCGGTCTTAAGCAGCTCGCATCCATCAGCTGCCAGCCACCTTCTTCAAATCGTCGGTCCATCGTAACACAGGGTGTCCTACACTACGTTTTTTATATCACAATAAGAAACAAGCACACGGCCCGCCTGATGGAAAGCGGTAAATGTAGACTATAGACATTTTTAACACCAGAGGTATTGCTCGCGCGTTGTCGACCCTGTAGATGCTCTCAGAGAAGTAACTCCCGCAACGAGCTCTGGTTTGACGAAATACGGCCTCCACTCTAACTAACATATATATGTTCTATCTATCGTCTGTCCGTCTGCAGAAATAGCCAGCCCACACACATCATAAGTATGTATAAAATATAAACATTTCGTCGACAAAGTTGAACTATTGTCTAGCTCATTACCAATCTTCAAAAAATTTTTTTTGAAGATTACAGCCATATACTTAAATGCATACTTAAGTATGCATTTAAGTATATGGCTGTAATATCAAACCTTCTTAATTCTACTTCACAATAAGAAACCTGCTGATAATCTCAGTGTCGAAGTTTTTATGAACAACATAAATACTTTTCCGCTGTCGAATATAGTCTTAAACTAATTATTATTATCGGTACATATTATTGCCAAGTAACATTTGAATCAATTGAAACGGGAAGGCGAAATATCAAACTGGTCTGTTTCTGGCCATTATACGTTATAACATAATCTTTCAATATTGTACGTACAATAACAAAAGTATATAAATACACGTACGAATGTACCAAAGTATTTAAAAACGTTACAAGCCGAAGCCTAGTGGTGTGCCCTGTGGACAGTAAAAGTCTCGAGTTCGAACCCAAGGCACATACCATTGACTCTTCTGAATTTATGTGTGTAGTTTATAACATGCTCAAGAAGTGAATGAAAACATCGTAAGGAAAGCTGTATAGGTATTTGAAGATTTTCTTGATGGCACGTGAAGTTCGCCAACCCGCAGTAGGCTAGTGTGGAGGACTATACTATAGCCTAATCTCTCTCAAATTAGAGGGATTATTATCTCACTGCAACACTAGGACTTGTGTTGATGAATATGACTTCGCTGTTTTACTTCGTATTTAAAATTTAGGATACATTGCAAACAGAACTACACACTTATACATAAATTTTATTACTACCCACTTAAGCAGTACCTAATGCACACAGTAGGTACAGACACAAAAATACTATCTAGTCAATACCGATTAGTTTACTACAACATGTCTCACGTAAGCTATTAAACATATCAGTTAAGAATATACAAAATGTACCTACTCAAATAACACATGACACTTTTTAAGAAGATATTAACTTGTCATAGGACTCCTAAGACATGCAATAACGCTTGTGGATGGAAGGACCAAGGACCTAACGCACAGCTGCCCTGCCGCGTGCGATGAATAGAGTATAGAGGTAGTATCTACTATATGGTTTGTATAAACAATAATAATAAATAAATAAATAAATATTTACGGACATTTATTACACAGCGCCATCTAGCTCCGTGGTAAGCAACGAGGCTTGTGTTACGTTACGGATACTAGATGGTTGATATACTACATATATACTTTTTTTTTGTAAATACATACATGTTATACATAGATACATCCATGACTCGGAAACAAATGTTGATGCTCATCACATAAACATTTGTCCCTACCAGGATTCGAACCCGGGACCCATAGCACAGCAGGCAGCGTTAACTACCGCTCAGCTAAACGGGTCGTCTAAGTCTAAACAAATCATGATAACTGCCTCGTCGTTCTAGTGGTCGAGTAAGAGATCCTGCATTCCTAAGTATCCAGTGTTATTGAGTTATTCTATGAAATTCTCAGTAACAACAGCTCGGAATTTGAATTCGTGCCCAGTTAATGGCAATAGGCTCGCCCCCTATTACATGGGACATAACACATACCGGCAAAACGTGACTGTACATTAATACACCTCTGCCTAACCCTTCGGGGACGACAGGCGTGATGGTATGTTATGTTATGTTAAATAGCATTTATGAGTTTGTATAAAAATATTGATTGTTGAGAGTATTATGGTATACATATCATATATCATTATTATTGCAAACAGTTAACTCATATGTTAACGGTTTATGATATTAATAATAATATACCATATTTATTATTAAACCATTATTATAAATATATTTTTTTATTAGGTACACGTCAATCAATTAACTCAGTCTATCCCAGTCTACTGCTGGACATGGCCTCACCTAATCTGCGCAGTAACATTCTGTCTACCGCCATTCTATCTCATCTATCCCCGCAACCTTTTTAGGTTCTCGGCCCATCTAGCTGGGGGGCGGGGCTCTACACTATGTTTGCGGTTGGCGCAATTTGCGGTCTCCACTCCAGAACTTGTCGGCTCCACCGGCCATTAGTCCTTAGACAGATATGACCAGCCTACTGCCACTTCAGATTGCTAATCCTGTGAGCTAAGTCGGTCACTCCAATTCTTCTCAGGATTATCTCATTTCTGTGCTTATCACTTAAAACTATTTACTGTCCACGTCTCACGTCGACAGCCGGCACGCACTGGTTGAAGACTGTCAACTCTATTATTGACTATGGACTGATGACCAGGAAACCGACCAACCGAAACGGAACTACCAGGGTAACATAAAATGTTGCCACATACGAGGATTTTTTCTTGTAAGTGGTTGCGTCTTACATACACACATTATCACTCACATATACACAAACGCCCAGATCCGGAACAACTATCTGTAGACCAAACAAATATTGTGGCTCGTGGCACATGGCAAAGAATCTAATCGCTTGGATAGATTTTTGAATCGGCCAGCAGCGCCTGATTACGGAACAATTACACTATCCTAATAATAAACTTATTATTAAATTAAATGAAATACATACTAGTCTTTTAAATGAATAAATGTACCCGGACATTATATATCTAGTTCCGAGCTCGGCAATGACGCTTGTGTCTCGGATACTACATGTTTAATACACTACTATTGATTTAATAAAAAACTTATTAAATAAATGTACACTACATAGATAGTTATTCATAGAAACATCCATGACCCGATATAATACTCTATCCATATATTAAATACGTGAAGCGAAAGCTATTTACCCCTTCTTACGAAAATTGTGCGGACGGAGTATGAAATTTCCCACGCAGGAATGCATAATACTAATATAAAATATATTTTTAAATTTTGCACACTAAAGCCTTATTATTTAAAATAATTATGGTCGCATTTCGACGAGTGGGCGACCATTAAATATTATTAATACGCATGTATCTTCGAAACGTCGGATATACGTGACATTGATCTCCACAATGATTGATTATATTAGTAATATATTGCATTGAATCCAAATCCCAACTTGACTCTCGATTTAATACCTAAAATGCAATACATCTGAAGCATGGACATAATCGCGTAAAAATAATAAATATATAAGTATATAGGTAAATGGCTCGTCACTTTTTAACGAGGTCTTAACTAAAAACTCCGATTAGGTAAATAAAAAGGAGATGTCCACTGAATAATATGAAACAAGCCTTTTCGATTTTATGCAAAAATAATAAATAATTTAACATAAATAATTAGCAAGTTTTCTTCAAAACTGCACATATTATAAGGATCTTATATAATATGTGCAGTTTTGAAGAATTGAAGATATTGCTTGCTTACTTTGTTGTATTATATAATTAATGCTTTCGCTTAGTCTTTAAGGAAGAGCCTTAAAGACATGTAGGTTGTTAGTGCCGGAAACAGAATCCGGCATAGAGTTTAAAATGCAATAAGTATTTAAATTACTTTGAATGTTTAAATAGTTCTATTTATAAACGTACTTTAAAAAGACGCCTTGACCTTTATGGTCTATGATTATATATAAATTAAATGATAATACGATAAATGAATTAAGAATAGTGTAAATAAGAAAAAAAATAATCATTTATTGTAAAAAAATAAAACCGTTTAAAAAGCGTGGGGTGCATGTTGTCAATAGTTTTTAATTTACACTATTCTTAATTCAAATTTAAAAAAATATACTTTTAATAAATTATTTAATTAAATTTATAAAATATATTAATTATTATTTATATCCTATGTCCTTGCCCGGGGCTTAAACTATATCCATACCAAATTTCATCTACATCGGTTCAGCGGTTATACCGTGAAGAGGTAACAGACAGACAGACATACACTTTCGCATTTATAATATTAAAAAAGTATGGATTTACACAAACGTCTGAGTTATTCAACATCATGATCATCACGTCAGGTACAGTAACAAGACGCTCTCTGCTTATCTGGCTGATTGAACATTGTATAATAAAACTAATATTGACTTTTAGGATTATTTTCTCGTTATATTAGGTCAACACAATTAAAAAATAACGAGTACTTATAACTAATTACTATGAATAATAGTTGATTGTTAGTAATAATAACGCATAATTGATAATCGCTAGAGATTGGTTCGCTTTAGACTACTCTTAACTTAGACTTATTTTTCAGACGAAAAGAGCCTTTATGGTTATTTTGGCATAGGTACGTCAGGTTGATAGAGCAAGTGCAGTGTGAGCTGAACTATCCTTCTTTGACGAATCGATTAGCCCGTAGTACCATGGCTGCCTGCCGTGGTAAGTTTTTTTTATAATGATAAGGGGAGAAACGAGCCGCCCATGGGCATTTGCAACACCAGAAGGCTTGCATATGCGTTGCCAACTCCTGCAGAAATCGTTTAGGTCCCGTAAAATAGGGAATTACTAAACTGACAGCAAACGGAATGCCCATGCTGTCAGAATAGTCACTCCCCTAACGAGCTACTCACTCGCAAAAATACAACCATTGTTGATTCACTGCGGTCTTCTGTAAGGCGGAGGTACTTCCTCAGTGGGGCAGATCAATTTGAGCGAGGGATCATGCTATGCCCTACCTCTCAATAAGATTCCTGGATTTCAATTCTGGAAGCAATAGTCTGTGTCTTAATATCAAGGGCGGTTGGATGCGCCCTTGCGGGGGGTCATGGGGGTCATGATACGCGATTGATCCCCCCTGACTTGAAAACTGGATCCGCCTTTGCTTGAGACTGATGACTATTGTACCCGTTGTTACAATTGTACCACCGTTTCATGGTGGAAATACCCGAAACTCCCGAATCCATCTGTACACTGAGGAAATGGAATCAACTACCAGATCTCTATCTGTACACTGAAATTGTATGTTTCAGTGTCTTCAAGTCTCATAAAAAGACGTACGTACGTATTTAGAAAAACAAAAGAACTATATAGTTTATCTATAATCTAGTACCCAACAAAAGCTCCGGTGCTTAACTCTAACTAGATGGCGCTGTGTTACCAAAATATTCAGATATCTTTATTCAACCTTAATTTTTATGTTTAACCTTTAGGCAAAATTGCCTCTAGCCGACCCTGGTAATACAGTAGGCCACGTTCCTCTATGTGCTAAACCTTTTAATCAGCCATTGTACTTGTCATTATCTTATATAATTATAATAACGTTTACTATGGGATCAACCCTGAACTACCGAATTAAAAGCAGCTTAGTATATTTTGTCAACTCATGTGAATATTTAAATGCAGCAACCGCTTCTTTTTCTACATCAATTAATTGGATATTTTCGCAAATTTTAACCAAATATAGGTGAGCGTTTGATCACAATCTCACCTGATGGTAAGTGACTATGGGGTAGACCCCATGCTGTCAGAATAAATAAATATTAAAAATCGTACTTCATCTTAGAAGATGAAGCACGATTTTTAATATTTAACATTTTATCAAAAATAATTTAGTAAATTTATTTGACGACTCGTTACATTCTCGCGCACGTTAATTTGAGCCTGCCAGGGTAAGTTTCTTGGTGGGTTGCCCTTCATATTTTCCTGTGTCTCACCACAACTTACGATTATCGTAGTATGTATGACAACCTTTACGAAAGATTAACGGGATCGACATGTTCAGAATAGTCACCCATTCATGAATTAAACTCGATGGAGCTTTGTCCTTCAACTTTACCATAAGCACTCAAATATGGATCATATAACTTAAAATAATTTTCAAATAACATAGCTCATTATAAATTGAAAAGCAATCGTCGCAGTCTAGTTATGCTTTGTTTTTTTTTCCACTAAATTTGAATCTTTTACATAACAGAATAAACTATGAATGCCAGTGTTCGCGTGTCCATTAGCAAAATTAGCGTTTAGTTAACACTGAATAATGCATGACGTAAACTATGCGTGGGTAACAATACAATATTCACTGAAGATTTTAAAAACATAATAATTATTTGTATTTTAAAAATGGTTCTCCGAGTTTGTACAACTTGACAGGTGTGTCTTCTTTTCCATATTCAAAAAATTCAAACATAAAAGTTTTGTTATCTTATTGATAGACACGGAACAGAAAAAAAGATAGATAATCTGTCGCGGCAAAGGTATACACGTTGTGATGCCTACGTTTTTTCCTCGTTCTTTTAGTACATACAAGGTAGTTTAATCTGTTACAATAGATTTTGATAGTTTTGATAAAATATTTTTTTATTGTAAATGGCACTTGGCAGCATGATAGGAAGTTACTTACAAAGTGACTTTTAGATTAATATTATATGTAGTTTTCGGTAGCCACTACGTAAGAAAAATATCAAAATTAAATATGATATTAGTTACATAGGTTTCTGAAATAAGTTTCCGAAAATTGTACCCCGTAGCCTAGAAAGCATTAACTACCGCTGGGCTAATAGGGTCGTCAAAATTTAAAAAAAGCATTATATTATAAAGTTGACCATTATTCTTCTTTGGATTGTAAATATTTAATTGCTAGATTTCTCAACTACTGTAAAATAATACTCATCGACAACTACAACTAATCATAATTGTTCATAAATGTTAATTTGTAACATAAATCGTATGTCACCCAATTATGGAACAAAGATAAATAATTATATTCAAAATAACTTGGGTGAAAATGCAATTATCGTGATAAATAATAGCAATTTGCGTGTAAAACTGCATTAAATCACATCATCGTTAGAGTTTTAGTAATAAATCCCATTGAAAATTAAACAGTACCTATATTATATAATGATTTATTCAGTACTATACACGTCAGTGGAATAATTGATTCAAATTAGGTAAGGAGGTAAATGCTGTAGCCTAGTGGCGTGACCAGTGGACTGGGCAGTCACAGGTCTCGAGTTCATACCCAAAGGACGCACCACTGGCTTTTCTGAAAAGTTTACGTGTGTGTTTATCACATGCTCAATAGATGGAGGAAAATATCGTGAGGCGACCTGCGTGCCTTGGAGGTTTTTGATGGTGTGTGAAGTCTGGTGGACTATATATAGCCTAACCCCTCCCAAACGAGAGGAGCACCGTGCCCAGCTGTGGGACAGCAAATGGCTTAGTGATGAAGTAGGTATTTCAAAGCATCATATACAAAGGATATTTTTCTTTAGTATTTACTTAAATAATGATACGACTAATTAACTTGATATAAATATTTAACTATATTCACAGACTAGTTATCTACCTTCCTACTTAACACTCATAAGTGGATCTAAAGGACAAAATACAATTGTAAGTAGTTAGTTCTGTACCTACTGTGTCTAGTTTAGTTCAAAATTCAACAATTAAGTTAATAAAACTACTACAGAATATCATACTGTCACGCTCGTTACCACAAAATGTAAAGCAATGAGTAGGTTTATAGGTTCGTCGCTATGTTTTGCGGACGTACCTACAACCTATATTTTGATAGAGAGTTCATCCTAATACCACCCCTAGCGTGACACCCTGACGCTTCTTTTTTTTTCTTCTTCTTAATAAGATTTTTCTCGACCTTGAAATCGAACCAAGACTGTCATTCTCCTCGCTATGCACATCAGATATTCTTGTGAGTTAATTCTTGCTGTTGTATTATACCACACGGATGGAAAACAAGTCTTCGGTGCTTACCACTCTTTTAATAATCCTGAAACTCATCCTTGACGTCGACCTTCAGCCTCAAACGAGTTCTACTAAAATACGCTTATCAGAATAAGATTTTCTCTTGCCTCTGTGAGTGTCAAACGAAAATCCATGAAAGAACTACTAACACAAAGTAGAAAAAAAATAACAAAAAAAAGGAGAAGGTGCTGAAACTATGCTCCCCTAATAAGTTCTACTAGGAGAGCATAGCTGGTAGCGTATCTAATTACAATTTATTGGGCAGTTGTGGGACTACAGACATCCAATTGAAAATACTGAAATTCTTCGTTTGTATAACATTGTTTGTAGGTATGTATCAGCCCGAGAATAAAAATTAACATATAAATAATTTGTTATAGGTAATTACTTATTTATACTAAATAAAACTAACTCAATTATATACTAGTTACTCGAAATTTACTAATTTCCTATACTACGGTATGCGCATTTAAGACATTGAAATAAAACTACATACATGTTACAGATTTTATCGCGGTGCTTTATGGATCCTTTAGAACATGCAAGCATGAAATTAAAATTATATACATAAATAGACCGCAATAAAAATAGTTTAATTTCAAACGTTAGGTATTCAAAATTCCAAAAATATCACAAAAAGAAACATTACTAATTAACCTTACACTACACATATAATAACATTAATGCGATTTACATTTATTTGCAAACTTTGACTTTATTAGAACAATTTTTTTTACATTTTATACAAACAGGCTTTGTTTAAAAATTGAGGACCTAGCCGATACTTTTCAGAATGTTTCAGATATTTATAGCACATTTTTAATTTTTAATATCTAACTTATATTTTTTTTATCAAGTATAGGCTAGCATTTTGATATAGCTTTGCATTTGATTTGAGATTAGCAATCTCACCTGATGGTAAGTGAACATGTAGCCTAAGATGAATCACGCTTACCTAAGTATATAGAATATGCAATATATACCTATTCACTTATCTTAAATTGAAGAGTAGTCTATACTTTTAATATTTTATATACGAAAGTGAGTCTGTCTGTCTATTATCTCTTCACACTCTAACCGCGGAACGGAATTAGATAAAATTTGTTAAGGAATTAGTTTACTTAAAAGGGCGAAAACGGGGGCGGAAGTTGGTATACGATGGATAGTTAAAAAATCGGTAAGAAATAAAGAAGTCGCACTCGACGAAGGCGCGGGCAAAGTTATATAATTATATTTAACTAGTCATTGAATCTTATATTAAATATCTATTATATTTAATCCCGACGTTTCGCCGCGACCGTGGATGCTGTAAAGGGATTTGAAACGTTGTGATTAAATAATAATCAGTCAATGTCTATTATTCTAGTAGTAAGTGTAAGAAATTAATATGTTTAATCAGTAGTTTGGACTTTTGGTAATTGTTTACTATCCTGATTCACAAACATTTGTATACCATTACCACCGCTAATTTACAGTAGGTAGCTAAGTAGTTAATTTGAAGCATTTACGGTAAAATTTAATTAACAGGCGACAGTTTTATATTCAATACTATTATTAACCTAATTCACTAAAACGATAAGGTATTCCAGTCGACTATAATAATATGTATTTTTTGTATTGTGAGGTATTTTCGACAATTGTTTTACATACCTAATAAGAATTAACACCAATTCTTTAATTTATTCTATAAGAAACTCACGACTGTTCTCGTAGCTCTCTGAGAGATATCGATTTTTAGGATGAATATAAATATTATATATATTTTCATTAGCAACCAGTAGAATGGTGGCAACCTCGCATATACATAGCTATCAGATACCTAATCATCAGTTTCAATCCCTTTGTTACATATTACGGAATTTAAATATGAAATTTCAATAAAATATTGATTAACCAATTCAATAATACCACTGAACTAGGCGTTCTGCTACAGCGGTCAGAACCTACATTGTTACTGTGAAAGTTATTACATAATTAATATATTGCGATAGATTCAATTTAAATATTAAAATTAGTGCAACACAGATCGATGTTACATATTTTAATTCTATAATATTGAAAATAATTCTTCATTTTTCTACCGATGGACGTCAACTGCTGGACATAGGTCTCCCCCAAAAATTGCCATGATAATCAGTCCTGCGCATCCAGTGGAACACAAAGAAAATGATTATTGACCGGAATAAAAAAATATATATTAAAACCAACAAATAATTATATGGCAACAACGAGTATATGGGACATTGCGAATTTTCCGCAAGGACAATAAGACAAAATAAATGTTCAGATTATTGTTTTCTATAAATTTATTTTGTTTACCTAAAGAATTACGTCGAAATAGAAACAATAAAAAACGGAGTTACACTTGATTTATTTAAATGTACGAAAAGTCATTCTTTCGACTATAAAACCAATATTGCTATCGGTTTATATTATATGTAGGTAAGGTATATACTATACCATATTCCTGATAGGTATACCTATATAATCCCAAATGTATATCAGAATAAAATCTTAATTACAAATAATTAATACTACATAATGATATAGATACATACATATATCTAGTATATGGTTATAAGGTCCTCTAGTTTTATTCGCATGAAGACATTAAACGTACAAAGATTATCTCCGCATAATTTATAATGACATAAAATAAATAATGTAGGTACAGTTGCCGTAATTGAAGTGCGAGTTGAAGATGACGTCTTGTTAATCTAGCATCCGATTTCAGTACATCCAGACGTATCCTGTGCTCGCTAGGTTTTCGCTAGATAAAACAATGAATAAAGTGGGACATGAGAACGAGTTTACTTGCATAGTCTGTGGCTCGGTGCAGAATAGAGAATGAAAGGAACAACGGCGCGGGGGCGCATTCGCGTCTAGCTAGACCGATACGTACAGCTTCTATATAAAATGAAGCGCCTTGTTTCGCAACCATTCCAATTTTGAATCTCGCCGCGATCCGAGGAGCGCAGGGAGCCAGAACGCACTATTTTCGCGCGAAAAGTGACAGATCTTATTACTTTTTTTTATTTACCATAGACATTGTTTAATTCATCAATATGGCTGTTTCAAGTGCTAGAAGTATTGTGAACTTGAAAGAGGGGCATTTCGAGCGAGAAAATGCGAGGATCGATAAATACACGGTGAGTATTTATGAAAACGAATGAATACACATACTGTACCCTCACAAACAAACACATTAAATTAAAAACTATTACCGTAGAAAAACTAAAAAAAAAACTTAGGCAACAAGGGTTGGGACTATACTATATATATATATATATACTATACCAATGAGTCTACATATATAATTTTAATGTTTTTATGTAATAATTTTATTATGAATCTACCGTCAATGTTTACTTTGAAGAGATTTCTTGCGTATAATCATGAAATTGTGTAGGTATTCATGAACAAATCTTCGCGCTATCGCCATAATAATATTTCTTTTGTGTCAGTAATTAGTTCCTTATACGTAAATGTTTAATACATATATAAAGAATATAATATTTAAATTTTAATATAATAGGTTAATTCAATTTACTGTTTCCGGGAAATTTAAAATAAAGAAAAAAATTCTTAAGAAACATTTTTTATTTGTTTATAAACAAGGAGTATAATAATAATAATAATAATTTTTCTCTGTATTTAATGTCTTATTATGACGTTAAAGGCTATGTATTTATGAACCATTTTCATGAGTAGGTAAAACCTATAAATAAAAAAAATTGTGTAAAAAAAATCTATGATAAAATTAATGTTTTTTTTTTTAATATAAAATATGTAACGCATATGCAAGCCCTCTGGTATTGCAAAAGTCCATGGCGATGATCATTTACCACCAGGAGAGCCGCCTACTCGTTTGCCCCCTTATCACCATAAAAAAGATGTATAATGTTATATCATAATATCGTATTACAAATAAATTCAAAACTCAAATACTTATTATCCCCCATATAATAATATTAACTGACATTTTAAATTTAGCGGGATACGATACATACTTCACTTACACGTGTCTTGATGCAAATACGAGAAGATTTACATGACAAAATAAATAATCATTAGTCATAATTACATTAATGCCATTTGCAAGATTAACCTTCTATATATAAATAATTTAGCTGCAGCAAAATCCAAATTTAGACGGCATCTACGAGTAATAAATTTGCATACATTAATAATATCGACTAGCGGAATAGTAATATTTATAATTCATCTGTTACAATCCATTTCGTTTTCCCGCGAAAGGAACTACTTTTCTATTTTAATTTATAATTTATCAAATGATCGATTTTCTCATAAAAACACATGATAAAAAATTGCATATTTTATACATAGGCTAAAGTTGGGTTGTGGATTGCTATAATATTTTTAGTAAATATTTTTTTCTCTTAATTGGTTTTATTTATTTTATGAGAATTTTATGCAGCGTTGGTATTATTGTATAAATCTTGAAGGCTCAAGGTTTCCGATAAGTACTATATTCACATTTAAACTTCCCTAAAGCGGGCACTAGACAAAGAATAATAGGACTATTCTTCAAATAGGTAGTCAGACAAAATATTAATGAATAAAAATAAACCTACTTATAGAAGTTCTGTATAAATCAATGCGTGAAATTTGTTTTCTCGATACTTAGTTATCGCTTAGGATACTTCAAAAACTCTTACGAGAGACATCAATTCAACGAGAACTATTAATACATTACCTAAGTATATAAATTTTCTAAACATATTCTAAGGAAATGACCGTTTAATATCCAATTTCTCATTTCATTTGATTGAAACGCAGATTTATTTATTCGCTATAATAAAATGCTTTCACGGAGTCTCGCGTAAATGAGAAGAACAAATTAGGTATTATATTAAATTGATGCATCACAGAAAATTTAATAAATTGAACATAAAGTAGGTTGCGTACGCTTTTATTTTATTGATTATTCTGTGATTGTCTTGGCTTGTGCATGCAGAAAGTTGGCATCGTCGCAAATTATCTGAAGCGATATATCGCTTTCTTAATTAAATAAAATAAATAAATATTTCTGGACATTATGACATAGCGCCATCTATGTAGCTCCGTGCTAAGCAACGAGGTTTGTGTTACAGATACTAGATGGTTGATATACTACATATATACTTTTTTATATACATACAATCATATTAAACACAGATACCTCCGTGACCCGGATACAAATGACGCTCAAATATTCAATTTAAGATTTAGTTGTACTACTTTAAAAATAAATAAAAAAATTAAAATAAAATAATTTCTACTATTGTATAGATAAAATACATACCTTTAAAAAGGTATGAAATCCAAATGCTAATTAAATCGGGGTGGTTTTAAACCAGGCAAAAAATAAAGTTATTTTTTGCTTTTACGTTTTTTTAAACGCAGTTTTTATTTTATTTGTGCTTTTCAGTGTCTGTAATATGTTGAACAATAAACACGTCATCTACGTAGAAAATTTGACGATTTCCCTCGATTTCCCAAGGATCCACTCATGAGATCGTCACCATTTTTGTATGTGATCACCCTGAAAGTACTGCCTTTCAAACAAAAAAGAATCATCAAAATCGACTTACCCATCTTTGAGTAATCGGTGAACAGACATAAAAAAACACATCTGAATTGAGAACCTCCTCCTTTTTGGAGTCGGTTAAAATACATACGGAGCCTTTCGGGCGCGAGTCTGACTCGCGGCTTTTAATTTGGTAAGTTAAACGGACCAGATAACAGGGCCTATATTTTTTCTAAATATAATATAGATTAGTACTCGCACTAAAAATACAAAGTAGGTCATGACATTAATATTTGTTTTGTCTTCCGTCGTCATCTTTCACCCGTTCTAGATGATATGCATGTATTAAGAAGTCTAGATTGCAGTCGTAAACGCTTTACTCATATTTCAGATATAAGATAATACTATTTTTATATAGGTACTTAATATTTGGGAAGGTCAAACAAGAAACGACTAACCTAAGAATAGTACGCTAAATGCCATTTTTAACTGACTTCATAAAATATGAAGATTCCAATTCGATTGTATTTTTTGCGTATGTACGTATTTTTTTAACAGTATGTCACTATAGTAAAATTGGAAATAATGTTGGGATAATTAAAAAATATTTTTAAAAACATTAAATTATGTTTTATCTGTTTAGACGCGACGCGGATCTTTGGCGCGTTTTGTATGACGTCACAAAACACAATCGGTGTTTGTTTACTTTGTGTTTTATTAGTGATTTACAATGAAAAAATGCTAATACGTTATTTTATTGAAAATATAATCAATAGTTTAAATTGCAAAAATGTAAACACAGCGGTGCTAGATTACATCTATAATGTCAAATTTGCATTGTAGTAAAGATGACTTTTATCTTTACATAGATTTAGCCATCAAGGTGTGTATTAATTAGAAGAAGTAGATATTAATCCAGGTAACTAACTCTGTCTAAAGCCCAATAAAATAAAGCTTTCTTTTTTTTCTTTTCTACTTAGTTCTTTTCTAATCCGGATTTGAAGTATGTTTGATATAAATGCATCAGATGCATTCTCGGTAGATACTCGTAGATAGTCCTGTTGAAGTCTGATATAATAATTTTCAAAGTCAATCTTACATGTATTTTATCTCATCAGAACCCTATAATTAGGTATATTAGCTGACTGAAAGAGACTGACGCTGAAAAAGACTGAAACTGTAAAGCTATTACTCTATTTTTCTCGAGAACACTACTTACACAGTGGGGAGTATAGATGTCGATTGATCAAACGATGTAGGTCGAGTAATCACGCCTCTCTCAATTTCGACCAATGGTGTTGCGTTTCGCAAATTTGATTTTCCCTTTTTTGTCTTAATTAACATTTTATGAATTAAAATTAAATTAAATAAGAAAAATATTATGAAGATATAATGACTATAGATTCGATAAAAAAATTAAACAAATAAAATCTTCATACATATTCTCCACAGAGAGACTGCAACAGACTGCCTTATCTAATTAAACGATGTTGACGGCTCATGTAAAAAAACTACTTTATGACATACATTTTTAATATTTTACTGCATTTAACAAGGCCCTAGCTGATTATCTCATATTCAACTAGTTGTTTTGAAATATTGCATTACCATATAGACATACATTACGTATTGTAACACTATTGTCGCAGAGATCGAGACGCGAGATCCATTTCTATGTAGCATTACTTATTTACAACGCAACTCCGTGTGGAGTAAATAGCGCTACATAAATTAAAGAGCAAATATTTGTAATATGGTTATTCTAAAATTCACTCACAATACATAAAAAACACACATTTTGAAAATCATTAACAGTTTTACGTCTCAATAAAAAACCATTACCTACATTAAAGTACTTCCGAACAAATGCACTCGTAAGTTCTAATACAAAGCGCCTTATCTTACATGAATAAATTAAAACAATTGTTTCGCTGACATCACGATACGAACAATTTGCATATACAGATAATATATCTTCAGCTTTCCTGAACCAACAAACGACCTTGTGATGCAGATATCAACTTCGTGACATGCATAGACACTTCGCATAATTTATTGTGACGTTATTTGATAAAAACATATTATACTTCTTAGTACTAAGCATGGAATGATCCGGGAAGGATTAATTAATTAGTTCCGGATGCCTTGGAAAGCGACCTCTGAGATGATTATACAAACTTTTGTGTTATGTATACGTAATCTTGGTTCATTAATAATTCAATAATTCGTCAAATTGGTGGAAGTATTTTTTTCTGTTATTGGATTTATTTATATCTCTAGCGTATCTTCTTTATAGACTATTAACAATAATATATTCTTATCGGGAAATAAATATTTACTTATAAATAGCGTCATTCATGTGAAAAATAATTCAATTTCTTTAGTTTCCTATCGTAAATGTATAAAGAGAGAGGTGCAGTTTGCTAGAGGCCTATGTCCAGCAGTGGACTGCGATAGGCTGAGATGATGTATAAATAAGTTTTCACTATAAAAACAATGATACGGTAATTTTATTTCTAGATAAAGTCAAAGTGAAACTTAACATAACTGATAAAGGATATTAGAATTTTATTGCATTAGAACTTCCATCCATTTTAATAATATAATAGGAAATAAAACAAGGAGAACTATACATTGAATTGTTGTGGCATTCTAAATTGGTTTTTTTTTCTCTGGTAGATACTCAATTCTGAATGCATTTCATATGAAACTGCATTATTCTCATACATGGGCGTATCTAGAATTTTACTGCAGGGGGTTGGCCCCAATGCATGTGGGCACAGTCACACAGTGGGATAGGCACAGTCCACCTATGAGAATTTTGAAACGGTAGCCCAGCATCCTAGGAGTAGGCACTAGGCCATTCTGGGGTGGGGCGTGTCCACTAGTTTATTTTTTAGAGCCGTGGACCTAGTTTGACAATTCAAAATCACCTCCAGTTTGAGAATTTTAGTTCTATTAAAATAATGAAGTCGTTTAATTACTAATAATACTCTTGAGTCGATCCGAATTTGCGTCACGACGAATGACGATACGAAATTTACCATCTACGTATAGCTACAGACTACTATTTATGAATATCTAGTGCATCGAGTGGATCCAAATAAACTGTGCTCTAGCCGCGGCAAGTTTATTTTGAGAATAGAATTTGTCGCAACATTGAACATTGACGTTTAAAATGTGTACGTACAGGACATGACACGCTTTCCACTGCACACCTTGTGTGGTAAGGTGTAAGGTGTACGGGTCACCTTCAGGTTGGAAGGACTGTTTTAGACGAATAACGGAGGTAGAAGAAGAAGAAAGAAGTTTTTTTCACGACTTTTTCCTTCCCCGTTTGAGGATGAGTAATTTTGTTAAAGTCACTGGTGGTTAATATTTATATAAATATCTCACTAAGACCCAAATTAATTATGATTTTACTGCATTCTGTAACTAATATCGTATCTACGTACCTCTATTGTTTATTCACATAATTATCGTGTTATTATCGCCATCATATTAAATATAGACATCTGAATAGCGGCTAAGAACCATAATAATGCGCTATAAGTCTATAACACATTCCACTTCGTTACCACAGTCATGGTCAAGGTCCGTTCCACATGGTCAAGTATATTATAAACTATGCTTATAATATTTATATTTGAAAGTCATTTGACAGAATCGTGGCTGAGTACATGATAATCACGCTGATGAATCTAACTGTAAGGTTAAGCAGCGCCAGAGGAGGTCGATCTATGGATGGGTGACCGTTCTTAACATACAGAGAATCATCTGTGCATAAGACAGGGCGTTAAACGATCGATTCAGGTTGCCATACGAATACCTATGACAAATGTTAGTAGTGGTCAGAAATTCGACAACCCTCAATCTGTTTACAAATATGAGTACATAGGTACTGGTTTTGCCCTGTTATCGTGTTCCAGTGAAAGAGGTACTTTAGTTTTAGGCAGACTATAAATCAATCCAAATATTTTAGAAAAATAATTCTGTCTATTGTCTAAACCACAGTACAGGTTTTGATCAAACTTGATAAAGGAAAAAGAAAAAGGACACAGACTGGGTTCCTTATATGTGAAAATAATAATTTTGAGCCAATAAAAACAGCGGTCGAAGCTGCTATCAAGAAATAAGGCGATTCGCACACTGCACTGCGTTACGCAGCGTAGTTTACCTGCTTTTCCTTAACAGCTTTTCCTGATGTTCACACAATTATCATAATAAAAGAGATTATAGCAACACTTATCGCATTTCGTGCGGAAATAAATGTTTAAAATAGAGGCCGGCCTTAATGTTATGCCCGCTTAAATATAGCTGCTTAATGAATAATGTACATGAATAAATAAATACTACTTAATATAATTGTGTCTGTACTAGTACATGATAATTAATTTAAAGGTAACACGTGTTTTGAAATTTTGAGACGATAAAGGTCGAATTACCTTTTAGGTGACTAATTTGATAATTATACATATTTTGTGATAGAATACTTTATGTAGATATAATTTTTACAGTTTATTTGCTTTATAGTAACTATTCGCTGTGATAGTTTAGCGGTGTGACCAATGGACTGTGAAGTCAGAAGTCTCAAGTTCAATCCGAGGCGCGCGCAACTAATTATTCAAGAAGCTACGTGTCTACGATTAGTATAAGAATCAAAATAAACAATTTAGAACTTTTAAAAGCCCGATGGGTTCATTTAAATAATCAGTAGAATTCCTAATAATAGGTTTTACAACAAATCTTAAAGAAACGAAGGAAATGCACAATGCCTTCAAGTCTTCGGCAGAGTCAACTAGAGCAGGCCGATTTTGCTATTAAAATGGATTTGACATACTGTATGTCATGGAGCGTACTGTCACAATTAGAATAATATTGACAATAAGACAGTAACAGTCGCGATTACTAGTGTCACGAGCCCACAATGAAAATAAAATGTGAATTGTGTTGGTAAAAGCGACCTTTAAAAAAATACGTTAGCTAGCTGTAATTTAAAAAAAAAAACAATTCTATTACATAAATCTAGTTGTTTAAGTATATGTTTACAAATCTATGTACATATATGTGCACAGCTTGAAGTATTTTAATGCCATAATGAGCATCAGAAACTTTACTAAATTATTTACACGCAGGATATTAGACCGTAAAATGTTGAATTATGGAAGTGAAAGACTATTGTGTTGCACATCGATATTTTTCCATCAATGTGATAAGAAGGGTAATGAAAACAAAAGGGCCAATGATAAGGTAAAATATTGTAATTATTTTCTTCATCGACATTTTTTAAGTTCTTTTATTTCGCTAGTTCAACGACCGGACCCCCTGATTCTTAACTTCCAATATTATTTTATAAATCTTCGTCTCGACTTAAAAATAAATATTTTCAGGGAATCTCTTACAAACATATTGACAATAAACTCGGCCTTAAATTACTTATTATATAACACTAGAATACATAAATTCATACTTAGATTGTGATATTTAAAATTGTTTATTTTTCTAGTAACTTCTTGCGAATTTGAGATTTTGGTCAAAAACTAACACCATCATTTTTTTAATAATAATCATTTATATTTCTTTGATAATTATTAACTAAAAATTAAGTACCTAACCTAGGATTTTCATTTATTTATTTGCAAATAAATGTATCCATTATATATTATTGTACGAAAGTATTCATACGTTCCTACATTTAAAATGACAAAACTAATAGTTTTTATCATATAATACACGCTGTAAAAGATATTATGTAAATTATTTTTAATGTATACTCTCATTGCGTAATTATCTCGAATACTTAAACAATTTAGTTATAAGTAATATTATATTCTTATTGGCATTGGCGAACGGACCTCGTTCACGTTCAATACCAAGGTCCAGAGTTCGATGATCGCCTTTCGCAAAACAATTATCTATCCACGAGTATTTAAACGCGGCGTTACTTTGTATACTGCGTTTATTTTGTATATTTAAATATTTACTGTAGTGTACGGTAGTAGCAACTACGTAATTAGTCAGGAACATTTGAAATAGTATTTGATATTACACTTTCATTCCCTTCTAATGATAAGAAAGAATATATTTACTATATTCACTACATAACTAGCTACATAACTAGAGCTGTGGTAGTCTAGCGGTGTGACCAGTGGACTGAGATGTCAGAGGTCTCGAGTTCAAACCCAAGGCACCACTGACTTTTCGGAAGTTACGTGCGTGTTTACCACATGCTCAAACGGTGAAAGAAAACATTGTGAGGAAACCTGCATGCTTGAGAGATATTCTCGATGGCATGTAATGTCTGCCAACCCGCAGTAGGCTAGCGTGGTGGACTATAGCCCAATCCCTCTCAAATGAGAGGAGACCCGTGCCCAGCAGTGGGACAGTAATGGGTTGATGATGATGACTACATAACTAAATAATATAAAGTGACTATATTTATTTAGTGTATAATTTATAATGCTATTTTTATACACTGATAAAATAGCTTATATAATTATGTAGACCTATAAAAATGTAGCTAGATATCATTTTCACAGTGGTCAGACTGCCTATATCTTGTTACTTTTTGTTCCATATTTACTTTTATCCGATCAGGAAACAAGCTGTAAACTAATTAATAATAAATTAGGACATGTTTTTTCAGTGTTTTTATTTAGTAGGCGTGATGTTACACGTGCAATAGCCAGTACGGAAATGACAACATTATCGTGTTCATATAAAAAATCTGTCACTTAATAGGTTCGTAGTTATATACGGAACCGTTTAAAGTTTCGCCATGTCAGGCCATCCTTCCGTTTGGCTGACTGACCTTAGTTTTAAGAGTATTTGAAATTCCGTCTAGGGACGTAATACCATACATTTCTAATTTGGCATAGGTATACATATTAATTACCCCGAAAAAACGACCAAAAAAATGGTAAATAGGTATTTTTGTCGCCTATCCCACAGTGTGAGGTAATAATAATTCAAACCAATTCAAGAATCGGTTTGAAAAGTTCTCCCTCCTCTACCAAACAAATTATTGTTTTTGGATTTCTAAAAACATAGAACCTAGTACTCTACTATGTTTTTAGAAATAAAAAAAAGTAAATAAAAAAGTTAATAGGAAATCTCTATCCTATGTGTGGTCCGACACACACTTGGCCGGTTTCTTCAATGTCATTGGTTTTGGCTAAACGCAAGCAACCTGTTCGATCTGTTTTTTTTTACAATTACAACTCGCAAATTCTAATATGATAACATATTATAATAAAATTATTACCAAAACAAATATTACTAAGTTCCTTAACCAGGCTCGATCTAATGAAAAGTATATTTTATCATACACTTATCATTCAACCCATTACTGTCCCACTGCTGGGCACAGGTCTCCTCTCAATTGAGAGGGAATAGGCTGTAGTCCACCACGCTAGCCTACTGCGGATTGGCGGACTTGACATACCAACGAAAAAAATCTCTTAAGCATGCAAGTTTCATACTAACCTTGCACTAAGTTTCTGACCCTTATAGTTTAGGCCCTTCATTGATATGTCAGTCAGTCAGCTTTTCACTTTTAGGGTTTCGTACCCAAAGGGTAAAAACGGAACCCTATTACTACGACTTCGCTGTCTGCCCGTCCGTCTGTCCGTCCGTCTGTCTGTCACCAGGCTGTATCTCAAGAACCGCGATAGTTAGTCAGTTGAAATGTTCACAAATTATGTATTTCTGTTGCCGCTATAACAACAAATATTAAAAACAAAATAAAATAAATATTCAAGGGGGCCACCCTTACAAAAAACTACTTTTTTTGCCTAATTTTGTACGGAACCCTTCGCTTGCGAGTCCAACTCGCACTTGGCCGGTTTATATATATATAAAGATTTATACAAACGCAATATGCACCAATATATACCTGTTTACACAAATACGTAATTACTATTTATTCTCACGACATTAATTAATGATTTTCATTTTCTTAGAGGTCATGCATAATTAAGATGTTTTATCCACGTTGATGTTCGGACATGAATAATATAATACCTATTTTATCTATATTAAAATTTTCTTTATCTAGTCAGTATTTATTTATTGGTTAGATATTTAGCCAGATAAAAGCACAAAATCATGAATAATATTAATATTTTGTTGCGATAATGTTCCAAGTTTAAATGTTTTTTTTTCAATGAATAATAATTATATTTTATTGGTATATAATAATTTGTATGATAAACATCTATGAAAATTTAATTTTAATTATAATCTTAAGGACGTAATCAAATATTAGTTTTGTTTTTACAAAATTTTACAATTTCCTAACTAAGCCTATTTATGAACTTGCTGGCAACATTAAGCATTGACTTATTTTATTTCTATTTTTTTTTGTTTACATCATGAAAACTATTAATTACCTATTCAGTTTTGGCACTGAGTCGAGTCAGTGGTTTTGGCATGTTGTTAAAAAAATTAATACCTACATAAATATATACAGCAATTTTTTTAAGAAGTATTAAAGGGAACCTTCACTCAAATTTATGCTCTTTTCACTCGAACGTCTACCCTCTATTCTTATTTCCTACGTCACGCTGAGTAATTTTTAATAACTCTAATAAAATGTTAAAATCAAAACGCTAACCAATCAATCAACTCAATCTTTCAGAGTCCAATGGACATAGGCCTTTCCCATCATCTAGACATTTCCCGCTACCTTTTTACCTAACCTAATACTGTACTAAATATCGTAATCGCAATAATCCGATATACGATAATACCGCAGCTGTGTGCAGCCTCCAGCATGCAAATTAATCGACCTATATACGAGACGTGCTTTATCCAGCATGCAAATTGCTCGTATATAGCTATATACGAGACGTGCTCGTGATATTACAGCCTTGACATAGAAACGATACCGCATGGCAATGACCGCTTCTTAGTATATAGACGCTCCGACTTTGTTACCGAATCGTGTTCAAAGCGTGCCACATATTGTTTACACACAATATAATAATGTAGATGCTTTATTTTTGGCTTAATTAAGACAACGCTCTTGTTTAAGTCTTTATCGTTGTAAAATGATACTATAATTACCTTCTTTTTTAAAGTAAAGAGTATGCCTAGGCACCTAATACATTTACATAAATCCATTTAATTTTGTTTGTGTGTATTTGCTTCTTCTTCGTCTATTGCTTCATTATTGATAGAGAAGCTAATATAGCCACGTCAAATCAAAATAAAGACTGGGTATAAAACATTCGTGACAATCAAGGCTAAACGTAGCTTCATTGCTATTTAGTTTATAAATATATCCTAATGTTCGTTTTGAATTAATATTGATTTTAAAATCAAAACAAAATAATATAAAAAAATATGCCTGAGGGTAAGAATGGAGATGGGGTTTAAAACAAGCGCCCTTAATATTATTTTCATAACTTAGCTAGGGTTGTACTTGAAACATTGAATCTGTACTGCTATGTAAAATGTGTTAAATAAATTATTACTATTAAAAAAAGATTTTCCTTATTGTCTTATGCGATACGGAAATAATGATCTATTGTGTATTGTTACTATTAACATGCGGTTGCACATTGTAACAAGTCTATACGCTTAATAAGGAGTTTTTATAGGACCTGACATATTTCCGGATATATCACTACCGCATTTCTAATAGACCGTGACTATAGATAGAAGCTTCCGGAACAATGCGCAGGATTCGATTACAGAATTAATTTGAACAAAGATCCTAAATATACGAATACATGCATATAATTTTGCACTTTAAATGTTTAACCGTTTAAGCAGTTGCAATTCATTAATGTCGAACGAAACACGGTCTGTATATGTTATAGTTGCATAGCACGCATTTCAAAGATCAATTTAGTTAATTAATATTCTTGCTCATTACAATTTATAATGCTCAATAGCTTTTTTTATTGGTTAAAAAGGACACTATAATTAAACATTTCAATAATCTATCTATGTATTTATAAGTCTGTTGAAATATCGATGGACTTAGTACTAGGTACATGTTTTTTTTTATTTTGAGCCGTCTAATGCGACTCCCGCAACGAGGGTTACGAACCCGGGGCTACCCTGTTCATCAAAATGAAATAATTATGAATTCACAAACAAATAATTATTAATACAGATATTGAGTTTGTTGCTTCTTACTAAATTTTTGGATTCTAAGTCAGTGGGAAGTGCTGTCTAAGTTTAGACTAGGGATGTTACTGAAGTCCGACTCCAGTTCCGAAATGTCGGAACTTCCGACAGATATTAGACCTCCTGCTTCGACTTTTGAATCGGCGGTCTAATCTATGAGAAACAGATCAGACGGAGTTAAACCTGCAGCTTCAGACGGAGCGATAATGAAGTAACCGTATAAATGTTCCGTTTCCGAACCTTAAAATTACTCGAAAATAAACTAGACAAATCTTAGGTTAATCTTTCTTGCTTATTGCACAATATCTATACTAATATTATAAAGCTGAAGAGTTTGTTTGTTTGATCGCGCTAATCTCAGGAACTACTGGTTAGAATTGGAAAAATCTTTTTGTGTTGGATAGTCCATTTATTGAGGTAGGTTATAGGCTATTTAACATTACGCTACTACCAATAGGAGCGGTGCATGAATGAAAAATGTTACAAAAACGAACAAAAAAATTAAACGAGACGAAGTTGCACGTATCAAATAATGACATGGTCCTAGCAACATTACCTCACTACGGTTGTCTTTAACAGGTGTTGAGAATAATTACGTTATTAAGTGCAAACAACAATTATATTTAATGCGCACTTGTTTAATCGTATATTTCATTCTATTGTCCTGATTTTACTACCGGTTTAATGGAAAATTACTGTGTGTGTGTTTAACCTCTGGGAGTTCACTCTCGCGACATAGAGATGAAAAGTTTCGCCGAGATTTCTACCAAATTAACAAAGAATTAGTTCAAAAGCAATTACTTTTCTACTATATCAGCGAAAAACGACGTATTTTTTATATACCTAGTTTTAATGTATCGTTCATTTAAAACCAGATCAGATCAGTCTATAGTTGGATGATAGCTAATAGCCTTCGACTTCATCTGCGTGGAGCTGATAATTTTGGCAGCTTATTTTCCATCTCCCTTTTCACCCCTTGATGATTTACGGAATAAAACCATCCTATGTCCTTCTGCAGGAATCAAACTATCTCCAAATCAAATTTCATCTAAATCGGTAAAGTGCTTTAGGCATGAAGAGAGACAGACAAGCATACTTTCACATTTATAATATCAGTATGAATCGAGATCTCTCCGTGGCTTTGAGAGCACATTAAGCTGTAGGCTCTATTCGTCCAGTGAAAACCTAGAATACCATGGGAGTTGACAGAGGACTGTACAATACCTGTTAGATCTTGAGTGACAAGCTTACCCACGCTGCACGCATTCAACCAATTACCCAGGTCTATTAACCTATATTATCCCTATTTCATGATCGAATACTCTCGCGACGTTGGGCATCCGTTCACGAAATATTAATTGCTAATAATATTTTAATTACCCATCAGGAACAAGGTTGTTACGGATACGTGTAAATTTAATAACTGGTTCATGTTTATTCAATCATCATTCGAGAATATTTGGGCTTCTATTGTTTGTTAATATATAAATAGAAGAGTTAGCACGAATGGCCGCTGGACCCGACAAGATCTCTATGACCCGCCTGATGGTAAACGTTTACTTATCATCCTATAGCCGTCCACTGGTGATCGTTGGTCTCCCCCAAAGAGCGCCAACCATCCCAGTCTCGGGCAGCTCGCATCCATCCGCTGCTAGCCACCTTCTTCAAATCGTGGTAAACGTTTACCATAGCCTATTATATAGATGTTTGCAACACACACGTTACCGACCCTCTAGAAACCGTCTAGATTTCATAAAATAAGGGAGTTACTAAACTGACAGCAAACAAAATTCCGATGCTTCCAGAACAGTCACTCCCCCAATGAACTCTGGTATCCTTACTCATTCGTAAAAACACAACTATTGCTATTTCACTGCGGTCTTCTGTAAAGCGGAGGTACTTTCCGAGTTGGGCAGCTCAATTTGACCGAGGAATCTCGCTATGCCTTACCTCTCTAAAAATCTTGAATATAGTAGGATGCCGACTAGCTAGAAGGATCGACGACCTAAAAAAGGCGCTGGGATGATGAAGGTGGAGGACAGAGTGTTATAGCGCAATTTGGGTAAGGCCTATGTCCCTTCCCCGGTAGACCGAAGTGTACATCAATACATGTTTGCCCTTCTGCCTAGCCTTGGTGAATACTAGCATAATTATAATTATCTAAGAAACAATATCTCGTAAATGCGAAAATTTGTCCTGCGGGTACTGTACTGAGACTATCTTTGTTTGTGGATGTAACAAATGTGTAGGTGGAATGTTAATGCATCTACGATACAAAGAATGGTCCTAGAATCTCGATGATTTAATCATTATGTAGGTATTTGTTTTATAAATAACTAACCTTTATCCGCGACTTTGTCTACGTAGGACTAGCAATTGTATCCAATCTGCTTATTTATTCCTACTCCCTTTTTTGCCCATTTAAGAGATGATTTCCGGGACAAAAACTATCCTATGTCCTTCCCTGAGACACAAACTATCTCCATAGTAGATTTCATCTGAATCGGTTCAGCGGTTAAAGCGTGAAGAGGTACCAGACCGACGGACAGAGACACACTTCCGAATTTATAATATTAGTATAGATAGAATAGATATAGATACTGTAACATGGGTAATATGTAACAATGCGTTTAGAGTCGTTAATCGTGACAGCGGTGTATTTAAATCAATCCAGTACCGACTACAGGTATCTATGTACATGTTTTGCTAATAGTTTTTGTACGGTAATGGCGTAAAGGCTTATATACACAGCGACTATAATAATTCCGAATAGCCGTAATATTACGAATTACATCGATTCATAACATTGTACATGCCTACATACTATCACGCCTGTGGTCCCCGCTGGTATGTTTGAGGTCCCATGTAATAGGGGACGAGCCTATTGCTATCAACTGGGCATGAATCTACTCCGAGCTGCTACTGAAAAATTCATAGAAGAACCCAATAACACTGCTCGGCCTAGGAATCGAAACCAAGGCAAGTTGGCGACTGCTGAACAGTCGCAATTAGAACCGCTAAACCAACGAGGCAATTAAATCGATTCGTTTAAATTATTTCCGGATTTCGGCCCATGAAATTCTTTTACGCCAGTTAGAGCGTCTAAAATACCGACAAATTTCAACCATGACGTTATTTACATAATAAAATTATTTTTATTGTTTTTGCGATGATCATGGCATAGTCAACATGTTTTAAATAATTTTGATAAATTTAATGAATATTTTTTTATAAGGGACAATGGTCTTCAGATTATATTAGATAAGCAATGCTGGCCATCAAAGTAAATTGACATGTTTCAGGCATACATTAACCTGAATCATGTAGGTGCCTACTTCTGAGAAATTCACTATTCTGTTCGTGTATCTACCAAATGTTAGTACCTAACGTAACGTTACTCCATACTCAATACTTTTTCATATATCGCTAGCTGGCAAAGATTTTATGTATAATTAATTCTAAATCTGAGTGCAATCTCATCTCAACCCATTGACGTCCCACTGCTGGGCACGGGTCTCCTCTCAATTGAGAGGGATTAGGCTATAGTCCACCACGCTAGCCTACTGCGGGTTGGCAGACTTCACATGCCATCGAGACATCGAGACAAATAGCTTAAGTATCGAGGTTTCCTCACGATGGTTTCCTTCACCGTTTGAGCTTGTGATAAATCAGAGTGCAAACGTAAATTTTATTATCTAGCATGGAAATAATACCAAAAAAATAAAGTAAAACGTACATAGTACGAACACTTTATTTTGGACACCATTAAACGTAAATAATAATATTCCACATCAGTTTTACTAAATAGGTAATAAAGATTTAATCATTAAAATAAAATAAAAATACAAATACAATACAAATAAATGTAACAATTATGTTTCGGACGGTCGGCTTCTAAAGCGCTGCGTCCCGGGATGTCTCCCCTACTTGTGCCGACGTACTAATGTTTTGTAGCACGCCGGCCTGTTCACTATTCCGAGGGCTTAATGAAACACACTTTTTTCTGTTGCAACTTCGTCGCGAGAACACACTACTTCGGAAATTTCGGGAACTACTGGAACTGACTACCACGGTACAAATTCACGATTACTATTGTACTATTGATCTTTACCGGCACGAGGCCCTCTAAAAATGGTCTTTATTTTGCCCCAATTCACTACATATTTTCATCTCAGTTCTCGCGACTTTGACTTATTTATTCATGTTTCTATTTATTAATACATACATAAGTACTCTCAAAATATTACATAATGTTGTTTCTTTCTTATTTTACACAGGTACAAGGTTATTTTCAAGGGATTACAAATATAACAACAGTTTTGTCGGCGTCGGCCGCATTTCGCGTACAATTTTACAGTTTAACTTTAATTATTTCGTAATCTGAGAGGTTATCTATCCTACTTGTAATTATTTTTATTCACAAACAACATATATTAACAAAATAAACAACAATCAAACTTATTCTACTAATAATTATTTAAAAATCAACAGAAATCAAACATTGTGTAAAAAATATCATAGTAATCCGAGGTCTGGGGTGTCGCCGACAGTCTCCCCCTCGTGCGAAGCACCATCTTCTGCTTGCGGCGACTCCACAGGCACGATCGCGACGACTCTGGAACTGGGTCGCCTCATCACGCCTCCCGCCGTTGCGACGTCCACCACTCGGACTTGACCGTCCGCACCTGGGTACACTTGCGCGATGGTTCCCTTTGGCCAGCAGCATCGGGGTAAGGTATGGTCCCCGACGACGACTATGTCTCCCACTTGGAGAGCGCGTGCGGTCCCTGATCCTGATGTCTTGCGGGGAAGTAAAGTGGGCAGATATTCGCGCACCCACTTACTCCAAAATTGGTCGGCCAAGCGTTGTGCTGTCTTCCAAGTGTTGGGGCCGACCATATCTCCTTCGTTGAAGATGCCGATGCTAGTTGCACCGCACGATCGCCCGATCAAGAAGTGGTTGGGCGTTAGAGCTTCTTCTTCTAACGGCTGCAGGTCGGTTAGTGGTCGTGAGTTTACCACATGTTCCGCCTCCAGGAGTAGTGTGTGTAGGACTTCTTCTTTAGGATGTCTTTCCCGCAGCGTAGTGGTTAGTGCGTTTTTAATGGAGCGCACTAGACGTTCCCACGCGCCGCCCATGTTCGGTGCACCCGGAGGAATGAATTTCCAGGTGATTCGCAGATGCTGAGTTGCTGCAGCCAGTTCTGAAGTTCGTAGAGCTTCCATCGCTTCCTTTAGTTCCCTGTTGGCCCCCACGAAGTTTGTTCCATTGTCGCTGAATATGACCTTAGGCGTGCCTCTCCTCGCGATGAATCTTCGCAGTGCCATTATCATGGAGTCCGTTGATAGGGAAGATGCTATCTCGATGTGGACAGCTCTCACTGTGAGACATGTGAAGAGAGCTCCCCATCGTTTTTCATGTCTTCGTCCGATTGTCACTGTCATGGGGCCGAAGTAATCCACCGCTGTATTGTGAAACGGTGGTGTTCCATGTCGCAGGCGTTCTATCGGCAGGTCTCCTTCTGGCAAAACCTTCGGTTTCTCTCGGTATACTCGGCACCATTGACAGCTGCTGGCCAGAGAGCGAAGTGTCGTTCGTAGTCCTAAGACGTAATACCTCTGGCGTATTTCGTTCATCACAGTCAGATGATTACCATGATTGAACTTCCTATGATAGTGTTCTATTATCAGCTTGCCAATCTTGTGTCGTCCGTCTATGATCATCGGACTCTTGTATTGGTTGCAGACTCCTTTCACGGCATTGATTCTTCCGCGCAGCTGTATGACGTCATTTTCCAGCTCGACGTCTATCCTCTTCAATCTGCTGCTTCTTGGTAGTTGCTCCTTCTTTTTCAGCCTCGTATATTCTTCGTTGAAGCTTTCACGTTGACATCTTCGAATCAACAGTTTTTCCGCTTGTTCCATAAATGATTCTTCTATCACTAAGTATTTTCTAATTGGTTTCTTATTGATTCTGATTCTGGTTGATCTGTTTTCCATCTTGCGTGTTTTATTCCAATTGGGATCTGTGAGCTTATCCCTTTTTCTTGCGGCGTATACTTTTCCGGGTCTGCACAGCATCAAGAATTGCAGCACCCTCGCCGTTGCTCGCAACAATCTCGTCCAACTGGAGAACCGCTCAGGATCAGGAGTTATTTCTTCATTCTTCGTGATTATTGCTGCTGTGATATGGGATTCTTTTTCTTCTCCTGTCTTCGGAATCTGCGTGGCTTTGGGTTTAGGCCACTCTTCTCTCGGCGCGCGCAGGAAGGCAGGTCCGACGAACCATCTGTGGTTCACGTCGAAATTGAGCGGTGTTTTCCTGGTAGCGTCATCGGCTGGGTTCATCGCGGTCGGTACCCATCTCCACTGTTGAGGCCGCGTGGTTTCTTCTATCTCCGCTAGCCGATGAGCGACGAATGTCTTGAAGGTTCTTGGGTCCGTTTTGATCCAGGCGAGGACAGTGGTTGAGTCCGTCCAGTATGTGACATCATTCGTGACCAGTTCTAGCTCCTTGGTGATGGTCGATGCTAGTCTGGTGGCTAGAAGTGCAGCTTGTAGTTCTAGGCGAGGAATAGATATGGGCTTCAGTGGAGTGACTTTGGCCTTGGCAGCTATCAGGGTGACGTTTTTCGTTGCAGATCTCCAGTATGCTGCCGCCGCGAATGCTGTCTCGCTTGCGTCGCAGAACACGTGCAGCTCCCCCTCGGTGTGATCTGGGGCTATGCACCTAGGCACGAGCAAGTGTTGGAGTATCTTCAGTGAGGCCAAGTACTTGCACCAGTTTTCATATTCCCGCGGTTTCACTTCTTCATCCCAGTCAATCGCGCTTATCCATATGTCTTGTAGTAACTTCTTTCCCTGAATTAGGACGGGTATGATGAGTCCCATCGGGTCGAACGTTGACATCACAGCGCTGGTGGCTTGTCTCTTCGTAGGCGGTGCGTTCCCGTTCGCTACTTGCTGAGGGATATTTCTTAAATTTGAGTTGAACCAAGGCGTCTTCTGTTATATGCCACTTCATGCCGAGAGTCTTCTCTTCTTTGTTGATAATGGAAACTTCGTTCTTCCTGTCTTCGGCTTGGGATATAAATTTAGCAGCGACTGGCTGTCTGTTTGATGACCAGCCTCTCAGCTCGAAGCCAGCTTTCTTGTGAATCTGGTCGACTTCAGATGCTATTCGCCGGGCTTTATCTTCATCTCTAAAACTCTGCAGGTAGTCATCCATGTAATGGTTCCGGACCACCGCTTGAGTTGCTTCTGGGTATTGACTCTTCATCTCCTCGGCGTTCCTATTTTTGATATAGATCGCCGTGCAGGGTGATGACGTCGCTCCAAACATTACTGAAGTCATTCTGTATTCGCGATATGGTTCTTCTTTACTATTTCTCCATAAGAAACGCAAGTAGTCTCTATCTTCTGGGCGTATTCTTATCTGAAGGAACATCTCCTTTATGTCTGCAGCTATGGCGACTGGACCCTCCCGGAACCGCAGCAGGACCCCGAACAATGATTGTAGCAGGTCCGGGCCAGGTAACAGCATATCGTTCAAACTCTTGCCGCCGGCTTTCGCTGCTGCGTCGAACACGACTCTGAGTTTCTTCTTCTGTGGATGCACGACGGAGAAGTGCGGTAAGTACCATTTCTTCATATTTTTTGTTTCAGGTGCTTCTTCTGCGTACTTCTGGTCTAGCAGGTTCTTCATCTGTGCGGTGTATGCTGTATTCAATTCTACGCTCTTATCCAGCTTCTTTTCCAGCGTGTACAGGCGTCTCTCGGCTAGGCTGCGGCTCTCAGGTATTGTTTCATTTTCCTTTTTCCACAGCAGGCCGACTTCAAATCTTCCGTCTTCCAGGCGCCTACTGGTGTTCTCCAGGATCTTGAGGGCTCTTGCATCAGCATCTGTGCTGGGTCGCTTCGGTGCCACTCCAAGTGACTCGATGGAGAAGTGGTACTTCATCAACTGGTTCAAGTCTTCGTCTTCTCCTGCTTCGTTCAGGTGGGCGCACACGTCGGCGAAGTTGACTGCTCTGGTGTCACAGCCATGTAGCACCCAACCGAGAGTGGTCATTGATGCTACAGGTTGGCCTGCTTTACCTCTCTTCATCGATCTGGTAACTATGAGCTCCCAATTGTCTTGCCCGATGAGGAGTTTGGGCGTCTGCTCTTCGTAGCACACTTGTCGCGCGATGTCCTTGAGATGCGGGTATTGATTTATGTTTACCTCTGTGAGCCGCTGAGGAGACAGGTGCAGGTTGTCGATGGTTCTTACTCCTCTCAGCGTTGCCACTTTGTTATGATGAACACCTTTTATCTTCAAATGTATCCTTCTGGAGTTGGGGTTCAATATGCACTTCCCGCCAACTGTTTGAAGTGCGAATGCTTCCGTAGGGCCTTCCACGCCTAAGTCCTTTGCGATGGTAGAGTCCAACAAAGAGATTGTAGACCCTTCGTCGAGCAGGGCGAGCACTGTCGTAGAGTGTTTGGGACCGAATAATTCAACTGGTATCATCTTAAGGTAAGCTTTGTTCACCTTCGCTGCTGTTAGGTTTGTGGTGAGCTCGGTCAGCTGACTTGGCTCCGTTTGCTGTTCTGTGTGAGTGTGAGCGCACTGCTGATCGGGACTGGTAGGGGTGCGTCCCTCGTCAGCATGTAGTAAGCGGTGGTGCCACCTCTTACATATAGCACAGCTTGGTCTCTTGCATGCATCTTTACGGTGTCTGCTACGTAGACATTTGAAGCACAGTTTCAGCTTTTTCACTATCTCCCATCGGTCTTGCGTTGATGCGTTCAAAAACTTTCTACAGTCTGTGAGGTAATGTCCCTCCTCACAGTGAGGACAAGTAATTTTATAGTCTCTTACTTGCGTTGTATTTTCCTTCACTGCGTGGGTGGCGAACTTGTTGAATACGCGCCGGCCTTTGTCCTTGTTCTCAGGTGTAGCGAAGGCTCCACATCTGTCGGCTTCTCTGTTCAAAAATTCCGCAATCTTCACCATCTCTGGCAGGTGGTCGTCGGCGTCGGCGGCGTAGTCATACCACCGATACTTTATCACTGTTGGTAATTTATCAATAATAATCTTTACCATTTCCGGAGAGTGTAGGTACTGCGGCTTGGAGAGTCCTTTGATGGCTGCCACACTATTGTTCACTTGATTCGCGAACACACATATATCGCGAGCACTGTCCGACGGTTTCACCATAACTTTCAGTTTATCAAGTTCGTATAACACTAGCGCGTCCGGTCGTCCGAAGCGCCGCTGCAATGCTTGCATCACTTCACTAGGCGAACAGTCTGAATAGAGCAGGCTTTTTATGGCCTCCCTCGCTGAGTTTTTCACTGCTTTCCTTATTCTCGCTATGTTCTGCACGTCGTTAAACATAGGCGCGGTATCTTCATACACTGTCTTGAAAGCCATCCATTCTGATATGTTGCCATCGAAGTAAGGTAGCTCGTGTATATACTTCGGCGGCTGCTGACGTGTGTTCAATGCTTTCACTATTTCATGCGCGAATACGGCGATGTCACTTTTCTTGCTTTCACTTTTTTCTGTATTTCGGTTGTCTCGGTGACGCCGCTGATCTTCATTATCCATGATAATTTCTTCACATACGGTAGTCTGCACCCAGTTCTGAACGTGCGCGGCGCGGTCTTCAGGTTCTCTGTCTTCATCGGAACTAACAGCATCTTCATATTGTGCGCGTTCAAGTCTAGCTCGTGCGAGTGTCGCTTCAGCCTTGATTCGTTCCAACTCTAGGCGCGCTAACTCTTCCTTAGCTTCTAGTTCCCTTTTTCTTGATCTCGTTGACCTCACCGAAGGCGCGCGCGGGGGGCCCATCGGTACCATAGTCATGTTAGAGCCCCACTCTTTGTTCTTAATTGGTTGATCTCGTATCTTGCTTTGTTCAGTATGTTGAGACGCCGTTGTTCTAGTCGTCTCACTATCCTGTGTTGTTTGGGTGGTACAAGTAGTGCCGCTTGTAACCGTGGTCTCGGTGCCTGACGTAGTCGCCGTCATCGACTCGGTTGCGCCGTCCGAATTCTCTTCCGCTGATGTCTCAGCGCGGCGTGGCGCGCCCTTGTTCGATCTTGTAATCGGCATCTTGATGTCTTCACTGTAGCACTCGAATATAGATCCGGCTCGAAGGACCAACTGTTTCGGACGGTCGGCTTCTAAAGCGCTGCGTCCCGGGATGTCTCCCCTACTTGTGCCGACGTACTAATGTTTTGTAGCACGCCGGCCTGTTCACTATTCCGAGGGCTTAATGAAACACACTTTTTTCTGTTGCAACTTCGTCGCGAGAACACACTACTTCGGAAATTTCGGGAACTACTGGAACTGACTACCACGGTACAAATTCACGATTACTATTGTACTATTGATCTTTACCGGCACGAGGCCCTCTAAAAATGGTCTTTATTTTGCCCCAATTCACTACATATTTTCATCTCAGTTCTCGCGACTTTGACTTATTTATTCATGTTTCTATTTATTAATACATACATAAGTACTCTCAAAATATTACATAATGTTGTTTCTTTCTTATTTTACACAGGTACAAGGTTATTTTCAAGGGATTACAAATATAACAACAGTTTTGTCGGCGTCGGCCGCATTTCGCGTACAATTTTACAGTTTAACTTTAATTATTTCGTAATCTGAGAGGTTATCTATCCTACTTGTAATTATTTTTATTCACAAACAACATATATTAACAAAATAAACAACAATCAAACTTATTCTACTAATAATTATTTAAAAATCAACAGAAATCAAACATTGTGTAAAAAATATCATAGTAATCCGAGGTCTGGGGTGTCGCCGACAAATTATAATATTTTTTGTTGAATTATAAACTGTTGTTATACCAATAAATCAACTAAAGTACCTAATAATTAACCCATAACAATAGAATAAATACATAGTAATACTTATCTTTTTTATGTCTATTAAAAAAAAAACATTTGGTACATCCGTAGTCTTTATTAAAAATCCTACATTAATTTTTTTATTTCAATACCCACCATTTAAGTTAAAAATAAAATTTCGTTTCAGATTTATTAAATAGATAAATAATAATAGTTATAGTTTAGGTCGTTAAATAAATAAAAAAAATATAATTATCATAATAAAAATACAAAAAAGAACAGTTATTTTTTTTTTCCTAAGTATCAGCATAGAATAATTAAAATGGACGTACATACCTACATGAAAGAAAACCATTAAATATTTTTTTTATAAAAAAATCAAATCATTCGGTTGTTCACAAGTTTGTTTGTTGACTTTATATTTAATTTTTTAAATGTTATATTAAAGGGAATTATAAAATATTGCTGATGCCATTTCCTAAATTGTTTAGGTTATCATCCGTACATTCCGTACATAATGATGAATAAGAACTTGTGCGTTTTTCCTAAAAGATATCATGAAACATGGTAACTTTTATTCGGTTTGTATGGCAACATTTTAACGGAGCAAAACCACACTGGGGCACTGTAGTACTTAAACCGCAACACTATTTAAACCAATAGACATTTTCATTTTCTATATTTCCAACTGCAAATAAAGTTTAATTTTGGTACACCTTTCTTAATATGGCATTGTGTAGGTAAGCTTAATGTCTCTAAACAATTAGACACTGATTAATTGATAACATTTAAAATGTTTTAATTGCATCAAAAGAATTTCGGAGTTTAGGAAAGCTGCTCATAACATCTCGCTCTTTTAATCTTTCACTTGTTCTATATTCAATACATGGACTCGGGTCAATAACAACTTGTTTTGAAATAGAAATATCTAATAATAATGAATCCCAAATAAACGAACACAAGTCACTAGTATATCATGATCGGTGATACGATGAACTATAATATATTTGGAATAAGATGACCTATAGTCCACCTTTGTGATTTAGATAAACTTCACACTTTAGAAAACTTTTTAAGGCAAAATATGTAATGATGTCTTTCTGTTCCGTAAAATCGAGTTATGGTATAATTAGTTTAATATGAACATGATTACGGAAATTAAGAAATGCGCGTTAAGGTTAAATCTCAAAACCTATAACTTGTTAGTTTCACAAAATATCTAGTCCAGGCTATTTTTACTTAGGGTAACAAGCCATAACACACAAGCCACGCCTCCCGGTTTTTTCCAATAGCGCTAACATAAAATATTTAATAATTCATGTCATATGAATCCAGATCATTGTTGCTGTGACTCATGACTAATGTGTGGCATGGCAAATTGAAGTCGCAATCCAAATACCAAAACGGACAAACAGATATGACTTGTCAATTAAAGGTCCTTCGCTAAAATTGCTTGCAAGGGTCACTTGATGTTTGATGGGTTTGATACATAAAGATTAACTTATTTTAAACCTCTATTATGCATCTAAACAGAAGAATGGCATTGGCCCAGTACATTTCCAGGAAATTTTACCAGATAAGTAAAACGAATGCATATAACCATGCATATAATCTTGTGATTTATGACGCATACACCGTCATCACATTCTTGAATAAAAAAAATTACTACGAAAGTAACGTCGCCCATTATGATCGAAGCTTAGGTCAGCTGCACAAAGGTTTAACATAATTTTATTGCATTTAACCAAGGCGACACAGCCGGATACAATACGGTATGCAAAGGGCTCCGGTAACTTTATTAATAACACCACAAATTGATACTATGACAAAAATGGCAATTGCAAAATACCTACAGGGTGTAAGTGTGAGGTAATTTAAATGCATTTCCTGAGTTAAATTGATATTTAGTAAGACAGGATGACGAATAAAATTTGTTTTACCCACGAGTTTTTAAAAGTCACATAAAATATTATATTCATGTATTTGTATGTAGCATATGATTACGTACTTAACGAAACAATATTCAGATATATCTGTTACTGTGTCATAATACTCTTTTAATTTTAAACATACAACACAAATTATAATCGTTCATTTTGTGATTTTTTTCTGTTAGCCGTTTACAATATTTAAAAAATAACGATTGCCATCACACCAACGCAACCCGATCTCCGCCAAAATAACCGAGATCCTAAGGTTCCATCGGTAGTCAATTAACTGACTAAATCCGGCTACAGAGACACTGTTGGGGAACACTTGTACTATGTACCAGGACTGACGGCTTCCGAGGCATGGAGGATTCTCAATAGTCAAAAATGAACAACATTCATAGACTCTGCAAATGTAGCTTACTTAATCAGAACAAAAAGTTAAAACTATGCGTTAAAAAAATATTTCTGTAATTCTCAAAAGTTGTAAGAGTAAAATTATGCGTTACAATAAATACTACAAGTATTACATCCTATAAGGAAATGCAGTGTTCATTATTATACCTTGTATTCTTAATTATCGGCATTTAGGGCACTTTATTGCCGAGCTTTAGTAGTAAATTCGTGAAACATAAATACATTTCCATTTCTATTAATAAACCTTTGAATTTGTTCGTCATTTCATTTTATTGCAATGTAATAACATTAGTGGTTAAATCCGAAAATTTGTTTTATTTCATTGTTCAATAAGTGTAAGAAATAAATGATAAACTTGTGGAGTTTATTTGAAAAGGCACAGTTAGTTTGTTGTTTGTCGAAAAGTTGACTAAGGTTGTAAGCCTGATATGATATACCTACAGCAGTTGCCTATAAGAGGTCGTTCTTGTTAACATATTACCAATAACTTTGTATATTATTATACGTACATCTACAAATACAGGTTCATTACAAATTCAGATTTTATAACTACATACTTTACCGAAAACATACATTACTATTTTATGTTTCACCGAAATAGTTTTGGCAGGTCTTCAGAAGCTAAATTCACCTCAGTTAAAATATAAATATTCCTTAAAGATTTTTATTAATAAGGCATCGGTCAGTCAGGCAATAGACAGTTTGGCCGTCAACATCAAAAACCCGCGTCGGCCTTTGGATAAGCTGAGCTGAGCTGAGATCTCTCGCTAGGGCCAGTTTTCATTTCTCCCTCCTCTCTGTGATAAGAAGGGCTCATAGGGAAAGAACCACTCCTGGTGATGAGCATTAACATCTCCCAGCAGGGCACCAATTGGGCCGACTGGTAGATATTTCTGCTGAGCGGCTTCCAACGACGCCTCACTTAAGTGAAAGATTGATTTATAAATCAAAATAGTGTTCATGTCCTGTTTTTACTTGATTTTCATTAGACCTATTGGCTTTTTATAAGTTAGTATCGAAGTTATCGATCAAATTTTAAATTGAAGAAGGTACTAGATATTTAGTTTCAGTGCTTACTTCTAGGTAGATATGAACCATCATTTTCTCTTATTGTAGGTAGGTATGGTTTGAAGATAACTAATTTATATGATCAATTTCTAACAAGACGTGTAAACAGAACAATGAATTTTATTGTAATTATATATGTAGGTATTTACTAGGTGGTACAGTCGACACGACAAGGCTGTCGCAAGCTAACGGCATTTAAACAATTTATCTATTTAGATCTAGACTCCACGCCTTGACATTCCTCTGTGTACCTCCAGTCTTATTAAACAATGTTATAAACAAAACAATTGTTTCGAAATATTAAATTAATTAGCTAACATTGGTCCATATACAATGGGCGTTGTTTGTAAAGTTCTGATTCTAGGCTTGAGTAGGCTAGCTTACGCCAAATTGTAGGCCTTTTCTATTGGGATTTAAGTATCAACTTAACTTAGCTGTATGGGGGTTATCTGTGGCTGTACCCCACCACGCTTTGCTGTGACACTTTGTGGATAACGATAAAAAAAACTATGAAGCAGATTGTATATCAAGTCAAAATTTGAGCGCAGAACTTTTTGAGTTTTTGAAGCTTTATTGACTAGGGATGTTAAATATCTATTTTGTGAAAATCCACAATATAGTATAGTAGTTCTTAGTTCAAAATAAAGACCATCAATATCAACATATCTCTAAAAGACACATCATTTTTTTAATCAACATCTTAATTGACACAGCGATTTCATCTAAAAATGTTCTCCATTAATAAATGTAAGTATTTAATAAATAATTAAAATATACATAACTACTATACAATATATTTTCACTTTTTCAGTGCGAATTTAGTCACGTTCACAATGATTTGTTGAAATCTGTCAAGTTCGTTATTACAAAGATCTCGCCTGAAGCCCTAAGGATGACGTCAAATGCAACTAAAGGATTATCTATGTAAAGGGTTATCTATGTATGAATGCTATGGAAAAAATGGGGTGACACGATCGTGTTGTAATACCAAATAATACACAAAACAATAAATTGTATTCAATTTTGCTACTTCAATTACGTTTACAGTACTATGCATCCAAATAATAAAACTTAGATCAATTTTATTGAAATCCAGGTTTTCGCCCGTAACATTGATTTCAAAGCGACATCTCTATACACACAAGAAAACACAAACACACATCAGTTAACAATCATTTGTTTTATTACAATTTCTTCTTGTTTTATGTTATAAGCTCGCCGACGAGCTGCCGGCACAACTGGCAGATCTCAGCATCCGGACTATGGCTCAGCCCTCCTACACCATCAAGAAGATGACACCCGATGATAAAGAACGCATGCTCAAGTTTCTACGACGGTAAGAATTGCCTCAATATTCCGAGCGGGGGCATCAATCCTTCATTATATACCGCCGAAATTTATTAGTATTCCTAACAATAATTCTAATCAACCTAAGGTACTAAAATAATAATTTTATAGATATTACTAAATAATGTATGGCGTTTAACATGAAATACCAGGAAATCGATATGTTTTTAGTTTAGGTCTCATTTTGTCATAGGTGGTCTGTAGACACAAGTCATGCATAATAATCTCCTCATAAGGATTATTGTGTTAGCATAATAATCCTTATTAGGAGATCGAAACGCAAATGTAGGTTGCATGTTCATTTTTTTTGAGATTCTGTTCATTATTTAGATCAATTTATAAATAAAAATCCGTTTCAAAAATAGCCCACTGCTTATGGTTAAAAAGGTCGATCAGATTATAAAATTCAAGATAGTAGTCATGTAGCTATATGTTATTCTAATGAAAATTCAACCTTAACATTTGTTAAATACAAACAAAACAAGAAAGACATTTAATTATATTGTATATAAAGCTGTTCACCTCTACTAGAACTCAATAAAATACATAAATTACTGTAATATTTTGATTGATCACACGTATTTTTATTCATTATAATAATAATATTTCATTTAATAAATCGCACCGACGTTTAATATAAAATATGTACTGGAGTAAATTTTTTAATATTATTTCAATAACTAAAACGAATTTGGACCATTTTAATTTTTCTATCGTTCTAATATCGACTTAATATTTTTTATCAGTTTTAATAACAATAACTGACCGTGACCATGGATGCTGTAAAAGACTAAACTAAAATCAGTATAGGTATACCACAATAAAATCCGAAATAAATCAACCTCCTAAAATTGTTACAGGTTCTTCTTCCGCGACGAGCCCATGAACTTAGCAGTGAACCTTCTAGAAACACCAGAGTCCCGATGCGAGGAGTTGGAGGACTACGCTGCCAGCACCCTGAAGGACGAAGTGTCTGTCGCCGCTGTTGATGAAAACGGAGAGTACGTCGGCGTCATCATCAATGGACTAGTCAGAAGAGAGGTAGGCAAACATTTTTGTAGAAGAATAGAACCTTGTAATCCGATAAGGTATTTTCTCTCTCTCTCTTTCCAACACGCAGTAAAATATTAAGTTTTGTTTTTCAATATGTGTCTACCGAGATCAGTATGGATGGTTGACCAGTCTTTACATATCAGTATTTATAGGAGGTAGGGCATGGCGAGATTTCTCGCTCAAATTGAGCTGCCCGATTGGGGAAGTACACCCTTACAGTACCGCCTTACAGAAGACCGCAGTGAATCAACAATAGTGGTCTTTCTGCGAGTAAGGTTACCAGAGCTCATTGGGGGAATGACTATTCAGCATGGGAATTCCGTTTGCTGTTAGTTCAGTAACTCCCTATTTAAGAAACCTGAACGGTTTCTAAGGGGTTTGGCAACCTATTTGCCAGCCTCTGGTGTTGCAGATGTCCATGGGCGGCGGTCATCACTTACCATTAGGTGAGCCGCCTGCTCGTTTGCCCCCTTATCACCATAAAAAAAACAATGGCGTACTTACATATTAATAGGCTATTAATATTTTGCCGACCCCAGAGACCTTTGCAATGCATTACATATCATATTAATTACATATTTTATTTGGCAATGAAATAACAACTTTATATTAGGAGAATTCACTTATATTAGGTACCTACTAAATTTTTCTACTAAAAATCCTCTAGTTAATCCGCTACTGTTTACATATCGAGACCGCTCTAAGTCTCAAAGTAGCTTACACATATATTAAAAACACATAGGATTTAGTGAGCACTGTCAAAAATATAATAAAATTCAATAGTAGGTATGTGATTTTTTGAATCTACTCGTCATTGCATATATGTATACTATGTGTAACCATAAATGCAAAATTTAGTGAGCACTGTCAAAAATATAATAAAATTCAATAGTAGGTATGTGATTTTTTGAATCTACTCGTCATTGCATATATGTATACTATGTGTAACCATAAATGCAAAAAGGTTTTATGAAGATAAAGTAATAAGAATTTTGATTTGCTGTCGGTAGAACAGTTGCACATGTTCAGCCATCTGCAGAAACCTTTTTTTCTAAGCACTTCACTCCACGCCACACAGAATCAGCTCTTCCTTCGCCATCAACCCGACCACAGCTACTACCTTGACAACTTGCCCGTCATTCCGAATGTAATAAATACATTACAGTACACACTTTTTGAGTCTAATGGCGTCATTATTCTTTATAAAGGATCTCCTATCTTTTGAAGTGCCGATTGATTTTTTATTCTATTCTCCTTGGAGGTGTCCATTACCTTAGCCACGTCTAAACCACGTCCGTGATACATTTTTTTATTACCGCAGCTGTTTGACATTGTGAATTCAATCCGAATCTACCATACCTTTGCAGGAACAATGTAAGTAGTCTACCGTTGCATCCGGCTTCATACATGATCGTATTTGAAATTATTATTTAGTAAATAACTGCAATATATTGCGATCTGGTTATTAATAAATATATTTTATAAATAAAAAGAGGATATTAATGTCTATGACTATGACAAAAATATTTGGTACCTGGAGATGATTTGGTTGCCGAGCGGAACAAATTTTTGTTGTGTGAATTTTCGGATGCTGGCTACCAGATGTTTGTAGTTAAATTAAAATTTGGGATTCACATAATATAGACTTCAATGGATCATTTTCAGTTAATAACAGTAGAAAATGATAGTTTAATAGTCAGTGCTGTTGTTTACTCGTCAGCATCCGTGTTTTGAACAAAATTCTTAAAGGACCTGGTTTTACCCGGTGTTACCACACACCGGGTAAAACCGAAGAACTCAGTAGTCCATATTTTTTATCAATAAATCATACAAGCATACGCGTATCTAATAATAGCACAGCATTGACCTTCCGCGCAGGTGTCAATCAGACGCTGCAGAACATTCTGGTTTTAATTAACAATTTAGCAATCACTGTGACTCATTTGTACATTGGTAGTTGGGCTTTTAGTTACTTACTAAAGTTGGAGTTCGATTACAATACACGCACCACTGACTTTTCTAGTGATGTGCGTATTCATCACTTTAATAGCTCCAACTCCAATATTATAGCTCCAACAATGGGGAAACCTGCATACCTACTAGATTTTCTCGATTAACATACATTAACATAAAAACTTCGTTAATATAGATATTTTTAGTCTATCATCTAACATATTCAGAAAGGAATTAGTCCAAGCTCTATCAGTATAAAATAATGGACTTAAAAAATGTTTTTAAAGGATTTCCTGTACCTACTCTCTTTCTTGTTTCTAGAAATATGTTATGTCTATTTTTCGTGCTCTGTCAAATTCAATTGTTAATTTGTGGAAACGTCGTTGATAGTATATTTAATCAATTAATTAACTGATACCTTTTTGTAATACCTTAATGTACTATTGTTTGTTCTCCCAAATAAATAAATAAAAATAAAAAACATAAATGCATATGACGATTCTAGACCTAGTCCGTTGTTCAAAATATTTATTTTCACAAAAAATATAAATATTATGACGTCGAGTCAATCGATTGATCGATTGATCTATAATAATAATTCGACCTAAACACACCCACGCCACACCGGTGTTAACCTACACCTTAAGCTTTCTTAAAATTAAAAAAAACTGAAGCTATCGGGTCTTTTCCGCCATTGTTTTCAATGCCTTTGTTTCGAAAGACAAAATGTCAGTCTCCTATTTTCATTGTCAGTGACGGAAAATCAATAAAAGCCTCCTCAAGGAAATCCGCTTAGCGTCCGGGATTCTTATTCTATTTGTCTTTGAATAAATATAAGTACTTGTTACCAGGATATCCTTTATGCTTGCTCTTCATAATTAAAATTTTCAGCATATCCTGCGCGACAGATTAATCAAAGCTCATTCAACTCGTTCATCTTGACAAAAATAACAGACATAGAAAAAAATAAGTCTAATCAGGTGTAATATTTTTAAAATAGCGTAAAACATAAATTTTCGAAATTCAAAATGCTTGACCATAAATTACAATTCTGTTAATCTGTAGTCAATTATACAACCACAATAGGCAATTAGGTAAACGATTGGACAACTGGATTCTTCACTGGTTATTTTGTAACCAGTGAAGGGGACGAGAAACCCACTCAATTCTCCTTTCAATTCAAGTTCCCATGGAAATATACATAAATCGTCTTGTTTTGTCAAAGATTACTTGAGATTATTCCATCTTAATGCCAATTAATACTGTATCAAGGACGTATAGAAAAGGGTTCCGCTTGAAGGTTTGACGTGCTCCAATGGTCGGGTCACTTAAATGCCTTCTACTGCCTAGTTAATCGGAGTGACATCGTGGTATCTAACTTACAAATGCGGAAACAACGGATCCTTTCACCGTCAATAACCTTCGCAAGGTTAGCTTGACAGATATTTGCATTGTGGCTTTGATCTAATTTATTTATTATGGCACTCCTTGTTTTGTTTTATTATAAAAGGCGTGATAAACGTATTTTACAATTGACATGAAACTCAATATATAAATCGTCGATTACTTTTACACTGCCTTCTGTGCTATGGGCCCCGGATTCGAATCCCGGTAGGGACAAATGTTTGTGTGATGAGCATAAACAATAATAAATAAATAAATATATTTGAAAAGAAACTGATCAGTGTTGTGACGAACCTTTTTTAACCTCTACAATAGACTATTTAAAACTAAATTTTCTTATTCCAAAAATCCCTGTAAAATCAGTTAATTTCCCGCCCCCCTGCTGGGGAAGGATCTATCCTCAGAATTAAGCGGGGTTAGGAGTCGTCTTGACTTCCCATTTTCAAGAAAACCACTGAGTGCTTTTATAAATGACTGGTAATTAATTAATATAAAATCAAGTGGTGTTCACGACTTGCGGCTAATTATATAAAATCAGCTTCGAAGCGAACTGCAGTTTTCAGCTGGACATAGGCTTTCAAATTACGCCACAACATTCGATGATATTATCGAATGCTGTGGTGTGTTGTGGTTGTATCGCAGTAGTTCATACTTCATTAATCTTAATCCAAATTGTAACAAATCCTCACGTAAACTTTTTTCTCCACAGGAGGCAAACTACACAGACAAATCAGCAGATTGCCCTAACCCAAAGTTCAGAAATATTCTCCGGGTATTGGGCCACTTGGACCGCGAAGCGCGGATCTGGGACAAGCTGCCAGAAACCTGCAACATTGTGATGGAAGTCAGAATTGCATCCACACACACCGCGTGGAGAGGACGAGGTCTCATGAGGGTGCTGTGCGAAGAGTCCGAGTGAGTACTAGTTTCTTTTCAAAATAATCCAGCATAACAAGATCAATAGCCTAGAGGCTGAAGATACATATAGCTACCTTATAAACAAAGAATGGAGATAGCGTATGTAATGTAATTTCTCATTCCCATTCCGTTACACAAAAAAGGATAGTCGCAGAAGACAGTCTAAGGCAAGATATTGTGATTTTCTGATCTGCATTTGGTTATAATTCAGCTCGAACTATCATTATTATTAAAAGCCTGCATGAATCCCACTACAGGGCAAAGGCGTCCCCACTCTTTTCCCACTTCTCCCTATCTGTAGCTGTTGTAGGTGAGGATCAGTCATCCCGCTAAAATTAGAAAGTAATATAGGTTCGTGTACATGTAGCCTAAATTAAGTATAAAACTCGAAAAGAATTGACATTTAAAAAATAGCTCTCATGATCCTTGGCCTTTCTTTGACTTCCTTATATTCTTATCCAACGTTTTGTCAGTAACACCTTGACTCTAAGCGTAAACTTTCATTTTCTATATCATGCAGTGTAATATATTAATTATTCTACGAAAATGGGCTCTATTGTAATGGACTAAATCTGACATAATACGTTATTTAATTCACTACATAACATTCTCACTCGCTTCCTACTCGGTATTGTATTATTGAATTTAAATTAGACCGTTTTGTTAAAGTTTAAATGCGGCTGTTTGTTCCGTTTAAAAGCCCTTCTTAATCCGTCAACACAAGTGACAAGCTGTCATAAATATTATCTAAATCTATCAGGCAGTTTGAAACAGATGACACTAAGACGCGCTTTGTCAGTGAAACTTTGATTATATGAATTTTAATTACTTATTATTCGTAATTACGTAGGTACTTATGAGGAATGTCAAGATAAGTACTTGTAACTTTGATGGACTTGATAAAAGAAACTAAAACGCTGTTCAAGTTAAGCGCAAATTAAATTAGGTCTAAAATAATTACGATATTAATGTAGGCGTTACGGTTTGTTAAGTGCGCAATTATTGGGTATATGAACATGATTACAAAAAATACATTAAAATGTAGGTATTGTAATTATTGTAAACTAATCTGATTTACAAAGTTTTTTTTACGTACTAAGTACTTACATCTAGTTCTAGATAACCTTGACCGAAGTTATTTTTGCTGCACGAAAAACGCGGCAATACCGATAGATGAATGGTCGTGTCCATGCTTTTGGGATACTGACTACCAATTACGATTTTCATATAGCTTGATAGTGATATTCTCATAATAGCATAACAAAAATTAAAATGAAAGCCAAATCTCCATAAGACCTAATTTTTGGAAATCTGCAATTAGATTTGACAAATCAAAAGTACCTGTAATATCGATCTTAAAACAGTAAGCAAATTTTTAAGAAAGGAATTAATCAATTTTCTTGTCTGTGTATCTGAAGGGTTATGCAGGTGTGCCGAACCAAAAGATAGGTTTCAAATTCACTCCGAAGTCAGAATTTTCTGTTAAAAATAGTAGTATAATAAAGCTCATGTCAAATACGTACGTAGCAACAATTTGTTCTGGATATTTCTGCGATACAAAAATAAATTTAATTTATGATTACAATATAATAGACACAGATTTTTGTTTAAAGCAATTAACAACGTAAACTGAATTTAGTTATCCACTTTTAGCATCTAGAACTAGTTTAGCTTAGACGCTCAAGGTCCGGCAGTAAACAAAAAACAGTTTTGTTATTTTGTGAAGTTTACATAGGAATATTAATAAAAGGTACCTACACTCATAATTTCATAATCTCAGGTACGTGCCTTAGACTTTATCTATAGACCAATGACATGCCAGTTCATGGTTATATCATTAGGCTATTAACATACTTGCATCAGATTCGTACAATGAGATGAATAGGTAAGGTATGTTATACGAGAAATTATGCGTAAATCGGAAAGTGTATTGTATATCAAATCGAAAAGTCAATATCATATCATGACACCACCTACGGTCATGAAAAAGTTGCACCTCTCGTGGCCTCCTTAGAAAAGCGCAAACTGATTTTGTAGTAGGTGTTATCCCTACATAACCACCCATATACTTCCCCGATAGCATACTGTTAATACCGTCATCTTCTACTTTTAATATCCCACCTAAGCTATAGAGTAATGCTAACGAGCGAGCGCTTAATAATCCCAATGACTCCGATAGTACCCATTGATAGGCAAAATCTATCAAAATTCTCGTCATGCCCATATGCCACGTGCTCAATAATGTAGCCGAAACATGTGTAAATTAAAGTTCCAAAAATTAATTCATGCATATAAAGAATCTATTCTTTTATTGTAAGTACCTATGTAAGATTTAATAAAAAAAGGAAATTAATTACACAAGTCCATGACTAGCCAAAAATAGAACTAAACAAATACGTACGTTTTCAAATCTTTGATTGATCAATCACTAACCGGACTTAATACAGTACTAACTTATAAATCTTTTTATTGACCAAGAACGTATGGATATCAACAGTGAGAAGCAATGGTCTAACAATTATATTTATTATAAGAACAACTTTATTAAGTGGAGGGACTTCGTCTAGGAGAGCCCCCCCACCCCTACCACCCCTATTCTGCTCACTCACTAAGTGACCCCAGAGAACACAGTGATCACGTACTACTATGTACGGCTTGGTGGAGAACCTTTATAGTCTCCTCAGGGACGTGCCTTGTAGAGGTTGCACAAGGAATTCCGGAGTTGGTCTCTTTATCCCGGAATCTCCGTTTATGTACTAATGACGACCACAGGGGTAGTTTTGGTGAAGTAAAAATCTCACACTTCCCGTTCTCTTCTCCAAAGGCTTGGTGCCTTTTGAAGGTTTCCACTCCGTAAACAAAACAGGAGTTCCCAGAAGCAGAAGAATATAGAGTATTCCTTAAATTATTCTTAGATATTTTGCTTACATTATTGTGGCTTAGTTCAACCGAAGATAAAAAAACTAGTGAAATTACTAGGCAAATCGTGACATAACAACAACAGAGGATTCATGCAGTATTTCTGCACTAAAAAAGGAGGAGTCGTGTACTAATTACTAACTAAGTTTATTCTATAGTAGGTACTTCGGTTCGAATGGAAAATACCTAGGCAAAAATGGCTGAGTGGTTCAAAGCAGCATGACTACTTTTTGCCGCATAAATGTTATAAAACTACATCTAATATTTTTGTATGTATTCTCTCATCTGAGTGGGAGAGTACAGTTGAAATGATAGGTACAACAAATACACAATATGTATGATTAAATACATTTTATAATAAATACCTGGTTTTCATCACAAAGCTCTGTCTAGATTTAACAAAGCAAAATTGCACAAAAACATTGCCAAATATCTACTGCAAAAAGTGCCGGCGCGGCGCCCGCGGCATCCCAGAAAAAACTGGACACCAGGAAAACAAATTTAGTCTTTTTGGAAAAATATTTACTTTTAACAATGCATAATATATATACGTGTAGGTTACCTACATTATTATGTGCTAATGGACAGTAATATAATTTAATTTAATTATGAGCAGACGAATCGTAGCCCTCTGTTGTTCTAATATGCAAAGTATCTTCTATGTAGAAAACATATTTTGTTTGTCATGCATTACCATCTTAATATGGTAAACGATGAATGAAGTCTAGAGCACTCCCAGAAAACGGCTGTTCAGTTTTTTTTTAAAACTAGATTAAGTTTATTGGGAAGTTTACCGGCAAGCTGTATTAGTTATTCAGTCTCGTAGCTGGATACGCATAATGGAGACTTCTCCGTAAAGCCGAATTAGATGCAAAAAATCGGCGTTAATATCAATACATAACCACTGCGAAAAAACATGGAGACTAACCCTTTCCATCTGGGATAACAGATCTCCAAAGAGCCACAAACACTGATGTATCACGTTTAGAGCTGCCATCCAAAAGGACAAATCTGGGGACACCCGGACTTTCCCCAGATTTGTCCTAGTTTAAAGAGCGTCCGGAGGCTGCGGCCGTCCGGCATGAGTTTTTAAACAAAAGTGTCCGGGTGTAACCCGACACGGACACTTTCAAAGTGTCCGTGTCGGGTTACACCCGGACACTTTTGTGGTCAGGGAAAAAAATATAACGATAAATATAAATATTTTCTGAGGTGTCCGGGGAAAAATCATATTTCGCCCAAAAGTCCGTGATTTTTGCTGTGTTTATCAGGCTTCGGCAATTCAGGTGATGGCAGCCCTACTCACGTTAAATATGCCGTAACAAACAAAATTGACATGACAGATATTGTGATTAAACATCAATTAAGAAAACGTGTCTGGTGCATAAAAAAATATTCGACAAAGAAGGTCAGTTTAGAAAATATTCGGTTAAAAATAGTTTATGTATTGCAAATGTGATCGATTTGAATTCAAAAATAAAGCTACAAGGAAGTCTGTAGCCACCATAATTGTTTTAAGTGGTCAATCATGGTTGGCATGTAGTAGTGTAGTAGATACCCACTTTATGGAGATAATATAAATAATGCCTTAAAAATAAAACAAATTTGAGACAGATTGGACTTTTTTTAATGTCTTTGGAAGGTCGCGGGTTATTAATTCATTATAATATCATAATATCGATATTGTATAGGTATAGTTGTAGTTTTCTAGTGTAGTCCTCTTTTAGTTTTTCTTATAATTCTTCTGCTATGTGAGATACACAATAAAAGGTCATACTGTTGCAAAAAGTTTATCCACAGCAAACATATTTATAAACATTTAGGGCGAATTATGCGTTAAGACAGTCTTTTTTCTTTAGGATTGTTTTTCGTGCCTTTTAAATTACCAAGTCACTATTCAGCAAAGATCAATAAAATAGATTTTGGTTTTTTTTGACATTACTAGTTTACATGCCACTCAACCTGATTTTTGAAATAGTTTAGTACTAAACAACAAAAACCTAGTAAAAACCTAGATCGATCCTTTCGATCGTAGGTCCTTTTCCTTAAACAAAATCCAGTTTGTTACACTAAAAATAAAATACATGTGTAGGAATGCATAATAACAAAATACTTACGAATACAAAGAATTTATCTGTCATCTTGTCCACGTCGGTTGACTATGTAATAGGATTGTTATTGTACGCACATCATGAAGACATTACATAATACTGCTCGCTGTAATTGTGTAATTTTTAGTGAAGTGTATTGCATAATTGAGCTCATCACGAACGCCATGCATTGTTGCCGCATATATTCAGGTACATATATTTATGAAAAGTTCTATTGAATCTTTTTCGGTCTAGATCTTTCGATCTTTACAGGGCATTATCGGGGCCTTGTTAATCTTATTTACGGACTCCATGATCCCAACCGTAGGCACCAAGTTCAAAAAGGCAAACGTTCTCAATTCCTTCCCTACCTGTATTTTTTTGTTTGTTACTTCAGAACTTTTGACTGGCTGAACCGGTTTTGATGATTCTCTTTTCATTTGAATGCTGGTGCTACCCGTGTGGTCTCATTTCATTCTAGGAATTACGTTACGAGACTAGTCTGTTTGTTCTTTTAGCACTGTATAGTATTTGAGCTGCACAGGACCAATGAATGCATGGCGTTGGATGAGATAAGTCAATTCAAAACTGATGTCCTCTCTCAAAAGACCAATTGGAACAGAGGAATAAATATGTATGTTTTTTTTACAGAACAGTCATATATTACTTTGCATAAATCTTTCGGTCACTCTTACTAGCAAGCCGGTGATGTGCGTTTTATAATTCAGACTGCTCTGCGGATTCGTTAACTAGACATACCGCCGAGACTTACAGTTCGAGACTTTTTACTAAAATATGTGTCGTGTCAGAAAACACAAACTTTTTTCCCTACCTACTTACTTGTCGCACTGTGGTGCGTGCAAACTTCATCTACCTCGTTCTCTTACTACGCTGATCGCTCTCCTAGAGGTCAGTACGGATTGTGATATTTTTGCTGATGAATTGGAGAAGATCTTATCAGTATGCCTGAAGTATTGTGAGAAGTCAGTGTGAGATATGTTGTCCTTAATTAGTGTAAGTGGACTGCGGCCGTTCTAATTTATTAATTAAATAATTGTTTACACACAATTATCTAATTTTATTAAACCTTATTAACTGAACCCCGCGATGCATTTGCCGCTCTATTTTTAACCGAGTTCAAAAAGGAGGAGGTTGCATAATTCGCTTAGTATGTTTTTTCTCTCTATTTGTAACGGCGCTTTAACAAAAATACTCTTCAATAAATTATATTATACAAGTAATATTTTATAACTAAAGCCTAACATGTAAATCAATTAAAGAGTCGCATAACCGTGACAAATTCTTCCGGTATTACTTATTCATGCATAACGAAATAATTTATTATATTGTATTTAATTATTATAGGCTAACAAACTAGTCCTCTACTAATAGTCAATAAACTGACCATTAACGTTTGTATATACTAGCTTTTGCCCGCGATTTCGTTTGCGTAGAATTAATAATTTTTATCCAATCTACTTTTTCATCAATCTGCTTATAATTTCTTAAAAAAGAAGGTAAGAAATAAACTTACCCTCCACAAACTTCCATCCCCCTTTTGCATGCCCCTTTAAGTTATGTCCTTCCCCGGCGTTCAAATTATCATCATCATCAACCCAATATTTTCCCATTGCTTAGTTGCTGGTTCAAACTATACCCATACCAAATTTCATCTTAATCGGTTCCGTAATTAAAGCATGAACAGGTAACATACAGACAAACATAAATATACTAACATTCGTACATTTACAATATTAGTATGGATAATTATGCAAAAAACCACCATCCATCCGTATCATATATAAATATAAATTTGCATACACGAGTGCAAATAAATGAACAATTATGTATTGGTCAATGGTGTGTGATCTAACCATTTAATTATTCAAAGATCAAGGGTGAATTCGTATACTGTGTCAGTGTGTCTTTCGAGATCAGGGTGAATTTGTAGCATAACCGTGTGATCGTCGCACGTGCAAGTGTAGTATAATGTGTGATCAGTTTCTATTGACTGAAGTTTCATGGTCATAAGTAGGTAATAATGCATATTATATAACCCAGTGGCGTAGCTAGGGGCGGCCCGCCCTGTGTGTCACTCACTTAGTGGTAAGAAAAAATATAAAATAATATTTTTTCTTACCACTTTTTTCTTACCACTTTTTTACCAAATTTGTTTCACCAATCGTTGATTAAATAAAATTGTAATATTATGCTTAATATTATAAAGCTGAAGAGTTTGTTTGTATGTGTGTTTGAACGCGCTAATCTTAGGAACTACTAGTTGGAATTGAATAATTATTTTTGTGTGAATTGAAAATTTCTGGATAGTCCATTTATCGAGAAATGTTATAAGATCACGCTAAGACCAATAGAAGCGGAGCATAAATGAAAAATGTTGAAAAAAACATGGAAAATTCATAACTTAAACCACTCTCTCTCTCTCTCTCTCTTAGATGACGCAGACGATGTTGCGCGGATCAGCTATAATATTTTAATAAAACATAAATGATAACCTTTTTTTTGGTTGGTTGTTTTGGTGTGACACCTACAAATTCCGGCCCGGGTTCCACCCATGCTAGTTACGCCATTGTATTTAACTCCAAATTTAACCGGACAATACCTAAATCAAAACTCCGAGCTGCTACTGAGAATCTCAACTTCATTTTTGTTTACTGGATAAGACTGCCCGAATTGAAAATCGGACCCAAGACTTCAGTATCACTAGTCATGCTGATCAATGAGGCATTAAACCAAAAATTAATAGTTATTTATTGAACTTTAAACTGACACTAGAAGTAGAGTGAACTAGAGTAATTATGAATATGAATGTATTCAAAGTCCAAAATATTATTCATGATACTTACTTGAATTTCGGGATATCGTGATTGTTTTTGCGGGATCTAAGAGACATAAGGTCGCACCATATATTACGGTTAAATATATTCTAGCTGTTTATCGTTTAAATATTATACCTACGCAACTAGACAAAATTATGATTTTTTTTTTAATTATGAGATGTCAGAAGTCAACTCTCAGTTTAATGTTTATTTATATAAGTTACCTCATTATAGTTATATGTTCCAGTTCGGTCAAGTTCAAAAAATTTAATCGTAATTCAAATTAATGTGCACAATTATAATCCGAATCAAGCAATTACTTAATTCTATTCACATAAACTTATATTATAATTGTTTCCAAACAAAAAGTATGTTAATTAAATTTAAATTAACATAAAAGTATTATGTAACTACTAAGTAGTTAAGGACTTATTACATACATTATTTTTTTATAATGTTTTTCGTTTTCAAACTGTATAACTATAACTAATAATAATAATATTCCCGGACATTATGACACAGCGCCATCTAGTTCCGTGGTAAGCAGCGAGGCTTGTGTTACAGATACTAGAAGGTTGATATACTACATATATACTTTTTTTTTGTAAATACATACATAGAAAAGACATATCCATGGCTCAGAAACTTCTATATTTCTTTTTGTAATATTTTGGACCCGCGTTTTTAATCTATTCAAGGCAAGGGCGTATTCCCTTTTTAGGAATTCAGTTTAACCACTGAGGTAGTATTCAGATCAAGTATGTTTATGATATTATGTAGAAATTTGGAAATAATTATTTTTATTTTATATCAAAAAGGTTTTAGCTATCATAAAGTGCTAAAAATATCGAAATAATAAGTGTATGTAAAATCCCCTGATTTCTATCTTTATTTGAAAAAGGATCGCTCAAACTTTTGTATGTCTTTCAAACTAATTAAAATTATTGTAAGTCATGCATATCATTTTCTTAAATATTATAATCTTTTAAACTCAAATTAAGTAAATATTATAATCATTTTTGATGAACTTACAACACGTGACAAATTACCTGAATAATATTAAAAATATAAATGACTTAGTAATACAACCACGTGCCAAGAATACATCACGCTAATAATTACGAGTATTGGTGTCCATGAAAAGAATAAAAACTTAGTGACTAGATTTCCATTTATATTCCTTCCTAGAACCGCGTAGTAATACCAGGTACCTAGCTATTATTAGTAAAGTTATTGTAAGTAGTTTATACATCATTACTTAGTGAACTTGGACGTTCTTATTATATCAACTCGATCAACCATATTCCATGCGATTGCTTCATTAGATTTTATGGATTAGGTCGCGCAGCGCCAGGCCTGGACATGGGGGATCGGATGGGCCGTGCGCGCCCCAAAATGGTCCAGTGCCCACCACTGGTCAGGTTACCTCAGAGGGGGTCAAACTGGGGGGGTTTGATCCCCTCTTGTCCTGAAGGAAAATTCTAGATACGCCCATGGTATTAGGTCAAGTTTTTTCAAATTTTGATATGTACCCGGTTTATAGCAATAGCCTTGCTTAATTTTTGCTTGCTTTGTACTCACCTGCCTACCCCTAAGGAAATACAGGCGCGAGACGTGATGTTATATTATGTTGTCTCGTTACGCTCTAATTGCACCGGTACATCTACCATCAATTTATGATGAAGGAATATAAAACAAAACTCAATTATATAAATCCCGAAAGAAAAAATTAAGGCAACGTTCCTGTATAATGTTAATCCGTCCGTCTATACTTAGTAACAATACCCACGTAGATATGTAGGTATGTGCAATCGTTACAACATTGCAAGGACAATTGTGCTGTCACGAGATTTGCTAATATTATTATGTGGCTTTTGTCTAGCTCGGTAGTCAATTGTAAGAAACACAGAACTTGCAAGATTTGAAGTTCTACATTCGTGATTTTGATTTTTGTAGTAATGCAACCAAAATGTTTTCATAGACAGAGAACTCTGGTATTTAAACTTTTGCACGCCACGCTGTAACGACATCTCCGTGTCCTTGGGCCGTACCACGACGTATTTAAGCAGTCTTATTTAAGGTTGTTAGAGCGTGATGATGAATAGTGCTATCCCTCTCTAACAACCTAAACATAACTGCTAAAACATGGTATGGTACGGCCGCTGTTCGCCAAGCCCGTGTGCTTACAAATGCAAATGCTGTTTTTATCATCAAATATTTAAATAAGTAATCTAAAATTTACTGTGTACAATTAAGTAATAATTGGAGATTAAATTTTTAAAGGTACTCAAAAATAATGAGGTAATATGTTGTTGTTTAATATTTTGTATTTTTCTGCGACCTGTTTACTATCGAATATAGACGATATTGGCGTTCATAAGGCCAAAATATGCTATACACGATGGCTAGTGCTGTGACAGCAGTGTTGAGGACTACTGGGCTGATGGAGTTCCATCCCAAGGCATACACCACCGACTTTTATCTGAAGTTACGTGCGTATCACATGCTCAAGCGCTGAAAGAAAACATCGCGAACAAACTTGCCTGAAACTTTTTCGACGGCGTGTAAAGTCTGCCAACATGCACTGACTGACTGCAGCTTAATCCCACTGCGGTGAGGGTAGCCCCGTAGCCAACAGTGGGGTAGTGGGGTCGATGGTCAATTAAACGTTCAGCGACTCATACGTTTTTGTACTGCAGCATGAAGTAGTATTATTGTGTGTTCCACTTCATCCTTATTTTTCCCCGAAGACGCAGTATATTTATTACAGCCGGAATCTTGATCTAGAGTTGGTAGCTGCCTATTCAAATAATATATTTTACCCTCTGCCCGATAATAAAGAATATCTCATCAATTATCGTCGTCAAACTAAATATTATATTTATAAAACTGCATAATTTATACAAACTGTTTGATGTCAAGTGTCATGCAATGCATGTGCGTCGACGAACCAATTGAAATAAATAGGGCACAGTTCTGAATCATTGTTATGATATTAGTCTTACTCAACGTTCAATGAGAACGCAGTTACAAACATAAGCTCGCTGATTTATTTTAGTGATATCAAGGTGCATCCACATTGTGCCCACATCGTGGCACGTACATGCTGCAAAGCCACGATCTTCATCGTCTACACTTTGATTTACGCGACTTCGTGAACCCACTGTGATGTAAAATTGAAATCCATATTCAGCTAGCATAGCTCTTCTATAATCTGTGGTGTTAATCCTTGACTGCCTAGTCAGTCTTCTGGATAGATATGTCAAATTACAAGTACATTGTGCCTACTTAGACATAATGAACAATTACGTACAAGATTACTTCCTTCACCACTTGACAGTTTAATGATTAAAAAAGTGTTTAAAACTAGTTACTACCAGGAAGGTAGCCATATACGCCATTATATATTATGTCATACATACAAATTACTATATAAGGTCCTTTGTGCGACCTATTGTAAAAAAGTACCACTAGATACTAAAACTGGTCGTTATAATCGCTATTATTTTGATAATTGACTAGACACTACAACCTTTTTCATATGTTTTCAGTCTTATATTTATTGGTTCGTGTTTAGATTCACAGAAGATAGGTCAGGTCGGCGACAAATACTGTTTTACATTTCATACCGTATTGGTAGAACTACAATTTTTTTACATAGCTACTAAATACTATTAAATAGACACACGATTCTGACGCACACATTTCTTCTTCCGAGCCTTTTCCCAACTATATATATACCGGCTTCTTGTCGGCCCGCCTACGCCTGTAGAAACGTTTTCACTTCCTTTCTTTACTTTACATAATATCGGTTGATCACAAGAGCGATTGAGATGAGATCAGGTTACAACTCGGCCACGAGCACTATTTATTTTATTTTACCACATCATTAATAGCTGCGAGTATTGGCGATACACTATGTACTTTTAGAACTAAATACCTTTAGATCACTTCTGGTTACCGAAAATAAGAAATAACAGCCCTTATTACCTTACGTTACAGACGTCTTGCGCGATCTCTCGGCGCAGGCGCCATGCGTATGGACACAACTTCGGCTTTCTCGGCCGCGGCGGCTGAGCGTCTCAAATACAAGAAAATCTTCTCTGTTTGCTACGCTGACCTGCCGTACGCACCACAACCGAAAGCACCACATCTTGAGGCTAGCGTGTACATCAAGCCGTTGTAAGGTAAATTCAATCAAGATAAAGTACCTACATAATTAACTAACTTTGTCAAGAGCTGAGCAAGAATTTAGGGTTCGATTCCCAGGTCGAGCAAAGTGTTATTAGATTTTTCTATGAAATACTTAGTAGCACCTCAGGGTTTGGATTCGTGCCTGGAGTCTTGAAATTGGCTCGCCCCCTATTGCATTACATGGTACCTAAAACATACCAGCGAAATGTGGGTGTACATTAGTAAACCTCTGTCCGTATTTATACTGTGGCCTTACCCTTCGGAGACGACAGATGTATGTATATTGTATGTTTATAAACTTCTCTAAAAAATACGTACCACTTATTATAGATAAATAGATTTAAGTACCCGATATTCAGGGTTGAAGCACTTTTGATTTGCTTGAACTCCAATTCGTTAAACTGGCCGAATCATAGGTAAATAGGTAGTATAGGTACATATGTACGTATGCAACAAAGATCTATCAACTGGTCAAATACTCAAACAATAAATTCTTAACTTTAAGTAGACCTTAAATATAGTGCTGATTCTATAGCAAATAGTATTAATATGCACTTATTAAATAAAATAAGAACCCCTAGCTATTTAAGTAAAATTTGTCTCTGTTTTCAGAATAATCGCAACGAGCACAAGCAACGCATTTAGCATTAACTGAATCAAGGTTTAAATACAAGGTATAACAATATAGATGTTAGCTAACGAAATATATTAAAACACAACATGTTATTCCTAGATTTTTCTCTAACCTAGACTCAAAATCGTAACAATTTGTCCCTGTCAAATAAAATATACCTAAATAATGAATTTTACGTTTCTCACAAAATGCAGCAGCTATATACATGGCTTAATATTTTTCTTACTCAAATAAAGCACCACTTGCTATTAATATTGTATATTTTATATTCTACACCGGCGCCGTAGATATGTTCATTCCATAATTTATTTAGTTCAACGGTGCCTAGTATAATATATTAGCAATAAACTTTTGTCTCAAAAATTGCTATAACAAAATGTATAGGCGTTATATTTATCTTTTAGAAGCTAGAGGTGTATTTTTAGTTCCTTAAAATATTGTACCTATTATTATTTAATTTACCTTAGCTTAGAAAATACATAATTTCTACTATGGGGTTAGTTAAAGTTAAAGTGTGGAAATAAGAATACTTCTTTGGCCTGCCTCGAACCCGCTATTACCGATTTAATACTTCGCAGTTAAAAACTGCAGTCGGATTTAATACCCCAATGATACTATTTTTATTTCCATAAAATATTATATATTTAGAATATACACATATGCTTTGCAAGCGATGCGTATAGTAACATTAAAATGCTTTCTTAATTAATTTGGTTTTGGAAAACATACCTATTGACATATATTTATAATGTCACGGCTTGCAGCTTTCGATATTTTGTATTAAAATTGTAATGTTTGAGACCAGTGATATATGACCTGATTGATAATATGCTAGTTAATAATTATTTTATGATATTATGTTAAAATAATCTGCTTCAAATACTTTTTACGATTCGTTTTACGGTTTATATTTAAAAAAAGAAAAATTAGTTAATCTGTATTTAATCGTCAATCGTACCTTATTGTATATATAATATACAATCGTACCTTATTGTATATATAATATACAATAAGGTACGATTGACGTGCAGTACCGATATTGTGCAATATTTACTCTTCAAGTGGCACAGATTCAAAACAATTTGTTCTAGCGTTATTGTTTTATAGTTAGAACAAATTCAAGACGTTGTAAAATAGAATCTCCCGAGAATGCCAAACCAACATCACTTTGGTATTTCGAACGTATACTTAGTCAAGGAAGAAAATATTATGAAATCAATTCGATTGTGATAGTTAAATAACTTTTATGTAAATATTGTAATTTTATCCTAATAAACGTACCTATTTAATTCTTTATTCGTTTTAATTACTTAAGGGCAAAAGAAGAGTAATTCATCTACTCGACCTACATGCCTACGGCCCATTTGGGACGATTTGCAGAAAATCAATATAGGTAATATTTTCGTTTTGCAACTCGTCCCACGTTAAGCTGTCAAAATGAGAAAAGGTACAATCAGTATCTAGTAAAAGTGTAAGTGTGTATTTAAAAAAAATATATGTAATGAACACAAGTTCGCGACACTGTCCCATTTAAACAGAAAAGATTAAATCATCACAAATTAGACATCAACTAACGCACGCGGTAACAAATTTAGTTTAGTTTTAAAGGTATGAAGTCGGTGCCAAGCTAAATATAAAGATATGTACACCCATCGCGTGATCTTGAAAGGGTGGCTTCAAACCAGGCACCGGCACCGACTTCATACCTTTAAAACTAAAAAGAAGTTAAAACTGTATTGTTATTTTTAATTTTTTAGTTTGAAAGTCGGTTTGTTTTAACGAAGTTTTTTATTTTATTTTTTACTTTTTAGTGTCTGTAATAGGTTCGTTGTAATAGGTCTCGTTGGTCTGGTGGTTGTACAGTACGATTGCCGAGCAAGAGGTCCTGGGTTCGATTCTTAGGTCGAGCAAAGTGTTATTGGGTTATTATGTGAAATTCTCAGTAGCAGCTCGGAGTTTTGATTTGTGCCCGGTAAATGGCAATAGGCTCGCCCCTTATTACATGGGTCCTAAAAATACTGGCAAGACGTGGGTGTACATTAGTACACCTCTGCCTAACCTTTCGGGGACGACAGGCGTGATGGTATGTAATAGGTTGAACAATAAACGCGTCATCTACGTAGAAAAATTTGAGGGTTTCTCTCGTGTTCCCAAGGATCCACTCATCAGGTCCTCACCATTTTTTATGGGACCACACGGGAAGCATCAGCTTTCATATAAAAAAAGAATCATCGAAATCGGTTGGCGTGATAATGGGTTATTCGTCCATTTGTCACTCACATAATATATTTAATGCAAATGTATATACGACTTATGTGGTTTTCTCATGGATGCCACTGTCCAAACTGAACTAAATTGAAATGGGACCACACGGGGAGCACCAGCTTTCAAATAAAAAAAGAATAATCAAGATCGGTTCAACCAGTCGAGGTTTCTGGAGTAACAAAAAAAATACAGTCGATTTGATAACCTCCTCATTTAGGAAGTCGGTTAAAAAGTGATTTTCACCCTTCTATTTGTTGATTTCATATAGTAATTACGCCCTTAGACATTTTCACTCAAATGCAAAAAAAAGCAAAAGGCCAACGACACGCGGTGTTCCCAGGCGGTCACCCATCCAAGTACTGACCGCGCCCGATGTTGCTTAACTTCGGTGATCGGACGAGAACCGGTGTATTCAACGTGGTATGGACGTTGGCGATGTGAGTACCAAAAGTACAAAACAGTAGGTACCTATTACAGTGACGTCATATGACATAATATGATTGAGTCTTTAACACTCTGCTATTACCTTTGTATGTGTCTATGAATTTATGAAACGGAATCTATAAAAGTGATTTTCACCCCTTGCGGATCGATTTGCGACTTTGCGCACTTATCAAGGACCGATGGCATTGCAATAATTTGTATAATTATAATACCCCATGCAGTCTGTCCCACTTTCCTTGCGAAGATCTTCAGGATTAACAAAGATAAATGCCAGTTCAAATAAAATAAAAACGTTTTTAGTCAACCAAACTAAAAAGGAGAAAATAATTTTCAATAAATATGATTTAAGGATGGTGGGTGCGATTAACAAAAACATGTGTAATTTTTATATCTAAAATAGCGTGGGGTGCTTTTTAAAATGTATGTGTATTTTCATAATGACTACCTACCTACCTACTATCAATATCAGAGCCCCACACTTTTTTACAATAACATTAGGTGTTTGTACTTGCTAATCACACTATATGTTATTTTATGATTAAATTTTGTTAGGAAGTTGAAACTCGATTATTAGATGCCGCTAAATCTCATAGTTGTGGTTGCACCCAATCGAATGTCCGTATTGTACAAAAAGAAAAAAAAATCTGTTAGTGTCACGAATTCATGTGTCAAACCGAGGATCCGAACGCGATCTATTTGTTGATTTCATATAGTAATTGCGCCCTTAGACATTTTCGCTCAAATGCAAAAAAAAGCAAAAGGCCAACGACACGCGGTGTTCCCAGGCGGTCACCCATCCAAGTACTGACCGCGCCCGATGTTGCTTAACTTCGGTGATCGGACGAGAACCGGTGTATTCAACGTGGTATGGACGTTGGCGATGTGAGTACCAAAAGTACAAAACAGTAGGTACCTATTACAGTGACGTCATATGACATAATATGATTGAGTCTTTAACACTCTGCTATTACCTTTGTATGTGTCTATGAATTTATGAAACGGAATCTATAAAAGTGATTTTCACCCCTTGCGGATCGATTTGCGACTTTGCGCACTTATCAAGGACCGATGGCATTGCAATAATTTGTATAATTATAATACCCCATGCAGTCTGTCCCACTTTCCTTGCGAAGATCTTCAGGATTAACAAAGATAAATGCCAGTTCAAATAAAATAAAAACGTTTTTAGTCAACCAAACTAAAAAGGAGAAAATAATTTTCAATAAATATGATTTAAGGATGGTGGGTGCGATTAACAAAAACATGTGTAATTTTTATATCTAAAATAGCGTGGGGTGCTTTTTAAAATGTATGTGTATTTTCATAATGACTACCTACCTACCTACTATCAATATCAGAGCCCCACACTTTTTTACAATAACATTAGGTGTTTGTACTTGCTAATCACACTATATGTTATTTTATGATTAAATTTTGTTAGGAAGTTGAAACTCGATTATTAGATGCCGCTAAATCTCATAGTTGTGGTTGCACCCAATCGAATGTCCGTATTGTACAAAAAGAAAAAAAAATCTGTTAGTGTCACGAATTCATGTGTCAAACCGAGGATCCGAACGCGATCTATTTGTTGATTTCATATAGTAATTGCGCCCTTAGACATTTTCGCTCAAATGCAAAAAAAAGCAAAAGGCCAACGACACGCGGTGTTCCCAGGCGGTCACCCATCCAAGTACTGACCGCGCCCGATGTTGCTTAACTTCGGTGATCGGACGAGAACCGGTGTATTCAACGTGGTATGGACGTTGGCGATGTGAGTACCAAAAGTACAAAACAGTAGGTACCTATTACAGTGACGTCATATGACATAATATGATTGAGTCTTTAACACTCTGCTATTACCTTTGTATGTGTCTATGAATTTATGAAACGGAATCTATAAAAGTGATTTTCACCCCTTGCGGATCGATTTGCGACTTTGCGCACTTATCAAGGACCGATGGCATTGCAATAATTTGTATAATTATAATACCCCATGCAGTCTGTCCCACTTTCCTTGCGAAGATCTTCAGGATTAACAAAGATAAATGCCAGTTCAAATAAAATAAAAACGTTTGTAGTCAACCAAACTAAAACGGAGAAAATAATTTTCAATAAATATGATTTAAGGATGGTGGGTGCGATTAACAAAAACATGTGTAATTTTTATATCTAAAATAGCGTGGGGTGCTTTTTAAAATGTATGTGTATTTTCATAATGACTACCTACCTACCTACTATCAATATCAGAGCCCCACACTTTTTTACAATAACATTAGGTGTTTGTACTTGCTAATCACACTATAAAATATGTTATTTTATCATTAAATTTTGTTAGGAAGTTGAAACTCGAATATTAGATGCCGCTAAATCTCATAGTTGTGGTTGCACCCAATCGAATGTCCGTATTGTACAAAAAGAAAAAAAAATCTGTTAGTGTCACGAATTCATGTGTCAAACCGAGGATCCGAACGCGATCTATTGTTGATTTCATATAGTAATTGCGCCCTTAGACATTTTCGCTCAAATGCAAAAAAAGCAAAAGGCCAACGACACGCGGTGTTCCCAGGCGGTCACCCATCCAAGTACTGACCGCGCCCGATGTTGCTTAACTTCGGTGATCGGACGAGAACCGGTGTATTCAACGTGGTATGGACGTTGGCGATGTGAGTACCAAAAGTACAAAACAGTAGGTACCTATTACAGTGACGTCATATGACATAATATGATTGAGTCTTTAACACTCTGCTATTACCTTTGTATGTGTCTATGAATTTATGAAACGGAATCTATAAAAGAGATTTTCACCCCTTGCGGATCGATTTGCGACTTTGCGCACTTATCAAGGACCGATGGCATTGCAATAATTTGTATAATTATAATACCCCATGCAGTCTGTCCCACTTTCCTTGCGAAGATCTTCAGGATTAACAAAGATAAATGCCAGTTCAAATAAAATAAAAACGTTTGTAGTCAACCAAACTAAAAAGGAGAAAATAATTTTCAATAAATATGATTTAAGGATGGTGGGTGCGATTAACAAAAACATGTGTAATTTTTATATCTAAAATAGCGTGGGGTGCTTTTTAAAATGTATGTGTATTTTCATAATGACTACCTACCTACCTACTATCAATATCAGAGCCCCACACTTTTTTACAATAACATTAGGTGTTTGTACTTGCTAATCACACTATATGTTATTTTATGATTAAATTTTGTTAGGAAGTTGAAACTCGATTATTAGATGCCGCTAAATCTCATAGATGTGGTTGCACCCAATCGAATGTCCGTATTGTACAAAAAGAAAACAAAATCTGTTAGTGTCACGAATTCATGTGTCAAACCGAGGATCCGAACGCGATCTATTTGTTGATTTCATATAGTAATTGCGCCCTTAGACATTTTCGCTCAAATGCAAAAAAAAGCAAAAGGCCAACGACACGCGGTGTTCCCAGGCGGTCACCCATCCAAGTACTGACCGCGCCCGATGTTGCTTAACTTCGGTGATCGGACGAGAACCGGTGTATTCAACGTGGTATGGACGTTGGCGATGTGAGTACCAAAAGTACAAAACAGTAGGTACCTATTACAGTGACGTCATATGACATAATATGATTGAGTCTTTAACACTCTGCTATTACCTTTGTATGTGTCTATGAATTTATGAAACGGAATCTATAAAAGTGATTTTCACCCCTTGCGGATCGATTTGCGACTTTGCGCACTTATCAAGGACCGATGGCATTGCAATAATTTGTATAATTATAATACCCCATGCAGTCTGTCCCACTTTCCTTGCGAAGATCTTCAGGATTAACAAAGATAAATGCCAGTTCAAATAAAATAAAAACGTTTGTAGTCAACCAAACTAAAAAGGAGAAAATAATTTTCAATAAATATGATTTAAGGATGGTGGGTGCGATTAACAAAAACATGTGTAATTTTTATATCTAAAATAGCGTGGGGTGCTTTTTAAAATGTATGTGTATTTTCATAATGACTACCTACCTACCTACTATCAATATCAGAGCCCCACACTTTTTTACAATAACATTAGGTGTTTGTACTTGCTAATCACACTATAAAATATGTTATTTTATCATTAAATTTTGTTAGGAAGTTGAAACTCGATTATTAGATGCCGCTAAATCTCATAGTTGTGGTTGCACCCAATCGAATGTCCGTATTGTACAAAAAGAAAAAAAAATCTGTTAGTGTCACGAATTCATGTGTCAAACCGAGGATCCGAACGCGATCTATTTGTTGATTTCATATAGTAATTGCGCCCTTAGACATTTTCGCTCAAATGCAAAAAAAAGCAAAAGGCCAACGACACGCGGTGTTCCCAGGCGGTCACCCATCCAAGTACTGACCGCGCCCGATGTTGCTTAACTTCGGTGATCGGACGAGAACCGGTGTATTCAACGTGGTATGGACGTTGGCGATGTGAGTACCAAAAGTACAAAACAGTAGGTACCTATTACAGTGACGTCATATGACATAATATAATTGAGTCTTTAACACTCTGCTATTACCTTTGTATGTGTCTATGAATTTATGAAACGGAATCTATAAAAGTGATTTTCACCCCTTGCGGATCGATTTGCGACTTTGCGCACTTATCAAGGACCGATGGCATTGCAATAATTTGTATAATTATAATACCCCATGCAGTCTGTCCCACTTTCCTTGCGAAGATCTTCAGGATTAACAAAGATAAATGCCAGTTCAAATAAAATAAAAACGTTTGTAGTCAACCAAACTAAAACGGAGAAAATAATTTTCAATAAATATGATTTAAGGATGGTGGGTGCGATTAACAAAAACATGTGTAATTTTTATATCTAAAATAGCGTGGGGTGCTTTTTAAAATGTATGTGTATTTTCATAATGACTACCTACCTACCTACTATCAATATCAGAGCCCCACACTTTTTTACAATAACATTAGGTGTTTGTACTTGCTAATCACACTATAAAATATGTTATTTTATCATTAAATTTTGTTAGGAAGTTGAAACTCGAATATTAGATGCCGCTAAATCTCATAGTTGTGGTTGCACCCAATCGAATGTCCGTATTGTACAAAAAGAAAAAAAAATCTGTTAGTGTCACGAATTCATGTGTCAAACCGAGGATCCGAACGCGATCTATTGTTGATTTCATATAGTAATTGCGCCCTTAGACATTTTCGCTCAAATGCAAAAAAAGCAAAAGGCCAACGACACGCGGTGTTCCCAGGCGGTCACCCATCCAAGTACTGACCGCGCCCGATGTTGCTTAACTTCGGTGATCGGACGAGAACCGGTGTATTCAACGTGGTATGGACGTTGGCGATGTGAGTACCAAAAGTACAAAACAGTAGGTACCTATTACAGTGACGTCATATGACATAATATGATTGAGTCTTTAACACTCTGCTATTACCTTTGTATGTGTCTATGAATTTATGAAACGGAATCTATAAAAGAGATTTTCACCCCTTGCGGATCGATTTGCGACTTTGCGCACTTATCAAGGACCGATGGCATTGCAATAATTTGTATAATTATAATACCCCATGCAGTCTGTCCCACTTTCCTTGCGAAGATCTTCAGGATTAACAAAGATAAATGCCAGTTCAAATAAAATAAAAACGTTTGTAGTCAACCAAACTAAAAAGGAGAAAATAATTTTCAATAAATATGATTTAAGGATGGTGGGTGCGATTAACAAAAACATGTGTAATTTTTATATCTAAAATAGCGTGGGGTGCTTTTTAAAATGTATGTGTATTTTCATAATGACTACCTACCTACCTACTATCAATATCAGAGCCCCACACTTTTTTACAATAACATTAGGTGTTTGTACTTGCTAATCACACTATATGTTATTTTATGATTAAATTTTGTTAGGAAGTTGAAACTCGATTATTAGATGCCGCTAAATCTCATAGATGTGGTTGCACCCAATCGAATGTCCGTATTGTACAAAAAGAAAACAAAATCTGTTAGTGTCACGAATTCATGTGTCAAACCGAGGATCCGAACGCGATCTATTTGTTGATTTCATATAGTAATTGCGCCCTTAGACATTTTCGCTCAAATGCAAAAAAAAGCAAAAGGCCAACGACACGCGGTGTTCCCAGGCGGTCACCCATCCAAGTACTGACCGCGCCCGATGTTGCTTAACTTCGGTGATCGGACGAGAACCGGTGTATTCAACGTGGTATGGACGTTGGCGATGTGAGTACCAAAAGTACAAAACAGTAGGTACCTATTACAGTGACGTCATATGACATAATATGATTGAGTCTTTAACACTCTGCTATTACCTTTGTATGTGTCTATGAATTTATGAAACGGAATCTATAAAAGAGATTTTCACCCCTTGCGGATCGATTTGCGACTTTGCGCACTTATCAAGGACCGATGGCATTGCAATAATTTGTATAATTATAATACCCCATGCAGTCTGTCCCACTTTCCTTGCGAAGATCTTCAGGATTAACAAAGATAAATGCCAGTTCAAATAAAATAAAAACGTTTGTAGTCAACCAAACTAAAAAGGAGAAAATAATTTTCAATAAATATGATTTAAGGATGGTGGGTGCGATTAACAAAAACATGTGTAATTTTTATATCTAAAATAGCGTGGGGTGCTTTTTAAAATGTATGTGTATTTTCATAATGACTACCTACCTACCTACTATCAATATCAGAGCCCCACACTTTTTTACAATAACATTAGGTGTTTGTACTTGCTAATCACACTATATGTTATTTTATGATTAAATTTTGTTAGGAAGTTGAAACTCGATTATTAGATGCCGCTAAATCTCATAGATGTGGTTGCACCCAATCGAATGTCCGTATTGTACAAAAAGAAAACAAAATCTGTTAGTGTCACGAATTCATGTGTCAAACCGAGGATCCGAACGCGATCTATTTGTTGATTTCATATAGTAATTGCGCCCTTAGACATTTTCGCTCAAATGCAAAAAAAAGCAAAAGGCCAACGACACGCGGTGTTCCCAGGCGGTCACCCATCCAAGTACTGACCGCGCCCGATGTTGCTTAACTTCGGTGATCGGACGAGAACCGGTGTATTCAACGTGGTATGGACGTTGGCGATGTGAGTACCAAAAGTACAAAACAGTAGGTACCTATTACAGTGACGTCATATGACATAATATGATTGAGTCTTTAACACTCTGCTATTACCTTTGTATGTGTCTATGAATTTATGAAACGGAATCTATAAAAGTGATTTTCACCCCTTGCGGATCGATTTGCGACTTTGCGCACTTAAAAAAATCTGTTAGTGTCACGAATTCATGTGTCAAACCGAGGATCCGAACGCGATCTATTTGTTGATTTCATATAGTAATTGCGCCCTTAGACATTTTCGCTCAAATGCAAAAAAAAGCAAAAGGCCAACGACACGCGGTGTTCCCAGGCGGTCACCCATCCAAGTACTGACCGCGCCCGATGTTGCTTAACTTCGGTGATCGGACGAGAACCGGTGTATTCAACGTGGTATGGACGTTGGCGATGTGAGTACCAAAAGTACAAAACAGTAGGTACCTATTACAGTGACGTCATATGACATAATATGATTGAGTCTTTAACACTCTGCTATTACCTTTGTATGTGTCTATGAATTTATGAAACGGAATCTATAAAAGTGATTTTCACCCCTTGCGGATCGATTTGCGACTTTGCGCACTTATCAAGGACCGATGGCATTGCAATAATTTGTATAATTATAATACCCCATGCAGTCTGTCCCACTTTCCTTGCGAAGATCTTCAGGATTAACAAAGATAAATGCCAGTTCAAATAAAATAAAAACGTTTGTAGTCAACCAAACTAAAAAGGAGAAAATAATTTTCAATAAATATGATTTAAGGATGGTGGGTGCGATTAACAAAAACATGTGTAATTTTTATATCTAAAATAGCGTGGGGTGCTTTTTAAAATGTATGTGTATTTTCATAATGACTACCTACCTACCTACTATCAATATCAGAGCCCCACACTTTTTTACAATAACATTAGGTGTTTGTACTTGCTAATCACACTATAAAATATGTTATTTTATCATTAAATTTTGTTAGGAAGTTGAAACTCGATTATTAGATGCCGCTAAATCTCATAGTTGTGGTTGCACCCAATCGAATGTCCGTATTGTACAAAAAGAAAAAAAAATCTGTTAGTGTCACGAATTCATGTGTCAAACCGAGGATCCGAACGCGATCTATTTGTTGATTTCATATAGTAATTGCGCCCTTAGACATTTTCGCTCAAATGCAAAAAAAAGCAAAAGGCCAACGACACGCGGTGTTCCCAGGCGGTCACCCATCCAAGTACTGACCGCGCCCGATGTTGCTTAACTTCGGTGATCGGACGAGAACCGGTGTATTCAACGTGGTATGGACGTTGGCGATGTGAGTACCAAAAGTACAAAACAGTAGGTACCTATTACAGTGACGTCATATGACATAATATAATTGAGTCTTTAACACTCTGCTATTACCTTTGTATGTGTCTATGAATTTATGAAACGGAATCTATAAAAGTGATTTTCACCCCTTGCGGATCGATTTGCGACTTTGCGCACTTATCAAGGACCGATGGCATTGCAATAATTTGTATAATTATAATACCCCATGCAGTCTGTCCCACTTTCCTTGCGAAGATCTTCAGGATTAACAAAGATAAATGCCAGTTCAAATAAAATAAAAACGTTTGTAGTCAACCAAACTAAAACGGAGAAAATAATTTTCAATAAATATGATTTAAGGATGGTGGGTGCGATTAACAAAAACATGTGTAATTTTTATATCTAAAATAGCGTGGGGTGCTTTTTAAAATGTATGTGTATTTTCATAATGACTACCTACCTACCTACTATCAATATCAGAGCCCCACACTTTTTTACAATAACATTAGGTGTTTGTACTTGCTAATCACACTATAAAATATGTTATTTTATCATTAAATTTTGTTAGGAAGTTGAAACTCGAATATTAGATGCCGCTAAATCTCATAGTTGTGGTTGCACCCAATCGAATGTCCGTATTGTACAAAAAGAAAAAAAAATCTGTTAGTGTCACGAATTCATGTGTCAAACCGAGGATCCGAACGCGATCTATTGTTGATTTCATATAGTAATTGCGCCCTTAGACATTTTCGCTCAAATGCAAAAAAAGCAAAAGGCCAACGACACGCGGTGTTCCCAGGCGGTCACCCATCCAAGTACTGACCGCGCCCGATGTTGCTTAACTTCGGTGATCGGACGAGAACCGGTGTATTCAACGTGGTATGGACGTTGGCGATGTGAGTACCAAAAGTACAAAACAGTAGGTACCTATTACAGTGACGTCATATGACATAATATGATTGAGTCTTTAACACTCTGCTATTACCTTTGTATGTGTCTATGAATTTATGAAACGGAATCTATAAAAGAGATTTTCACCCCTTGCGGATCGATTTGCGACTTTGCGCACTTATCAAGGACCGATGGCATTGCAATAATTTGTATAATTATAATACCCCATGCAGTCTGTCCCACTTTCCTTGCGAAGATCTTCAGGATTAACAAAGATAAATGCCAGTTCAAATAAAATAAAAACGTTTGTAGTCAACCAAACTAAAAAGGAGAAAATAATTTTCAATAAATATGATTTAAGGATGGTGGGTGCGATTAACAAAAACATGTGTAATTTTTATATCTAAAATAGCGTGGGGTGCTTTTTAAAATGTATGTGTATTTTCATAATGACTACCTACCTACCTACTATCAATATCAGAGCCCCACACTTTTTTACAATAACATTAGGTGTTTGTACTTGCTAATCACACTATATGTTATTTTATGATTAAATTTTGTTAGGAAGTTGAAACTCGATTATTAGATGCCGCTAAATCTCATAGATGTGGTTGCACCCAATCGAATGTCCGTATTGTACAAAAAGAAAACAAAATCTGTTAGTGTCACGAATTCATGTGTCAAACCGAGGATCCGAACGCGATCTATTTGTTGATTTCATATAGTAATTGCGCCCTTAGACATTTTCGCTCAAATGCAAAAAAAAGCAAAAGGCCAACGACACGCGGTGTTCCCAGGCGGTCACCCATCCAAGTACTGACCGCGCCCGATGTTGCTTAACTTCGGTGATCGGACGAGAACCGGTGTATTCAACGTGGTATGGACGTTGGCGATGTGAGTACCAAAAGTACAAAACAGTAGGTACCTATTACAGTGACGTCATATGACATAATATGATTGAGTCTTTAACACTCTGCTATTACCTTTGTATGTGTCTATGAATTTATGAAACGGAATCTATAAAAGTGATTTTCACCCCTTGCGGATCGATTTGCGACTTTGCGCACTTATCAAGGACCGATGGCATTGCAATAATTTGTATAATTATAATACCCCATGCAGTCTGTCCCACTTTCCTTGCGAAGATCTTCAGGATTAACAAAGATAAATGCCAGTTCAAATAAAATAAAAACGTTTGTAGTCAACCAAACTAAAAAGGAGAAAATAATTTTCAATAAATATGATTTAAGGATGGTGGGTGCGATTAACAAAAACATGTGTAATTTTTATATCTAAAATAGCGTGGGGTGCTTTTTAAAATGTATGTGTATTTTCATAATGACTACCTACCTACCTACTATCAATATCAGAGCCCCACACTTTTTTACAATAACATTAGGTGTTTGTACTTGCTAATCACACTATAAAATATGTTATTTTATCATTAAATTTTGTTAGGAAGTTGAAACTCGATTATTAGATGCCGCTAAATCTCATAGTTGTGGTTGCACCCAATCGAATGTCCGTATTGTACAAAAAGAAAAAAAAATCTGTTAGTGTCACGAATTCATGTGTCAAACCGAGGATCCGAACGCGATCTATTTGTTGATTTCATATAGTAATTGCGCCCTTAGACATTTTCGCTCAAATGCAAAAAAAAGCAAAAGGCCAACGACACGCGGTGTTCCCAGGCGGTCACCCATCCAAGTACTGACCGCGCCCGATGTTGCTTAACTTCGGTGATCGGACGAGAACCGGTGTATTCAACGTGGTATGGACGTTGGCGATGTGAGTACCAAAAGTACAAAACAGTAGGTACCTATTACAGTGACGTCATATGACATAATATGATTGAGTCTTTAACACTCTGCTATTACCTTTGTATGTGTCTATGAATTTATGAAACGGAATCTATAAAAGTGATTTTCACCCCTTGCGGATCGATTTGCGACTTTGCGCACTTATCAAGGACCGATGGCATTGCAATAATTTGTATAATTATAATACCCCATGCAGTCTGTCCCACTTTCCTTGCGAAGATCTTCAGGATTAACAAAGATAAATGCCAGTTCAAATAAAATAAAAACGTTTGTAGTCAACCAAACTAAAAAGGAGAAAATAATTTTCAATAAATATGATTTAAGGATGGTGGGTGCGATTAACAAAAACATGTGTAATTTTTATATCTAAAATAGCGTGGGGTGCTTTTTAAAATGTATGTGTATTTTCATAATGACTACCTACCTACCTACTATCAATATCAGAGCCCCACACTTTTTTACAATAACATTAGGTGTTTGTACTTGCTAATCACACTATATGTTATTTTATGATTAAATTTTGTTAGGAAGTTGAAACTCGATTATTAGATGCCGCTAAATCTCATAGTTGTGGTTGCACCCAATCGAATGTCCGTATTGTACAAAAAGAAAAAAAAATCTGTTAGTGTCACGAATTCATGTGTCAAACCGAGGATCCGAACGCGATCTATTTGTTGATTTCATATAGTAATTGCGCCCTTAGACATTTTCGCTCAAATGCAAAAAAAAGCAAAAGGCCAACGACACGCGGTGTTCCCAGGCGGTCACCCATCCAAGTACTGACCGCGCCCGATGTTGCTTAACTTCGGTGATCGGACGAGAACCGGTGTATTCAACGTGGTATGGACGTTGGCGATGTGAGTACCAAAAGTACAAAACAGTAGGTACCTATTACAGTGACGTCATATGACATAATATGATTGAGTCTTTAACACTCTGCTATTACCTTTGTATGTGTCTATGAATTTATGAAACGGAATCTATAAAAGTGATTTTCACCCCTTGCGGATCGATTTGCGACTTTGCGCACTTATCAAGGACCGATGGCATTGCAATAATTTGTATAATTATAATACCCCATGCAGTCTGTCCCACTTTCCTTGCGAAGATCTTCAGGATTAACAAAGATAAATGCCAGTTCAAATAAAATAAAAACGTTTGTAGTCAACCAAACTAAAAAGGAGAAAATAATTTTCAATAAATATGATTTAAGGATGGTGGGTGCGATTAACAAAAACATGTGTAATTTTTATATCTAAAATAGCGTGGGGTGCTTTTTAAAATGTATGTGTATTTTCATAATGACTACCTACCTACCTACTATCAATATCAGAGCCCCACACTTTTTTACAATAACATTAGTTGTTTGTACTTGCTAATCACACTATATGTTATTTTATGATTAAATTTTGTTAGGAAGTTGAAACTCGAATATTAGATGCCGCTAAATCTCATAGTTGTGGTTGCACCCAATCGAATGTCCGTATTGTACAAAAAGAAAAAAAAATCTGTTAGTGTCACGAATTCATGTGTCAAACCGAGGATCCGAACGCGATCTATTTGTTGATTTCATATAGTAATTGCGCCCTTAGACATTTTCGCTCAAATGCAAAAAAAAGCAAAAGGCCAACGACACGCGGTGTTCCCAGGCGGTCACCCATCCAAGTACTGACCGCGCCCGATGTTGCTTAACTTCGGTGATCGGACGAGAACCGGTGTATTCAACGTGGTATGGACGTTGGCGATGTGAGTACCAAAAGTACAAAACAGTAGGTACCTATTACAGTGACGTCATATGACATAATATGATTGAGTCTTTAACACTCTGCTATTACCTTTGTATGTGTCTATGAATTTATGAAACGGAATCTATAAAAGTGATTTTCACCCCTTGCGGATCGATTTGCGACTTTGCGCACTTATCAAGGACCGATGGCATTGCAATAATTTGTATAATTATAATACCCCATGCAGTCTGTCCCACTTTCCTTGCGAAGATCTTCAGGATTAACAAAGATAAATGCCAGTTCAAATAAAATAAAAACGTTTTTAGTCAACCAAACTAAAAAGGAGAAAATAATTTTCAATAAATATGATTTAAGGATGGTGGGTGCGATTAACAAAAACATGTGTAATTTTTATATCTAAAATAGCGTGGGGTGCTTTTTAAAATGTATGTGTATTTTCATAATGACTACCTACCTACCTACTATCAATATCAGAGCCCCACACTTTTTTACAATAACATTAGGTGTTTGTACTTGCTAATCACACTATATGTTATTTTATGATTAAATTTTGTTAGGAAGTTGAAACTCGATTATTAGATGCCGCTAAATCTCATAGATGTGGTTGCACCCAATCGAATGTCCGTATTGTACAAAAAGAAAACAAAATCTGTTAGTGTCACGAATTCATGTGTCAAACCGAGGATCCGAACGCGATCTATTTGTTGATTTCATATAGTAATTGCGCCCTTAGACATTTTCGCTCAAATGCAAAAAAAAGCAAAAGGCCAACGACACGCGGTGTTCCCAGGCGGTCACCCATCCAAGTACTGACCGCGCCCGATGTTGCTTAACTTCGGTGATCGGACGAGAACCGGTGTATTCAACGTGGTATGGACGTTGGCGATGTGAGTACCAAAAGTACAAAACAGTAGGTACCTATTACAGTGACGTCATATGACATAATATGATTGAGTCTTTAACACTCTGCTATTACCTTTGTATGTGTCTATGAATTTATGAAACGGAATCTATAAAAGTGATTTTCACCCCTTGCGGATCGATTTGCGACTTTGCGCACTTATCAAGGACCGATGGCATTGCAATAATTTGTATAATTATAATACCCCATGCAGTCTGTCCCACTTTCCTTGCGAAGATCTTCAGGATTAACAAAGATAAATGCCAGTTCAAATAAAATAAAAACGTTTTTAGTCAACCAAACTAAAAAGGAGAAAATAATTTTCAATAAATATGATTTAAGGATGGTGGGTGCGATTAACAAAAACATGTGTAATTTTTATATCTAAAATAGCGTGGGGTGCTTTTTAAAATGTATGTGTATTTTCATAATGACTACCTACCTACCTACTATCAATATCAGAGCCCCACACTTTTTTACAATAACATTAGGTGTTTGTACTTGCTAATCACACTATAAAATATGTTATTTTATCATTAAATTTTGTTAGGAAGTTGAAACTCGAATATTAGATGCCGCTAAATCTCATAGTTGTGGTTGCACCCAATCGAATGTCCGTATTGTACAAAAAGAAAAAAAAATCTGTTAGTGTCACGAATTCATGTGTCAAACCGAGGATCCGAACGCGATCTATTTGTTGATTTCATATAGTAATTGCGCCCTTAGACATTTTCGCTCAAATGCAAAAAAAAGCAAAAGGCCAACGACACGCGGTGTTCCCAGGCGGTCACCCATCCAAGTACTGACCGCGCCCGATGTTGCTTAACTTCGGTGATCGGACGAGAACCGGTGTATTCAACGTGGTATGGACGTTGGCGATGTGAGTACCAAAAGTACAAAACAGTAGGTACCTATTACAGTGACGTCATATGACATAATATGATTGAGTCTTTAACACTCTGCTATGACCTTTGTATGTGTCTATGAATTTATGAAACGGAATCTATAAAAGAGATTTTCACCCCTTGCGGATCGATTTGCGACTTTGCGCACTTATCAAGGACCGATGGCATTGCAATAATTTGTATAATTATAATACCCCATGCAGTCTGTCCCACTTTCCTTGCGAAGATCTTCAGGATTAACAAAGATAAATGCCAGTTCAAATAAAATAAAAACGTTTGTAGTCAACCAAACTAAAAAGGAGAAAATAATTTTCAATAAATATGATTTAAGGATGGTGGGTGCGATTAACAAAAACATGTGTAATTTTTATATCTAAAATAGCGTGGGGTGCTTTTTAAAATGTATGTGTATTTTCATAATGACTACCTACCTACCTACTATCAATATCAGAGCCCCACACTTTTTTACAATAACATTAGGTGTTTGTACTTGCTAATCACACTATATGTTATTTTATGATTAAATTTTGTTAGGAAGTTGAAACTCGATTATTAGATGCCGCTAAATCTCATAGATGTGGTTGCACCCAATCGAATGTCCGTATTGTACAAAAAGAAAACAAAATCTGTTAGTGTCACGAATTCATGTGTCAAACCGAGGATCCGAACGCGATCTATTTGTTGATTTCATATAGTAATTGCGCCCTTAGACATTTTCGCTCAAATGCAAAAAAAAGCAAAAGGCCAACGACACGCGGTGTTCCCAGGCGGTCACCCATCCAAGTACTGACCGCGCCCGATGTTGCTTAACTTCGGTGATCGGACGAGAACCGGTGTATTCAACGTGGTATGGACGTTGGCGATGTGAGTACCAAAAGTACAAAACAGTAGGTACCTATTACAGTGACGTCATATGACATAATATGATTGAGTCTTTAACACTCTGCTATTACCTTTGTATGTGTCTATGAATTTATGAAACGGAATCTATAAAAGTGATTTTCACCCCTTGCGGATCGATTTGCGACTTTGCGCACTTATCAAGGACCGATGGCATTGCAATAATTTGTATAATTATAATACCCCATGCAGTCTGTCCCACTTTCCTTGCGAAGATCTTCAGGATTAACAAAGATAAATGCCAGTTCAAATAAAATAAAAACGTTTGTAGTCAACCAAACTAAAAAGGAGAAAATAATTTTCAATAAATATGATTTAAGGATGGTGGGTGCGATTAACAAAAACATGTGTAATTTTTATATCTAAAATAGCGTGGGGTGCTTTTTAAAATGTATGTGTATTTTCATAATGACTACCTACCTACCTACTATCAATATCAGAGCCCCACACTTTTTTACAATAACATTAGGTGTTTGTACTTGCTAATCACACTATAAAATATGTTATTTTATCATTAAATTTTGTTAGGAAGTTGAAACTCGATTATTAGATGCCGCTAAATCTCATAGTTGTGGTTGCACCCAATCGAATGTCCGTATTGTACAAAAAGAAAAAAAAATCTGTTAGTGTCACGAATTCATGTGTCAAACCGAGGATCCGAACGCGATCTATTTGTTGATTTCATATAGTAATTGCGCCCTTAGACATTTTCGCTCAAATGCAAAAAAAAGCAAAAGGCCAACGACACGCGGTGTTCCCAGGCGGTCACCCATCCAAGTACTGACCGCGCCCGATGTTGCTTAACTTCGGTGATCGGACGAGAACCGGTGTATTCAACGTGGTATGGACGTTGGCGATGTGAGTACCAAAAGTACAAAACAGTAGGTACCTATTACAGTGACGTCATATGACATAATATGATTGAGTCTTTAACACTCTGCTATTACCTTTGTATGTGTCTATGAATTTATGAAACGGAATCTATAAAAGTGATTTTCACCCCTTGCGGATCGATTTGCGACTTTGCGCACTTATCAAGGACCGATGGCATTGCAATAATTTGTATAATTATAATACCCCATGCAGTCTGCCCCACTTTCCTTGCGAAGATCTTCAGGATTAACAAAGATAAATGCCAGTTCAAATAAAATAAAAACGTTTGTAGTCAACCAAACTAAAAAGGAGAAAATAATTTTCAACGATTAACAAAAACACATGTAATTTTTAATTTAAAAAAGGCGTGGGATGCTTTTTAAAATGTATACATGTGTGTTTTCAAAATAACTACTACCAATATCTAAAACAGAGGTTAGATTTGGAGGCCTAATCCATGACCCGTCAAAGAGAACCCACTAAAAAGATTGCGCGTTTTTCTCGTAACCGCGTTTTTGCTCTTACTGCGTTTTAGGATATGTTTTTTTTATGGTGACGAGGGGGCAAACGAGCAGGCGGCTCACCTGATGGTAAGTGATGACCGCTGCCCATAGACATTTGCTACACCAGAGGCTTGCAAATGCGTTGCCAAACCCCTTAGATACCGTTCAGGTTTCTTAAAATAGGGAGTTACTATACTAACAGTAAACGGAATTCCCATGCTGTCAGAATAGTCACTCCCCTAATGAGCTCTGGTAACCTTAGTCACTCGCAGAAACACAACTATTGTTGATTCACTGCGGTCTTCTGTAACGCGGAGGTACTTCCCCAGTCGGGCAGCTCAATTTGTTGTGACATATTGTGGGTCACATAAATATGTTGGTCAATGTGTTGGGCAACATATTTATGTGAGGCGGCACGCGTTTACTGAATATTTTTTTGTTGTTGTTTTGAGGTGACAACTACAATATCCGCTCCGGTTTCCACCTATACTAGCTAGATCAGAACAAATTAGCGTATGAATAGCTGCGGCTAATAACAAGTGTGACAACAACGCTAATTGCTCATTAACATTGTGGTTAGTTCGTACCCATGTAAATTGTTTAATAACAATAGACAAGGTTAACACAGAACAGAACAGAACAGAATAAAGTAGGTACCGAATATAGTAACAGTAGGGATAGCCTAGGTTTTGCTTGGCACTTCTCCTTACCGAGCTAGAACACATATAAAGTTTTCTAATACTCACTCCAACGCCAACTACGCAAACAAAATTATGTTAGTAATTTTGTATAAGAGATACCGAACGACAAACATAACGAACGGGGAAAAGAGCGAAAGAGGGGGGGCAGTGACATACAATTTGACGTTGGAGATGGCAGATAGTGGCCGTTCTATACGCAAATTATTTATATTCTGTAACACTGGTTACAACACCTACGTAACACCAACAACTTTCAGTTTCTACAAAATGTGACCTATTCGGCAATACAAACAAGTATTTACAAAGGTGCTTAAGTCATTGCCATAAGGGTCAAAGTAGCGGTCACAACGTACCAAAATTCGTTCAAGTGGTTTAGTAGGTATACCTACCTACGAATCCGACGGCATACAAGTGCCAAGCTCCGACCAACGCGACGTCTCCCCACCACTCGGATGGATTTAAGGCACATACTGACGGTTCTGAAGGGATATAACACAATAGAGATGATCGAAATAGCACTACTTTTTAAGGATTTTATCGTGGTATTTGACATTATTTATTTTTATCCGGATGATTCGGATTCTATACGCCATCCATGGTGACGAGCGAAGTGAGGTGTTGGTTGTCTTATGATAACTAACAGCTAAGTACCTAATTATCTGACTTACACAGAACGAACTCACTGTATAAATTTTAAGTATAAGAATAAAAATAGAGGATCATTTCCATTCTAAATAATGTTATTGTTTGGTAACCTTTAACCATAATCTTTAACCCACAGTTCACACCCACAGTGTAACTATAACACTGGGTTTCCTACTTCAGACACCAGTCTCTCACAAAGGAATATAAACCTTGTCATGTCATATTTGTCATTGTAACTTACCTTTGTTGAGAAAATAAACACTTTATTATTATTTTTAGTGTGACGCAGTTAGGCACATATTCCCAATAAATGGGGATTAGGCTCTAGCCGCCACGCTAGCCTATTTGCAGATTTAGTGATATTCTTTTCATTCACAAGTAACCTCCTTATACAACACCTACTATCTATTGTACAACAGTACCTAATCAGCTCTTTTATTTCTCTTATGGTATGATATATGTGATAATGTTACCCGCCTCAACCCCTCTTTCTTTCTTAACGTTATTTATTTTGTTTAGCCACGGATGTCTTAAGGTACTTTTTAAAATTTCATGGATCACAATCATGGCTTATCTAAGAACAACTTGAATCAACAACTAAAGGACTTAATTAACAATGCCTACGAATGGAAATTACCTGTTCAAGCAACATATACTTTTATTCCTCTATGGTTGAAGGGATATTGTTATAATTAAGTAGGTTGTGGTTTATTACCGATTGTACCTAAGTTACTGCAGTGTTAGATTTATTTGAAGATTGATATGGCTTATCAGATTAGATTTAAAGAATTATCACATAAATAATAATAAAATGGACGTGGTCAACAAAATCATCACTACTACTTTTAATAATTTAATTTGTACTTATATTGTATTCAAACATAGTAAAAACTAACTATGTAAGTGTATGTAATATTTGTTGGGTTTTGTGCTACCGTGGTAAGCTTTGATAAGATAAACAAACATACCATCGTATTCGCCTTAAATGTAGTATTTTTATCTTTCACCGTTAATATGTAAATGTGTGCGCGCGACGTTCAAACATTATCTACTCGTAGTTGCGCATAAGCCGCGCGCTATAGCGATTTATTATTCGTTTTTAATGACCATTGATTTTAATTAACATTTAAATTAAAAAGTGTTATATAGTGTTATTATTTGTTCCTCATGCGGTGAAGTTGTACCTATATGAATGTGGATTCGTGGTTATCTCAAGTTATTTAGGTAGTATACTTAATATGAAAAACAAGTGTGAAGTGTGACTTTTAACGTATTTAAGCGTATCTTGTAGGTAAGCTATCAACCATTGTATTAATATACATAGAATTGTGTCGTAAATGAATAATCGTAGGTAATTGATTCATGCCTGCAACTATAATAAATTAAAACATGGAAGTTAGTAATTATAAAACAAATCGAAGACCTACAAAAACAAACTTTGTCATTCCATTCCCAAGATCTCGATGGACTAAGGAAAATCGTAGACTATGATAATAGTTCTGAACGTAATAGTCTAAGTGTTAATCTACTTGGTCATACATCATATTCGCCATAAAATTGTAAGATTTACTTATATGTTTGTCACGAACATCATCGTCATTGTTTTATACACCATACCTACATGTAACACCAACGACCCGTGCATACTGCATATATGCGCACTACTTAACCGCAAATGAACCTACTTATAGTAATCTGTAGGTAATTAAATTACATAGGTGTTTTATCTAGACGGCTCAGTTTATTGACAAGAATATAAGATGATAAATTGATAATCACCAGTAATTACCTCACAGATAATTAGGTACTGATAAAATCGCTAAATGTTTTCAGGATATGTCTGTGATGGATAAACAAAGCTTTGAAATACGGCCCGTGCAGGCGGAGGATACCGAAGATGTCATGAACTTACTGCGAAGGTGAGTTAAATTATTTTATTCTGGGACCTAAGATTCTCTAACAAGTATTGAAAGTTTTTAAATAAGTAGGTTATAATACTGACTTACCAATCGAGAATATGAAATAAGAGTTAGGTAAATATTGCCTAAGTCGAGAAGCATGCAACAATCGTATTTTATTGTCAATAAAGACCTAACTGTTATGCTCACATTTGCTTTTAACTTAATCAAGTTGACATTATATATTATATAGGATTGTAAATATACAGCTGTTGATTAGATAGCATCTAATCAACAGCTGTATATTTACAATCCTATCGGTTCTGAACGGTACTGACAGTCAACAAGATACAAATTACGTTATTTTTCTTTAGTGTCAAAAAGCCATTTACTGGAGACAAAATATGTGGTATTGCGCTACTTAGGCTAGCGTGGTAGACTATAGTTCACAGAGTACATTAAAGTATACTGATTACATCACCTGTCACGTAAAGGGTTTTTACGCTGACCTCATAATGGTTGACTGGTTGTTTTTAATATCTATTTTTATTCTATCAAAGTCCAAAAAGGAGTATCGTTCACTAAATCCAAATTTGAATTTGCAGGACGTTTTTTATCGATGAGCCGTTGAACCAGGCGGTAGGACTATGCAGTGAAGGTACCTGCACTGAACTCGAGGAGTACTGCAAACATTATCTACCCGGGGATGGGTGGAGTTTCAAAGCAATGGACCGAGAGGGCAATATTATAGGAGTTATGATCAATGGAATTTGTCCGTTGAAAGAGGTACGAAACACATGTTTTTATTAGTTGTTCTAGCGATATAAATAGATTGATAATTACGTCAGATGAGTATGACATCAGCCCTTAGGTAGGTTCCGTACGTACACACAAAATTTACTTGCTTATAGTATCTATTGGTATTCAATTGGCGGTGGGGCTCTCATAACAACGTGTAATATGACACACCTACCACAGACTTAAACAGACTATGAGAGAGAGATGAGATGAGAGATGTTCTAAACTCAAGATCAAGATACTTACCTATCAGGAAAAAGTTAAAGTCGGTACGGATACTAATACCAAGAAAATAGCACCATTTAATTAATTACTATTAACACTTTTCAGGACGAAGATGGTAGCGACCATCTAAGCCAGGCAGAAAAGTGTCAAAACCATAAATTTCAAAAGATTCTTTATGTCCTGGCGCGTCGGGAAGAAGGTTCCAGGCTCTGGGAAAAGTTCCCTGATGATAATCAAATGCTGGACGTTAAAATAGCCGCCACAGACCCTAGTTGGAGGAAGCGGGGCATCATGAATGCTCTATTGCATGAAACAGAGTAAGTAGTGCCTCTACTTTATCGCAGTAGTGACTACTTACCTCTACCTAAAAAATAATTTGATAATACAGAGCGCAAAAACTTTAATTCAATGTTTAATTGTTTTAATAGGTAGGTATTATTTAAATCGTTAGGTACCGAATATGAAAATCAGCTAGGTGTATAAATATTGTGGTGATTTATTGGAGATTGTGGATTGGACTATACGAAAGGCCCGCAGCGTCCATGGCAATCGAATACTGTTATTGACGTTTTCAAGTTTTTAAATGTCTACGTTTTATAGTCTTTATCCAGGTTCAACACGAACAATATTTTGGTCAGTGACTGCTGAGATGAGATGAGTCAAGAAGCCTAAGATAGGAACACAGCGGAACTCCCGCCTTAGCCTTCGTTCTTATTCTTTTACAAAGACTAAGAGGTTACTCTTAGTCTCAACGTAATTTTCTTAGTTTTACTGCTTATTAATTCTTTGCATAATGAGTATGACCAAACTATTACAATTTCAGAAAAATTACAAAGCAACGTGGAATTAGAATTGTCCGTATGGACACGTCCAGTGCCTTCTCAGCCATGTCCGCCGAGAAGCTCGGCTTCACCTGCATGTACTCAGCGCCTTACACCGAACTCAAGTTGGATGGGCGACCTCTCATCGTGCCAGAACCACCGCACGTAGATGACAGAGTATATATCAAGATTTTGTTTGAGAAAGATTAGTTTAAGAACGCTAGCATCGACGAAAAAGGGGGCGTACATATTCGTCATATCAAACGTTAGACGTCCACTGCCACGACGACCGATCCTGCGCCACCCACATAAAGCGGATTCCAGCTACCTTTACCAGATCGTCGTCGGTCCACCTAGCGGAGGGCCTACCTACGCTGAATCTTCCAGTACGTAGTCGCCACTTGAGAAACAAACCGTGCCCACCCCAGCAGCGGCCAAGCCCCCGCATAAGGAAGCCTAGATATGCCCACGCATATACATATATGCGTGGGCATATCATAAAGTTCAGTTGTAGTAATACCTGAATTTAATTGGTTGGCTCAATTTAAAACCTAAGCTATGAATATATTGATTTAGATAGATAGGTAACTTATATACCTATGTCATTATGTTTTATGTTGATTATGAACATAAATATTAACCTAAGTATTATAATGTGATACTAACATACCAATACCTAAAATTATATTTAAACTATAGTTTTATTTCACTCCTACAATTTACATGTCCACATGGGCACAGTAGGAAAATGCAGAAATGCTGACCTGTTTTCTAGACAAAGTAGTAGATTAACTTGTCAAGGCTTGCAAAAAAATACTTACCCGTTTAAAAATCAGGTGAATCAATCACTATTTATGTCGAATGGCCGGGCACCTGACACACTAACGATGGCTATTGTTTTCTTAGTTAGTAGGTACCTATAGCTACACTACATTAATGAAATCCAAATAATATAAAATATTTATAATCCGACTTTACGTTACATTCCACAATAGTTTACAGGACCAATTTAACCTTATAAACGTATGTTTCACCAAAATACCATTAGGCATTTTAGTTATGAACTTTGAGTAAAATTTGGATCGTAATTCTGAAAAGAACGAGGTCATTTGTGTAATATAGATCACGAGGCAAACAATATGTTTTACAATAACAATGACATAACTTTTTTTATGAACTTGTTGACGGTCACTTTAGATTCATTTTTTGTCGAATAAGACCAGTCTTCTGCTGGCTTCGGGAAGCCTGTTATTCCAAATTCCGTAAGGAGCGCATCCGGCGAGATTCTGCAATTTTACCATCATACGTCAAGATATAGCTGATTAAGCTGCACGCGCCTCCTTGTACTCTGCATAGAGATAAATATTAAAATTCTTAAGAACCATCCTAACTATAAACCAAGAAGAACACACTTATTCGTGTTGTATTTTGTGACTACGTGAAATTATTTCTAATATCATAGACTTATAGGTTAAATTTTAATACATACTCCAGTTACACGTTTTCATAAAATGCAACTATAATACAGGGTTATCCTGGAAAAGGACCCATGATATACTAAACAACAACTTTTGGAAAGATCTCTCTGAAGTCAATCGTTCATTTTTGGTAAATATTTCAAGTAGGTAGGTATATAATCATATTGGTTCTATGTATTAGACGGATGGACGTTACATGTACCTAAATACAGTAACTGTAAAATCAAATGAACTTATTTGGGGGATCGTCAATCTATTGGTGTCAACCAATAAATGCAAAAAGATATGCAATTTTTTATATAAAAGCATCGATTCAAGAGCTTATAGAGGCGCCTAGAATACAAAAGCAACACATCTAGTTCAAGAGCATTTAAGATGTGGTACAGAACCTCTCAAGACCGACACACATCAAAGTTGCGACTGAGGACCACGAAGCTCACGACGATTTCAAGAAACACCATGTTCTACTTATAAAGTTGAAGATTGTAAAACTGTTACACATATTGTATTGCTTTATGCTTATCGTGAATCTTACTAAGCCTCTTGGCTTTCTATTGTTATTAACCCTTTAAACGACATGGTCGGGTATAGCTGACAATTGTAAACGTTCACTAAGACACGTCGGCATGGAACGACGAACGCTGAGGTCGTCTGCATATTATCGTGTCGTCGAACGCGCGGTTGAAAGGGTTAAGATCAACAATGTACGCCGAAGCATTGTACGGAAACAAACGAGAATGTACGACAAATTTTGCTGCGTCAAGCGACATCGACAATGTCGCATCACTTTGATGTATGTCGGCCCTTAAGCCGTGTGTTGCATAGAATGTACCCATGATAGTAAGTACATTCACAAACAGCATACTAACATTTTTAAAACAATTTTCCTGTTTACTTTCTAATTCTGTTGTGACAAGTATATACATGTCACATATCTTCTTATAGTCTACAGGAACCTTGTACCTATGTGAAATAAGTTTTTGGTAATTACTCGGCATTAATTAAGTGTGCACAAACTTAGTTCTTGAAAACAAACAACAATACTTATTTTCTGCGTGTAAAAATATATGTATATTACTTTTTACAATATCAACAATCTACCTTAAATAGGTTTTTAGATAAATTACGGTAATTACGGAGGTAGTCATACAATATCCATGTTCTTATAATACAGGAACATACATAAAAGTGAAAAGATTTACAAAACATATAACAACTTTTACTCTATATTTACATAATGTACACTGTATCTATTACATATTTAATATTGTACTTTAAATTATATTGTACTACTTTATGGTTCCTGATAATGGGATAAAAAAAATATTTTTTTATTTCAATGTTATCCATTTTTAGAACTAGATGGCGCTAGGGTTGTCTAATTGTTGTATTTTAAGACAGTCATGGTATTTTTTTAAATGGACAGTGTATTAATATTGCCTATCGCAATCTAAATGGGCTGCTACATTTCTTAGACCCACTCCTATTTAATATACCCCACCTTGTGAAGTGCAGTAGGATTGCACTACAAAAATAAAGGTGCCTTTGTTTTTCGTACTTTAGCGAGTCTTGGTTGTAGAGTATCACTTTCTGGCCCACTTTTGAAAAGTTAATGTATTTTTTTATGTAAAATGACCAAAAACGACTGAGAAGTCAGTAGAAATGTAATGGAATTAACTGACAATTCAAAAACAAATTAGTTTTTAAATAACAATTAAAACACATTATAATTATGTGAAAATGCAATTTTGGTTTACTTATTTATCTAACGATGTTAAAATGAAATAATTACACTGCGCCAAATAATGATTGTAAATATAAATATACTACATACATATATACATTCAGGACTCAAGTACAATTGTCTATGTTTGTCACATAAACATTTGCCCTTGCCGGGATTCGGACCCGAAAGGCAGCCCTAATACAGCTGCAGTAATTCTGCCCTCATATTAACAGGAACCATGTCATAGAAATATATTGCAACAATTCAATTAACTACATACCTACTTCGTGAAAAAAGGGTTTATCGACTCCTAAGTCCGTCAAAATCTACAAAAGTCAAGTCAAATTGTCTATCTACTAGTCTATTGTTCTACGTGTAAAAATGAAACTAAATCACTTTTTCTCGCTGGCCAGCGCTTGCCCTAGGGAAGCCGTAGCGACCGTTGGATTCGCCGCAGTCACAATCTTGTCAAGTAAGACACGCGTCTGCAACTGTGGATTAAGAATAAAATAATGTTAATCATACCGTTGACCAAAATTCGGTTTAGAGACATTTATTCTCATTAACATCATGGTTATTAGTGAAATAGCTATGAATTAACGTAAAAAACAACATCTCAGTCATTAGTTTTAATAGGACCATTTCTTCTGACGTATATATTAATCTTTTTATGAATTATTGCAATTTTTTTTCTTAATCTTGAAATTCTCTTAAAAGAGAATTTGAATAATATTGAGTTCTAAGCTACATTAGAAAGCAGTGAGTTTTGTTGTCATCCAAATTTCGCATAAATTGGATTAGTTATTTATGATCAAGTGAATTAGGCCCGATTTCCACCGAAGCGGAGAGTAGAGTAAACATGCAGAAATGAGTTTTAAATAACCAATCAGATATTGGTGTGGAGCGGAGACATGGAAATAACGAAATCTGATTGGTTATTTAACACACATCTCTCCGTTTAGGTGGATACCGGGCCTAAGTATCTTCTAAATGATCAAGTGAAGTAAGTACCAAATGTAATGTGTAGTTGTAACAACGAGTGATGTTACATACCTCATTTCCATTTGTATGTGCAGCAGCACGTACTCTGTCCAACTCTTCTGCTAGACGTTTTGTTTTTTCCTGAGCTTGTTTATGCTGAGCTACATATAAATTTCTAAAAAAAACCTTTTGTTTAATATACACCCATTGCAACTACTGTAAATTGTGATGAGAAATGATTAACGGCATGTTACATAAAATAAGAACTAAATAAAATGGTCTGGGAGTCTACAAATAGGCACAGGACATTTATGAATAAAATTATAGCCTGGGAACTGATACAAAACTATGAAAACCATTGAACATAGCAAGCAGCTAAGTATTCTATAGCTAAGTAGTCAAAACAGACAGAGAAATTTGCAAGATGAGATGTCTCTTGAATTTACAAACCTTGAACTTGAATAAACTAAATTAGTATGAATTTAAATTTTGTGTCAAAGAAATATTGTAGGATTTATACAGAAGTCTAGTGAAAGTAAAGTGTGATTGCTGAGCAAGGGTTTGATTCCTAGGTCAACGAGTGTCATTAGGTTTTCCATTAATTTCTTAGTAGCAGCTAGGAGTTTGGATTCGTGGCTGGTTGATGGCAATAGGACATATGTCCCTTATTACAGGACATGGGAGCTAAAACATACGACGAAATGTGGGTTTACATTAGTACACCTCTGCCTCCCCTCTTCATGGTCAACAAGTGTGATGGTATAAATGTTATTCAGAAGGGTTGAAACAGGGCTTTAGTCTAATATGGAGACCAAAGTGATTTGGACAGAAACAAAAATGCAGTGGGGTTTTAAGCCACCGTAAATGAATCCTACCTTATAACAAACACCTGTAATAGAATTCCAATCAAAGCAATCCCGGTACACATGGCAATAATGACATAATTTGGTAATTTCTTCATCGCTGGTGTACTATAGAATGTACTTGTTTTTCGGTTGAAGTTGTTCGATCTGGCTTGGGACTCATAGTAGTAGTACTGAGAGTTGTTACGTAAACTGTATATAGAAAATAAGTTGTATTAGTGCATTTATTCATAAGTATTTTGACTAATTAACTGAGTGAAACAGTTTGTGAACAATTTCGTGAACTATATAAAATTCCTGATAAGTAAATAAAAAAAAACATTGTGAAAAATTTGTGTGATGTTAAATCAATATTTCTTTATCATATTTTATTGTTAATTTTTTTAATATAATTAATGTTCAAGTTTAAAGAAGTCAACACACTTGCACTAATTGATACCAGTTTATCGGTTTAGACCTGTGTGACTAGGACACAGATAACCTTTCAGTATTTATATTTGGTCTGAATGATAATATTGATAGAAAAATACAAAAAAATCACATCTTACTTATATGGTACATGTGTTCTGTACACATATGGAGAACCAGCAGTATTACTCTGTACTTGGGTCATACTGTCATATCTCGCTCTGCTGCTAGGTTTACTCAGCACATTGTAAGCCTCCACTATACGTACAAATTTGTCCTGGGCTCTAGCATCTTTGTTTTTATCTGGATGGTACTGTAAAGTGTGACAATGTTCTGAAGCAGTAGGTATTAATTTGGTGTTGGTATTATGAATTCACAAGTAAATATTAATATACAACATCTATATACCTAATATTAATCTTTGGTAATGCAAACATCTTATTGAAGTATAACGTATTCTAAGCTCATCTAGTAAAATGCCATCTTAGGGTAATTAATAGAAAGGATTTTAATTTTCGGTCTTTACTTGTTCAGTTAATAGTACACTGGACTTGTGCTCCATTACTAATCATATATTTGGTGCCAAAAAATTCTGAAACTCTCTAACGCTAGAAGAATTACCTAACATTTGTTTGCATCTATTTCAAAAAAAAGTAGTACCCTACCACAGATGCTACGTATGTACCTATGTGGTAATTTCTTACCTCTTTGCTCATTTGTATGAAGGCTTCCTTAATTTCCTTATCGGAACAATTTTTACGTAAATTCAAAACTTCATAGTGACTTTTTCTAGCTGTACTGTAAAGAAAAGAGCATAAAAAAATTAGACGTAATGTTATTAACAAAAAATAACATCGTATTTTTTGTTATTTGATTTACCTGCCGTAGCATCTCAACCATGAATTTTTTAATGCCTTTATGTCATGCTTTAATTTTATAAAAAACATAACGATTTGCACAGTATAATTTAATCTAATAATATTTTGTATTGTTCATGATACTATTTTGCAATTTCCATTTTTGTTCCGATTTCGATGTAAAATGTCAAAATTGACATTTTTATTTTAATATTGCCACTAACTAAAAACAATCTTTAGGAGTAAGTGATATTGTCATATTTTTAATAAACAAATGAATATAATTCAAATGATACCGCAATACACTCATACTAGGTATGGGAATAATATACATAATAAAAAGTTTTCGAAATAAGGTTGAACTAATTTGATAATATGCATGTTCTTCAAAATTTTTGTGAGAAATTATGATTGCCTGCCAATACTTTTTGAGTCTGGTAAACTTTATTGAGAAACTACAAATATGGCGCGTAAATAGAAATACACGTACACACTTACACAGCCAATTTTTAATAAACCTAACAGAAATAAACATATTTCTTAAACAATATGACTGAGCCATTAAATTGTGTTTAGACCCACCAGTTGTTGATAATGTTTTGGTAAGTATCAAGTAATTATAATAGGTACTCGTTTCAATTAAATATATGCATAAAATATGAGAAACATGTAATGCGATTTTTTCCTTATTATGATATTTAAATAGCTACATAATACTACCTCCTACGGTTAAAAGTAAATAAAGTAATTGTTTACTTTTAACCAGCTATTACAATTTAACATTTATTATTATCCGTCGTAATATTCGTCGTCCACAATATCGATAGCATACATATTATTACTGTTCAATCAATTAAAACGGTTATATTTAAGTAATTAGTCCTAGAATCAAAGGAGGTATCAAATATAACTAAAATGACATCATTATTTTAATGAAATTTGGTTTCTCCTGAGATTAGTTTGCACGGCTACACCGGCGGCGCACCGGCACAACAGCATAACCGATCGGTAGCTTCGCCTGTGCGGTAGAATCAAAGTTCTTTGATCGTACTTCACAGTCCACTGCCACTGCCACACAAGCTGTGATCGTCATCGAACGCTTCGCGAACGGTGTCGACAGAGGCAGACGACGTAAAGCGTCAAGCGTTTGCCGGCGCGGCGCGCGGCGTTCCGTTCAGTGTACGCGCGTCAAACTACGCGAGTGGTTGTCCGGTCATGCGAGAAGCGGCTGGCAGAATGGCCGAGCTCGAGTTCGAAGCGCCTCTCGCGCAAATCGAGGAGGCGGACGATTGTCTCTCCACAGCTGACTACCCGCAAAAAACCATAAATGGTAATGACATTCGTCTTAACAACATTAAAAATATCAAAAGTGAAATGGTCAAAATGAAAACAGACTCCAACAAAATAAACGATAATGACGAACCTAAACCGGTGAAGTGCAAACAGGACAACATGCAAAACGGTGAAGGAGACAATTTCACGGAAACTTTCTCCGGGTCGCTCGAAGATTTGGTGAACACTTTTGATGAGAAGATCACCAAATGCTTTGGCAACTACGAGGAGAGCGTGGAGAAATTGGCTCCGGTGCAGGTTCGAACCCAGGAAGAGATCATGAACGAATGCCAGTAAGTACAAATTGGTACATATTAAACTATTAATTAGAGCGTGTAATTAGGTATTATGATATCATCTGTGGAGTCATAGTAACTGCATCAAAATTGTTTACACTTACAGTAAGTAATTAAATAGGCTTACTGTATAATGGGCTGTAATTTATCAAATAAATTCCAAAGAGAATAAAAAGGAAAATATAAACAAAAAGGGCGGGCTTCGCGCATGGCATTCGTGGTGAAGACATGGATCAATATTTTGGGGCGAGGGTGCGCAGGGGGTGCGTACCGGAGAGGCCGCGATGACGCATCGCACCCCCACCTCATACTACCTTCCTACCACTCCTACCCTCTTTATTTCCATCCTGAACTTATAGAGTTATGGGAAACTATTACAGCACGCGACCGTATTAAGGTTTAATTAATGCTCATTAAATAGGTACCTACCTAATTGCATTACCTACAAATTATTTTAAATGCCTGTACTGGACTATTTATATGTTTATATAAATAATCGACTATCGATATATGTACATAGTAGCATTTAACATCCCTATAATCAAACATATTTTGTATCCTTAATACATCATTATAGGCCAAGCATTAAAAGATTAAGGTACTAAGCGTCTATTCTCATATTGCCATTCCAGTCGGAGGATAATAGTAAAAGTCTCTCACATGAGCCTATTGTTTGTCATGGAAAATGAAAAAGCTTTTCTGTCAGACTACCGTATTCCCTTTGAGCTATAGCAGTCTTATAAGCTTTAATTATTCATGCCATTGTTTTGTTCTTTCGCTGTTGTTTCTATATTTATAATGATGTATATTTTGTGAGAATCTCTCAGTATGATAATATTATTGCGACGAAGATTAGGTACACAGCTTCTATTAACAATACTAGTTAGATATTTTTCTCAGCGCGTAATAAGTGCATTAATTACAAACTGATCACGTAAGTTACACAAATTATATTGTCTCCAGTCGGTCTGAATATACAAAAGGTTAAACTGCCTGCTTGCTCTGCTATACATTGTAAATTTTCTCATGTTTCTTTAAATCAGTGTCTTGATAAAACAGTTTTATAAACATTTTTGTACTCCGAGCTACTTTTTAAGTTTCGATATTTACTAAGTTATAGGTATAATATCAACATAGGTACTTAAACACGGATATTAACAGTCGGTTCACCCTGTCCCCACTGCACATTTAGTAAACCAGTTCATCATAATTCTACAGTTGTGGGATACAAAGTCGTTTGTCTACATAACTTTTTTTCGTATGTCAAGCTAAATATTTTGGAGTCGATCCAGATGACCCAAATGCCAGAAGGCCGTTCAAACACGTAAAGCTTAAACGGGAACAATTTGCAAACAGCTCATAAGAGGTGTGCCGAATCGTTCATTGATAGGTTCTTCGTGGAATTAGAATAAAATGTAAAGAAATATTTATTTAGCGGGTCTTTATTAAATTCTTCTGCAGCCTCCAGCGTCCAGAAATACAAAATAATCCGCGGATTTTGCGAAAATCGTGCTAACAACAACAAAAAAAGAAAGAAATACTTGCAATGGGTATACAAGATACCAATTATCCATAATATTGGTCATTTAAAAACGCAAACCGTAATATCCATATCGGCAAGTTAGTGCATACTATTATAGCAGGCTTTCTGCTAATAAGTACTTATACACTTTTGTAACAAAACAAATGCACCTGTCGTGAAACCCGAAACTTCGAAAATGGCTGTTCGGCGGCATGACAGGTGTTTGCATTGATTCCGTCGTGATTCGACCACAACTGGCCGCAGATGCGACCCCAGTTCCCCACCTTGCGTTTAGCATATGACGAGTAACACCTTGCCAAAATACTCTTTTGAATATCGAACATATGGTGTGTTTATTCAAATTAGGGTTTTATTTTTTGAGCACATAATAAAATGATCTCTCTGCTATTGAACCTTTTTTAATTAGATGCAATTAAATGCTAGATAATTAATATTGTTTTATAGGATTATGAAATAAGTTAGTACCTACTTAATATATGCCTTTAACATGCAATGTACCCGATGTGCTGCAAAAGATCAGCTATATCGTGCATTATTTATTTTGTATATAATGTTTATCGTTAGTACACTTACATTTTATACAAGTAAAAGTAAACGGAAACGGTTGTAAGAAGCCCTAACAAGAATAATATCTTAGAATAGTTATAAAAAACTAATAGCAGCTTATAAAAAGATGACCTCCTTCATTGTCATTCATCACAACACTGCATTAATATTTTGGCCAAATAATAATGCTTTCTCAGTCGAATACAGAATATCGTCAGACTGTTTAAATCTAGGCAAGTAACATATTGGTGACATACTTATAAACATTTTTTGAAGTTCGGGATGCCAAGTGTTAGTTAGGTTAGATATATACCAGTATAAAAATTAACGTTCCGTGAAACTCATTTACTTGATTTTTTTGATTCGATAAGTTTCTCGTGTAATATAGGTATTTATGTTTCACAATTGCAATGCAATAAACTCTCACGCATATAATAATGCAGCCAATATTATTGAAATCGTTTAAAATTCTGTCATACTTGTTATTCACGACGAACCATAAACATTCACATCGACAGTGGCACACGACGCACGTCCGTCTCGATAACCCGTCGCTTTGAATACTAAACAACCTATAATTTATTTAAATTAGACCCCTTTAATCTCCTTTATACTTTCCTCTAACATTGCGAAATTGTCAAGCAAACGTTTACACTATTTTATTATTATTTATATTACTTAGGATCAATAGGTATAGCTAGCTGGCATTGCTTCCGCTTGGTTATATAATTGCATCCTTATGTATAACACTTAGGTACGCATTCCAACTGTAGATATTGCATGTATAACCTGTGACCTTACGCATATTCGCATGCATGAAAAAGGTTTCATAACCACAAGGCCGTATATCCATTGCACCCTGTCTCAGTTTCCAAACGAAGTTCGCGTGTCTATCTTAATCGCAACGTGGTTAATCGATGTGGCCTTCCCAAGGCACGCTTTCTAAAAGATAATAGTGTTTTATCGGCTAATATGCACTGAAAACAAGATCTAATCGTACATGTTTCCATTACATTAAAATTGCATCCAGATTGAAAAATTGCATTGATATCTCGATCAAATAAAAACAAAACAGCCAATAAGTACCGCAGAAGATGTTTCAAACATAAACTTCATTCATATCAAAACCCAAAAGCCTGAATGTATAATTGCTATATTTGCTAAATGCGTCAACGTTCTCATGCATGCAGTCTTATCAGCTCTTTCTCAGAGGAAATGTGACCTAGATGTAGCGATGGAAACATTAAATTAGCATACTGCCTAGATTATATACTGCAATCCGCTTGTTATTTGCATACGCCGACTCTTTGGCACAAGCTTACTAATATACAGTCTCCGCATTTCTCCTATCATCATCTCTTTGTCGACATAATAATTAGGTATCTATATCTACGCTTCAACATGTTTATTCATGTTGAATCTTTTTAGTATAAAAGGAGATTTATAAAGAAAACGCGTACTCGCTATATATATGCTATTTTAATATCATAATATGGTATGGAATTTGCAGTTATGCCAGTTCCTTCATTAACTATTTAATTTTTTACTTCGATCGACAAAGAAAAAATAAATACAAGGCAATTAAATTATTACGAAGCCTAGTTGCTCAGGGCACCCACATGTTTATTATGTTGGCATCGGGCCAACGACCTGCAATTCTCAACTACCCACATAACTCTATCGTCCCTTTCCTGGATAATCGCAATATGGGAGGCAAACATAATTATCAATCCGGCCGAAGCATATACAGTACATATAGAAGACGGGCACTGCTAACCAAGGATTAGAGGCAATGTGGACGTTAATATTAATAAATTTCTTTAATCCATTGGATAAGCACAAAATCCTATTTTAAAATAATTAAGTCCATGTATGTTATTAGAAAGTCGGTTTCAATTATTAACACTTAAGGTAATCCAGGTATTCCCACATGCTTCCAAACAAACATAATCATTAAATACAAGCTTTATTAAAGCCGATATGCAATGAACATTATTTTTAATTGGTCTTACACATTTTATTGGTAACTAGGTCTCTATTTTATAGTTCTAAGACGAGTTTGTGTTATAAAAAAGATTATGGTTTGTGTTGGTCGACCAAGTGCTTATCATTATGACGTTTGGAAATTATATTCGGAGTGTCTCAAAGAATACTCGTTGGAGTGTCTTCTCAGAATGATTTCTTGAGTAGCTTATAAGGTCATCTTCATTTATCTACTCATGTGGTGCATCATCAATCACATGTTCAACGAACTGGCTGTGCCTCCCATTGATCGATGCATAAAGACAAATGATTCTTCGTAAGTGGTAATTAGCTTTAAATATTAATTTTTTCTTCAACCTTTAAAGCTATTCCAATTTGGACACCGACATTATAATGCTATAATTTTTGAATCCAGTTTTGCCATTAATTTATTAATCTAAAATATCAGATTGGAGAGTTTAATGATCTGAGACCAATTTGGGAAGTGTAAAACCGATTTATGAATATAATCTACTTTTAATTATATGGCTTTCGACGATCATATCGTTGTCATGTCTCTTTAAGGTTTTTAGAGATTTAAAGTGCTTGATTGGAAACAGCGTAGGTGTGGAGCAAAGCTATTGCATCATTATAGAACTGTTCGGATGGGCAACTCATGTAAATGCTTTAGAAATCTGCCTTTACTTAAACAGTTGCGGTTAGTCTTTGGTGGTTAAAATATAACTATGTTCTTAATTATTACGTCACTTTTTCATTGACGTCAAGTGAGTACAAATTACGTGTTGGGTAGCGGGGCTCAAAAACATATGGTTCTCACAGAATTGGTACTCTTTTAAAGTATTTAATCTAGTTTTCATCACTTTCACCATGCAAATTTGGCTCAAAATAAAACAGAAAAGAGTAATTTGCACAAATAACATTTAGTGTCCGAAAAAACAGGATATAATTTAAATGCCTCAATAGTATCTCTTCTTTTCATCGACATCCCTGACAATGGCTTCATTAACAAGTAATACAAGCCACAAAAACACTCGCAGGCGTAGGCAGTAGCAATTACACGCTCGAGTAAACCAGGTGCATGATCATAGCTTTCAGCATAGTGATTTTGAACAATCCCCTAGTTAGCCACTTGTGAATAGATGCGTTTTGTAGTAGCAATGCAAATACGATCCATTTGTTTATTCACAAGTTTATATTTATGACCTTACTGTCCTTATTTTGTGTCATTTGTAAATTCTGGCGGAAATAGCTATAGATTACTGATATAATATCTTCGATAGGATCCACTCACCTAGGTGTATCTAAATCAAATATTATTACATCTCTTTAATTGATAGGTTAGTAGTCGTAGGTTCTATAAATAAACTCATTGCACCAACCTCAACAAGTGTAAATCACGTGTGGATTAAGGAAAACATTTTAAAAAAATTACCTAGGAACACAGTGGGTAAGTTTCAAAGTTATTCATCATTTGATTAAGCAACATTATTAAAAGTAATGCTGTCTAATTATTCAAATGCAAGTGTAGGAATATGCATCATTTTTATTCGTAGGTGCATATCGATGTCAACCACCGATTTTACCATCGGTTTTACCATGTAGCATTCTACGCATAACGGTATCCTCACGATACGTCATCTGTTATTAAATGTAACCTAATCACCAAGCATTTGCTCAGAGACACAATATGCTCGGTAATATGACATAAACATATACACAATATTATATCAGCCAGTCAGGCCAGAGATTCGTTGTATGACGCATCCCAGGCCATATGTCGCGGTTTCCTTGAATTCGCCAACGCGATACAACACCTTACAATATGGCAGTTTCGTGCAGATTCGATTGCTGCTATTTATATAACTGGAGAAGCTAAGGTCGTAAACAAGCACTTTCTGATGGGCCTTACCGTGCTAAGGTCTCGCTTAAAATACTGGTAATGCCCGTTCGATGATGAACTAGTAAATATTCCTTTTTCCTCGTGCCGTGGTTTACGCTTGAACATGTTTTTTTATGTCAGTGATCGGTTGCTTTATTAATAACTGTCACATTTCTTTTCTCTCAAGTAATTACCATAATATTTTAGGTGTGTGTCGTGTCTGATGCAGCTCGTCACTAATTTAACACAATATGCTCGGCGCACCGGTGTTCATTTCAATACGATGACCTTCCATCAATTTAAAATAGATTATAGTACTGTTTGCACGCACTCACACGGCCCACGTTGTTGTTTTGAGGTGATCTCATGTACTAGTAGAGTAAGAATAAACATAACTTTATCTACCTGCAATTTATGAAGGTTCTAAAAATGTTAGACAAAAAATCTGCAATTGTATAAATAGTATCATTTCCATACTCTCCGTATCATTGAATAAATACTGTTATTATTAGATTTACATCTTGGTTTGGTGTTTCAAATTGTGATTTTATATTGCTTGTGAATATTGCATATTGCAGATGCATGGACTTACTTAGCATTTCACTAACAATAATTTCATATTCTCTTTGTTATGTCGCTGACACTGTGAGACTTTACAGTGTATAGTTCCCAGGAAACTGATTGATGATGATTACAAAGATGGAGCCCACATACGCGATAGTTTTTGCACAATTCTCATTATGATTGCCGGTCTCAATCAACCGTTACATTACTACTGTTATAAATAGCTGTTTTAGTTTACTACAGCAGAGATAATCTAGTGCCAAGAAATTTTATGTGCCTTATTTCCCTCTATTCTGTCCAGCGACAATCTGGTGCATTAAAAAAATAAACCTTTGTTCAAAAAGCCGATCATTAAATCATGTTTGTGTAAAGAAATAACCGTAAAAATTGTTTATCCAAGAATCCCAACCGTATTTTTTAATCCCTTCAATTCGGAATGGATATTCTCCATAGCGGTGGATTACTTCACACCACTGAATGTTGTTTATAAATACAGCCCTCGCTTTAAGATTATTTTTGCGAGATTCACGTCATCCGGTCCGGGATTGTTTGTATGACTCCATGTATGTATGACTAAAACTGTAACTCATTACTCGTCATAAAAATGAGTAATCACTTTGGGGAATCATTATACATAGGATGAGCTGAAACTAATATTATAATTATGAAAACGGAGCAATGATCTCGGATAGCTTTTAAATAAAAAGACAACATTCAAAAAACCTTTATAAAAATTGTAAGATTACGTCGCGTTACCCTAATTCACAATGAAGTGGGATACAGCAAAAAAACCTACGTTCACACAATATGCCAGACACATTGCCAAAACAAATACTTTCAAGGACGAACTCAGTCATCGTTCCATCCGGACCTCTCGAGTCTCCCCTACCTCGCCTCCATCCGTTCTCCTTGAGACCCGTGACATAGGTATATCCTGAGCAAATATAAATAGGTATTACATAAAGACATACGCACACAAGGGACTTGAATATAATCTTCAAAGACGTATGATTTATAGCTACGCTGTAAAACGTAAGTGTCACAGCCCGTACATGACTTAAAAGGTACGATTTGATACGCCTATCGATTTATGTATCGCGACATAACGCTTGATCCTCAACACGTAAGAGCAGTCACGCGTAGATGTCCATCCCTTTTACTCTCGTAACTAGAGTTCATCTCCTCGTATGACCAGTAAAGATAAAGGTGCATTTGATTTGATGCAGGGTAACATCAGCCGTTTCTATGGCACACACGACTGTGAGGTAGTTAAGAATAAATCAGTGTCGCGCATAAGGCACGTATACTTACTATACGTGTAAATTTGTACGTGGAAAATAAAACCACATTTGACATAGCAGCAAGCTCGCCGCACTAAAACTGGCGATACTAATCGAGTCATCCCTGAAATAGTCTGGAATTTCCTTGTGGTACGATCAATACCAATGTCAGTCCATGAGTTCACGCTAATTTGATTTGTGTGCACATTTAATTGCATAGCAATTCAAAATATGATACTTTGTTGCCACACGCGTGTTTTAAGTTTAGATACTTGGAAATTGCAATAGTTAACTTTTATACATACTTGATTGAGTTACTTGAATAATTATAAAATATTTGGATCAATCCAATCAAATCTTTAATCAAAGTTATACAAATAACACGTCGGTCAAAAGGTCAAATATAATCTAGAAGCAGAAACAACATTCTAAAAACACCACCAATCAATTAACCAAAATTCTATGCCTAATACTCCAGAACACGAAAAGCCATCGTGTATTTAAATCTATACTTAACGTATTTCCTACATCGCGTCGCCGAATGGCGTGACTATTATATCCACTGAAATTCCATTGGATACATCATTTGAATACCTTACGTGGATCGAGGATATTTTCGTGCTCACAAAGTGTTCGCGGTTGACGAGCTCGACAAATTGTGCGTGTGTGGTTCAAAAAGGTTCAGTTTTAAAGTTAGCTGTATTAGGAGCTAAAGAAAGTCAGGTCGAGTCGTTCGAACTGGATTGTGGTACATTCTCCGCCGGCGGACGACGACCGGTTTGACCAGCGCGAATCCTGGCGCTAACACTACCCATATATCGACCATTACAAACAAGAAATCAAGACAAAACACATATATAACCTATTATATTGGTATATACAGTACAAAACCGTGTTGTAACAGTTGCAAGATTGTTAGTAACAGAACATTATTTATTTAACTTTGTCGATAAGGTCAAGTCCTGTTTTATTTATAATACAACACGTGTGAATAACGCAATACATATTTTAGAAATAAAAATGCGCAACGTTTTTCATCTGAAATAAAAATTATGTAGCAGGTGCTGTAATTCCTGTCTTATTTACGTATAAAGAGATATACATATGTAATACGTTTTATAAATATAATCATCCGTTACGTAAGTGAAGATTTCTGGTTTGATATGTATGAGAAGCGGTGGAGCTACTTATCGTAAGTCTTATTACTAATGACTACTTTATAATCGTAATAGTTGTTTGATTGACGATCTTTCGTAATAGATCTAACACCACTTCTTCTGTCTATTGTAATCATTGACCGCACATTCAAGTTAGGGATAAACAATCTAGGACACATTGTGCGGACGTAATACATTAATGATAAATCCCATTGAGTAGTAGTTTGTAGTCCAATGAAACACTACAGTAACCTGTCAGTAATCACGTGCGTTGTTGAGAAGCTCCTGAAGTGCTTCAGTCTACCGTCACACACACTGATTGGAACTCACATGACTTCTTACTATATTTACTACACTAGTTTTTATTATATAATAGGTTGACGTACAAAAGATTATATGGAAAGAAAATTACAGGAACCAGTAATACAAAACGAACACACCACGAGCAAGTAAAAATATATCTAAATGCTTTATTGCAACAACATACGTGTATTAAACTATCATAGATAATGTTGCAATTCAGTAGCATCGTTACGTAAATTGCAATAGGATAATGTAATCGGAAAATGTTGAGGACTTTTATGCAATAGTATGATTAGACTATTAGGACTATATACACTTTAGGAATCATATAATGAAATTAAGAATCTACAATTCCAAGGGATCGAGGGATAATAATTTGTATTCAGAGCGTTCGCCTTCATGCATTAATCGAATTAAACAAAGTTTGTTTCCAATGAAGTAGTTAACATGTCAGTAAATAACATAAGTAGGTAATGTTTATAGTTTTTATTCAGATGTTTGCTACAGTTGCGGGAATTGCTAATAGCTTGTACAACATATGGCAGTCGAAAAGAATTGTGTAATACATGAAGCGGAACCGTTACATTTTTTTTGCGTTGCTTTATCCCTACTGTTCAGCCGATGTCTTGTCTAGAGAGACGGTAGTAAATTGTGTTCGAGCTAGTGTCTTATATTGATTTTATCTTAAGTTTAAAAAACGGCATCTGCGCCTTTAGTCACGTGCAGTATAGAATTTCGTAGTTTCCCGTTGCTCGACTTTTAGTCGTTGACATGTAAAGCTTACTTAGCTGTGATATTTTTATTTGTTTATAGCTACCACGGCATTTTTTTCACATATTCTGAAACAATGATATGGCTAGCAATTATCACCTTAAAGTTTATTGTTTGGCATTTTGTATTTTAACAATCTGTGCAACACCACACATTGGGATACACGGGAAAAAATTGTCCCCACTTTAAGTAAATATAGGATAGATATATTTACATTTAATCAAAGCTTTTTCAAGATAATTATTTTACCCATATATTAGCGTGTTTAATATGTAATAATTACCTACATTCTAATGGGTACTAAGAGTGTGTGAGCTACGTCGCGTTGATATAAAGATACAGGTCAATGGACGGATATGGCGAAACTATAAGGATTCTGTGTTGACGTATACGGATCCTAAAAACTAAAAGGCCACTTGTTCTTTGTGAAGATACACAAGCGGTATTTCTTTGCGTGATACAGTATCGTGCATGTGTCACATAAAATATTTCCTTTTATCAACATTATCCATTTTATTATATCTGATGACTTTCCTTTTTGTTAATAAATCTGCCCGAACATGACGCACTGGGTATAATTTGTTACAATACCTGTCAACACTATTCAATTGCAAACGGAGGAGAAACTAAAGCAGGCAAACAATAATTATGCATCATTTGTTAAAAAAAATGCAGTAATTTCTCACATTTGGCATTTCAACAACCTTCAGTAAAACGCAAGTTACTAGGTACAATGATTTTATATTTCTGCGTAACCGTTGCAATTAGGTCTTGCAATATGATAAATAAACATTGACGACTTGACGAGGTCGTTGCTCTCATCGCCTAAGCGATAAAAGCGTGCATTTCTAGTTTAATTTCCTTTGTTAGTTATGCGATAACGATATCTCACGCTGAAACGACAAAATGTTTATGACACCTTTGCAATTTTAAAACAAAAGTTTCTAGTTATTTTTCCTATTCCGTTGAAATCTCTTCCTAAGTAGGTACTGCTAATTTTTGTTTACGTAGTTTTTTTATCGGAAATATTTACTCAAATAAATCATTAATTTATTATTAATTAATTAACTGAAATTAACCGACGAAGTTAGATCATATCTATTAACTTTTCATTATAATTACTACTAAGTCTGAGCTAATTATTTATACACATTACCTTCGCTTTTAACAATAAATAACGAAAATGGTAATTCCAAAGAGGGAACTACAGTATACTGATACGTAATTTAACTTATCAGATAAAATAAACAAGTGATTTGTTATTAAATACATGTCTATAGATAAGATTTCAAAATGTTTTAATGAAAACCAAATATGAGGCGCGCCAAGGGCGGTACTCCTACACACTCGATATCGCGTCTATGATGCAGATAGTTAAAGAAACGCGGCGCATACGCACGCATGTAATTTAAATGCACGATCGATGTTAGCCTGACTTGAATAAACTATGAATGTCAATCAATATTGTATTGATAGTGATAGCTTATTGTAAACAATGACGCTACAGATGATTTTGTTTTTTAAGTACATATCAATGCGACTGAACTTTAGGATTATGCTTCATCACGGTAAAAGTCATTACTATACAAATAAATATTTTCTAATATGATTTTAAAAATTACTCCAGTAATACTTTACAGATTGTATACCTTATGCATGATATATTTCACTGTATGTTGTTATAAAATCTAAGAATGCAATAGAGGCTGATAAGAATAAGAATGATCTTGATATATCTGTAAAAATTTCAAATGATTAGAAAACGATGTAGCAATAATAAGTTAAGTAGGTAGTAAAGCGATTAACAATAAAAGTTTCAGTACTGCATTTACGAGCGCTATATCAGCCGTCCTTCAGACGCATCGACCCTATTTTATTTATGTCCAGCAGCTTTTAATCAAAGTAATTTATGCTTTGTTCGATGTTATTACTGATTTTATTATCAAACCGAATTAAAATGCCTCCAATAACGTTGCTTCAAGTTTAATTTGGTCTACCTACGAATTATGTAACAAATTCTCCAAGTTGAAATTCTTGCTTTGGGACATGCAAAACCTTTATACAAATAAATAGTAGATAATTTTGTTAAACAATTGTAAGGTATATTTTGGATTACCACGAAGCAGTTAGCAGTTACTGTGTAGGTAATACTTGGCAAGCATTTTGCATGCCAATACCATTAGTAAGTAATAGTGACAGTTTCCACAACTTGTATTTTACTGGTTAAAGAAAAGGTTCTTACATACACTAAAGGAACACTATACTGTAAAGTCAATATAACTTCCTGTATTATACATATATCAATATATGTAGTATAGGTTCAAAAAAAGAAACGAATCATCAACTGGCACTATGTAGTTATACATATTCCACACATTGACAATTCGTATTGCGTTGGCGTCATGTCGCCGACCTACATTATTATACAAATCAGGCCACTTACGTAACTAGGGTTTGTCCTTCGGCATAGATAACATAATAATATTAATTGTCTTTAATCACGAAGAGTATCCTCTTCGTGATTAGGAGACAATACTGACGCGTTTATTCTGAAATTCGCCAAACGTGGGTGTGGTTAGACCGTAGACTGAAAAGCGGGTTAATTACACGGAGTAGGTACCTATAGTCAATTTGCGTGTGTAGGTACTAAGTGGGTTGGGCTATTGACTTCCACTAATTTTGGGGGTAGAATGCTCAATATTATCCCATGCGTCATCCATATATTGTCTCTTATTGACTTCTCTATGTATTTTCGAAACGATTGAGCGATTCCGGTTGGTTTAATTTTAAGCCTTCACTATTTTTATAAATTAAATCTTTTAATTTTGTATCTTTTCTAAACTTATTACCGAACAGTTAATTGTAAATGTTTTACAGCATCTTTTACGACCGTTTATATCCATTTAGCCTCCAGCCGAATCGTTAAGTATTACCAACTTATTTTTACGTCGATCTGTACAGCTGTACACAAAGCTTTGACCTTGAATAGGATATGAAGTCACATTTTATTTAAGTTTGTAAAGCCTTTATGAGATGCAGCTCTATATTTATTATAATGTATTGATCGAATGCCACTCTCGCATTGTAGTTTGTGTTTACACAACCTTTGGGTCACGATCTTCTTCCGTGCTTTGGACGTAGTTAGAAATTCTCCAATACCTACATAATGATACATATAGATATCCTGTTTATGGTTGATACTTCACCTTTGTAACACATTCCAACGTCGGGTTTCTGGTTGGATTAAACCGAGAAGGTAAAAATATTTGTTCTTCCATTTATCATACACTTCAAAATTTTTTAAACATTCCTTTCCGTCTGACCGAAGCGTGAAGCCTGCTCATTTTCTATTCATTTTGCCTATGAATTCAAAGGTAAATTAGGATTATTACATAGAAGCAACGAAATTAGCTAAGAATATGGTTTGCCCAAAAATTAGGTTGTTAATTTGATATAAATACATAAGTAATTTACAAATATCTGCCTAATCACAATTAATACGTAGTAAGTTTTACAAACAACGCTACATCTCTGTATCCTCAAATGAAAATGGGTCCAACTGTGCTCTTACGTTTGTCATGCATGATATGAAAGACACCGTTATTCCGTTAAACTTCTTGTGCATTACTCGGCGTAAGTAAAGTTAATGGCGGTAGATCGTGATGGTCGATTGGTACAGCACCAAAGGCCATATGCTAATGCGTTGCTCTTGTCTCTTAAGCGGACAAGTTGTGCCCACGCTAACAACTTCTAGTTTACATAACACTTTTACTTTTGATATGTGCGTACATGCAAACTAATTAGACAATATCGACAACCTAGCGAAACAGACAGAAATCAGTACCTAAGCAACCAGTATAATTGGTATGGAAACTAAACAATTCATGCATCAAAAGAAACAGCAATTAAATGTTTCTAATTAATTACAAAATGTTAAGATTTATAATAGGACTCCCCCTATTATAAATCTTAACATTTTGTAATCTCACACCACTGCTGATTTGATTTACGTTCTAAGATTGAGTAACTTTCTAAAGAAAAAGGTATATTTAAAACATGGTTTCTCGTGAGTATCTCTAAATCTCAAGTGTTTGTTAAGTGGATATTTTTACTGTATCATCCAATTAAATCAGCCCATCTCTCGCCTAAACTTATTAAAAATAAATCCAAAGAACATCATTAATCAAGCTGAGACGTCTATTCAACCACCCTACTTAACGCCTCCTTATAAACTAAACAAATAAGAAGGAAATAGAAAGATTCTTACAATTTCTTCAATACCTTTAGAAATATTTGGTAACGTTAATCTAAACGTTGTGTACTTTACGTTAATCTAAATTAAAAATCATCTCATTTTTTCGTCCGTGACTTTAACACCTAACCATTAAGGTTACGCCTTCGCTTTATTTTTAAACTTTTTTATGAAGGAAGTGGGCAATAAGGTTAGTCTGGTCACTACCTGCTCCCTGAATCGACAGTACCTCGCACCTGCTATCCACAAAAAAATATAAACATTGCCCTCTATTTTGGGAACCAATACACTATCTTACCAGCTAGTGAACCGTGAATTATTACTTCGACGTTTTGCTTTCTAGCACAAGGTACGTTTTTATGGCATTCAAAATGACGTTAACAGGGACGCACATTCAGTTTTATTGCTAAAACAACCAGACTAACGCAATTCTAAGAAGTGTATTCGCCACCATCAGCACCAGCAACTTAGTTAAATAAAGTTTGAATAAAAAACGTGGATATGAAGATTGTATACACACAGGGAGCTTCTATTCGCGTCGACCCCATTCACACTTCTCGGTTAGTGACATCGCCGAGCAAAATTAAAAAAATATTCTAGTGGACGCGTGGCAGTACTGATATAAAGTTCTATATTTAAATCTCTTCGTTCCCGAGTCGCCATTATGCGACTTGGTTTTTTATTGAGTTGACACAATTTTTTACGACGTAGGTACCTAAAGTTACAAAAATGCATAACTGCCAAATTGCTATCATAAAGAACAGTTACCTGTTGTACTGGTACAGTACTGTTTAAAATACTGTACATATTTTAAACAGTCATGATAAGAATCGAGATAAGATGACTATCTTTTGTTGATGGCCATAGTGTAGATATTAGTAAGATTGTATCGAAACCTGCTCGCTGGCTTCTTGACTGCATTCACAATTTCTATCCAATTAAATCTAAATAAGAGAGCTTTAAAAATATAAATGTACTACCTACATACTAACGACAAGAACACAAATGTTGTAGGCGGTTGAATTTCATTTACTATCTTGACCTAAAATGTTAACACAAAACCTGAGTTACCTAACATGCTATCTCGTATCCGTCTGTAGTCGTAAAATAAGACAAATCTTTAAAAAAATACACCGTCTTCATACCGTACCCGTAGGTGCTTTAGCCTGTGTTGTTCTTTTGTTCTATATTTCCGTATTCATGGAGTTGTTACATCGAAACATCATGTTGGCCTACTTTGTTCCTCCCAGTGTTTGTTTTGATTCTGTATTTATTGTTTTATGCCTTATACTCATGTATCTAAATTAGACAAGCTTACTTGAAATAACTTATTCTTTCTGATAAAATCACTACACTAACGTAGTTATATCGATATTTTAACTTATTAGATACAGTTAGTTTCTCATTGTTCTCTTGGTTATTTTAAAGATGCATATCTTGTGGTCTAAAATCAACACAACTAAGAAGATGAATAAAGCCAGAAAGAAAGAACATTAAATACAAAGTAGCTCACCACAGTTATAGTAGTAGCTAGACCTTAAACTCGATGTTATAACATGAAACAATGAAACCACTGACCTAGCTAAAACTGCACCAACAATTTGTCACAAAATGGTAACCCTGTTGAAAATAAATGGCGCCTATCCGTCGGGGTTAGTAGGGTGAATGGGCTGCGGTCGCTGGGATACGGATCAATAACGCATCGTACTCCATATTCGGCGTGTAGCCTTCGCCGTGCAAGTTTACGAGTAGAATAGGCTGTTGCGGTTTTTGCTTTTGCCTGTTGTTTTGATGGATCTTGATACTTATCGATACTTATGTTATGTATAAGCTAGGACATCAAATGAGTAAAATAATATGGGGAATAAACCAGAAGATAATAAGGAGGTAAAGATTAAAAAAAAAAAATTAACAATTTAAAACTGTTCTATGGCAATTCGATCTTCTCAAATTCAACTAATTACGTGTCATATTTTTGACTTGAATAAGACGGTTTCCGCTATAAATTTTCAATACTGTGGTCGTTTATGACCATTTTGGTTGGGGGTTGGCTTTTCGAAGGTTTATTAGCACTAAAACTTGTAAACCCGCTGAAGGGAACTTATTTTACATGTTTCTATTGTTCCTTTGTTATGAATAAGAAAATTGTACCTACCTTTGGCCTGACTCATACTACGTCATACTCATTTTGTTTATTACCTGCCTGGAAAATCAGCATAAAAGGAATTTACGAAAGACATATTCACCATACTTGGTTCATGTGCCTTTAACAACTTAATATTAAGTAGGTATTAAGTTCCTTATGGTCCCTAAGGGCAAACATACGAGTAAGCTAAAATAACAATATTTAGGTACCAATAATTGCTGGAGAAATCGTGCATCCAGATTACAAGTTACGCCCCCTCCATTAGAAGCTCAACGCAATAAGATTAACGCTCTCCTATTGACACCTAATTATATAATTGAAGAGTGAACCGTTGTCGGCGCCTGCAGCTCCAACTAATTATAGTCATTTGTCATGTACTCATAACAGATCCCTGTTAGTGTTATGGGCCTTACATGAATAGTAATGTAATTGTAGAACGAGGCCTCACGAGGTGGTCTGAAAAGAATACCCGTAACGGACTGGTCTTTTATTAAAATGTTGAATAGAAAAGTACCATGTACCTGTCTGTTATTTATGCCTAAACGGTACATGAAGCGAATCCTTTATAAAAGTTCATAGAACTAGTTCTAGTGTTTGAGATGTGACATCTCAATAGGTGAACGCTTGAAGTGTTATTTGTGATAACTGTATAGGTTATGTGGATCAAAACCTTTAGTTAGTGTATTTTATTTCGTCCAAAGCATTAGATAAACTTATAATACAGAATAAATTATAGGTCACAGTATTACAAAAGGTCACGTAGGTATTTAATAATGAAATATTGCCTCTAGGGATTGTCCTGTTGACAATGGGTTACTTATTACTCTATAATGTCAACAGTAGCTGTACTGTTTATGGAAGATAGCCTCTGCATCTATTAAAATAAGGTAAAAACTGTATTGACAATGTTATTCAGCGTGGGAGCATAAAAAATGTGAACTAAGCTATACCACGATTCTCGGATATTTATCGTCAATTGTTTATCTGCAGACGATAAGTATGTTTACTAATAATTTGTCTAATGATGATTGAAGAAAGTTTCTGTGATGAGTCCTCTGACGATCGATAAATCACTATGTCTAGAAGCTTTAATGTGGGACCGCCTCGCAATCGAGTACCTAGTCGTCAATGTCATTCAGTTTTCTTCAATCAATATTTCCGTCCAAATCATGTTCTATTGAATTCGAAATCAAGCGATGAGTTTACAATCTAATAGGTACTTATATTTATACATATACGCTGTACTATGTACTGATAATGCTCAGTGTAGGTACTAATAAATAAGTAAAATAAACGATATTATGCGAATATTTTTTTAAATTTTCAATTCTATACTAAGAGACACAAGTAAATATCTGCAATGTAATTGTAAAAAATCCATTTGATCAATGCGTTGGGAAACGTTACTCAGTACCATTGCTATATTCTTGTCTAATAAGTTTGTATGTTATAGTATTCCTTAGAAGATTAACAACTTTTTCGCGAAGCTGCCAAAACACAGATTTTTTTAATTCATCGATTTTTTGTGAGAAATATCCAAAATCTTCAGATTTTTATTACCTACTGATGATTTGATGAATGTGACCTATAACTCGTTCGCGATAATACACAAACATGTGGTATGTGTATGTGAACTTAACCTCATTTTCTCTTATCTCTCTCCCGATGACTGCAATTGCCGACACAGTCACAATGTTATTATATCGAACAATGAATAAGACTGAATTCTGTAAAATCATAGCGAGAATAGCTAACTTACTCATCAATATAATTGTCTCGTATCCAGCATTCCATTTATGGTTCATTCACTATATTATATTGTATATGACTGAATTTATCTATATAGTGAGTAAATATGTTAATGTTAAGTTGGATTATAGGCTTAACTATCTCCGAAAACGTAAAATTCTGCAAACGATTGAGCTCAAATTTTGACGCGATCGTTTTTATCTTTAAATTGAAACTCCATCAATTTTATCTATTGAATATTTCCACTTAAAAAAATACTGGTTCATCACATATAAATTCCAGATAAGTACTGAACCTTTATTCAAAAACAAGGTTCTCGAAAGCTAATAAAAGTAAGATTATAATATATGTGGCAACAGTTTGTGTTAGCCGCCTGCCCTTTCTTGGGCAGTCAAGGATTTTGTGGACCAAAATCCAGTCATGCAGGATTTCTCGGAACTGATGGAACCTTAGCCGCGAGTGAACGAATACGGGCTGTAGGATATTTTTTGTTTTATTTCTTACCTGATTCTCGTTTAAATCTTCAATCAAGATTGGATTGTTGTTTGATACCTATATTTCCTTCTTCTTTATTCGTGCTAGTTAAAATTTATAAGATGTTAAGCAACCGTGGATTTTTACAATTTAAATTTACATTTTTTTTAAATATATTAATGTGAGCATGGTAAAACTGAGACAGGGACTGTCAAAAAATAAATTTCAAAGCTGCAATCAGTTGAGTAAGTACCTACGGAGTACTAAAATGTTTCAGCAACCGGTTTACCGTCTCACTGCTGGACGCGAGTACTGACATAAACAATCTAAAATAAATATTTAAATGTCACCGTCTAATTACCAAACAATAAAGCTAAAAATACATGACATCAGATGTGTAAGTAACCCACAAGTAATTATTATTTATTGATTCCACGGACGTAATCACCTTCACTGCTTCGTTTATTTATGCAAATGATACGGCAGACATAATATTAATTCATCTAGTGTAAGAGATGGGCTCGGAGCCATTTTCTTTTATGTCTACGACCTAAGCCTTGAGTGAATGTTATTAGTTTTCGTATCACTGACTCGGTTGGGTGAACTTATTCCGCTTCCACATATGATAGTGTTAAGGAAGTGTTATAAATTTCGAAATATTTTCTGATTTATGACTATTTATACAAAGTAACAGTGTAACAGTATTGTTTTAACGGAATAAGCAATTGCTCCATCAATTTTACAAGTCTTTTGTAATATTTGAGATAGTGATTTACTGATGATTACCAAGTCAATGTGTTGTAAACAATGTTAAAAGATTTTAAGTGTATATAACAGGGTTCATAATCACCATGAAAAAAACCTAGAACCTACATTTCAAAATAGGTACCTACTTCAAAATTTAATTTTACAAAAAATCAGTGCAGCCCTATTGTCCTGTCTCTTAGTCCACACAACGTCATTCGTCAGCTGTGCGTATGTAACGCACCATAATCATCGTTTCACGCTCGATTGGACTGTAAAATAAGAAAGCTGATTCTGAGAAATCGATATTATTGATACATGGATTAATCGGTTGCTTGGTTGTTAATGAAGGGCTGAGCAAATGTAGGTACCTACTTAGTAGACCTTAGCCCAGAAATTTGATACCGAAGATAAGAATGATAAAACTTTAATCGTTTGTAACTGCAATTTGTAAACGAGTGTAACTTTTTATACAGTAATTGCTTCTCAGATATTCCAATAAATATACAGCTTGTTAGGTATTGCTTATTTACAGCAAATATAAACTTTTAAGGTTAGCAAGTTTTGCGTTGCCTTAAAACAAATGAGAATTGTTAAAAGCTATGATGATCGAAGTACCATACTCACATATACTCTGCTGGAAAAATATTATAAGCACTGCAGTTTTGAATATGCCTCTTCAATAAAATATAAAAATTATAGTATAATTAATAAATACCATAAACACAGTTACACTATTTATTAAATTCTTTCCTCTTCATAAACGATTTATAAACAATTTAAAGCCGTTAGATACCATAATCCAAAGCACTGTAAAATACTTCACACGGCCATAATAGCATTTCTATTACTTTAATCAACTAAATACAGTTGTGTAAGTTAACAGTTAACTTGCACATTAGCAGCCATTAAATTCTTTTTTTAAAACCAAATTTACGCGGGTTTATAATATATCTTTTCTATTGTTGTTTTTTCGCCACACAGTCAAGAACACAAGGCCCCAATGTTTTACTGCCTTACCTAGTCTAGCCTTTTAAAACATCTGTTCTCATATCAATGACATGTAAATTCTATTCTGTCTCTCGCTTGATAAGGAGGGAAGTGAAAAAACTGATATTTTTCTTACTCCTCCTATATAACTTCATGATTAATTTCGCTGCGGGTTCCAAGACAGTTAAAATCATTCCCCTGGGACACGTCGGACTTCATTGTCTCGACGATTTTCTGGATAGTTACTATTGTTGATCCTGGTTTACAGGAGTTGCAGTAGTAGGGATTTGGGTGGTGGGCAAGTCCCTTTATAAAAAAAAAAAATAGCCTTTTAAGGATGTGAGGTCATGTTTTAATCTACCCACACCAGGATTATTATGTTGATAGGCTTTTTAGTAATTAAATATGCATAATAATGTAAGGCTAACCTTCCATTCTCGTAGACACATAATGTAACATTATTCAGGTATTTTCATTTAAGGTAATCTTAGAACAAAAATATAGCAATTGTTGTTTTTAGTCATACCTACACTTTTATGCACCATTTTCATCCAACTGTCATGACAAAAGAAAAGAAAATAATAGTTAAAGACAAGTCTTCATAGGTACGATAAATGATGTTCAATGTATTCATAAATAAAACAATGCAAATTAAAACTTCAATTATTCTCAATGACATGAGTTGTTCCAATGTCCACTGGCTTCTAAAGATGCATTATGATAAATAATACAATAAAACTTGCCCAGATCATATAAATGACTATGCAATATTGTCGATTCCTTTGATGTAAATTAATTGTCGTACTATTCTACAGGTTATTGAACAATTTTCTATACCTTACGTAACCAATTAAATTGAATTGAATCGTCCTTGTAAGAGTGACGTGTGAATGTAATGGCGATGAAGTTTAATGGTTTAACTTGTTTATATAGTTGGCTTTATGATCCGTTTATGATTTATTAAACAATTAATGATTGGCAATATTATGTAATAAAACCTTACAAGTTATTCATAATTTATTATTGCCTTAATAGGCCTTATAGGCCTTAATAGTCATAAGTCATAACTTAGTAGTAGATAGGTAACTAAAATATAAAATTAAACTGCAATAATCAACTTTATAACAGGTCTCGTTAGAAAAATACTTAAGTGCCTATGATCAAAGTACAAACTGACTTCAAATATAAAGAACGAGACACACCTCCCCTCGGTAAAATCAAATTCAGACAATAAAATCATAGGCACAAACCATGTAATTGCTACATGCAACGGCGAAGTCGTATTCAAATCATATTTGCTAATATGAAAAGTAAACTCGGCTTAACGGTACACACCATATAAGTAGTATGGTGAAACCGTCCAGGGCAGTGGACCGACCATTTTTGATCATGTTTAGCGACCTCATACTAGGTACCTTAGACTCTGTCGGATTCTAAGACCTCAATTATCAAATGCGTATCGCCTACGCGCAGGAAACTGCTATTGTTGATCGAAGAGAAACTGTGACTGACCTGTAGCTTATAAAATATGATTGCAAAGGAAAAATACGCCTGATGAAGTTGTCCTGAAGCGGAGTGCCAATGATAATAGCGTTGCTATTGAACTCTTTTTACTGATATTATTGTTTGTAAATGTGACGGATGCAAAGACTGGAGGAAACTTTTACTCGAAGTAAAGTAAATATTGGCAGAAACCCAGAATCAGTAATGGAAAAGTTATTAAAAGTTAACAGGCCGATCATTTGTTTAAGTTTGCAACAATTCTGCTTGCTGCTACAAAACCAAATAACCAACACATTCCATGTTATTCATACTAAAGTGATTTATATCCAAATTTGAAAACAAGTAACGGCAATTTTCATCGTTTATTATATTTTTACTATACTCATAATGCATGAGACCTACCTCGAACCTTAAATATATAATACCGTAACTTTACAGTAATAATCGCTTCAATTACTAATCAATTCTCATACTGGACATATACCATATAAAGAGTATTAAAACCCATATTTAGTCTCAAAGAAAATAGATGAACAATCAACTTTGTCTTGTCCCTTCCGTTATAGAGACGATTTCAAACACGAAACGTCTCCTAACGCGACGATTGCACTTCAGACTAAATATTTACACATTGCATTACAAATGTTTTGTCTTTACTCAAACATTGCTGTAAGATGTTTAGATAACTTTGAATGTCATTCTAAATTTAGGCAATTGTTGGTTACACGCATACCTAAATGATTTGTTAAACATGCAAAAATATGTCATCGTTGGTTGTCGTTTCAATCAGTTCGGATGGCCATATGGTGTATTACGCTGACGCAACACTAACGACCACACCAGACCTCATGTTATTGACATGATTTGGTGTCATTACTAAAAACGCCTTCGCATAATATTAACTAGACGTAACAAAACATCTTATAGCAGCTGACGTAATAGAAAAGTATTGTGAGAAACAAAAAGATGTTCTCATGAGCTATGTGTTTGCGTACGAGCTGCATAGACATATTCTTAACGAGACTTTTTTTTACAAAAGTACACACAGCTGAACAGTAGGTATAATACAATTGTGGTAAATAAGAGTGCAATTGTATCAGAAGGATATTTATTGTTTACGATTAAAATACACAATGACGTGGAATGCGATCAGACCAGAGCAGAATCTAGAATATCTCAAGAAAAAAAACATTCCTATTGCTTGATGGAGATAGAGCTTATGTTAAAATAATTAAAATACTCTATGCATATTTAATATCAACTGAATGGACGCAGCAATTATACCTCGACATGTCTTTATATTTCAACAAAGACATGACACAATATAATTTAGTTTATTCTAGGCTACGAGACCAAATACACCACCTCAGATAACAATGCAAAAGCTTTAGAAGAATTATAAGTGTATGACGCATAACAGGTTTAACTACTATTATCTGTTCGTATTAAATAGAATGCAAAAATATGTAAAATGTGACAGTTTACATATATCGTGTTTGTCTCGGCCTTACGTTTTGGCGTTTCGTTTAATTATGGATTCCATTCGCCATCTGTCTTTCTCTGTATCTTCCTGAGAATTTCTTATATTTTTATCACCTACGCAAAATCTATGAAAAATATAATTGGATCTACATACGCTTTTATCTAGATTTAAAATAACTTTATGACCTCCTGTGTTTTCTAGATCATATTTAGGTTCTCCAACATCTGGTGTGAAGCCAAGAATAGCATCTGGGAGTGCCTAAGCTTTTTTTATTAGTTTTGCTCCGTAGGCGTCAACGTCAACACATTTTTAGTTTAAAAGGACAGAGATCGTTATATGCGTATTCAAATGGGGTCGTTTATACATTCTAAACTCATTCTTTTTTTTTATATTTTTAGAATTTTGCACTCTCGGGACTAAACCGCAAATGTGGCAAAACTGTTGTAACTTTTCAGTTTTTGGATCTAAATACTTCCTCTGTATTGTGAATTACCTTCGATGGTGCTAATGATGATGATGCTGCGGTACCACAATACCTACTCGTTTATCGTTTTAAAAAGCTATGAGCTTATTCACTAGAACATCATGTTCCGTGTTCTGATCAGATGCAGTACTTATACGTAATATAAAGTGACACATTCCTCAATTGAGCGGTAGCGTGCCGCGAGATCTCAAATTAGCGCCAATTTATGCCTCCGGACTGACTCACGAGCGTTCTATACGATGGCTAGGTGTTCATACCATCCTCGAACAGAACAACTAAAAAAATTAAATGAAGTTACCAAAAAGTCTTTACAATAACGCAATTAAAAAACGGAGAGGTAAAAGTGTTGCAATCATAATATTAATTATGATTGCAACACTTTTATCTTCAAAGCATAAAAAAAAAAACCTCAGTGAGATCCGTTATTCTCAATATAAGCATTACAAAAACGAATCTTCATAATCGTTCGTACAAACAAACGAATAGCTTTCAAGTCCTAAAAACAGTTCAATCAGCGTTTAATTCCTATCATCCGTGAAAACGATCAAAGAGAATCGTGATTACAAATTTCAACTAAAGAAATTGAACTAGAAAACCAAAGCTGTATGATAAAACTTCGGGTTCGGTAGTTACAACGACCTTGCTGGCAAATAATTGGGAGCTGACACAATTGGGCTCTTCCCAGCGTCGCCGTCGGGGACTCAGGATGTCAGGAGGTTACTCCACAGGTTCACGAAATCAAGTGCACCAATGATCTAATTTATGCAAGGACAATAATCAATATTATCTTCGTTTAAAGTTCAAAGTGCATCATACATATCTACTTTGTTGACAACTAGTAAACAAGATAGGTAGCTATAAAGTATATTTTATTTATATACCTAGGTAGTAGGTACTGTTTTGACTTTGAGTTTTCAAATGTTGCAGAGTCCTTTCACGTCTTAACACTTTTGTTAGCGTGAAATTCTCCATAAAATAGCTATTTCTTTATAACTTAACTAAACAAAGACAGTGAAACTTCACAAGAGAATTCCACCGAGCAATGTAGCGGGGACTATAAACTCTTTATCGTTTAATTGTGGTACGTGGTATAATCTTCAATAGTTTAGAAGCATAACTAATTTGAGAGAATCGTAAACTTGGTATTCAGAAACCTTTTTAATCTTCTACCGACGACGCCCGAGCACTCCAGCTATTTTATAAATCATTCGGGTTTTAGATATTATCGCTGTATTTGTATTAACTATCATTGAGTTCCATGATTTAATCGACAGAGTATTACTGTCGTTGTATCTTTGACTCAGAGCCGATCATTTGTATCGATTAACATTAAGTAGGTACCTATATATGAACCAATACCTTCGTGACATTAATAATAAATATCAATTTATGTTCTTAACAATATGGTTTTAATTAAAGTTTATCTTTTTTCCAGAATGTGGTGGACGATCACAGGAAACTTCGGAAACATTCTACCAATTGACTGGACTAAATCGTTCTCCAGGAAGATGCATATCCCTACTTTGAACCTTAATGAGAAAAAGGTAAAATAATCATTAGCTATAAAAACTCCACGCGCATTCTTAATTTGAATAGGCAGATGCTCAATAGTCTATATGTCAATGTAGTCTGTGTTATTATACAACATTGTTTATTATCTGTCTTTTTAGCTGTTTTTTTTATCATTATCATCACCCATTCTCATTTATTATTCATTAAAGAATGATGATTTGACTGTATGGGTGAGATTCCTTTGCTTTGTCTCTAACGAAAAAAAACAGTTTATTCTACGAAATATCAAAAGTATATACCTATCTGAAGCACAAGCACTTACTAACATATTTCTATGTAAATTCTGTTATAATACTCTTTCACATACTGTACGATGAAAGCTGCACTTAATATTGTTCATCGTTTCGTGGGAAAATGTAACGATCTATTATTTCATTACATTGAATTACTCATCAAAACTGCAATGGATGTTCTAGTTTATAATAAAGCTGAAATTGCAGTTTCTGAAACTCGAATCTGTTTGTAAGTCGAAACCATTGTGCGATTTATTTTTATAACAAAGTGCAATTCTGTTCTTTTTTTTTTTTTTAAGTATATCGTAAATCAGTTTACATTTGAGAAGTGGCTATATTGGAATAACTTGCCAAGTAATGCTGTTTACTTGTTGTTTAAAAATAACACAATCGAAATCTAGTTCCTATTACTTTATGCATAGGTATATATTTTATCCATTACTATCACATGCTCAAACGGTGAAGGAGAACATCGTGAAAACCTGCATGTCTGAAATATTTTCTGAATGGCGTGTGTGAAGTCCAGTAGTGCAGGGTACTACCCTAGCGTGGTGGACTATACCCTAATCCAACTCAAATAAGAGGAAACACGTGCCCAGCAGGGAGACAGTAAATGGGTTGAGGATAATGATGACATACATTTAAATACTTCATCGGTAATTTATTACTAAAGATAAAGGTGGTACTGTGACCACTAAGCTAAAGGACTATTGTTCGCGATACAAACATTTATTTTTATACTTAATCATCAATTGTATAAGGCTCAAATTTCGTACAACTTATGCTAAACATTGTCCTCGTGGTATTGTCATTTATTCTATAACGTCTAACATTAATTCCCTCAGAGTTCAATGACACCTGACGACGAAATCCATAGCTCAGAGGATGAGGCTGTGGCTTCGGATCTGGACATGCACGCTCTAATCCTGGGCGGTCTGCATCAAGACCACGAGTGCCCAGTTAAGACTGCTGATGAAGTAAGATATACTTATCATACCTACATCATAAACTACATATGTCTCCTTCTTTCTCCTCTCTCTTTTTTATTAAAATTATTCATAAAATAATTGCAAAACACTGAAGAACAAAAAAAATGTGTCATAACATTAATGGGCCAGGACCTATTTGACGTTTGTTATCTGTGTTTTAGACTTCTGGTCCCACATAGATAATTTTATATAATATTACCTAATATAAATTGATATAATAAATTGCTATTACGAGAATTCTCCCCATGCGTGTTCACGTAAAAAGTCACAGCATATTTGAGATATAGTTTTATATCAAATTATAAATAAGCTTTTGCCCTGCCTGCCTAGAATTGGTAATTTGGGTAACTCATTTTTTCATCATCATTCATAGCATCAATCTGCCTCATCATCATTACTTACAAAAAGCTAAATTATAAAAGGTATAAAAAATATCATATATCGTGAGACTATCTTCATACCAAATTTCATCGAAATCGGTTAAGCGGTTTAAGCGTGGAAAGGCTCATACATCTAGAGTTTCATTTATAATGGTAGTATGGATTACGTATGCGTGTTTTGATGTTTTGTCGTTATATTTATTTAGGTGATCCAAGAAATAGATGACATGATGCAAGACACTCCGTCATCGGAAGGCGACATCATAGAGTACAACGAGGCTCTGGAGAAAGGCAAGGAGGTTCTTAGCGCGCCGCTCTACGAAGACAGTAAGTACTTCATAATATTAATCATTATTTCACCTGTCATGAAAAAATACCAGTATGTAATACATACTGGTATTTCTTTCATAAGCTGTGATGGTGGTGGGACCAGTGCGCTGTGAAGTCAAAGTTCTCGAAAAGTTACGCACTACTGACTTTACAAAGTTACGTGCTTATTGACCACGTGCTCAAACATAAGAGAAAATATTATTGTAAGCAAGTCAGCCAACCCGCCCTGCGTCATGGTTAAAGCCTTATCAAACGAGCGGAGACCCGTGCGCAGCAGTGAGACTGTATAATATGGGTTGATGATGATTCTTTCCGTGGTTTAAAATCTCGGAATGGAGAAATGTTTGTGGTACGAGAATGGGCATTTAAGTCATGGATATTTCTATGTAGGTATACTATGCGTGTATTTACAGAAAAAATATATCAATGTAGTGTATCAATCATCTACATAGTATCCGTAACACAAGCCTGGTTGTTTGGCTCGAAACTAGATACCGTTGTGTAATGACGATTATTATATTTAATAGAATTTAATAGTTATATGTTCATGAAATTAAAAAACCAGTACTTAACTAATACTAATAAACCTTTAAGAACAATAATTATACCGGTATATCTGCATGCAAGTCCCCTTGGTTAATAGGTGTGGCATGCTGTCTGTAGCTTTCACGGCGATGACAAAATATTTTAACATAAAAATGTCGTATACATATTTCAATATTTGATAATAAATTGTCAGATAATTTAAACTGTTGTTTCCATTTTGCTCATAAGTAGATTCGATTTTCACAGTCAACTAATTAAAATACTTATAGGTAAATATTATTGTAAGAATTTTATTGCGGTGTATTGATATTATCAACCGACGAAACAATAAACGGAGGAGGTTCTCAAGTCAACGTGTATATTTTTTTTTATTAAGATGTTTCAGATCCTTTACAGCACCCTTGTTGAAGGAAAAACTAATAGACGCTGTAAAGGTATATATAATCGCGTTAAAATCCTTAAAAATAAGTTTTGTTACAATGTTTAATTATGCGATAACTATGTGATGTAAGTAGACCACTCATTAAACCTTTCAATTAAACCTTAAAATACGCAGATAAGTACTTAAATGGTTAAATATCTTGGTGACAATGGTTACCTTATGTAAGGTTGAGAATATTTTAATTACTACGAAAAACCAACTGAAATATAATCATATTTTTCTCACGTAATACCAATGCAAACCCTGTTAATGTTTGAAAACGTACGAAGGTCGTAGCAAATTTTGTTAATTGAACATAAACATCCCATACATGAATCATCCTCAGTCGGATCTCTGCTAGAAACATTTATGAGAGGATGTCATACATATAAATATAGATCCATCAACTCCATGTGCATGTTAATTAAAAAGGACAAATATAGTTTTCTTAAAATACACAACTACTTTCATTGAGGTAATGTTACACTTTGTATTTAAATGTTCCTCCACAGTAGGATAAAAATCTGGTGCGCGTCTTGTTCATTACTTTCGCCTTGACCATTTTGATGATTCCTAGTTCCTATTCCTAGTTATCTGATTGATATTAAACATAATTATGAATCATCTCTGTAAATTATTTAGCCCTTCCCCCCAAATATGTGAAAACTATTTTGTGACGCTCATGTTAGCCTTAGTATTTTATCGATAAGTGTGTGTGTGTAAAGAACCTTAAACGTCTACTATGAGAACTGGTCCGGTTTGCGTTTTATTACCCTTAATGCAGACTCGCGCGCCGTGTATTTCTGCACCCAATGACATAATTGATTCCGTTGGTATTTGTAACTTTTTGTCACATTATAACTAATTGCTGAATACGTTTTTTATATTGCGCTTGACTTAAAAGCGTGAGAAGGTTTTCAAATAACAACAATAGTGACATAACTTGTTGACAAAGTATGTTTTGTTATTGCAACTTTCGTTGACAGACATTGTATGTTTTCACATCTTTTGGGCTACCTACCTATTGTTTACAATAGTTACTTGTCGTGGACTAAGTTAGACACAAGCAGCTTCGCTATTTTTATGGATTTAATGTTGACGGGAACCGGGAAGAAGTAAAGTGTGAGACTTAACTGAGGTTCTAAGAGTTAAATAAAGGCATATAAATGCCTTGTCTTGCGCTTCGCTTTGAACATGTATTATCTATATACCAAGTTATAACTTAGGTTTACAATACAAAAACTCAAAGCTCTCACCGCAATACGCAAAATACCTTCCTAAACTCGCAACTTCCAGATTTCGTAACTTCCAGACTTGAAGCTATAAAGATAATTGTAGGAATATATTATCGAATGGTAACGAACTACATCATAATATGACAAACGATTCAACGTCGTGATTTTTGTGGTATGGTCTTATGATATACTTAAAGGATCGAACCAGCGCGGCAGCGTTTACTTTGGTACCGGTGATAAGTACAATTCACTTTAATTCAATTCAGTTCTCGAGTACTTAGGTATCAAATAAAGTTTACGCTAGATATTATTATTTTTTAGAAAAAATAAACTGAGTTAAGTGAACGATTGTAGGTCACAAAATCTATTAAAGAATAACATTACATTCTGTAATAAAACGAAAGTGCGGTTGTGTATACGAAAATTTATCAGAAAAACGGAGATGTATTTTAGTTATAACAGTATCTGAAAATACAATATTTATCAGCGTTAGAATGAAGGCTGTCAAAAAATTTACCGAATAAAATAGTGTGAAAGCAAATCACAAATTGATCAATAAAGCTCTCAATTGTCGTCATTCGATATGGGCGTACAATCTCGAGTACACTGCCGATGCCCGACGCGGCGGGCGGCGCAACGGCCGATTCTTTCGCCCGAGTGCGTTCACCCCTGCGCTTGCGATTAATTTGGCGCACTTTGTTTTCTCAACCTCGTATGTACTACGTTTATTCATCTGTGCAATACGTACATCACATAAAATATAGCTATTTTATAGCCTAATTAAGCTTTATAAAATAAATTATGTTTTTTTAAACATCTAATAAATTTACTCTAGCGTGAAGAGAAATGAGTACAATAGTAAACAGTGGAATGCCTAGTGAAATATATATTTATAGAATAACTAAAGATGTGAGGAAATATAAGAATGTTTACGCATTTCATGGAAACCTAGTTTTTAATCCGTATTTTTACATTGGATTCAGCAGTCAAAACAGTGAGTCAGATCTTCATACTAGCTATTATCTACTTTAGCAGATCTAATGAACTATGCAAAGAAACTAGGCACATAACTGCTAAGATCACATTCACATCGTAGATTGAAACTTGAAAACTAATAGGTAGGTATATCATCATCATCATTATATATCTACGGAACGAAAATTTAAAGAAATGTGTATTATACATTATAATACAACCTTTTTGAAGCCCTAGTAATTAGGATTACTAGGGCTTAAAAAAATCAGTGAGCCGTCACGGGACGCCTGGCAGATGTGAAACATCGACATTATTTTGTAAAAGTAATATGCAGAAAAGAACATATTGTGATAGGAACTAAATATGTCATAATGATAAAATAAAATATTACGTTTTTTTTCCACATCAATAATATATAAGTGTTAAAAGAAACATATTAACACAAACTCAAAGAGGTTTAATACAATTCACAATTCGAAAAAAAAAGGTAAACTTGAAAATAGAACTGAAATCAAATTTAAATTTCGCGAAAGCGTCGCCACGCCAGAAATCGGTTTTACGTGCGGCTATAGATGTTTCACATCAAAAAGGTTGTATTAAGTACTATTAAGGCTCCCATACAAGGGTATGGGAGCCAAGGAAATCGAAATTTAAAAAAAAATCTCAACTGGTACATCTTAGCTTTTCTTTAGGCGAAGATTATTTATCCAGCACGTTTACTAAAAAAATATTCAAGTATTATGGAGAAATATTTTAATTGACAATTTGACATTGCAGAACTGCGCACATACTCGCTGGCTCAACTGAACGAGATATTCATGGAGCTAGAAGTATTGATCCGAGAGTTTTCCGAAACTCTTATCGCCGAGTTGGCTCTCCGCGACGAACTCGAATACGAAAAGGAGCTCAAGAATACCTTCATTTCGCTGCTGCTGGCTGTTCAGAACAAGAGGCGCCAGTACCACATGGAGAAGAAGAAGAGACCGCAGCCGCCCAAGTCGCCTAACTTGAACAATGGCCATTCAGAGCCTAAGGTAAGCATTATAAAATAAAAATGCTAACATTTTTGGTCTCATACTGGAATACTGAGTTCGTCTCCCATTGGTATTTTGGAATTTTATATGAAATTTATTTGAGGTTCGAATATTAGTACAGGGAGTAATATTATACGCTATGTTATCGGGCATACATACACTAAAAAGGCAGGCAATGCCTTGTTGACACCTGACGACGAAGATCACGGTGGCGGCTGTATTCGCTTACCATGACATGCGGGTGCATGTTCGTTTATTCCATCTGCTATATTTAAAAAAATTACTATGGCCATGTCAAATAAGATACTGTAGTTCGCAGACTTTATTTCAAAACATTGAAGCAAATTGTAAAGTCGAACTTACCTCTAATAACAAGCAAACAGTGAAAGTTATGCAACGGATTAGTAAGGCTCTCGTTACGAAATACGCTAACAATTTAAAACGAATCAATTATACTCCGTCGTGACTAAAATATTCACGACTCGTTTTAAAATAAGCCTTCTTTTATTGATATTGCTAAGGTTATGTCCACATTCGAGCAAATATCAATACAGACAGAGGTCATTTCAAAACCTACTAAATAAGTAAGGTACACTTATGACATTCAATACTGTAAATCGAGATGCATAATATTCTAAATAAAAAAAATACAGTCGATTTGATAACCTCCTCCTTTTGGAAGTCGGTTAATAAAAAAAGCTGTGATAGTTTAGTAGAGTGACCAGTAACTGTAAAGTCAAATATCTTGAGTTCGACCTTGAGGCACCAATGACTTCGAAGATATTTGCGTATTTAATATCACATGCTCAAACTGCGAAGGAAAACATTGTGAGGAAATATCCACGCTTAAGAGATAATTCTCGATAGCGTGTGAAGTCTGCCAATCAGCTCTAGCGTGGTGGACTATAGCCTAATCCGTCTTGAATGAGAGTAGTCCAAGATCCCAGGGCCGCCAGACGTCACGTATTTTCTGACGAACCAAATGTGGATTATTGAGTAGTGCTAGTATGTACTAAGAACGCATGCCTACCAGCTATCTTGCCTAGTGGGCCAATTTTCAGGTATCAGGTAATCAAGGTACACACAAATATTACTTACCTCACGTAAATTCTCCAAGCTGATTTTTACGTATATTGTAGGCAATATCCTTAAAAATAAGTTGCCAATTAAATACTCCCAGACACTTTCCGTCGGCCATATTGCTTTGCAGACGCTTTAAAGCTCCCGAAGGAATTAATCAACTTCACGTAAATTATGATGTTCCATTCTAGTAAAAGGTTTCAAAATAGTTGTGACAGATGACAGACCGATCATAGGAGCCAATCATCCCCCTTAATTCAATTTTAATGCCACTGTGGGTAGGAGCGTGAGGGTATTATCAACGCGCATGAGAGTGAGCCAGATTGCGAATATGCGGAAGTCTAGGGGATGATTGGCCCCTTGGATCGCTCCGTCTTCTCGTAAAAGGTTTCAAAATAGTTGTCTGGTGGAGATATAAACAATGGAACATCATAATTTGCGTGAAGTTAATTAATTCCTTCGGGAGCTTTAAAGCGTCTGCAAAGCAATACGGCCGACGGAAAGTGTTTGGGAGTATTGGCGACTTATTTTTAAGAATATTGCCTACAATATACGTAAAAATCAGCTTGGAGAATTTACGTGAGGTAAGTAATATTTGTATGTACTTTGATTACCTGATACCTGAAAATTGGCCCACTGGGCAAGTAAGCTAGTAGGCATGCGTTCTTAGTACATACTAGCACTACTCAATAACCCACATTTGGTTCATCAGAAAATACGTGACGTCTGGCGGCCCTGGGATCTTACTCTAGAGGAGTCTGGTGCCCAGTAGTAGTACAATAACTGGGTTTGATGAAAAAGTCATTTTATGCAAACACACCACAAAATGCATTAATTTTGATAATGAATAATTCATTATATTTCCATATTTAATTTCAAATTTGTTTAGTTTCCGTATATTTTTTACATGTAACAACCTTGTACGTGTGCATTGAATTTATTTTTCGAAACTACTAAATGGCATTATATTATTATCTGTGGCGCGTGTCGTAACAAATGGAACGACATATTATTCAAATTTCAGTAGCACAAAATTTTGTACATTCGATGTTTCTTAACATAACATACCATTAAGCCTGTTGTTTCCAAAGGGTTAGGCAGAGGTGTCCTAATGTACACCCACATTACGCCAGTATATTTTAGGTCCTATGTAATAGCGGGAGAGCCTAATTGCCATCCGAGCACTAATCCAAACTCCGAGCTGCAACTGAGTATTTCACAGAAAATCTCAATATCTCTCTTGCTCAGCAGTGACACTTAAGACCTAAACCAGCTAGGGAGTTTCTTTATACGGATTGGTTCAAATAACATATTATTTTGAGTTAATTATGTATAAGAATATGTGAACGAAAAATTCAAATCATTGCCTCTACAAAATATATTTAAATTGTTGAAATAAAGATTATGAATTATGTAAACTAATTAATATATTGTTTTTATTTTCAGTACTTGACTACAGTTATTCCTTTCCACCTAGACAACGGGCCCCCAGACAACCAGTCGCTTCAAGTGCTCATTAAGAGTAAGTATAAATAATTAATTACATATTTATCTTCATTGCATAAAACTACGATCACTGTTTATTCGTGAAACGACTCTCAATGAAACAGTTACCTACCATTAATTAAATTATTATTTTATTTACTAATTCTTTTGTTTTAGTTTTTAATTTGAAGTAGTTTTACGCTTTACGCTAATTATCTTGTAATATAAAAAAAACTGAAATATTTTTTTAATTAACCTGAGTAAAATATTGGTAATTCTACATGTATGCAAACAAACGTCATTCTACAGCAAACAATATTACTTGTTTATTGTAGACTAAGAGAGAGAGGGTTTACCCCCCCACGCGGGGAGGCTGCCTCGAATAAAGCTTCCCAAGATTCTGACCATATATATAAACCACATTTGGGCCATATTTTTATTTACATGTTCTGTCCCGAGCCCCCCGTTTTCAACAAAAACATAATTTAATACATCTATTATTCTTGAATTACAGTTCTAAAAGCGATCAACGAGGACAGTCCCACCGTGCCGACGCTATTAACAGACTACATTTTGAAGGTTCTGTGTCCAACATAAATACACAGTCAAGCTCTAGCCAATTGAACATGTGACGTCTAACAAAAATTGTGGAAAATATTTTAAGGAGGACACTTAAAAAAACAAAATTAGTCTGTTCACACACTGCCCCACTCTACGCTAGGAGTGCGTGGCGAAGGAGCCATTGAATGCGTTTTCTGTGTGTTGCAAATTCTACGCGTGTTAACAATTCAAAGAGTGTATTTCAAACAATGTAAGAACACGCATTCCCGCACACACCTTAATCATATAAATTTTGAATTGGATGTTTCCAAAAAATGGTGAAAAAGACTCAAAAAATAATAAATATATCTCTTACTCTCTTGAAATATTTTACAACACTTTTGCTAGACTTTATTCACTGAACACATTCAACAATTCAACATTTGCACTACACACGTACAGCAGTTCTAGCCCATATCATTGTCTACACGGTCTATTTTTGTTCACTTAGAATATATTTAATAAAATAGGGTATTATCGGGGCACTTTTACAGTGCGATTAAAGGTGCAAAAGGTCTTTCTCGATTGATAAAATAACATTGGAATCGTATGACAGCAAAATGTATGCAAAATAATTATATATTGCTGGTATTGAAAATCATATCCAATTTCAATTATTTTCATTGCTCAGAATTAGTATATTACTATAGCACCTTTATCAAACTGTCTTAATTCACATTTAAAATAGAGTAAATTATTCAATAAATAAAAATATTAATATTTAATAATCATCTTGTATATGCATTGAATAAAATATAGAAACACCAATACACAATACAAGACAATTGATATCCTAGTTATTATAATTTGCAATGTTCTATTACATTTATAACAACAATATATTTTAAACAAACAAAAATGTTGTTGTTCTGTTGAAATGTTCACGTCTTTGCCATAACAACAATTCTTTTGGTGGTTAACTCCTAGTGTTAAATATATATTCAACTATATTTTTATTTGCATAAATGAACTGTGATATCATTAAAATAGTTTAATTAATGCTTCATTTTAAGTTTACACATAAATACTTCTTTATTTTATTTTAATGTCTCTCAAAATTATTTTAATTTTTTTTTATTGTCATATTTCATCGATTGTCACTCAGAATGTAAATTCAAGTGTAAATATTTTAAAAGATATCTATATTGAAAAGTGGAATTGTCCTCTCAAATTAAACGTCTAACTAAACTTAATTAAGGTTTGTAGGTAGGTACTCAAAAGAGGCTTGTAAATAGTGTTTAAATATCAGCTTCTAGAAAGTGTAGCTTAACTATTATTTTAACTATTGACCGTAACTTGTCTTTTTATTATAAGAACATCGAATTTTGTTAATATTTTATTTTACACACTAGTGTTTAGCTTAGTGTTATAATATGCCCGAAATAAATCAGCTAACTATAATTTGTAGTAATTCCATTAATCATGAAAATTTTAAGTAGATGTATTTAAAACATTGTTAGATTTAAGTTATATCTCTAGTCTCAACATTAGTAGTCATAAACTTGTTATTACTTTTAAACAAGACGGTGGGCGGCGCGGGGAGCTTGGATGTTCAATAAGGTGTAATAATCGCATTATATAAAGTATGTAAAATAACTATTGTTGTAATTTTGAAAACATTTTATTTTATGTCCTTAAAATCTGTTTGCAAAATTATTTATTGCGAATGCTTTTGTCGCACATGAAATTAAGTCTATTAGTAAAATCACCTATTTGTTGTGCATAATAATGTGTGGAATGAATGGAATGGACATGATACCCAGTGGGCTCAGATAACTTTTAAAGTAAAAATATTGGAGTGACGTCACACTGCAACCGTTTGTTCGAATTAGGCTATATTGACAATCTAGAATGACAGCCAATTGTCAACGAACTGTCAATTTTGAAAAAGGTGTTTGCGCGCATTATGTACGTGTTTGTATTTCTTTAGTAAAATTTGAAGTCGTTTATGGTGTGACGTTACTTTATTTAATATTTATTAAATATTTATGAGAAATGTACACGTGAATAAATAATATTACTTATTATCATCAGTCTATCTGACTTTCTGGTTAATGAAGTTAAGTGACTATTTACAGTCAGTGAACATATTGTAAGTACCTGGTCGAAATAAAGGAGCTTGAATGACATTTTTTATTTTAAATTTAGTCCTAACTTAATTTCTTAAACGAAAATTCTTTTCGAAAACCGAAATACAGGATTTATCTTTTTTTTTATGAGACATGCTCACTACTAATTCCCTACAGCAACTCCTGTCAGCAATAGTAACCATTCAGAAAATGGTCAAGACAATGAAGCCCGACGTGTCCCCGGGGAATAATATAAACTAAGAATATTGGAACCCGCGGCTAAATTAAATTTAAAAACATAAAATAATAGGAGTAGATAATAAAAATATCGGGTGTTGCGTCGCAGCCCGGCCACAGTCGATTTCGTAACATAGAGACATATCAATCAAATGTTCTTAAATTGTTCTTGCAGTACCAACGAATAGATTAATTGTACCACAAGTATATCTTGTAAAAAAAGCATTTGTTTGTGGCCGGGCCATACCGTATACGTTGCAGCCCGGCCACGTGTATATTTTCTGGTAGGATGCCCAGAATGTTCTTAGATATAAACCAAATAAATGTTCCTTTTATGTTCTTTATTTTTTTCAGTGAAATATACCAAGAGAAACGCATATATTAACAAAAAAAATATTTCAAATAACAATTTCACTAAGCGCCTGTAGAACTAAAATAGCACGCCTGTTATTTGTACAAATTTGCTGACACATCTCTAGGAGCAATGCCTGTAATTTCTACAGGCACCACGGGAGAAATTAATCCTAAAAAGTGAGCTATTGTATCAATTTGTATATGATTCCAATAATAGGTATGGCAAAAACGTTTAAACGCACGGAAATTCATCCTAGTCGCAACAAGTTCCGAGTAGTAAATCACCCCAGATATAATTTGCAAACTGTCAAACATAATATTGCGTTCAACATGCTATAGACTTCACTGCCACAGGATATTATGAGCAGGATAGGATTTAGCTTTATCGGAACATACTATCACGGCTAATAGCCTACACCTTGGGGTGTTCTGGTGTACACCTGTACTCCACTCGTATAATTTAAGTCTCATCTAATAGGGGCGAGCATATTATCATTGTCAACATACGATGACAATGATAATATGCTCACGTCAACATATGATGCCCCTGGATTTTCTCATCATGACCTTATTTTCCTGTCCTACGATCTTAAACCTCCTAAACCTAAACCTATATTCCAGTACAGGCGTGCCTTTGCTCGTACGGACAGGGAGAAACTTCAACTCGATGCTTCGAATATTAACTGGGCATCCTTGGAGGAAGCTGCTTCCATTGATGAGAAAGTCGATATCTTCAACAATACTGTAGTCAAACTTTATGATAACCATGCTTGTTAGCGACGATTAAGTATACGTATGTTTTGAAATAAGTAATAAAAATGTTTGATATTGTAATACTAACGTGTATGTGTATATAATAAATATAATATTAGCTACGATTAGGTTTTACATACTGATAAGATAAGGCATTGTTTACATCTTTTCATGTTAATATTAGAATAGAATTAAGTGTTATGTTTTTTAAATTTTTCAAAAGGTATTTAGGTATATTAGATAAGGATTTTTTTTTGATAAGAATAAGTGCGAATAAGTGGTAAATCTAGATATTAAGTGTAAATAAATGGTGTTTTGAATTGTGTATTATTTCCCCCATAATCTTAAGTTTAAGTTAATCTTATTAGTTAATATAATCTTATAAGTGTATATTAATCTTATTAGTAATTTTGATCTTATAGGTTTAATATTAATACATAAGAGATAAAATGTAAACCCCACAGAGAGTCCGTATTTTAAAGTGAAATAAATAGAAAATACGCGAACGGCTCTCTGTGAGGTAAAGATTCGCCGTACGTAAGGAAAGTGCACGCCCCGCCTCCTACGCTGTGATTGGCCGAAATGTACGGCCTCTGATTGGTCTTCCAATCACAGCGCCTACATTTTTTGGGCAAAAATAGTATAAATTAAGACGCGTTTTCTATGGCGGCATGCACATGACTCGCCCGCTGACGCTCGCTGCGAGAGGACGTGCCGCTCTGCGCTGCGCTCTCTCCCCCGAACGCCCTACGCTGTGCTCCGTCGCAGCGATCTCCGTAGTCGCCCCGACGGCTACATCAGATTAATATTAGTTTCAAAAGCTGCCTTTTTCAAGGCGGTGGCTGATTCTAATATTGTCAAAAACGTTTTTGCCCCCTCAGGGTAAAACCACAGTTTCGTGGTCCTCGGTGGAAACCTAACGGTGTAAACCAAACCGAGTGGGGCGTTGACCCAATACGCCCGCCGCGCCCCTTCAGGGCAAAGCAAACCATTGGAAGGAGCTAGGACCACCGGCCTTGGGGGATCTCCTAGTCGACCCTAGCTCTAACCCCGTTCTCTTCACAGCTTCTCTAGTACTTTGGGTGCACTGCGCCCACTGTACTGGAGCATAGGAACCCGTTCGCACAATAAGACTGGCGACGGGAGACAAGCTAGGGCTCACCGTAGGCACACACACCTCCCTGCCTATACCCGGCAGGGAGGGTTCACACACCTCACTCACCCCCGGGCCCATCCAACCCGGGGAGTTAGTCAAGTTAGGTGAATTTGATATCGTCGGACTCACCATGTCCGACTCCAATCTTCTTCGACTATTGAAGGAGGTCCTCCTAAAGGACCCTGACTTCTTGGCCAAATATGGTCATCTTCTTTCCCCAGAGGAACCCTCAGAGGCTCCGCTAGTCCCGGGCATTGATTGCCCGCTATCGCCAGATGGCGACAATTCCGGGAAATCCGATTCCCAGTCCTTTTATGACGCCGACCTTTTGTCGGCGGAACCGCAGGTAGAGACCCCCTCAACCTCCGCCATTGTTAGTGACGCACGTGCGTCGCAAACAATAGTCCCACCTGTCCCGATGGACACCGCCCGTTTCTCCGAAACTGAGTCCGATTGTACTCAATCGGATTCCTCGGAATCCAACTCTTCCGACGGCTACACAGTCGTCGGTAAGGGTAAGAAGCGTCTCCTAAAGGAGCGCAAAGCCGCCGCGAAAGCCGCTAAGCTTGCGGTTGATTCTCATTCGCCGTCCCCCTCCCCCTCCCCCTCCCCGTCCTCCTCTAATCCCCCCACCTCTCGCCCTCTTACCGCCTCTGCGTCGTCGCAAGTAATCCCCCCCCATCGCCCACAGCCTTCCCAGGCTGTCACCCCCAAGAAAAGTCCCACTCCACCCCCACTGATAATCCACGACAAAAATCTGTGGGTGTCCATCTCGAAAGCGTGTATTGATCGCCGGATCAATTACAGCTATGCGAGAGTCATTGCCGAGGGCATAAAGGTTCAGGTACCGACGCCCAATGACTACAGGGAATTCTCCCAACTCTTAAGAGATAGGAATGTACAATTCCATACTTATGCCCTCCCCGATGAAAAGCCTCTTCGAGTCGTAATTCGCGGAATCCCCGTCGAATTCGAGACCCAAGACGTCAAGGATGATCTCATAGAGCAGAACATCCCAGTTACACACGTGCACCGCATGCACGCGGGTAGAGACGGTACCAGATACAACATGGTACTCGTTATCGTCCCCAACTCTAAAGAGGGCCAAGCCATCTTTAGAATCCGTTCTGTTTGCCACATAGTAGGCATTCATATTGAGCGCCCACACAAGGGTGGACCTATTGGGCAGTGCCACAACTGCCAACTCTACGGGCACTCAGCTCGTAACTGTTACGCCAAGGCCCGCTGCGTGAAGTGCCTTGGTGATCACGCCACGTCGGACTGCACACGTCCTAAGAACAGGGACCTCTGCACCGACCTCCCATCTTGCGTCCTATGCAAGACCCAAGGCCACCCGGCTAACTACCGAGGTTGCCCTATGGCCCCCAAGTCTAAAAAGACCAAACGGTCAACCGCCAAACAGCAGAGGGAATACCCCTCTACTGCCCTCCCCACCCGTCTCGGCCCTCAGAGGCCCTCCCCGTGGAGCGCACTGGATAATCACCAGTCGTTCCCCGCTCTAAGACCGACAAGAGCAGCTGCCAACATCCCAGCGCTCATGTCCCTTGCCCCCAAAACCCAACCCACTAAGGCCCCAGCACCTCTGCCGCCATCTACCTCAGCCCCGGCCCCTCAGGCCCCGGCTGCCCGGGCCCTGGCCCCTCAGGCCCAGGCCCCCCTGGTCTCGGCCACTCAGGCCCCGGCCCCTCAGGCCCCAGCTGCTCGGGCTCCTCCAAAACCTCTCATGGCCTCCTACGTGCCCGCTCCTATGCCGATCCCAGGAATGTATCCCCCTATTTCCCCGTCAGACGGGAGGACCCTTAGTGCGTTCTCTCTTTACTACTTCTCGTTTGTCAGAGACATTGAGCGTATCAAGCTCATAGTCCAGGAGCTGAAAGCCCGAGAGGGCACTCCTGACGTCATGATGGTAGGGTTGGAACATCTAGACCTGTTCCAACATTACATAGACATGCGTTTCTAATGGATAACATCAGCAACGCAGGTCGCACTAAACCCAGATCCCTAAAAATAGGCTTCTTCAATGCCAATGGCATTTTCGGTCAACGAGATGAGATCGCCGCCTTTCTACGCGACCATCAAATTGACATATTCCTAGTACAAGAGACATTTCTAAAGCCCTCCAAGAGGAACCCTGGAATTGCAAACTACAAAATAGTGCGCAACGACAGGACTAACTCTGGCAAAGGAGGCACCCTCATTTACTACAGAAGATCCCTGTACTGTATCCCCATAGATCCCCCCTCACTTCAGCATATAGAGACCTCTATATGTCGAATAGGCATGACCGGTCATCAACCAATTACGGTGGTATCCACCTATATCCCCCCCTCCTCCACCACTACTTCTTTGAGATCCGACCTCGAAACGCTCCTTGGCTTGGGGAACTCCGTTATCATAGCGGGTGACCTCAACGCCAAGAACATCGCATGGAACTGCCACTCTAACAACCCGAGAGGCAGAGAGCTAGATACTTTGAGCACCTTGCTCAATTTCGACATCATAGCTCCCATGGCACCCACCCACTATCCTCACAACCCAGACCACCGCCCGGACATACTAGACGTGGCCCTCTTCAAGAACGTGAACTTACGTTTACGCTCCCTTGAGACGCTTCACGAACTAGACTCCGACCATCGACCTGTCATCCTAGACTTAGGCCCCCGTGTAGGTTCCCCCGCCGATGACCCAGGTCAAACCGCTCCAACAAAGGTGATCACGGACTGGAGGAAACTTGAGGAACGCCTCAAGTCAACCACCTCCTCCGCGCACCTGGACGCCATTCCCGACACGATCGCTTCGGCCTCCGACGCGATAGGTGCTATCGACTCTCTCACCAGTCACGTACAGTCCGTAGTGAACGATTGTTCACGGCGGGTTCCTGCGGAGGACGACCTCCGTTGGAAACTACCGGACGACGTGCGTGAATTGATGACAGAGAAGAACGCGGCAATCAGAGCGTACGACAACTTTCCTTGTGAGGCGAACCGTGCTCACATGCGCAATTTACAGCGTGCTGTAAAGAAACGCATTTGTGAAGTACGCGAATCTCGCTGGGACAATATGTTGAGCGACCTGGAGCCGACTCACCTGGCCTTCTGGCAACTCGCTCGGAAGCTGAAGACCGAACACGTGTCCGCTATGCCCCCACTAAATCGTCCGAATCAAAGCCCCGCCTTTGAGGATGATGAAAAGACCGAATGCCTAGCCGACAGTCTAGAGGCTCAATGCTCCCCCAGCACTCAACCGGTCGACCAGGCTCACCTCGACAAGGTGAACGCCGAGGTCGAACGAAGAGTCGCTCTCCCACCCCCTCCTCCACTAACCCCAGTAGGCACCCAAACTCAAGTCGACGACCCTGTCCCCCCCGCCACCCCCGAGGAAGTCCAGTCAATCGTCAAAAAATTACGCCCCAGGAAAGCCCCCGGATCAGATGGTATCACCAATAAGGTGGTCAAACTATTCCCCGCTCAGCTCATCATGCTAATGACCAGCATCTTCAATGCGGCATTAAGCAACAACATCTTCCCGCAAACCTGGAAATGCGCTACCGTCATCGGTATCCACAAACCGGGCAAACCCCGCTCCGAGCCTACCAGCTATCGCCCCATTAGTCTTCTCAACGTACTTGGGAAGATCTACGAAAGGCTTATCTACTCCCGACTTAAGGATTTTGCCGAATCTAATCATCTTCTCCCAGACGAGCAGTTTGGTTTCCGCACCAAACATTCTTGCCCACAACAAGTGCATCGCATCGTCGAACACATCAGTGCTGGATTCCAGCGCGGCTGTATGACGGGCATGCTATTCTTCGACGTAGCGAAAGCTTTCGATAAAGTTTGGCACAACGGCTTAATATACAAGCTGTACTCCCTCAACGTGCCAGACCGTCTCGTGCTTATCATTCGGGACTTCTTATCGAACCGTAGCTTTCGCTATCGTATTGAAGGCGGCGCCATGTCGTCTCCTCACCCGATAAGCGCCGGAGTCCCTCAAGGCTCAGTGTTATCACCCCTCCTCTTCACGCTATACACTAGCGATATCCCTAAAAAAGGCAAAACACGATTAGCTCTTTTCGCCGACGACACGGCTATATATTATACCGGCACTAGTCCGGTTCACATCGCCAAAATCCTCCAATCCTCAGTCACCGCCCTCGGCGAGTGGTTTAGGAAATGGAGGATTGAGGTGAATCCCACCAAGAGCGCAGCTGTCCTCTTTCACCGCAAGAAAGAGAATCATTTCTCCACCCCAGTTCCTCCGATTTCCCTATTCGGCAAGCAAATCCCATGGGAAAAGCAAGCCAAATACCTGGGCGTAATACTAGACAGGAAACTTACGTTCCGTGAGCACATAAGGTCGGTGCGCGGACGCGCCACCTTCGCTCTCGGTCGTCTGCACTCTATCCTCAATGCACGGAGTAAATTGTCCCTTAGGTGTAAGGTGAGAATCTACTCGATGTGCATCCGCCCCATCATGACCTACTCGAGTATCGTATTCGCACACGTCGACGGTCCCAGCATAAATCGTATGCAAGTCATACAGAACCGCTTCATGCGTAAGGCCACGGATGCCCCGTGGTTCGTGCGCAATAAGCAGCTTCATGTAGACTTAAAACTGCCCACCATCAAGCAGTACCTAAAACGTGCTTCGAAACGATACTTCGAACGCGTCCCCCATCACCCGAATCCCTTGTTAGTCCAGTGCACCGACTATAGGCCCTCCGCGATCAGTTCGGTACGCCGCCCCAGACACGTCCTCTCTTATCCAGACGACGAAACCACTCTTCTCCAAGAGTCAAATCCCGAGACCAGCACTCTCACACTCCACACACGTCTACCTAAATATCGTCCTCGCCGGCGAGGCCCGTCGCGACGTCCAGTAAACGTTCCCTCCCGTCCCTTGCTCGAGCCGGCCCGCGCCGAGCCTGTAGCTTTAAATTCGCCCCTAAATAATCAAATCCATGATCCAGCCGTCCCTAGCTGTCCTCTCAGCAACGCCCTAAGCCGAGGTCCGAGCCCCATTCGGGGGCGCCCTTAGCTGCTGTTGCTTAAATTCTAAGTTAAGCCTTGGCTGGAGGCACTGTCTGGTGCTTCGCCAAAAAAGTCCGGTTACATTGTAAAAGCTCCCTCGAGCTAACAATGAATGCCATTCAAAAAAAAAAAAAAAAAAACTATGGCGGCATGCACTTTCCTGCGAGCAGCGATCAAGACAAGAAGCCTGGAAAAGAAGCCTGAACAAAAAAATAAAGGAAGAAGTAGTCTGAGAAGAAAAAGTGTTTTATTGCTGAATCCCTGCAGTAACGTCTTCAAGAATTCCCGCCAGCACCCTAGTTATACGCAACAAATTGGTCCTTCGAGCCGGATCGGGTATTGAAGATGCCTACTACGAGGTCAGACTCAGCGCGCTCCAAGGCTACGGAAGAAAGTGCTACGAGTTCAGACTGGAGTATGAACACGCCGAGTGATACGACCAGTGCGTCAGCGGCCAGTCAATCTACACTAACACTTCGAACGCCGCCTCGCACGCAGGGAAGACAGTCCGCCCCCCCTCCTGCAAATCAACCGACTGAAGAACCGCGGGAGGGGGAAGCGACTGGTGCAGCACCCCCCCGCACCGCACATGAAGAATGCGTCACCACTGAAGACTCAAGCCAGGTAGAAGGTTATCCTGCGCAGAAGGGGAAGAAGCGCGCCGCCGCAAGAAATGTGTTCGGCACGTCGAAAGAAGTGAGTCTGCAGCACCCTCAACTTAAGAAGCCGACCTGCGAATTAGACGACCAGTCTGCACGCTCGTCGCAAAGGAGGAAAGCAGAAGCACAAGCGAGGATGACACTAGCGTTAAGGGACCTGGAAATGGCGGAGGCACGATCAAGAGTGGCTCAAGCCGAACTGGAACTAGTGGTTGCTGAATCAGAAGATGAAGACGGAGCAGGGGAAGAGATGTTCGAGCGCACACAGGAAGTTGAAAAGTGGTTCATACAAACGGGACGCAAGCCGACCAGGGAAAGAAGACCACCAGAGACAGAACATCAAGAAAGTGAAATTCGGCAGCTGGCTAAAGCAATCTTCAAGCTTTCTGAAAAGTCTCATGACGTCATCACGTCAAAGCACATGGAACTCCCGCACTTCAACGGAGCCTGCGAAGAATGGCTGGCATTCAAGAGGACATATGAGGACACAGCCGCTTCCTTCAGCAACACGCAGAACTTAGCGCGCCTCAGAAGAGTAGTCCAAGGAAAGGCTAAAGAAGCTGTTCAGAGCCTGCTGTTCACCGCTGAAGACCCGCGTGAAGTATTGAAGGGACTGGAAGCAAGATTTGGAAGACCAGGAGCACTAGCCCTAGCTGAATTAGAGAAGATGAAGAATCTGTCGAAGGTCGGCGAGAATCCTAGCGACATATGCGTATTCGCTAGTAAAGTGAAGAATGCCGTCGCGACTATCAAGGCTTTGAAGAAACCACAGTATCTCAGCTCGCCCGAAACCATGAAGGCTATAGTGGACAAGATGCCTCCATCTATGAAGTTCCGATGGTTCGCTTACCATAGGGACAGAAGACACGAAGACCTTCAAGAGTTGGTACTCATCGAAGCGTTCCTGGACATAGAAGCCGACATGTGTGGAGACTTCGCCCCGCCAGAAGCGACTTCGGAGTGCAAGAAAGGAATAAGGAAACCAGTGCATACTGTTCAAGAGGTATCACAGGAAAAGTTTAAGAAGATATGTCCTATTTGTCAAGAAGAACACTTCGCGCTAGAATGCAAGCAGTTCAAGGAAGCTGATATAGATGAAAAATGGGATATGATCAAGAAAGCAAGAATCTGTTTTAAGTGTCTTCGCTTTAAGCATTCAAGAATCAACTGCAAGGCTCCAGTCTGCAAGCAATGTGGAAGATGGCATCACACCCTACTGCACGCCGACAAGCAGCCGCCGCACCTGTTGAAAAGAAGAACAAAGAAGAAAGGGTCGCTTCAATCCATAAGTCCAGGGGAGAAGAAAAGGCCTATCTGAAGATCATTCCAGTGGACCTCTACGGACCTAAAGGTCATGTCCGTGTGCTGGCGCTGCTGGATGAAGGATCAACAGTTACACTCCTGGATGCATCAATAGCCGAGAAGATTGGAGCCAAAGGTCACAACGAAACACTTACGATCGAAACAGTTGGTGGGAAGGTATTGAAGAAGGAATGCTCTCAGAAGATCACCCTGAAGATAAAGGGAGCACATAGAAAGGACAAGAAGACAATCGAAGCAAGAACAATTGACGACCTGAAGCTGTCAGAACAAAGCATAAGCAGAGAAACCCTGAAGAACTATCAGCACCTGAAGGCAATTGAAGAGCAACTCCTGTACACCGGAGAAAGACCCAAGCTACTAATAGGCCAAGACAACTGGGGCCTTATAGTGACAAGAAGATTGAAGAAAGGCCAGCCGGCTGAACCTGTCGCCTCCCTCACTAACTTGGGATGGGTACTACATGGATGTGAAGCCGGAACAAATGCTGTAGTGAACTTCATTAACTACATGGAAGTTCAAGGCGACAAAGAAGACATAGAAGAAGTGGTCCGGCAGCACTTCCAGTTGGAGTCTATTGGTATTCAGGATCGACTACCCAAGAACGACAGCGACAGAAGAGCCTTAGAAGTTCTTGAGCAGAAAACAAGAAGGTTGCCAAGCGGTCAATTCGAGACAGGACTCTTGTGGAAGAATGAAGAAGAAACCTTAACCAACAACTACAAACAAGCACTTCGACGCCTAGTAAACATCGAGAGGAAGCTGGATCGAGATGAAGACATCAAGAAGTCTTATGAAGAGCAGATTCAGAATCTAATCCAGAAGGGGTATGCAGAGAAGGCGCAAGGTGCTGGAAGAAAAGACAAAACATTCTACCTACCCCACTTCGCTGTTGTGCATCCGGTCAAGAAGAAGCCAAGAATAGTCTTCGACGCGGCTGCTAAGTTTGAAGGGAAGAGCCTCAACGACGCTCTGCTGACAGGCCCGGACTTACTGCAATCACTGTTTGGAGTGCTGCTACGCTTCAGAGAAGGCCCAGTGGCTGTCATGGCTGACATTCAAGACATGTTTCTTCGGATCAAAGTAAGGGAAGAAGATCAAGACAGTCTAAGGTTCCTGTGGCGTGGAAGTCAGAGGACAGGCAAGCCAGAAGAATACAAGATGTCCTCTATCATCTTTGGAGCAGCATCGTCACCAGCTACGGCCATATATGTGATGAACAGAAACGCGGAAGACTTCAAAGAAACATACCCCGAAGCAGTGAAAGCGATCAGCAGAAATCATTATATGGATGACTATCTGCAAAGTTTCAATACCAAGGAGGAAGCTGAGAAGATATCAAGACAAGTGAATGAAATTCACACGAAGGCAAGCTTCCATCTGAAGGGTTGGGCCAGTAACGATCCAAGGGTACTGGCAGAAACAGAAGACACTAATAAAGGAGAATCCCTTCAACTAACCAAAGAAGAGAAGACTCTAGGGCTAAGGTGGTTGGTGAAGGAAGATGCATTAGCCTTCAACGTTGGTCTACGCAACACATCAAAAGACCTGTTGGAGGGAAGAAGAGCTCCCACGAAAAGAGAAGTGACAAGTGCAGTCATGTCTACGTTTGATCCGATGGGTTTCGCAGCACCAGTACTGATACAAGGGAAGAAACTAATTCAAGATATCTGGCGTCGCAAGACAGACTGGGATGAAGCAATCAACGAAGAACAGAGAGAAGCTTGGACCAGGTACATAGAGAAGGTGTCAACGCTGACCAGAGTGAAGATTCCCAGATGTGTCTCGCCCCACACCAGAAGAGGACAACTACACACGTTCTCTGATGCAAGCGAAGAAGCCTACGCAGCGGTAGTCTACTGGAGGGCAGAGGAACCTGAAGGAGGAGTTCACGTCTCTATGATAGCAGGCAAAGCAAGAGTCACGCCAACGAAGCCAGTATCGATCCCAAGATTAGAGCTGCAAGCGGCCCTACTAGGCAGCAGGCTGGCGGCCACAGTGGAAGACGAAATGGAACTTGAAGTGGAAAAGAAGATTTATTGGACAGACTCTAGTACAGTACTGCAGTGGATCCAGGCGGAGCCGAGGAAATTCAAGACCTTCGTCGCCAACCGACTAGCGGAGATCGAAGAGAAGACCAAGCCTGAAGACTGAAGATGGGTGCCGACCAAGGAGAACCCTGCGGACGACGCCACAAGAGGAAGCCCAATAGAGTTTGATCACAATGCAAGATGGTTCCAAGGTCCTGCGTTCCTTCGTCAACCAGAAGAGGAATGGCCGCATCGTGACTTCAAGCAAGAAAGTGTCATGCCAGAAGAGAAGAGCAAACAGAAGGTGATGACGATCAATGTAAAGGAAGAACCTATAGTGCATCCCGAGAGGTTCTCCAGCTGGGAACGTCTGCTGCGCACCATGGCTAGAGTGGTGGCTTTCACATGCCTTTTGAAGAAGAAGTCCCGCACGACAACCATCGCCGCCGCTCGCCAGAAGAAAGAAGAGTCCTGGAAACCTCAAAGAAGACCTAAGATTAAGAAGACACCAGTCGTCACTTTGCCAAGTGATTCCAAGAAGAGATTATACCTGCCCTTAGAAGAAGAACATTTAAGGAAGGCCGAAGAGTTGCTAATCAAGATGAGTCAAGATGAGAGTTTTTCAACAGAAATGAAGAGTTTGAAAGCGGGAAAACCCTTAGAAAAAGCTAGCCAAATTAAGAAGATCGACGTTTACACCGACGACGACGGGATCATCAAATTAAGAAGCAGAACCATGAAATTCTGCGACGAAGTAAGAAAAATGAATCCTATTGTCTTAGAAGGAAAACAAAGCATCACGCGGCTCATCGTTCAACATTACCACAAGAAGTTCCTCCACGGGAATATTTCGACAGTTATGAACGAAATACGTCAGAAGTACTGGATCCTAGGTCTACGAGCAACCCTGAAGGCAGTAACATACAACTGCCAGTGGTGCAGAACGAGGAAGAATGTGCCAGAAATACCGCCAACAGGAGACCTACCAATCGAACGACTGCAACACCATCAGTTTCCTTTCACTTGCGCGGCCGTTGACTACTTTGGACCGATGCAAGTAACAATTGGAAGAAGAACCGAGAAACGCTGGGTGGCGTTGTTTACCTGCCTAACCACAAGAGCAGTTCATCTAGAGATGGTACCTTCTCTCAGTACCAGCTCTATGATCATGGCACTACGACGAATGGTTGCGAGAAGAGGGACTCCGAAGACTATCTTCAGTGACAACGGCACGAACTTCGTTGGAGCCAACAAGGAGCTTGAAGAAGCTGCACAAGACAGAGGCATCAGGTGGAAATTCATACCACCGGGATGCCCTAACATGGGAGGCGCCTGGGAGCGGCTTGTGCGGACAGTGAAAACGTCGTTGAAGGTAGTCCTTCAAGAAAGAAACCCTCCAGAAGAAGTTCTCCACACATTGCTGACTGAGGTGGAACACATAGTAAACTCCAGACCTCTCACCCCGATCAGCATGGACGCGAAGGATGAAGAAAGCCTCACCCCAAACCATTTCCTGCTGGGGAGATCGTGCGGAGCAATGGCGCCGGGAGAATTCAGTGACACTGAACTGATTGGAAGGGCGAACTGGAGAACCACGCAGCGACTGGCAGACCACTTCTGGAGAAGATGGGTGAAGGAATATCTACCCCTCTTAATGCCAAGAAAACTCAGTGGGAGGGAAACCACCGACCCAACCGCAGGTGACATCGTGCTAATCGTGGATTCTACGCTACCTCGAAACTCCTGGCCCCGCGGAGAAGTGATCAAGGCGTACCCTGGACCGGACGGGAGGACCAGAGTGCTGGACATCAGGACATCGGGAGGAGTGCTGCGTCGCCCGACTCGTCGTGTGGTGGTCCTGGTTCCCGCGGCATCGTCGCTTCAACAGGAGGAGGTGCCACGCACCGCGGGGGAGATTGTTAGCGACGATTAAGTATACGTATGTTTTGAAATAAGTAATAAAAAATTTTGATATTGTAATACTAACGTGTATGTGTATATAATAAATATAATATTAGCTACGATTAGGTTTTACATACTGATAAGATAAGGCACTGTTTACATCTTTTCATGTTAAGTGTTATGTTTTTTAAATTTTTCAAAAGGTATTTAGGTATATTAGATAAGGATTTTTTTGATAAGGAATAAGTGCGAATAAGTGGTAAATCTAGATATTAAGTGTAAATAAATGGTGTTTTGAATTGTGTATTATTTCCCCCATAATCTTAAGTTTAAGTTAATCTTATTAGTTAATATAATCTTATAAGTGTATATTAATCTTATTAGTAATTTTGATCTTATAAGTTTAATATTAATACATAAGAGATAAAATGTAAACCCCACAGAGAGTCCGTATTTTAAAGTGAAATAAATAGAAAATACGCGAACGGCTCTCTGTGAGGTAAAGATTCGCCGTACGTAAGGAAAGTGCACGCCCCGCCTCCTACGCTGTGATTGGCCGAAATGTACGGCCTCTGATTGGTCTTCCAATCACAGCGCCTACATTTTTTGGGCAAAAATAGTATAAATTAAGACGCGTTTTCTATGGCGGCATGCACTTTCCTGCGAGCAGCGATCAAGACAAGAAGCCTGGAAAAGAAGCCTGAACAAAAAAATAAAGGAAGAAGTAGTCTGAGAAGAAAAAGTGTTTTATTGCTGAATCCCTGCAGTAACGTCTTCAAGAATTCCCGCCAGCACCCTAGTTATACGCAACAATGCTCCGGTCAGGAAAATTAAGTTGAAGCGACCGCCTGCTCCATGGATGAATAGGGGAGTACGGATGGCTATGCGACGAAGGGACCGCGCGTTTCGGAAGTATAAAAGGGATCGTTCGGAGGATAATTGGACTTTTTTCAAAGCTGCCAGAAATCGTTGCAATCAGATGATACGCAACGCTAAACGCCGCCACATTCTAAATAATATTACTTCTTCTTCTCCGGCTGATGTTTGGAAGTTCCTGGGAACTCTAGGTATCGGCCGATCGCGACATTCAGACCTTCCTAACACAATTGATTTAGACGACCTAAATCGCCATTTCTCCACTGTTCCCTCTTTAGACGGTCTAACTAAAGCTCAAACACTTGCCTACCTCGCTGGTCTGAGGCGTCTCAATATTTCCCCCTTTTTATTTGCACCAGTCGACCCGGGAGAGATCAAAAAGATTATAATTTCGATTAAATCTAAAGCCACGGGGTGTGATGCCATCAGCCGCCATATGGTTGTTATGGTCCTTGATCAGCTCCTTCCTGCTATTTCCCATATTATAAACTTTTCTCTTTTTTCCGGTGTGTTTCCTTCCCTGTGGCGGAAAGCCTATGTCCGACCTCTTCCAAAGATTTCTAATCCCTCCCTTTCCAGTCACTTTCGGCCGATTTCCATCCTTCCCTTTTTATCTAAAGTACTTGAGGCCTGTGTACATAAACAATTTTCCAACTTCATTCACCGCAACTCCCTCATCAGTCCACTTCAATCCGGTTTCAGGCCAGGCCATAGTACTATTTCTGCTCTTCTTAAAGTGACTCATGATTTAAAGCGGGGCATGGAAGATACTAAAGTTTCTGTTTTAGTTTTAATAGATTTCTCAAATACCTTCAATACCGTCAGTCACGAAATCCTTTTATCAATCATGTCCTATCTTATGGTCTCTCCCAAGGCGGTGGAATGGTTTTCTTCGTATCTTCAGGGGCGTCAGCAGTCAGTTCATGCTGGGGATTCTTCTTCCGGATGGAGTGAACTTCTCGCGGGCGTCCCTCAAGGCGGTATATTATCTCCTCTTCTGTTCTCTATTTTTATAAATCTCATAACAACCGAGCTTCAGTGCTGCGTCTTTATGCTGACGATTTACAAATCTACTGTCAGGCAGGTGTTGATAACTTATCCAATGCGATCGAGGAGCTAAACCGTAATTTATTGGCAATTAAGAACTGGTCAGATAGATTTGGGGTGGCGGTTAATCCTGCTAAGTGTCAGGCCATAATTGTAGGAAGCCCACATAGTATGAGGAAACTGAATGACTTAACAGTACCACCGGTACTCTTTAACAACGCGGTCATTCCGTTTAGCTCTGATGTCAAGGATCTTGGGCTTCATATTGACACCTGTCTTGACTGGCGGAAGCAGGTTGCGGTTGTCAGTCAAAAAGTCACGGGTACGTTACGGTCTCTTTATCGTCTGAAGAATCTTCTTCCGGCACGTGTTAAGGCAATGCTTGTTCAGGCTCTAATCTTCCCCATTATTGATTATGGAGATTTATGCTACTACGACCTGAATGCAGAACACCTCAACAAATTTGACCGACTTCTTAATAACTGCATTCGATTTGTTTTCAATCTCCGTAAATATGATCACGTATCCGCCCAACGATCATTTTTAAAATGGCTGCCCATTCGACAGCTCAGAGCTTTAAGGGCTTTGACAACCCTGTTTTCTCTTCTAAATAATCCCACTTCGCCATCTTACTTGTCTTCTTATTTTCAATATTTATGGTCTGCCCACGAAAAAAATCTTCGCTCTACGAATAATCGTCTTCTACAATGTCCTTCTCACCGTTCTGGTTTTTTTCACTCTTCTTTCTTTGTCCAGGTAGTCCTCCTTTGGAATGCATTGCCTGTAAATATCAGGTTGGCTAAAAGTCGGTTCAAATTTAAAGTAATGGCAAGGGATCACATACGCAAAACATTAGCTGATTCATCATAGTTAGTCTCTTATTAAATTAGATTTTCACCATCGACTTAATTATTATCTTTCCCGACTTCCTTTGTTTTTATTTATTATATTATGTATGTATCTATGTATTTATTTTTGTATTTTGGTTTACAATAATAGTATTCGTTAGTTTATTTTCCTTCTTGGTTGCACCTACCGTTTTGTCTCTGCACCACTCTAAGGTAGACTGGGAGAAAATGCCTATGGCATTAAGTCCGCCTTTGTACATAATATATTGTATATTTGTGCATAAAGTTTTAATAAATAAATAAACATACTATTTGTTGTCAAAAGTTACATAAAACCAGGACCATGAGGTCATAGATTAGCCTTAGGTCCTCAGGTCTGCTGTGAATGATCACAGCAACGCTTGTGTAATAACTACACTAATGATATATAAAGAATAGCTCTTAATTTGTGCAAATTAGTGACATTAAGTAAGATTTGATAAAAAATATTTATGATTTCGAAGTAATCGAAATACCTAATATGTAATGCATAAACAGCCATCTTTAATTATGTTGACGGTGTCCTGACGTGCGGCCAATGCTCACGTACGTTTACTCACAAGATTGGATACTGTAGTCATCAAAGGGCGCATGAGAGAACTGATCAGCCTAGTTCTATGTAATTTATAGCAGTCACCATAGCCGAAATCGGCTGGGAAGTTTATATATACTATAAACATGCATCCATCCATACTTACAAACTTTCGTTTATAATCTACCTTCGTTTAATTTGATTTCTCTAGTATATAGTGCATTATCTATGATTTGATTCCTACCTTTATGGGAACAACGCTTATTATAGATGCGGGGTATTCATATGTTATGTAATCAAATGAATGTAGGTATTTATGTAAAACACTGCCTGGACACAGTATGCACGTTATTATGATTTTTGGTAAACATAATGTTATTTTTATTTATATTTAATTCGTTATCGTATCAGAAAACCTTGAAATAATAAAACGTTTTGAATAACGAATCTGAGCATATGTATCATATTAATCTTTACAACCATTTGATAAAAGTGACTATTATTAATAATCAAGCCATAGTTAATAAGTTTATATTGATAAATGTAAGTATACTTATTAAATCAATTATGCTTTGTGATTATTCAGTTATTATGACGATCAATCATATATCTTGATAAGATTAAAATCATAAATTCTGATGAATCGATGTTGATAAATTGTGGGTTCCTTATAAATCATGCTGCGCATTATTTGTGTTAGGTAATAAAAATATGTCGGTGAAAAAATCTTAGATATAACCTATAAATACCATAAAAGAAATAGTCCATCAATTAACACATTGATCTCTAAAATTTGCTAATCATTGTCGTCGTATCTATTAATCATAAATCCTAATTATCTCTCACTGTAACAGGTGTACAACCTACTATTTGAGTTGAAAATATCTATGGAGTTTGTTGTTAGAGTCTACTCCAAACATTCTTATTTTCATAACTATATAGCTTGATTTTTTTTATGGTAGGTACTTTAACTTTTTAGTGCGGCTAAAAACATATTTTGTCTATTTTCGTATTTTTAGTTAGTAGGTATCGAAAATAAGACTTCTCCCTCACTAAAATGGCGTATTATTGTGACTCGTTCAGACCGATTGTACCTAAATTGTATACCTCTACATGATTGTGAGACGTATGTATCTATCTATCTATTTATGTAGGTATACCAAAATAAAGCAGAACACAAGAAGGCCTAACTTTTTAGGACAGAAAAGAATAAAAGTATTGCGATACTGTATTGCTTCTAAGAGTTTATTTAATATAAAAATCATTAGATAGATTTTATATTATTCTGTGATTCCGTTATGCTGAAATTATTTGTTTCCTTTCGTATGGAAGCTCAGAAATAATGGTTCGTCATAGGTAGGTGAAGTTCTTAAAGTTTGACGCAAGCCTTGACACGAACTCAGAAAAGCAGTTATTTCCATAAATATAGAAAGATATTTGTATTTAAGATTGATTTGTTTTTTGATAAAATAAAATTTATCGCTTAAGTAGGTACCTACTTGATAATAAATTTCCTAATTAACGTAGCACATAGTTATACTCAAAATAGCACAATGTAAGGGTCTTCAAATCACGAGTGAACAGGTAACTATCTTCTAGTTAAGCTTGATTCATCTTAATCCACAGCGTCACTTACCACCAAGTGAGATTGTGGACAAGCGGTAACCAGCAGTTGATACAGAACAAGGATTGAACATATAAAAAAATGTGGCTTAAAAAAGTTTCCAAAATCTTCCAGTTTTCTGCTCTACCTCAAATTGTATTTAATATGACCAAGAACCACACTCAACAATCAGATTTCTCAGAGATAATTAGAGCAAATATTTGAGTCTAGCGAAATGTACATACATATACCACTTTAGATATGATGAATTACTAACGACGAGTGCTACATCGCGCCAATGAGGTTTACCGCGAGTGTTATTAAAAGTAATAAAGTATAGATAATAAATACATACGCCAGACATCAACGGGTGTCAAGCGGGACACCGGCTTGGCGTGAAATCCTGTTTCCTCGACTTGAGATTGGTATACTTTGGAAAACGACCCATTTACATAGACTATAGAAATTAATTCTGTGGAAGGAATTCTGATTGGCTAGATTTCACGTATCTAAAACCAAATTGTAGGTCAGTTATTGCACAACAATAATGCATATAAAATAATACATATAATGTTATAAACAATAACAAATATTTATTAAATCGCCAAGAAATCGTTACAATTACAATAAATCATCGAATTATATAGTCCAAATTTAAGGAGTTGGAAGCTGTTTAAAATGTATACGCTTTTGGATTATACATTTTACTACTGTTACTGTTTCAACTTCTAAATAAAGATGTGAAGTGGCTCATAAAGCAGCCACTCGGAGATAAGATACTATTCTAACATACATACAAAGCAAATATTTATGTTATTTCTTAACACTTGGACAGGTTTTATTAATTGAAAATTCATCGATATTATCGGGCCCAAAACCTTGCTCTAATGAAAGAAAAGCAACAGTATAAAAAAAATGTTTTATTGTATCTATATGTCAGTCTTGAGTTTTTTAGTACATGTTCTGCATGATGAAGTTGTAGAAGCTGGTGACTCGGGCAAAAGCTGAAGGGAAACCAAGCTGACAGCCGTTTTGAGCCACAAAAGAACTGATACCGATCTGAAAAAAAGAAAACAAATTACCTGAAAAATGTTTTCACACAAAAACACAAAAACACATTTGTTACATAAGTATAATATAAAGTATGTATTTCTTTAGATATTGGCATAGAAGCTTGATTTTTTATAGCTTCAAGGGATCGTAAGGTTAAGTTCAATGTCCAACCTCCACGCATTCCTAAGAAGGAGCATCCTAACTGCCAGATAGACTGATGAACAAGGACCTAGGGTTCCATTTTTTATTTTGAGAAAACATATATACTTTATAGTACACTAGATATGTAAGAGGTTAACTTACTAAAGTAGGTAAACCGTTCCTAATCACGATGAGGGGACCGCCGGAGTCACCGCCGCAGATGCCAACTCCGCCAGCGCCGCTGGTACAGATAGTACTAAAGATCACAAAAACATTGCCAAACACGGCTTGGCACTGAGGCACGCTGATCACTTGCAGGTCCACGTGGCTCACTGTAGTCGATGCGCCTGCTTGCTCTGCAGAATAACAATTCATTTCATCGTGACTGCACTTTGATATTCAATTAAAAGGGACACGAACTGAAACTGATTAATTTCTTCAACGCGAAACGGGTGAGCTTACGTAAGTAAATGTAAGTAAACACTGCTAACGAACTATCAAGTATGCATCTAATTGCACCTTATGCCTTTAAAAACGATTTCATATACCAATATATAAATGAATAATAATATAATATAATACGGGTGATGAATTAAATCTCTCTTCTGACCAGAAGTTAAATAGATTCTTGGATATTTAAATCATACTTGCCCACCACCCAAATCCCTACTACTGCAACTCCTGTAAACCAGGATCAACAATAGTAACTATCCAGAAAATCGTCGAGACAATGAAGTCCGACGTGTCCCAGGGGAATGATTTTAACTGTCTTGGAACCCGCAGCGAAATTAATCATGAAGTTATATAGAAGGAGTAAGAAAAATGACAGTTTTTTCACTTCCCTCCTTATCAAGCGAGAGACAGAATAGAATTTACATGTCATTGATATGAGAACAGATGTTTACAACTGGGTTAAGCCCAGTTGCCAGGCACCACGGATGATAAATTAATAAGTTATGGGTCCTAATAATGTGAGTGAGCTATTATATCTGATTCCAATAATAGGTATGGCAAAAACGCTTAAACGCACGGAAATTCATCCTAGTCGCAACAAGGTCCGAGTAATAAATCACCCCAGATATAATTTGCAAACTATCGAGCATAATATTGCGTTCACTTTGCCATAGACTACACTCCCACAGGATATGATGTACAGATTGCTCGTATTCACAGTTATACGTTGAACAAGGGCACAATGGTGAGGAGACAAGCTTAAATGAAAACAATTTACTTTTAAAGTTGCCGTGTCCTGTAAGGAATTGGGCAACAGAGTGGTCCACCTCCAACCAAGTCCTCTCCAGCCGCTCACGGACGGATGGAAAGAATTGGTGGAGATGGCGGCCCTTAGTAGAAGAATCCCACCTTATTTGCCATTCGTCTAAGAGTTCCTCCCAAACGTCGGCCTGGGGTTTAAACAATCTAATAATCTTAGCTCGGTCACGTTCTAAAAGGAATTCATTTTTCAAGTGCATTCTTGAAGAGAAATACATTGCAGCACGTCGTTGTGCCTCGAGATTGACCGGCAGCACTCCCGCGAGTACTGGTAGTGCTTCCGTACTAACAGTCCTATATGCTTTACATAAAAATATCAATGCTAGACGCTGACTTTGAAGTAACTTACGTCGTACCGCACCTATGGTGGCCCTATCGGCTCAAACAGGTGCTCCGTAGCACATACAGCCTAGGTAAGTAGCCCCATAGATGGTTTTTAATGTATGAAAAGATAAACCCCATGTAGCCGTAGATATTCTAGTCAAAGCATAAAAGTTACGTTTAGCTTTTTCACCCACAGTTTTAATGTGTTCAATAAATGATTTTTTTTTTCTAGTACGAGACCGAGGTAACATACTGACTCCTTTCTTTTTACGGTGACGTTATCAAATTTGATGCTAGGCGAGGATTTAAGACTACCTTTCAAGATTAGTTGAAAGGTTTTTTGCGGCGCGAATGTTAAGCGGTTCCGTTCGCCCCACGCGGATATAAAATGTAAACACGAGTGGGCTAAGTTTTCGAGACCAGACCGCGTATTTGACTGAATGAGCAGAAGGCCATCGTCCGCGTAACCAGTCAATGAACAGCCGTGCGGGAGCGGTATCGCGAGAAAATCATCAAATCCCAGATTCCAAAGGTACGGCCCGATTACAGAACCTTGAGGACATCCCATAGTCAGTGCCTTCGAAACAGAATGGTGCCCAAGTGTCAGTTTAACGGTTCCGTGTAAGAAGTACGAGTATATAAGAGTGTAGATATTTTTAAAGAAACCACGACTTTTTAATTTAAGCAGTAACATCGGCCACCAAGCGTTGTCGAAAACACCAGAGATGTCAAGGAAAATGCCGACGACGTATTTACAATTTGAATTATTTACTATCGTTCTAACAGAGAGTGCGGCGTCAGTTGTAGATTTGTCTATGGTAAACCCGAATTGGTTATTATGAAATTTAAATCATACTATGGGTGAGTATATTGTGTTAGTAAAAAATCTAACGTAATATCTTATACTTACGGTCGCTAGTCCTGCCAAAACCAGCAGCAACGGCCCAGTTGCCGACGAAAGTGTCCCACAGATCGGAGGGTCCAGGGATTGCAACGGGCTGGATAGAGTCTAGAAAATGGTATACAAATTTACATGTCATCATGAAAAATAGGGCAAAACAAACAACCTAAGATTAAGGTAAAAGGCACCTAATTCCGCGGTACTTTCAATATTACTAGATATAACATTAAAAAATAAGCATTTATAGTACTTTTTTGTTCATATAAAAATGAACAGATAAATTAAAAATAAAATTATATACATATCTTGCAGACAAACAGAACATATAAATTGCATAAGACCGCCATTTTTATAAATACATCGGAATAGGCCATATTTAGAACCCCCCGGAATTGGGTGCCTTTACCGTAACAGTTTATTTTTTTACAACCGCTAATCATATAGATAATGATAGAGATTAAGGCATTGCCCTCTTTATTGAGGTACCCAATTGGACTTATTTAAAATAGTCTCGATGTAAAAATATTTTTATAGCGACGATATTTATAGCCAAAGGTTTACTTGACATTAATTACAATAAATCGGTGAATAGATTCAACAAGCACTATAGTAATCATTTATGATAACGCTATTAACTACTTATCTTGATGTTATTACTTTTTATAATCGTACCTACATCGAAAACCTACATTAGGTAATCAGATTAAGTTTTAGAAGTTGTTTTAGGATAGTTGCACGCTTTACCAGCGTGATATTAGTTTGCGTGACTGGGGTATCTATAAAATGACTTACTTTTAAGAGTTTCAAGCTTAATCTCCCCTAACATAAGCGCACATACGAATATGTGCATTATATTATATATTTCGTAAAGTAATTAGGTATCGTATACCCAACATTTTAAAGGTACTTGTTCCAATAAAAAATAATCATATTTTTGCACAAAGGCTATCAAATTAAAATCATTTAATTTGATAGCCTTTGTGCAGATCTCCCTTATTCCTACTCCTATCCTTATTCTCCCTTTACATAGAGGAATGTCACTGAAAATTCACCATAACATAAAAACATACCATCACTTTTGTCAGTATGCTTGGGTTTAAAGAAATTTAACATAACCTGCTTTAGGTCCCATATAATAGGGGGTGAGCTTGGTCATAAATCTAGCACGGATCCAAATTTCGAGCTGCTACTGATAATTTCATAGAAAAACCCAATATGGCTCGACCTGGGGATCGAATCCAAGACCTTAATTGGTGATGAATATCAGCGTAAAGACTAGCGCGCTTGGCAGATTTCTCATCTGTGTATGAATTTTGCTAACGATATTCACATTACTTACTGGTGAAGAAAATGTTGGTAGGCAAGTGGATCGCGGCAATGTCGTTGTTTAATGAATTAACAATATACTGCGGGTGCACGACGATGTTAGTGGTGGCAATGCGAGTGCCTCCGGAGAACAGGAAGTTAGAACCGAGGATCACTAGGAACTGCCACGCCTGGTTGGTACCGTCAAACCAACAATGAGCCGCAGTCACCAGTTGACGGCGACTAATGAGTGAGGAACCGCACACCGATTGGCCAGTGGTGCCAACAATGCTGATCAGAAGTCCAGCCTAAGGAAAAGTAATGCTTTTAGTAACAGAACTCAAACTAACAATTTAACAACGTATTCTCAGTAACTTGATGATACCTTGCCGTTCGCACGGGGAATGCTAAGAGTGCAAAACTGATACCATCAAGTATATATGTGTAACGTTTTTAAGATTATTTACAAGTGATTAGCATACTTCTACTCGTGCGGACAATGACACAATCATATGTATGTATGTGTATATATGTATAATCATATTAATTCATAATTCAAATAAAGATGTTATTTCAAGGTTAAGGCTTAAAATTAAAGGAACTAACGTTGGCGCATCTAGGCTAATTTTTGAGGGACAGTTTTCAACGAGGGACAAGGGGCAAATTATCACGTATATCAAGCATAGAGTATTAATTGAAACTACAGCTGTTATCGAAACAACTAATTATTAAGATATTCATGTACTTACAAAATAAGGATGTGCATTAGCGGGAGCTAACACTCCACCCACAATCCTGCCATCTTGATCTGCACGGGCTAAGATTCTTTCCTCCTGTGCCTTGATCCTTGCCGCAGCAGGAATACCAACGGCTTCGTGGTAGCCCCCCTGAACATCCACCAACGCGGCCGATGCTGAGACCACCAGCAACAAAGCAAACAACACCAGAGCTCGCATTTTGAGTAAATAATTTATTATGGAATACAGAAGATATAATTCTTGCCACTTATATACCTTTTGTTCACTAATCTCACGCCTAATCTCTCGCCATTTGATTGGCAAGCAATTAAATCAGGCGCTGATTACTTTTATCAGGATCAAATGACCTTCTATCTTTTCTAGGTAGCTTAGAACCGAAGTGGTCAATAACCTATCATAGCCCTCTTCATCGTTCGATGAATGACAGTGAGTTTTCTGATTAGGCCCATTGAAAACGACCACGTCTCAATGCCGTAACTCATCACTTTCGTCTCGAGCACTCTTTGGGATGAAAAGATTTAGCGTAGCTTCCCAAAAGCTGCCTAAGCTGAGTTGGATTCGACGGTTGACCTTATTTCTCTAGGTTGGACTTATTTTGTGCCAGGTAAACACAACCGTCGGTAACTTCGAGAACAGACCTTCTGACCTTTACCAGAATTGGCGCACCATGCGACATTCAACATAACTTTCATCTTGTCTATGTTTATTTTAAGATCGACGCGCAGATTCAGAAGCTCTGGCGAGGTTATTCAGCATAGTACTAAGCTGTAAGGGGTCTCAGCCGTGACTACTAAGTATATCGTCGGCAAATCGAAAGTGGTGAGGTACTCGCCGTTTATTTCAAGCCCTTCCCAGTCTAGAACCTTTATAATATCGTCCAATGCAGTTGTAAATAATTTCGGGGGAATAGAACTCAAACGCTAAACATGGGGACAGGTTATACTCTTCGTTTTTCTTTATAATCTTCCGTAGCGTATGTACATGTGGTCTATGGTACTGAAGCCTTTTCGGAAACCGCGGCTGGTCCGGGAGGCTGGAAGTTGTCAAACCTGTTTGTGATGACTCACGTATGAAATGTCTTTATTTTATATTTACGTTTGTATTTTATCTTTGACTTGTTGTTGCTCGCAGCTTCGCCCGCGCAATTTAATACTGTTTCTCTTCCCCATTTCGTCATTTTTGAAATTCTAAAAATGACGAACCACGTCTGCATTTATTTTTGCCGAGAAGCTTGAATATTAAATTTAATTGTTCCTAATTAAAAAACGATTTTTATAGACTATCTAACTCCGAAATTAAAAAAAAAAACAGTTTTCTTTTATTTTTATTACTTTAAAGTTGTATTATCTCTCCTTTTCAAAATATTATTTTGAAAAGGAGAGATAATACAACTTGTCCTTGGGCCTCAAGGGACTGTAGGTATTAAGATGAGGGATCTCCACCCCGCGCGGGGGGGGGGGGGATTAAGAAGGTACGACAGGAGCTGTTACGCTAGGCGAAATACGTAATTTTTATTTATTTACTACTTATGTATATTTATTATTGTGCAGTTAGTGCGAAAAAAGTTAAATATTGAAAATTTACGTCATTACAAAACAATTATGTTTTCAAACTTTCAAAATAGAGAGTAAGTAAGGTATCAACTTAAACTTTAAAAAAAGGGTACCTATTTCTTTTTGGATTTGGATAAAATTTAGCACTCAGATAGTTTATTACCTAGATTAACACATAGGCTAGGGGTTACAAACTTGAAATTTTGACAGGTTATGCATTTTATGACAAAAATATCCACTAAGAAAGGAATTTTAGAAATTCGACCCCTAAGGGGGTCAAATAAGGGATAAACGGCTGTATGCAAATCCGTTATTTTCGAAGTTAGAGGTATGAAATTTAATATCAAACTTTAGGTTAAAAATAAATAAATATGTATTTCAGGGTAAAATAGGGGTTGAAAGTTTATATGGGGAGTACCTACTTCATTTTTAAAGTAAGAAGAATAAAATTTAATACTCAAGCTCATGCCGCTTGGTGCCGGCTTAGAATAGCACCACCCCATATCTTCCCGTGGGTGTCGTAAGAGGCGACTAAGGGATACCCGGAGGGGGGGCAGCAGCTCCCTCCGAGTATATTTATCACGCCCACCTTCTGCGATCGCCAACCCGCCTGCCAAGCGTGGCGATTATGGCCCCCCCCCAAAATGATTGGACCAAGACGGCAACGGCCCCTAGTCCCCGGCGGCCCCGCTATCCCTCATGGCCATTGTGGTAGCGGTCGAGGTAACGGCGGGGCAGGGGGTGCGAAGAATCTCCGGCAGAGATCCGGCTACCACAGACGACGACGGATTGACCTGGCAACATACAACATGCGTACACTGCGGACAGACGATAAGATGGCGGAACTTGAGGAAGAGTTAAGCAAGGTTCGATGGGATATTGTGGGATTATCTGAAGTCCGAAGACAGGGGGAGGACACGATAATCCTGAAATCCGGTAACCTCTTATACTTCCGGGAGGGTCATCAACAGTCCCAGGGTGGTGTCGGGTTTATCGTCAACAAGTCTCTCGTCAACAACGTGTTGAAGATCGAGAGTGTGTCGACTAGGGTGGCGTACCTTATACTCAGAATCACCGAAAGGTATTCGTTGAAGGTCATACAGGTTTACGCCCCGACTTCGGCACATTCCGACGATGAGGTTGAGACTATGTATGAGGACATATCCAGAGCCATGCATAGTTCGAAATCTCACTTCACCGTTGTAATGGGAGACTTCAACGCGAAATTGGGCAAGAGAAACTGTGATGAGCTGCGAGTGGGGCAATTTGGATTTGGGCGACGGAATCACCGGGGCCACCTATTGGCGGGTTTCATGGAGAAGGAAGGTCTCTTTATGATGAACTCCTTCTTCAGGAAGCGCGGACATAGGAAATGGACCTGGATGAGTCCCGATGGTACGACTAAAAATGAGATTGACTTCATTATGTCGACGAGGAAGCAGATATTCAATGATGTCTCAGTGATCAACTCTGTGAAAACAGGCAGTGATCACCGAATGGTCAGAGGCACATTGAATGTAAAGCTGGAAAGACGTCGACTGATGAAGTCTACGCTACGTCCATTACCAACCGAAATCCAAAACCTCGAAAACTTTCGGCTCCAACTACACAACCGTTTTGATTGCCTGGGAAGCGATGTTGACGATATCAGCGACAAGTTTGTGGAAGCTGTCCATACAGTCGGGTCAAACCACCTCAGACCCCGACGCACTGGTGGAACCAAAAAGATTTCCGACACAACTCTGCAGCTCATGGAGGATAGACGCAGGATGATTCTGCAGTCTTCGGCTGATCTAACTGAGTACCGGCGAGCAAACAGACAGATCTCAAAGTCTCTGAAGCGGGATATACGCCAATTTAATACAAACTGTATTAAAGAGGCCATAGACCGTAACAGAGGCTGTAAGGTTTTTGCCAGAGATCTGACTGTTGGCCGAAGCCAGTTGACGAAGCTGAAAACCGACGATGATAGAATCGTGTCATCCAAACCTGAGCTGCTGAGTGAAATCGAGCGGTCCTACGGGCAGCTATACACCTCGACACACGAACCTGTCGTGAATCTAGCGAACGACCAAAGAGCTAGATTAACCCGGCACTATACCGAAGATATCCCGGACGTCAGCCTGTATGAGATTCATATGGCTCTCAAACAGCTTAAGAACAACAAGGCACCGGGTGATGACGGAATTACAGCAGAGCTGCTGAAGGCGGGTGGTAAACCGATCCTTATGGCCCTTCAAAAGCTCTTTAATTCTGTCATCCTCGATGGGAAAACGCCGCAGGCATGGAGCAGAAGCGTGGTCGATGATTGTTCTTCAAGAAAGGCGATAAGACTCTTTTGAAGAACTATCGTCCTATATCGCTCCTGAGCCATGTCTATAAGTTGTTTTCGAGAGTCAACACAAACAGAATCGCACGCAGGTTTGACAACTTCCAGCCTCCCGAACAAGCCGGTTTCCGGAAAGGCTTTAGTACCATAGACCACATACATACGCTACGGCAGGTTATACAGAAGACTGAGGAGTATAACTTGCCCCTTTGTTTAGCGTTTGTGGACTATGAGAAGGCCTTCGATTCAATCGAAACTTGGGCGGTACTACAGGCCTTACAGCGGTGCCAAATTGACTATCGGTACATCGAAGCGTTGAAATGTTTGTACGAAAACGCCACTATGTCAGTCCGATTACAGGATCAGACCTCAAAACTTATCCTCTTGCAGCGCGGTGTGAGACAGGGTGATGTTATTTCCCCGAAACTGTTCACCGCTGCATTAGAGGATGTCTTTAAGGTTCTGGACTGGAAAGGGCTTGGCATCAACATAAACGGCGAGTACCTCACTCACCTTCGATTTGCCGACGATATAGTAGTCATGGCTGAGACCGCTGAACAGCTTAGTACTATGCTCAATGACCTCAGCAGAGCTTCTGAACGTGTCGGTCTTAAAATGAACATGGACAAGACGAAATTCATGTCAAATGTCCACGTTGTGCCGACTCCGGTGAAGGTCGGAAGCTCTGTTCTTGAAGTTGTCGACGATTATGTTTACCTGGGACAAAATGTCCGGTTAGGTAAGTCCAACCTAGAGAAAGAGGTTAATCGTCGAATCCAACTCGGCTGGGCAGCGTTCGGGAAGCTACGCCAAATCTTTTCGTCCCAAATAGCGCAGTGTCTCAAGACGAAAGTCTTTGACCAGTGTGTGTTGCCAGTGATGACTTATGGCACCGAAACGCGGCCGCTTACAATGGGCCTTATAAGGAAGCTCACTGTCACTCAGAGAGCGATGGAGAGGGCTATGTTAGGAGTTTCACTACGTGATCGAATCAGAAATGTGGAGATCCGTAGAAGAACCCGGGTCGCTAACATAGCCCGAAGAATCGCCAAACTCAAGTGGCAGTGGGCAGGGCACATCGCTCGAAGAAGGGATGGCCGATGGGGCTTGAAGGTTCTAGAGTGGCGACCACGTACTGGAAGACGCAGTGTGGGCAGGCCCCCGGCAAGGTGGACTGACGACCTGGTGAAGGTCGCTGGAATCCACTGGATGCGGGCGGCATATGACCGGTCGTCGTGGAGATCCTTGGGGGAGACCTATGTCCAGCAGTGGACGTCTGAGGTTGAAATGATGACTCAAGCTCAAGCAACAGGCGTACGTGTTTCGTCGTTTTTAGAAATTGAATCCATGACGGGCGAAATGGGGAGGACAAATTATTATAAAATTGCGCGATAGAAGCTGCGAGCGACAGTTGTGTATGCGAAATATTAGGAAATTGACATTAAACACACTATGCACAGATTATTAAAAAAAAAAAAAATTTAAATCTTTGCTCTAAATTTTTTCCCCTTGTCCGTCTCATTTCAAGAAAATTGTTGTTAATTTTTTTAACTTCTTTATTTGAGCTTTTAACAATGCAGTCCAACAGTTTTTATGAAGATTCAAGATTGGCCCTGAAGCCCTAGCTTTTGCACTTTTTACGTCTTACGGCACTCCACGAATAATTTATGTAATTGGTTTTATTTAAGCCGTGTACCTAAATCAAGTAAATAAATAAATAAAAATAAATGAAATAGCTGTTAATTATTATCATAAAACACTCATTAACTCGTTTTATACGTAGGTACATTGTAATTTTACATGTCTGATGATAAGATTACCTGACCAAATTCCGATTTAGTTCGAATCGGATTTAGACGTTATAAAAAAAATTGTGTATTTTTTTATTTGTCAAGAGAAGATAGTCTATAAAAAACATTAAGTTACTAAGCAAATTCTTTGCTCATTAAAATATATTTCATTTGAATAAAACAAGAATTTTCAATCGGTTTACAACTTCCGGAGATAACGCGTAACACACATACAAAAAAATATTTTGTCTAATTGAGAACCTCCTAATGTTTTGAAGGCGGTTAAAAATTAATCAATATCGTCGTAATGAAAGAAAAGCAAGTGTTGAAAAAATATTTATTGTATTTACATGTCAGTCTTGTGTTTTTAGTACATGTTTTGCATGATGAAGTTGTAGAAGCTGGTGACGCGGGCAAAAGCTGAAGGGAAACCAAGCTGACAGCCATTTTGAGCCACAAAAGAACTGATACCGATCTGAAAAAATGAAAACAATTACCTGAAAAATGTTTTCACTTGATAAAAAAACATCCGTTAATGCATAGAGAAGTAAAAATATATTTTTTACAGCTTTAATGGGCCATAAGTTTAAGTATTCATTCCAATGTACAAACTCCATTCATTCCTAAAAGACTAAACTGACCCGATAGGTCATATACGGGGCTCCTCAATTGAGAGGAGCCCCGTGATCAGCAATAGGACATTAATGGGTTGATGAATAGACTAGATATTTAAGAGGTGAACTTACCAAAATAGGTGATCCGTTCCTATTCACAATGAGGGGACCGCCGGAGTCTCCGCCGCAGACGCCAACTCCGCCAGCGCCGTTGGTACAGATAGTACTGGAGACCACGAAAACATTGCCAAACACGGCTTGGCACTGAGGCACGCTGATCACTTGCAGGTTCACGTGGCTCACTATAGTCGATGCGCCTGCTTGCTCTGCAGAATAACAATGCATTTCATCGTGACTGCACTTTGATATTCAATTGAAAGGGATACGAACTGAAATGGATAAATTTCTTCAACGCGAAACGGGTGAGCTCACGTCAACTAGTCATGAAGGTAAACATAATCTATATTTAGAACAAGTACTATCAAACTATCAAATTGTATCTTATTGTACCTTACGGCGTAAGGTACAATTTTATAAAACAGTTTTAAAGGCGTAAGCCTTACGCCTTTAAAACTGTTTCAAATAGATTACGTTTAAATCCGGGAGCGATAATGCGGGTGATGAATTAAATCTCTCTTGTGACCAGAAGTTAAACAGATTCTTGGATATTTAAATCATACCATGGGTGAGTAGACTGTGTTAGTAAAATATCTAACGTAATTTCTTATACTTACGATCGCTAGTCCTGCCAAAACCAGCAGCAACGGCCCAGTTGCCGACGAAAGTGTCCCACAGATCGGAGGGTCCGGGGATTGCAGCGGGCTGGATAGAGTCTGGAAAAATAAAACAATTTTTACATGAAAAAATAGGGTGTAACAACAAAAACCTAACAATAGCAGTTAATATTTTTTTCCATCAATTGGGAAAGAATCCAAACTGCGATCTGTGTGTGCGATCATTTCCTAGAAATACCTAATACTACTTTGCTCGACCTGGGGATCGAACCCAAGACCTCTTGCTTAGCAGTTGCACTTAAGGTCACTAAACTAATGATCAATTGTGAACATAAACATGGCGTATATGAAATCATTCGCTTATTGGTGAAGAATAACATCGTAATGAATCCAGCGTGCTTGGCAGATTTCTCATCTATGTATATGAAGTTTGTTAACGATATTCACTCTACTTACTGGTGAAGAAAACGTCGGTAGGCAGGTGGATCGCGGCAATGTCGTTGTTTAATGAACTAACAGTATACTGCGGGTGCACGACGATGTTAGTGGTGGCAATGCGAGTGCCTCCGGAGAACAGGAAGTTAGAACCGAGGATCACTAGGAACTGCCACGCCTGGTTGGTACCGTCAAACCAGCAATGAGCCGCAGTCACCAGCTGACGGCGACTAATGAGTGTGGAGCCGCACACTGATTGGCCAGTGGTGCCAACAATGCTGATCAGAAGTCCAGCCTAAGGAAAAGTAATGCTTTTAGTTACAGAACTCAAACTAACAATTTTACAACGTATTTTCAGTAACTTGATGATACCTTGCCGATCGCACGGGGAATGCTAAGAATGCAAAACTTAAAGAATAATGATGCTGAATACTGATAACATCAGGAACGTTTTTAAGATTCTTTACAGGTGATCAGCATATTTCTACTCGTGAGGACAATGACACAATAATTGTGTAATCATTTATAATGAAAATAAAGATGTTATTTCGAGCTGAAGGCTTAAAATTAAAGGAACTAACATCAGTAATTTTTCAGGGGGGGGGGAGGCTGGCCCTGGGGCATACTAGGTCATCAAGGGACAAGGGGCCAATTATATCACGTATTGATTTCTTACACTTACGCGAATATTAGGCATTGAAATGAAATAAAACTACTTTTTACGGATTTTATCGCGGTATATTGATATTATTTTAACACAACGTGTCGGATCCTTTACAGCATCCATGGTCACGGGCCGATTGGGGTGTTAGTCGTCTTGAAGTTATAATTTTTTAATTATGATTGACAATCCGATTTACACAGAACGGGCTGACGGTGTCCTTCGGTCGTGCAGTTTTGTTGGATTTAGATTTGCTAGAATCTATGATAGGGTTCCAAGCAGGCGGTAATACTCAGCCATCTTCTTTATTGAAATTTGGGTGTTTTTTTAAATTTCAATAGCCTCACGAATCATCCTGGGTAGGAATCGGTTTTCTTTTGCGAGGACTTGTGGTTTATCAAATCTTATGTAATGCTGGGGTTTGTCTATGGTATGTTCACAAACTGTTGACTTCTTGGCCCGGCGGTGTTTAACATCAGCGATGTCTTCTTTTACGCGGGTCCCTATGCTTCTTTTTGTTTGGCCTATGCTAGAGAGACCGCAATCACAATCAAGCTTGTAAACTCCTGCATCTTTTAGAGGTATGTGACACTTGACCGCTGGTAAAAACTGACTAATCTTCTTAAGCGGCTTGAAGTAGGTTTTGATTGGAGCGCGCTTCAAGATGTAGCCAATCACAGGAGTCACAGACAAGATTTTCTATGTAAATCGGATTGTCAATAATAATTAAAAATGTAAGGTAGCTGTTAGTAATTATAACTTCAAGACGACCAACATCTGAGTCGGCCCGTGACCATGGATGCTGTAAAGGATCCGAAACGTCGGGTTAAAATAATTTCAATATACCGCGATAAAATCCGTAAAAAGTTTTATTTCAATATATCACGGATATCAAGCGTACAGTATTAATTGAAACTACAGCTGTTATCAAACCAACTAATTATTACGATATTGTATTAGGTACTTACAAAATAAGGATGTGCATTAGCGGGAGCCAACACTCCACCCACAATCCTGCCATCTTGATCTGCACGGGCTAAGATTCTTTCCTCCTGTGCCTTGATCCTTGCCGCACTAGGAATACCGACGGTCTCGTGGTAACCCCTCTGAACATCCACCAACGAGGCCGATGCTGAGGCCACCAGCACCAAAGCAAACAACACCAGAGCTCGCATTATGTATAAATAATTTATCATGGAATACAGAAGATATAATTCTTGCCACTTATATACCTTTTGTTCACTAATCTCACGCCTAATCTCTCGCCATTTGATTGGCAAGCAATTAAATCAGGCGCTGATTACTTTTATCAGGAGCAAGTGATGTTCTATCTTTTCTAGATACAGATTAATGATGAAAACATAATTTCATTGACCCTTCTAGTAGTTCGCGGCAGCTACAAAGACTTTTTAATAACATGCAGCTCATCTATATATATATATTATATATATTATATTAAGTATATAAAAGGAGAAGCTGACTGACTGACTGACTGACTGACTGACTGACATATCAACGCAGGGCCTAAACTATAAGGGTTAGAAACTTGAAATTTTGCACAGGGATTCCTTTTATAACGTAGGGGAGCACTAAGAAAGGAATTTTGAAAATTCACCCCCTAAGGGGGTAAAACGGGGGTGTAAGGTTAGTATGTAACTTTGCTGTTTTTGAAGTTATTCAATTGAAATTCAGTTTGAAGATTTTTCATTAAAAGTTATGAAACACGTGTAAAATATTTTTTCAAAAATCATCCTTTAAAGGGGTAAAATGGGGGTGCAAACTTAATATGAAATTTCTTTGATTTTCAAATTTATATCAATAAAATGTTATATTTGAGTTATAAGATCCTAATCATGATTATTTCCGACATCCCTTTTTGAAATTCATCCCTTAAGGGGGTAAAAGGGGGTGCAAAGTTAGTATGAAAGTTCTCTAATTTTCAATGAAACTTGGCGAGTGTAGTCTTTATATGACGTAGGCATCTGATAAGAAAGGATTTTCCGAAATTTTACCCATAGGGGGGGGGGGGGGATAGGGGGACCAAGTTTGTACGAGACAACGTGATTCCTTGGTCCAGTCTACTTCAAATTTAATTGATGGAAGACGTATTTCGTATTTTATCGAAATTCAATCCCTGACGGGATTAAAAAGAGATAGAGAATTATGTTGGAGGTGATATAGAAAGAAAAGAAAGAAAGAAAAAGATTTATTTCGGTACACAAAAAAGACACACATGAATCTGCTCACTGCCCACTGGCAACACTGCTGGTTAAATGTCAGTGATCGGTGACAATTAATATTTTCAGTGATATCGATACTCCTTAGTGCTTTTGATTTAAATTACTTTTTATTTTGACATATGCTTGAAAACTAAATCCGATTTTATTCAAAAGAGGTTGAACTCACATAAAAGCTTGATGCAATGCAAATATTTAATACTCCTTAAATAAAAATTGGAATTTCTGTTTGTGATTTCATATATAAAATGTTTGTCTGTCTCTCTCTTCGTTCCTTCTAATTGCTGCAACAGCTGGACTGATTCTGTAGGGACTTTCACCATCGTTATAAGGAGTAACTTAGAGTTCCGTATGACTTAAAAACGCGGGAGCTGACCAATGCATGAATATGAACATTAAATTTTTCGTTAAATTTCACGCGGACGAAGTCGCGGGTAACAGCTAGTGTAACATATAATTATGCATCAGAATAAAACGTGGGCGTCTTAACTTGCAGACGCGCGCTGACAATGGGGACCATGGTGATTAGTCGAGATCAATCGCTGTTTATTTCGGACGATACTACGGTACCATTTTAGAAGTTTATAACTTCTTACTTGGTACCTTAGAACTGAAATGGTCAATAACCTATCACAGCCCTCTTCATCGCTCTATGAATGGTAGTGAGCATTCTGATAAGGTCCCTTGCAAGCGACAATGTCTCAGTGCCGTAACTCATCACTTTCGTCTTGACACAGTGCACTATTTGGGCTGAAAAGATTTAGCGTAGTTTCCCGAAAGCTGCCTAAGCTGACTTGGATTTGACGGTTGACCTTATTTCTCAAGGTTGGGCTTATTTTGTGTAACACAATCGTCGCTAACTTCGAAGAGACTCTCCAACTTTTACCGGAATTGGCACACCATGCGACATTCAACATAACTCTCGTCTTGTCCATGTTCATGGTGAGACTGGCGCTTTCAGAAGCTCGGGTGATGTCACTGAGAATAGTACTAAGCTCTTGAGAGATCTCAGCCATAACTACTATATCGTCGGCAAATTTAAAGTGTGTGATCAAGCCCTTCCCAGTCCAGAACCTTAAAGATATCCTCCAATGCAATGCAATTCGAGGAAATAACGTCCTCCTGTTTCTCACTACGCTTCAAGAAAATAGGTTTTGAGGTGTGATACTGTAGTCGGAGTGTCATAGTGGCGTTCATTCAAAAACTTCAATGCGTCGATGTTACAGGTGATAGTCAATTCGGTTCCAAGTTTCAATTTCAGCCGCCCAAATTTCGATTGAATCGAAAGCTGTGTGGATCTGTTTGCGGATTATACACAAATGGTTCTCTTAGGGCTCTTCGGTATTCTGAATAACCTGCTGTAGCGTATGTATGTCATCTACGGTACTGGTCCTTTTTGGGAACCGTGGCTTGTCCGGGAGGCTGGAAGTCGTCAAACAAGTCTGTGATGATTCACTGAAATTATTATTATTATCATGAAACACTCAGTAACTCGTTTTATAGGTGACATACATTGTAACTTAACATGTAACTATCTGATGATAAGATTACCTAGCCCAATTTCGGATTAGTTCGGATCGGAATTAAAAAATATTCAAAATTAATTAGAGAATTTGTTACTTGTCAAGAAAATTGTTTATAAAAAAATATCGAGTTACTAAGAAAATACTTTGCTCAAAAATTTTTTTTCTTGAAAGTTAAAGGACCTACGTTTAATATGTATAGAGCTCTTTCTAACAATTACTTCTTACTTATATACATACATATTATGTATTATTACTATTATCCATCCTAAAATGATCTGCAAATCTTTTTCTGTATTCCCTCCTCACTTTGGTTTTACTTGATGAAGTCATGAGCCTACGGCAACGTAAAAAAACCGGACAAGTGCGAGTCGGACTCGCCCACCGAGGGATCCGTACCTAATTTAAATATAAGATCATCAAAGTGGGCGCAGAGGACATCTTAAACGAAAAACGAGCGCATGTCTATAAGCTGTTTATTATAATTAATGATTTATTTTATCATCTAGTTGACATTTTTAAAATAGATTTAAGTTGTAACTGTAGCAGGCTTTGGAGGAATCTTGGATTGAAATCGTTGGATCCTCTTACCTAGTCCGTTTCGAGTAGCCTTTATATAAAATTTATGTAATATTATTCAATTGCTTTGTATAATAAATTGTTCGATAGGTATAGGTACCTATTTTAATTATTAATAGGTATTTTAGTTGAAGTGTGTTATAACGTTAAAATTAAACGTGACGTATGTTTTTTTAATATCCTATTAAAATATTTACCTACTATTACTATTTGATGACCCACTTAGTCCAGCGGTAGTTAACCCTGCCTTCTGTGCTATGGGTCCCAGGTTCGAATCCCGGTAGGAACAAATGTTTGTGTGATGAGCACAAACATTTGTATCCGATTCATGGATATATCTATTTGTAATATGTATGTATTTACAAAAAAACGTATATATGTAGTATATCAACCAACTAGTATCCGTAACACAAGCCTCGTTGCTTAGCTCGGAACTAGATGGCGCTATGTCATATAGTCCAGAGATATTATTTATTTTATTAATAAGTACAAGACAGTTGGTAGGTACTAGGTACCTGATGCATACTCGTTGACACCGTTGCCAAGCAACGTTGTCAATTTTGCAGCTTGTCATTATAAAAATACTAGCTGATCCGGCGAACTTCGTACCGTCTTACAGTCAATGAATATTATCTTTTAGCTGAACTTAAATTAATATTTAATAATGCAATAAAATGAACACAAAAAATGCATCAATAGTTTATTAGGATATAAAAAACAATAAAATTACAAAAATCAAGTATTGCGATGTTAAAGTCATTCACACCTTAGTAGCTAAAATGCTCGCTCAGATAACTATTTGTTATTTTTATTGATATTGTTGTCGTTAAAAATGATGGTCGGGAATATTTTGTTCATGAGCTCATCTTTCAATGAGCCGAAATTGCAAAGGAAGTGAAATAAATCCACTATATTGGTTGACTGAAACTCAGCAGTTACCAATAGTCAGCAATAGCTTCGAGAAATTTTCATCAGATAGATCGTTAGTAATGTGAAACCACGAAATTGTTGTGATAGTTCGATCATTATCACTGAGTGATCGACGCCGATGTGAAGACAGTTGGCAGCTATCGTAACCAGTGATGGTCTTCGCCATTAATGTTCGTGGATAAAGTTTGGAACACTTGCAGTCGACCATGCACGGTGAGTAGGGGTTGATGGCGCCATACGTTTTATGAAACATATTCTCAATAACAACATGAAGTCGGTCTATGTCAGTCAGGAATATCGGCACATATTATACCATCTTCGTGTGGTTCAATTCTTTCGACTAACCAAATAAGAATGTATGCATGCGGCAAGCCTCGTTTTTGTCATTTGATTGTATACATCAAGCATAGATCCCCAAAAGACGTGATTGCTTAACAATGTAGTTCATCGGTGACTGGGCTTTTTGTTTGAAGACACGTGTGGTAATTTCGTACCGATCACTTGATGTTTGTCACTTGATTATTATCCCTTTAACCGTAGTAGTGACGAACGTACGTAATAGCATCTTCCCGCATATTTATGTATATGACGTGTACGTCACCGTTATTATGGTCAATCGATTAACATTAGCTGCATCTCTATACGTACTCATTGCAACGTGTAAATCGATATACTCCTGCGAACGCAGTATAGCTTGGTTCAACCGAATCCAAGTTAAGCGCTCCTTTTCGATTTTGAAATTCCAGCCAATAATTATCTGGATTTTCACGAATCATCAAAAATATGCGTAATAATTCATTCATTTAACAACTATCAGGATTGCAGCTGGTCCTGTATCCGCCCTGGTCGCACTTTGATATACGCTTCACAGTAGTGTACAGATGACAGTCATAGAAATGACAGTTATGTCAGTTTTCTTCGTTTTCTTTTCTAATGCAAACTGCTAAGGTTACAATGAAAGCGGTAATATACCTAGTCGTTACAATTTTTATTTTGTTTTAAATGTTTTAATGCTGTCGAACGGAATAAATAGTATCCTATGTGCGTTTCCCGGCTCTAAGCTACCTCCTCACCAATTTTCAGCCATATCGGTAAAGCCGTTCTTTAGTTATAAATAGTGTAACTAACACGACTTTCTTTTATATATATAGATGATTAATTTCCATATTTTATTTAATAGTACCTATTTACGATTGTGTTCAGTTACAGAATTAAATTAATTAAATAAATAGTATATGAAAATAAATAAATAGTAAATGAAATAGATAAATAGTACCTTTATTTATCTAATAAAGGAGAGTACCTTGACAAATGGCTTGTATCTCAAAAAGCGAAATAGCATGAAATATCTAAATAAAAAATATATTTTTTGAAACAGACTTACTTACTTTTTGACGTGAGATAGTTTTTTGAATAATAATTAGTACTTTTAAGTTTCCGATTAAAAGTACATCATTTTTTCACTATCGCCTGTCATTACTTGGGATGCCCATTTTTTCTAATGTGTGTATTGAGACTACCGCACCTACATATAATAAAATGAAATAGATTAACTTATTGATTGTTTCATTTACCTAACTTATTTTCATTGAAAATGTGACGAAACTATGATATTTTTATAAGCTTTATTTTTATTTATTTTTGATATCATAATCGGTATTGTTTCAAACATCTTATTACACTAATATTTTATACGGAAATCGATTGTATTAAAATCTTAATTAGGACGTTGTACCCCGTGGTTGTACCCGTACTGATTAAGATTTTAAACAATCGATTCGCCTTATTTGATTTTAATATTAATTAAATTGACATTTTAATTTTATGTTCAAAATTCCCGCCGGAACGCTTGCTGGTGTCATGGCGTCTGCCTGTGACGTCATTTCTATGTATATCAACACTAAGCATTAGGTGCTAATAAACTAATATATTTAGCGTGTTAAATATTAACTCTAAATTATATAAGGGGTACGCGGCCCCCCAATGCAATAAATACATCAATTACAACTCTCAACAAATTATATATTTACGTTCCACACAAAAAAATCACCATGATAAATAAATTATAAAATTACTAGAGTACAATTCTTGGCTGTATTGCCTAAATTCATTTGCCTTATCCCTATACGGAAGTAAAAATCAAATGATCAGTACTCGACGTAGGTGTTTAAAAACTGACATCCGACTATCATGGCGGATTGCTGTATTTTGTAGTTTTATTTTAATAAATATATTTATCAATGAGATTGGTAAATATATTAATAAATACGTCGGAAAAAATTAATAAAATTTATTTTGCAATATGCACATCAAGCTCTTTCATATGATACCCCGTTTGAACTAATAGCTTCAACTAGAAATTCAGATTCCTATAACAAAATTCAGACCCTCTATTAATTAAGATTTAGTTACAAATGTACAGTTTTGAGATTTTTCCTTGTATTGTTGGTCTATAACGATGTTAAATGCCAAATTTCATAGTTCTAGGTCAACAGAAAGTACCCTATGAGTTTTGATTCCCTTGAGAGGGTCGAAAAATGCGTCTTTTTGCTGATTAAACGGCCGTATCTTTTTTTTACGTAAACTTAGAAGATTGATTTTTTCACAGCTTCAAGGGACCGTAGACTTGAGTATAGGGTTTAAATTTCAACTTGATGCCTCCACGTATTTCCGAAATAAAGGGCCTTGACAGACAGACAGACGGACGGCGGACAGACAGACAGACGGACAACAAAGTGATCTTATAAGGGTTCCGTTTTTTACTCTTGTGGTACGGAACCCTAAAAACACCTTTAAATTATGAATAAGAAAAAAAAACAGACGTGAGATATGTAGTTCAGGTGATAAATATTGAACGTACATTGAGTCATTGACTCTTGCACCTAACACATTCAGTAACCATTCTGACCACAAGCTAAACTAAACCAAAAATTTACTTTCTTCTGCCAAAGTGCAAAAATGCCAAAAATTTGATATGGCGTCAGTAAAACAAATTTGCACGGTTGTGAAGATCACTTTAAAGATATAAGATATAAGGGAGTGATATGAAGAATCGGATGACGTTTTTGCGACACCCATTATTTTGAAATTCTTTACGAGTAGTACGTAAATCGAATACCTATAGCTATATCGGATGACGTCGCCGTCGTCCCGAACACGATGATTCGAAAAACTTTTATGTTTTAGGTACGAAAATCTTGGTATAGAAAAAATACATTGTTGCCAGAAAAAATATTAATGATTTATGATTGAGCTATAATGCCCTAGCATACTTCCAGTTTTGATAAGCTTATAATATAATAATACAAATACTACAGTACTGATTTATTATAATGCAATCACAACATTAAAAATAAAATCAAGTCAACCTTCATTAATTTGTTTAATTAATGAAGGTTGGCCAGTATAGTATAATAAACACTAATATTAATAATTAATACTTAGTGATAATTGAAAAATAGCTCAGTGTCATTTGTGTCATCGTACCTATTTAGCTCTTATAAATCTATTATTATATTATAAAGCTATTCGAAAATTATGTATATTTTGGGAAAAATATTCCAGACTCAAGATGGTAGAAGCAAATATGATAATTATGAAAGGATGGGGCTTCATCGACTATACAAGGACGGTCTGTCGAGGTGGTATTAGCCGCCAAATCCTGACGTATCTACTTTCGTGCTCTTCGTACCCCAACACTTGCACCTTAGCGGCATGTGGCAGACCAATCGTCTCCCATTGGCCTGAAAATGCCGTGAATATAGCCGTGGTTTAATGCCTGCATTTATAATAACTCATGTTCTATCGACACGCAGAAGAAGAAGTAAAATAGTTTCAAGGTCAATAAAAACTCAGAAAAAAAAGTTTCAATAAAAACTGAAATTATGTATATTCCCTGATAGTCTACTATCAATCGAATGATAACAATATTAATAATTACATATTAATCATATATGATTATTTTGCTAATCATATTTTAGGAAAACCTTATTAGATTAAATTATTTCTAAGTTGTCATACTGATAAGGATCGAAGTCGCACGATAAGCCATGTTGTATTCACTTTTTAAGGTGGATCTAGTATTGTACACTAAGTGTAATGACACATTGTGCCTTTTGGCTTTTCGTACAACAAATACTAAAATTATAAAATACAAGCTGTGACCCGTGCCTGTGATGCATGCTGTAATGGATCCGAATTATCGGGATTAAATACTAACCGCCATAAAATCCGTAAAATATGTTTTATTAAAAATTCCACGAATACGGTTTTAGTCATATGCTTTATTCGCAACCGATTGAAGTAAAATACATCTCAGTTTTAATGCGTACGGAACCTCCTTCCAATTATTTTAACCTATTGACATAGAATAACAGACGCTACAATAGGTGATAGGCAGATAGGTACCCAATACCGATACCCTAAGGTACCTGCAAGAAAAAATATCTTCACTTGAAACTAATTATTTGGCCCCCTATGACTATACCGGTAATTACTGTACGTAATGACCCGACTGTATGTAATGTACAGTCATTACCGGTAATTTAGGGTGAATGACCTTAAACGTTATATTAATATGGCCTTGTTAAAAGCGGGAGTTTCTGATGATATGATTTGTTATAATCAAAATATGATTATCTGCAAACAAAATTGAATATTTACTTTACGGTCCTTCTAATGGTGAAGGCAGATCTTCCGAGCAGGCGAGGTATTATGCCTGGCGGGCTACTGCCCGACGGTTGATGTCGGGCGGTTGTATTATAATATCCTAGTTGCGCTTGCATACTTCACTATCGCGATGTAGAATAAGCTTCGTGATTAGTGTGTACGATATGTCATGTCAGGTGACAGTTGACAGTTCTCTGTCGCTGCAGTCGCTGTGTAAGTACGTCGTTCGTATGTAATGAGATAGATGTCGCCACACACGTACATATTGATATAGGTACTTAAATTCTTTATTATAACAATATTTTTGCAGCTTTATAATACTTGGTAATATTGTAAAGTATTAAGAAAAATACTTCTATATACTTTTGTATATAAATATTTTTTTATAATATATACCGGGTGACTTTTTTTACCGTCTTGATAAAAATAGGGAGTGATGGGTAAAATGAGTAGAAGCCTATGGCATAGTTATTTTACTTTTTTTTTTGTTTTACACTCATCATTTAAAATTTGTCTACTAATATACACAAGTAATTAACAACCAATTTTTCATATTAAAACATAAATGTTTAATTTTCAGAGATTTTTTAAAAAAATAATTCAAATAATTCAAATTCTTAAACATAGTCACCCTAATAAACAGTCGGCATATTATGAATGATATCGTTTCAAATAGGTAAAACTAGATCTTCAAACAAACGCACACGTGTAGCCGTCAGCGATTTTCCAATGCTGACACAGGATCCCCGCTCCCGCCATCCCGCGCTGGACCCCCACTGCCCTACAGTCCTATTGTAATTATTTTAAATAATTTTTAGTCACATACGATTAGGCACTCAGTGACGTCGCGTGATCTATTCGCAATGTTTACGTTATCGCGCATGTCTCCGTCGGTCGCTCACTGTGATAAAAGTGATTAACGTAAACAATAAACATGTACGAATATAAAAATGTAGAGAACTTATTTAGTAATGGTGCAGTGTTATATCATGTCCCTTGAAAGTTTAAATGGTGTACGGCGAATGTATACAGGACCAAGCCATCTGCAATCTCTTCTTCGACATTCGGACTGTCGATTCCGAGTAGGTACCCCTACTCCGAATCCACAAACAACTCGTCCCTCCCATCCCTAACATTCCATCATCGATATAATGTTAGAGGACGTTCCTTTGAATTATTTGCGGGGAATGTACCTACTTCCAGAGAGAGAGAGAAACGGTGGACACTGTGATTACTGCGATATCGCTCACAGGTACTTTTTTTAAATTTGTAATTAAAATCACTGTAATTTGTAATAAGTTGATTTTAATATTTTAACTACGCCGAGTATGTAGTATTTCTAGTATACACATACTCGTACCTAATTACTTTATTTTTTCAAAGAAATAATGACAAATGAGAAAGTTTAACATGTAACACACAACTATACCATGCTAAAACATCATAAGCTCTTTAAAATGTGAAGGGAAGATTGATATCTCTACAAAACAATTCGGAGTTTATAAATTCTCAACGGCAAAATGCCTAGGTATTCAGATATGTAGTTACGCTATTTCGCTCGCACTTTTCATTCATTGGAAATCATGGTACACGCAGTATAGGCATCTATTTTACTATTACGCACGCGTCGTGTAGGATGTTCTCTTTTTCTGGATTTTCTTGGATTTTCAGAACTTCCATAATCAAAATGCTATTACAGAAATAGTCTCGTCCGCAGATTCCATTCTATACATATAACCTACCCTATAATTATCGAGACGGTAAAAAAAGTCACCCGGTATATACCACGCTTATCAACCATCGCCACGATAAACAATACATTTACCAGATAGTGATTTTTAGTATTAAATTGTCCGTATTAAATCCTAACCAAGTGGGATTTAAATGCATATATCCATAATTATTATGATAACTTTACAAAATACTATAAACCTATCCCGATCGCTGGTCTTTAAACAGTACAAATAGAGTCATATGACACTTGGTGTCTTTTTTTATATACCACGAGCGTGGCAAACAAGTTCCAATGGACCTTTGCAACACCAGAGGCGTCGCTCGCGCGTTGCTGACCCTGTAAAATCCTTTTCACTCCATGGAGCGTTTAGTGTTCCAATTCCAAGTGATCCACCAAATATTAAATTCAGTTCTTTATAAAATTAATAGAAAGAGAAATATATTTTGTTCAGGTAATACAATTCAAAACACGGGTAAACAATATACAAGGTGTTGATTTGCATCCTCGTCAAATTCAAGGACGTAATTATGCTAATGATTCTCGACCCAAAGCAACAATAAAATGAGTAGGTATTTTTTATTTTTATTTTGCTTGTTTACGGAAATCCGTATGTGTGAACCAGCCGTATTGAAACGCGGCCCGTCTGTTACTAGCCCTATAACCGCGCTTTCACACACAAACAAACACAAACAATACATACACAACGCATACGCAACGATCATTCTTCGATCGATTCGTAGGTACAAATCCCGAGCCACGCCGCCGCGACCCCGGAACTAACAGTCTGTTTGATGTCGCCGACGCGTGCGCGCGCTTTGCGAATTTCACTTCTCGGTACATCGTTGAGACGTAGGTACGAAGTGCAAGATGACGGACAACTATCCGAATGTCGAGTTGGTAGAGATGGTCCGCCTGTATGCCATCAGTGGAGATAGCCTACGTGGAGCCATCCGGATGTTCACCGAAATGTTTCCCGATCGGGAACCCCCATCACAGAGCTGGAATACTTCCAGCGAGACCCACGGGCAAGCACGCGGCAGGCTGGTCAACACTTTGGAGTGCACCACACTACAGTGTTTCGCCTACTGAAGCGTGAACTGCAACACCCAAAAACTGGAGCTGTTGCGTCACGTTGTCGAGGAGATGTTGGAGGATGTTCCCTGGCACTCCATCGCAACTTGTACTACCAGCAGGACGGTGCCCCCCCTCACTATGGTCAGCAAGTACGCGAGTACTTGACCGAAAGTTTTGGTGACCACTGGATCGGTCGCGGAGGACCTGTGGCCTGGCCTCCGCGTTCTCCGCACCTGACGCCTCTAGACTTTTATGTGCGGAGAGACGTTAAAAGGTTAGTTTACACGGAGGAAGTGACCAGTGTAACAGAATTACGTGCAAGGATCATTAGTGCTTTTGACACTGTAAAAACTAATGTGTTAGTGTTACGTAAGCTGAAGGAAAACCAGCTACGTCGTGCTCAATTGTGCGAAGAGTGTGATGGTGGCCACTTTGAACAATACCTCCGGGTAACTTAAGTAGGTAATTTATTTATTTGTACATTTTGTAAATACGTTGTTAGCTTAATCAATTTGATTAGTGTAAATAAGTTGATTTCAAATTTGTAACTACGCTAATATTACCTAAGAGTCGAAAGTATCACCACGTACTTACATTTAACTAGCACGTCTTTCCATTTCCATCATAAGTAGATCGGTACACCAACTAAGGTAGGTATTATTGCCGGTCCTAAGCCCGTTAAGTAGGAAGGAAAATTTCAAATCAATCAATTTAATCCACAAATCAAAACAAAATCACTACGAAAACTTTAGGTGGAAGGATAAAGCAAAACTAACATTTTATTAATCATCTGATAACAGGTCAATGAACTTTTCTTTGGCGCACTAGTATTACTGCCATTAGTAAGATTTCCGCATTCCAATGATGCTCAACAATGAGTTCATTATCAAGCAAAATTTATGACAATGATGTAGGTGATTTTCGAAATAAAATTAGGTAAATTATTGCTACCGATTATTCGTTCGCCCGCGCTTGCATTTCGTAGGTAAGACGTCGACACTCACGCACACAGCTGCATTGTCGCTGTGTGCGTAGTCGGGTGATTCTGTTTTATTTGTATTGAATTAAGGGTTTAATTCTGAAACACTGTTAAAATTCAACAAATCAAATCAAATCAAATCAAATCAAATCATTTATTTCAATTAGACCAATACAGGTACTTTTGAATTGTCGAATTAAATTGAATTTAGTTGCACGGTTCCAAAAGGTAGGTCTTATGGAGAAGAACCGGCAAGAAACTCCATAGATACTCTTTTTAAATTAAATACAAAATTGTTGGTTTTGTTTTACAATGCTTTATGTATGTAATATCAATATGAGACTGGTGCAGTTCGATGTGAAACGTATTATTTATGAAAGTAAAAGAAATAACTAAAACCAATTTCGGTTGCCATAACATGTATGAGCCGACCAGTCCCAACTGATAGCACCCGTTCACGAGCATGACGTGTGTATCGGCGTCTGTCTACTCAACCATGTTGTAGGGAATAAAAAGACCCGACACACAACGCCACCATCAGCAGGACATTTGAGTGAGCATGACAAGCCCAGAATGCACGGCAACCGGTAGGCATTTTCACATTTAAAAAAAAATTAATAAAACAACATCAAAGCCAACATCAGTCTCATATTTTACAAGTTATTTTACTAATCAGTAACTATTGCGTTAATAAATAATAAATTACATTAATAAATAATTTGCATGTCAATCAGTAAAGGTGTATAACTAAACATGTCAAATTGTATAAGTGTATAATTGAGCATGTCAAACTGTAAAAAATTATAAATATCTTTATGTAAAACAAAAGAAGTCAAACCAATAAATAAAAAAATAAATAAAAGAAAATATAATAATCATGAGGCTAGCAAACCTGTGGAGCTGGACCAGCATTTTGCCAAACTTTTTTATCTACAAGATAATCTTCTAATTTGTAGTATGCTTTCTTGCATAGAGTAGACTTTACGATGGATTTGAATTTATTTTCCGGGAGGTTTAAAATTATTTCCGGAATCTTATTATAAAACCTGACACTATATCCCACAAAAGAGGTATGGACTTTAGCGAGACGAAGCTGTGGCTGCATTAATTTTGACTTATATCTAGTATTATAATTATGCAGTTCACATCTTTTCGTATGATGTGATATATTTTTTCTAACGTACATTATATTTTCAAAGATATACTGACAGGGCACTGTCATAATATTTATTTCTTTAAAGAGTTCCCTGAGTGAATCACGACTACTTAGGTTATAAATGGCTCTTATTGCTCTTTTCTGCAGAACGAAAACTGATTCTATGTCTGCAGCACGGCCCCACAGCAATATTCCGTAAGTCATGACGCTATGAAAGTAGCTATAATAAACTAGTCTTGCGGTTTCTACATCCGTAAGAAGTCTGATTTTTCTAACTGCATAAGCAGCTGAACTCAAGCGTCCTGCTAACGCCTTAATGTGCGGTCCCCATTGAAGTTTGGAATCTAGTTTAATACCTAAGAATACAGTTTGATCTACGAATTCGAGCTTCTCATTATTCAATATTATGTCACAACCATCGCTTCTAACATTTGGTAAGGAAAACTTTATGCATTTAGTCTTCTGCCCATTCAATACCAGATTATTAACAGTGAACCACTCATGGACCTTTAGAAGGGCGCTATTTACATCGTCAACATTTGGTGACCGTCTATCTAATCTAAAAATTAAGGAGGTATCATCAGCAAATAACACCATCCCACATCCATTCTGGCACATATAAGGTAAGTCATTAATATATACCAAAAACAAGAACGGGCCCAGGATAGAGCCTTGCGGAACACCCATTTTAATTTTGGATCCAGATGATTTAATTCCGTTTATTTGGACTTTCTGTACTCTACCTTGCAAATATGATTTTAATAACTTTAAAGAGTTTAGCTTAAATCCATAATGTTCCAATTTTAGTAGTAGTGTATCATGATCCACGCAATCAAATGCTTTTGAAAGATCACAAAATATGCCAACGGCATCCTGTGACTCTTCCCAAGCATCAAAGATGTGCTTTATAAGCGTCACTCCGGCGTCAGTTGTATTGCGCCCTTTGGTGAACCCATATTGCTGGTCATGAAAAAGTTTATGTATATTGAAATGTGACAACATTTGATTAAGCATCATTTTTTCAAAAATTTTACTAAATACTGGTAGAATGGAAACTGGTCTGAAATTTCCAGGATCTTCAGTATCTCCAGATTTAAATAAGGGTACTATTTTACTGTGTTTCATAAGATCCGGGAAGGTCCCCTGGTCAACGCATTCATTAAATATATTTGCTAGATGGGGTGCTATAGTATCAATTATTCCACTACAAACTTTAGATGATAAACCCCATAAGTCTTCAGTTAATTTTATTTTTATATCTTTAAAAACTTTAATGACTGACTCTGGACTAACATACCTAAATTTAAAAGTAGTTGGACAGAAAGTAACATTCTGTTTAAGTACAGCAACGGAAAGTGCGGAAGAAGAATTTAAACTCTTAGTTATTGTAAGGGGTATGTTCGCAAAATATGTCTCAAATTCTTGAGCTACTTCAGAATTTGTGGTTATAAGACCACGTGCCGTTTGCAGTGCGTTATTGTTATGACATACTTTAGATTTATTATTTTCATTATTTATTATTGTCCAAGTCGTTTTTATCTTATTTTCAGCATTCTTGATTTTGTTACTTATGTATATTTTTTTTGCTAATTGACACACTATTTTAAAAGTTTTTGAATATTTACTAACATATTGAGTAAACTCTTCACTTTTATTAAATGACTTTAATTCATATAATTCAAATAAGTGTTCCCGACTTTTACGAATGCCTATAGTTGCCCAGTCACTAAATTTGAATCTAATGTTTACGTTCTTGGTTTTTAGTTTGAAATGTTTATTAAATTCATTTCTTACAATCTCGAAAAAACGTGAATATTGTTTATCACAATTATTTTTATTTATGTTTTGACTGGCTAACTTAGTATTTAGACATTTATTGTAATTAACAATTTTATTCTTTGTAATCTGCCTTGTATTTATTTGTGTTTTACTTAAACTTATACTGGTATTAAATGAGACAGTTTGTCCGCTGTGATCAGAAGACATACAATTTACAATCGCTTTATCTGAGTAATCACAGCTGCAGAAGACATTGTCAATGCACGTTGCAGACGTACTTGTTACCCGAGTTGGTTCTATGAACAAATTTGTTAGATTAAATGACTTAAAAAGACACAAAAATTTACTACTGATCAAGTTATCATCTAATATATTGACGTTAAAATCGCCACAAATAACTATAGATTTATTAGAATTGAAAAGTAGTTTTAGTACGTCCTCCATGACAGACTCAAATGCTGTATAGTTTTGGCTATTTGGGGGCCTATACACGCACACTACAATATGCTTATCCAGCTCAACACAAGACATTTCGATACTATGTTCAACGGACATTGAGACAATATCCTTCCTCTCTTTAAACTTTAATGAGTTTTTTAATAATATAAGAGAGCCACCATGTATCATTAACTTTCGGTTGTAACAACTAGCCACATGATAATTTTCAAAGCTTAATAACATTTGGTATTCTTTTAACCAGTGTTCTGTAATACAAACAATATCAATTTGATATTTTTGATTCTTTGAAATTTAGTTTCATTCTTCAAAAGCTCTTCTTCATAAGCCCTTATTTTCCTCGCAGTAGGGATGCCAAAAGCTTCATGATATCCAGTCTGAGCCCCCGCAAAAGCCGACACGGATGCTATCAGCAACACACTAAATAACACTAAAGCATGCATCGTGCATTATTTTCTTATGCGCAGTATGCAGTTTACCTGCAATTTATATACCTTTTTGAGACTTACAAATTAACTTTTTTCCCTATTGAAAAAACGTAGTCATTTTGATACCATGATCCTGGAACATGATTTCACTTTTAGAACGTTCTAAATTCGTCGTAACAATATGATTAAGCAAACTTTATTTATGAGGACATTCGTAGTAGGGTCACATACTTCCAAACAGTTTTTACTGTTTTACGAACAGAGTATGGTGTCATGTTTATTGCAGAAAGGCGTTGAACAGGGGGACTTAATTATCAGTGAATTACCTACATTCCTCCAATACTGGCCGCAGGCCTTTCCATAATAAACGCCACGGAACTGTAACTTTGGCTCTTTTTCTCCAGTTACTGTCAGGTGCTTTCCGCAAGTAGTCGCTCCACCTGGTCGGCAGGCGTCGTACACTGCGTTTGTCGAGACAATATCAGGGAGGCGTAATTTCCTCGAAAGTGCTCAGTACAGCTGCAATGGTAGATCGCTTTAAGCTACTAAAGTGGAAAGCATCTGTATGAATGTCACTGGCAAGAACACCTTCAAATTGCTAACGATATTATATGCCATAAAAACCGAATATGGCAGAACTACTGCAAAAGCACAATCCTCAATGACCTCACCGGAGAATTCCAGCTGGCGTGCTTCAATTAAACCTACACAAAATAAGTAAATAAAGTTATGGGGAAGTCTCATTTTGTACACATCTTTTAATGAGAGCGAGCTTTTCTCGAAAAAAGCTCACTCTTTTAATCGTCTTTCAACGTCTTTACATCCCAAACACCTCAGATCAGACAATTTATAGTCTCCAGTCAAGTGTCTCCAGTGTCACCAGCTATATAAAACGTATAGGTCGCTAATAGCCGTTGGGTATCGGTCGGCGTGGAACCAGTCACTGTTGAGAGATTTTAGATCTTGAATTTTTGTTTAAATGTTGTATCATAGGTGAGTTTATAAACAGATATAAAATGCATACACACCCAGGCCCAGCCGGACCCCGAACAACTTCCAGAAGACAGTAAATATTCCGTTAGGGGATCGGACCAACGACACGTGGCGACGAAACCAATCGTTTGAACATTCAATAAATAAAATAAATATAATATGTGGACATTATGAATGACCCAGTACCATCTAGTAAAGTAAGATCCCAGCGCCGCCAGACGTCATGTATTTTCTGACGAACCAAATGTGGATGATTGAGTAGTGCTAGTATGTACTAAGAACGCATGCCTACCAGCTAGCCTGCTTAGTGGGCCAATTTTCAGGTATCATGTATCCTGAAAATCGGTCCTGGGATCTTGGACTATAGTTCTGTTGTAAGCAACGAGGCTTGTGTTACTGATATTAGAAGGTTGATATACTACATATTTACTTTTTTTTTGTAAATACTTATTTTTTATATAATTATACCTACATAGATACCCATGCCTCGGATAAAAATATTTTGCGCATCACGCGCCCTCTATTGTCCCTACCGGTTTTGACCCGGGACTCGTAGCATAGAAGGCAGCGTTAACTACCGCTGGAATAATCGGATGGTCACTGCAAGACACTGCACCAACCGTGCCGTTAATGATATGATGGAGGCCTTTGTTTTTTCTCCATCAGAAAAGTCAGAGGCCTAGCGATCGAATTCAGGACCTTAAATTTAGCAGTCCACTAGTCACACCACTATCACAACTCAAGGCGCCAAGGTTACCAGCCTAATTGGGCATTCATACTTAACGGTTCCCACTGTGTCATATTAGGTACCTACTTGTAATATACTTATACTATACATCATGTGTCTTTCCATGCAATCACAATGTGACACAAATCCATTTTTCGTACCTATATGATTCCGACTTTACCGCACCTAATTTAAAACTCCTGTTAGTGGGTGTGTCACAACTGGTGATAGTAGTGACACACCTTTTGTTAAAAGTGTGACACATCTTTTTTATATCAGTGTGTCATCTATAATGGGTCACAGACAAAGCCTGTTTTCCGGGTAGCAAGATTTATAAATGGTTAATTGAACAGGGAAATAGCGGTGCATTCTAGCTTCCACCTGCTGCTTTGCCCGCGTAGTATACATACAGGTAAAAAGTAACCTATGTGTTCATCCAGGTACTAAACTATCGGTATGCCAAATTCCATTCAAATCCGTTAAGCGGTTATTGCGTGAAAGAGTAACAAATACTAAAAACAAAATGAAATAAATATTTAAGTGGGGCTCCACTAAACTACTATTTTTGCCTAATTTTGTATTTACATAACTACATATTAATTGTTTGTCCTTCACGGTAGCCCGCGGAATTCGAATTTTCGTACGTTTTTTGCAATTTGCCGGTCATTGTTAGACTGACATTAAACAAAATATGATTCGCGCCTGTAATAGGTATTTACTTATTTAGTAACAGAATTATAATCATTTAATTCAATAAAACAGCCCTCAAAGTGTGTTAGAGTTCATAGTTCATAGTTCCGCTTAGAAGTTAAGTGACAGCTGGTAAGATGGCGTTGTGCATTTTTACTCTTTTCCTAGATCGCGGTGTTAAGATTCTCCGCCACTTAACGACCTCAGCCCATACATTAGTACTTAGTCATTCTTCCAAGAGATCTAGTACAGTTCACTCCTTGGAACGCTATTTGTTTGTGTTACTTTTAGGACATTGTATATTTTTATAACTTATTCAATTTTACTCAGTGCAGTTTATACCATATAAATAGTATTCTTATAATAATTAGCCACTAGTCTTTTCAATAATTAAACATGGAGTCATTACTAAAATTGCAAATAGATACTAAAAATAAGATTGAGAAAGGGAGAACAAACTTTAAAAAATCGCCAAAAGATCATATAACGCAAGGATATTTGGAAACTAGATTAGAGACGTTAGAGGATCAATGGAAACGGTTTAATGATACGCATGGAAAAATTATTGAGGAAGCTACGGTAGATGATATGAACGGTGCATATTTTAGTTCGGAGTTATATGATAATACAGAAGAAACATATATTAATTATAAATCTGAATTAAAGGATTGTCAATTAACATTTGTGCAAGGTTCTCGTGAGCAACCATCTAGTAGTGGCAATGATAGTAAAATATTTAATGTAGACTGCCAAAGATTAATATCCCTTCCTTTTCTGGGAATTATAATGAATGGACAAGTTTCCGTGACCTCTTTATGTCACTGGTTCATTTCAATAAAGGTTTAGACGATGTCCAAAGGTTGCATTATTTATAGGGATGTTTATCTGGAGAAGCTGAACAGTTGCTTCGCCAAATACCTATTACGGCTGCTAATTATTCTGTGTGTTGGAATCAATTACAGCATCGATATAATAATAAGCGTCAATTAGCTAATTCTATTTTACAACGTTTTTTTGGGCTAAAACATATCAGCTCAGAGTCAGCGGAGACATTAAAACATTTATTAGATACTACTTCCGACTGCATGAGTGCATTGACCAACCTAGGGATTAATGTGTCCACCTGGGACATAATAATCATTCACATAGTTGCGTCTAAATTAGACCAAGAAACGCGCAAGCAGTGGGAGTTGAAGGTATCGGCAGATAATCCGACTGAGCTGCCAACTTTAGATAATTTTAAATCTTTTATCGAGAGTCGATACAGGGCTCTTGAATTCATAGAGCCTCAAAGGACATCAGTAGAGCATAGTAGTTCACGGATAGATCAATCAAATGATTGTAAGGTATTTACTGTTTGTAATACTAATCAGATTCGGGCAGGTCAAAGTGCACTGCGATGCGAGCATTGTGGTGAAGGTCACAAGCTGTGCTTTTGTGCAAAGTTCGTCAAATTAGACATCAACCAGAGAAGACAGTTTGTTCAGAATAATAAAATATGTTATAACTGTCTTGGTGGAAATCACATGGTTAATCAGTGTAGGATAACCATGAATTGTCGTTTGTGTGGGAAGAGGCACCATACGCTATTGCATACAAATGACGCCTACTCTAATGTGCACAAAGATCGAGAAAAGAAACAGGAGATCATACCGGAAGATAACGAAGCCTCTATTAATAGTACCCCACCTATTGTTTCCTGCTTTTCAACTAACAAGGATGCCAAGCCAGGTCAAGTTTTACTAGCCACCGCGTTAGTAAAGGCTCGAACGGCGACGCATGAATTCCAACTAATTCGAGCTTTGTTAGATCAGGGTTCACAAGCTTCTTTTATTACTGAAGCTGCCGTACAGTGCTTAGGATTAAAAAGATGAGCAATCAGGAGCATTGTCTCGAGCCTTGGGGACAACAAGACAGTAGTAGCAGACTATATGGTTACTTTAGTTTTACAGTCTGTGGTAGACCTTGAGTTTGTAATTAAGGTAGAAGCTTATGTTTTAAAGAGCATCACATCGTATCTCCCGGAAAAGGATCTAGCACCAATAAGATGGTCTGTTTTAGAGCATCTACAATTAGCCGATCCACACTTCAACACACCTAACAAAATCGACATTTTGTTGGGCGCTGGTGTGTATAGTGCAGTGCTAAAAGAGGGAGTCAAAAAGGATCCCACTGGAGCATTGACAGCACAATGTACCAGTTTAGGTTGGATTCTTTCTGGGGTGGCTCACCTGGAATGAAAGGATATGAGAACAAATACATGTACATAATGGTTATTAGTTTTTTTTAAGTATTGTTTAGCCTGTAAGAACTTTATAATTTAATTTAATTTTGTTAAGGATTTGTAATATCTATTTAGTTCATAATTTTATAAAATGATTGTTAGTAGTATATAAGTAAGTTTTGTTAGTACAAATGACAGTGCCATCTTTCAAGTTGTAAATATTTTTGTAGTTCTTAGTTCTCTTTTGAAGGACATTATATCTTCAATAATGTCCTTGGTGGGCGGTATGTTAGAGTTCATAGTTCATAGTTCCGCTTAGAAGTTAAGTGACAGCTGGTAAGATGGCGTTGTGCATTTTTACTCTTTTCCTAGATCGCGGTGTTAAGATTCTCCGCCACTTAATGACCTCAGCCCATACATTAGTACTTAGTCATTCTTCCAAGATATCTAGTATAGTTCACTCCTTGGAACGCAAATACAGTTCGGCATCAAACTATAAGGTGTTTTATTGAGTGCCCTTGTAGTATAGTCTATCCACCGACCTCGGTCTAACAAAGTGCATATAACTGCATTGATTGACTTTTTCATGAATTTTTTTGTTAATCACACTATCCTTAATTTTAATTAATTGAAAACTTATTTTACTTTGTAATATGATTAATATTATTAAAACGTGTTTATTTAATTTTTTTAAACTGTTATTTTTTATTAAATGTTAGGAAGTTAATACTCGAATACTAGGCGTGCCTTTTAAGTTCTGTCGTTTCCATATTTCCCGGCAATTTTGAATTTGGATTGTACTATATTTGAATGTGTTTAAATTTTGAATCTTAAAACAGTTTAAAGTATTAAGATTAATGCTATTGTTTAGTCACAGCGTCGATTTGAATATGTCAAGTTACGTACGAAAATGAATCTTTCTAAGGAAAATGTTCGTGCAATAATTTTCTACAACTTTAGAAGAGGCCTGACACGGCTACAGTGTTTTGAAGAGCTAATATCTGTGTTCAGTGTTGAAGCCCCATGTCTGCGGACTGTCGAACGCTGGTATTTAGAATTCCAGCGTGGACATACTAGTGTTAGTGACAAATCTCGCGAATAACGCCCAAAATCCGCCTTCACTGAAGATAACATCATTGCTGTGAGACAACTAATTTTCGAAGATCGTCATGTGACGTATCAAAAGATAGAGGCTCTATTAGGTATCTCAGGGACAAGCATTCAGAAGATCTTGCATGAAGCGTTTGGTGTGAGAAAGCTAGTTTGCCGTTGGATTCCGCATCTGCTTTCCGACGATCACAAGGCAGCCCGCGTCAGATGGTGTAAGAAAACTCTGCGAAGGTTTAACCGAGGAGAGTCAAATCACGTCTACGACATCATCAGTGGTGACGAATCTTGGCTCTATGCCTACGATCCTGATTCCAAACAACAATCTACAATCTGGGTCTTTCAAGACGAGCCAAAGCCGACTAAATTTGTTCGTTCTCGAAACACTTCAACGAAGATGGTGGCCACGTTCGTTGGAAAAACCGGCCATGTTGCGATTCTTGCACTTGAAGATCGTAGAACGGTTAACGCAGAGTGGTATACCACAGTTTGTTTACCACTAGTCATCGCCGAACTTCGAAAATCTAACTCAAAGCGACGCATCATCCTACACCACGACAACGCCAGCTCCCACAGCGCTCGTCAAACAATTGAGTATTTGAAGCAGGAAAACGTAGAAATTCTTGACCATCCTCCATAAAGTCCTGACCTAAACCCTAACGATTTCTTTACATTTCCTAAAATTAAAAAAAGTCTTTTTGGTCAAAGGTTCTAGTCCGGTGAAGAAGCAGTCGACGCTTTCAAGTCAGCCATTTTGAACACCCCCACTTTAGAGTGGAATAAATGTTATAATAACTGGTTTGAGCGAATGGAAAAGTGTATTAAGCTACGTGGTCAATACTTTGAAAAACAATAAAAAGTACTATAAGGTTCTGGTTGTGTTTTTTTCTTCAAACGACAAAACTTAAAAGGCATGCCTCGTAGATACCGATACCGCTGAGTCTCATGGTTGCAGCCAATCGAATTTATTATTGGTACAAAAATATAAAATTAATTATTTGTTGCGAATCCGTGTGTCAAACCGAGGATCCGCACGATTGTTAAAAATATAATATTACGCGTATATATTACCTACGATGTAATTTGTTAATAATTCGACCTTAAACGTTTTAGCTCAATTGCAAAAAATCCAAAAGGCCAACGACACGCGGTGTTCCCAGGCGGTCACCCATCCAAGTACTGACCGCGCCCGATGTTGCTTAACTTCGGTGATCGGAGAACCGGTGTATTCAACGTGGTATGGACGTTGGCGACAAACTACTTAAAAATGTAAATCAGTAGGTATAATTTCTAATGCTACGTTGAAAAAAAGGATACTAGTAGGAATAATGGGACAAACTATACAAATTAAAATTATTTTAATGTTATCAGTCGATAAGTGAGTTTCAAATCAATGCATCGTTTTGAAAGGGGTGTAATCACGTTAAAAGATTCCGTTACATATACTTAGATTCACATATATACCAAGCTAATAAAATAGGCACCTAAGGAATCTAGTATTGTGAAAAAATCACGATTTCCCATTTCGTATCATGCTAAGGGACCTTATTACGCTTGTCCTCGCAGGATAAGGCAGTGAAGTGCAAGTTCCCCAATCTGCTGATGTCTTTTTGATTCCGTGCAATACAGAGTGAGTGTGTTGCTATCTATTGGGAATAAAATGTGAAGTACTACTCAATAATATTTAATACCATCTGGAAATCCAAACTAAATAAGTAAGATTTGAAATATTTCGATCAATATTCAAGTATTTCTAGTCTAGTAATCGTCACCATCAAACCATTTACTATCCCACTACTGGGCATAGATCTCCTTTCATTTGGGAGAATATGGTCTAACACACCAACCTAGTTCATAATTGCAGGTTGGTAGACTTTATATTGAGAGCTCTGGTAACCTAGTGGTGTGACCAGTGGACTGACATTCAGCACTTGTTATTAAGAAGTTTGTGACAAAGGTCTCGAGTTAAAACCCATGACTACACACCACTGACTCTTCGGAAGTTATGTGCGTATTTATCACATGCTCGAACGGTGAAGGAAAACATCGTGAGGAAATCTGTGTGCTTTAGAGATTTTCTTGATGGCGTGTGAACCAACCCGCAATAGGCTAGCGTGGTAGACGCCTATTGCTTCTCAAAAAATGAGGAGGCCCGAACCTAGCAGTGGGACAATAATGGGATGATGATGATGACACTTTACGTGCCAACGAGGCATGTAGGTGTCCCCATGTTTTCTTTGAACGCTTGAACTTTGAACATGTAATATTACGCCTTTGACTACACAGTCTTCTGGTTAGAATACTAGGATAACACAATTTAATACTAAATAAACTATAGGTACAGGTAATAACTACGACAAAATACGTAAAAAACATAAATATAATGTCATTTAAGCAGCTCTGTTTTAGCTAGTTTGAACAGAGTTCAAAAAGGAGGCGGCTTCATATTCCCCTGTAAATTTATATTATCTATATTTTGTTGTTCACAGGTTTTGGTTGATGAATATGCTGTGGCTGGTGACACGAGCGTAGGCTGAAGGTAGACCTCCTTGGCAATTGTTGCGAGCCACGAAGGAACTGACACCAACCTGGAAATTAAGTTAAATTAAGTGTAAAACATATTTTTATTATATTGGAGCTTTAAGATTAAATATGGCTTTCTATAAGTCCGATCACCTAGCCTTATTACAACCGAATTGTCAAATATATTATTTCGTTTTTTAAAATGCGTTTAGAAACACAAATTTTCACATACACAATCGCTAATACCCGGTGCAACTAACTGAAGCTCGTACAGATAGTTGTACTCCGTACAGGGATCGAACCTGCAACCCGTGACGCACAAATCGGGACCGACAGTTTATATCTATGCAGTTAATATCTATGCACGAAGGCGTCTCCATGTGTTAAGAAAAGCTAACCAACCATCCTTTATTTAGTCTCAAACTTCTTAATAAAAAGTGCTGAATTGCAATATATCTTTTAAGTACTAGTAGACGTCAAATACTTATTAAATTGACATCCATGATGCTTGGCAGGTGGAGTTCACTCAGTAGGTACTAAACATCTATTTGTGCCAATAGCATTTAACTCTATTTTGTCTCTGGCTTGACAAGGAAGGTAGTAGAAAACTGATATTTTTTTACCTCTATTAATTTCATCATCAGTTTAAATCATTCCATTGTTTCGACGATTTTCTGGATAGTAACTATTGCTGATCCTTTCCTACGGCAGTTGTAGTGGCCCTACCACTAGAGTGGCAAGCTAGTTCCAAAAAAAAAGTCTAATATTTGGCTTACCAAAATAGTTCTTCCAGCCAAGCGGACTAACAGAGGTCCGCCGGAGTCACCGGTGCAAATGCCGACGCCGCCAGCGCCGCTGGTGCAAATCGTACTGTCTCGCACGAACTCAGGACTGAAGATAGACTCGCAGAAATAATTGGAGGTGATCGCCAGGCCAACGTGGTTCAATACTGATGATATTCCCCCTTGCTCTATAACAGATAACACTGTGTTAGACATTTATAATACAATCATATATACATATAATCAATTAAATGAATAGAATAAAATTATTAATTATCATGTGAATAAACTCTCAATATTATAAATACGTGTGCATATCTGTCTGTTACCTCTTTACGCTTCAAATGCAAAATTAAATTAAATTTGGTACGGGGATAGTTTTGTCCTGGAAATCTTTCCATGAAAGGGTGAAAGATTGTATGCGAAAAGGATAATTTATTAAAAGAGGAGGGTAAGATAGAGAAATAAACAGATTGGATTAGTTATTATTAGTATCTATAATTAAAGTAGGTTATACTAACGGTCACTGGTCCTGCCATAGCCAACGGCAACAGCGGGCATACCCTCGTATGTCAGGTACAGCTCGAAAGAGACTGGCAAGCTTACAGGCTGGATGCTATCTGAAAATTTTATTAACAATAGTCAGTAATTATTCTTCAACTGTTAATATATCTGTTTATTAGGTATAGTGTAGCATGCTTACAAAAATATAAAGTGTCTTTTTTAAGCAAGAAACCTACTGACACGCCCAAAATTATTCCAATTTTGGCATGTATACTAAGCGTATCGCCAAAATAAAGTAACCTTAATGTTACTTGAATGTTCCCTTGGATATTTAAGTTGTACATATAATATGTTTTAATTTAAACGTAGCCCCACACTAGGATTTTTCCGTATCTTGAATGCGTTTATAAACACAAATCTTAATGTTCTCATGCACAAACACTCAGACCTGGACCAACTACTCCTAGATCGTATAAATATAACTACAACTATACACGTACTCACCACTTAATTGAACGTTAGTGGGAAGGTACATCACCGCGATGTCATTGGCGACGGTGGCGACGTTCCATCGGGGGTGTACGACGACCTCGGTGGTGGTAATGCGAGTGCCGCCGTTGAACAAGAAGTTGGTGCCGAGGATGACAACGGCCTGCCAGCCTTGGTACACACCGTCATCCCAGCAGTGAGCTGCGGTCACCAGCCGGTTGGGCGACACCAGCGTAGCGCCGCATACTGAGTTACCAGTAGGTAGGCCTACCAAACTAATCAGCAGTCCAGCCTAAAATAGAGCAAAGCATACAGTAACAACAACAGTGACAATAACATACGTACTTACTCATTTTAAAATTGTTTGGTGAATCAATAAGTGCTTCAATTTTAGTAATTTTAATAAGTTACTAGATGGATTATACCCGCAACTTCTTCATACAAATTCGTACTGACAGCTGATATGGTCTTTGAAATTAAGTTCTAAGCACTGACTTTTCGAAAGTTATGTACTTAGGTGTACATCACATGCTCAAACGGTGAAGGATAACATCTTGTTAGAGAGATTTTCTCGATGGGGTCTGCCAAATGTGCAGTCTCGCATTAGGTGGTATACTATATGAAGATGATATGAGTAGACATACATTTTAAAATCATTCAAATCACTATCTAAAAATGAATCTGAAATGGTTCGTAATTGGATATTATGCAGACCCAAATCTCAGATATCGGTATTGAAAACAATCACGAATACACACGATAATACTAATCCTACCATAGGTATGTTATGTTCCGGTTCTACTCGTGTTACTGATATGAACTTTACAAAACAAACTTTATTTTACAAACGACATATTTTTAGGAAGAAGAAACGATGTAATTCTCCTTGTTAGAATAAATATAATAACCAAATAAAAGCTAAAACAATTGTTTTTTTTTAACAGTGAGTTTATCTTTGACGTGACGTAACTGGTGGTTCAGTCTACTTGGTTAGATTTTAAAGATAAAGTAGAAATCAATATTATCAAACAAAATTATAAAATGAAATAACAATAATTAGCTATTTGAGAATGTTATTACATTTTATTCTTATCTATGAGAGACTATCGAATCTGTTAAATAAATAACACAGCAAGACATAACAATCAGAGTCATTCTTTATAATATTTCAACTCTTTAATTTTTTAAACAAATAATCAATGTTTCGATTAAAAAACGATCTTAGGAAACAAATTGTGACGATTGTGTTATCTGCCAATCGACTTCTAATAGAGCTACTAATGTAGCCTGCGGCCGAGAAGACACTCTGCTTTTACAGATGTCGGCCTCATCATCATCAACCCATTACTGTCCCACTGCTGGGCACTGGTCTCCTTTCATTTGTGAAAGGGTTTAGGCTACGCTACTACCACTACGCTAGCCTACTGCGGGTTGGCAGACTTCATAAGCCATCGAGAAAATCTCTCAAGCATGCAGGTTTCCTCACGATGTTTTCCATAAACTATTGTTAATATTATGGATTATTTACTCACGAAATACGGATGTTCGTTTGTAGGAGCGAGCTGGCCGCCTACGATCCTTTCAAATGTAGTACGGTTCTTGAAGAGTTCTTCTTCATAAGTCCTAATCTTCTCCGCCGTAGGGATACCAACAGTCGCATGGTACCCTGTCTGCACCGGCACGAAGGCAGACGCCGAAGCTACCAACACCAGACCGAACAATATCGAAGCACGCATCATGTTGTATTATGCGTGTACACACATACTTCGGATTTTATACCCAATTAGTACAAATTTATTGATCTTATCTTTTGGATAAGTTGTATATTATTCCAATCCTTAATCAATTGTATCACGTACCTATTATGATTTACGTGGGAGACTCCGAAAGTTTTGAGATACTAAAAAACTAACATGTATGAAAAAAATATTTTTATTAAATCTTTTCAAAGAACTCTCCAACAGCTTCTATACAAAGTTTCGTGAGTCTGAACCAATTTACAAAACATTTTTTCCAGTTCTCCGCAGATACCTTCCACGGCCTTCTCAAACGCTCCAAGCGCGGCGATGAAAACTGTATCCCTTAGAGCTGATCCCTTTAATTTAAGGGAATAAAAAGAAGTCACACAGAGCCAAATCAGGACTGTAAGGAGGGTGTCCCAAGACTCTGACCGGTATCTCAAAATTAAATTTATTTGAGGAAAATGATTAAGAAAAAGAATCGCCGACAATGACGCCACTTCCTACTACGGTTATCCCTCAAATATTTCATATAGAAGGTCAATCAGATGCTGATTATGGACCCTGTCGGGCACAGCAAAAGTATAGTAGGAGAGAGGAGGAAAAGTGATCTTTTAGCAATTTATTTTATGTTATAGTATATATAATATATATTGTATCTAATTTAATTTGTCGTTTAGTTATTGTTAATGGAAGCAGATTTTTTTTTATTCTTTAAAGTTATTCTTATTGCTTCTTTCTCAATATTAATTATTTTTTATTTAGTATTATAGTTTGTTTATACTGACAATGTTATTTATATACAGAGGAATAAAAAGACCGCGTGATTTTCGCGATGTAGTTTTAAATTTAGTTCCAGGACTTGCTGTGGCGCTGACAGTCTAATTTCAATATTCCTTACAGACAAAAGTCAAAGTCAAAATATCATTTATTAAATCGAATCATTTATTTCAATTAGACGAATACAGGTGCTTTTGATTGTCATATTTAATTGAATTTAGTTGCACGGTTCCAAAAGAACCGGCAAGAAACTCCATTAAAATTATATTTTTGCTCTTTTCTTTACGTCGACAATAATGACAGCGTCCGAAAACGCCCCACTTCTTCATAAATATGGGGTGCATGAAAGCTGGAACTATTCATACTGTCTACAAGCTTCACTTGCTTCATGCACTGGCATAGCTACTGGAAAATTAATAAAATTTTGTAACAAAATCACCGCGGAGCAAAATAAATAAATATTATACCTGAATTATACAGATTGCCGGTAGGCATTATGTACACACATAATTATGTATGACTCACGTACAAATGTGCATGCTCATCATACAAACTTTTACCGTTATCGGGTTTCGAACCCGGGTCCATTAGGTACCTACGACAGCGTACCTACCGTAGCGATAATCAGGTCAACAAAAAGTAATAATAAAAATGATTTAAACCTTATGCTTCTTTAATAAAAACAGAAATAGAATAAAGGGTTATTATGAGCAATTAGTCGGTAATTATATTTAAATAATTTCCACTCCAGTAATTTGGTTGATCCAGTCCAAATACCGCTGTACTCTCGTGAACACTGAAGGTTGGTCGTCGTTGCACCCGCTAGCACTGACGAATGACGTCACACCGACCTGAGATTAAAAAAAACGATTATAATTAGGGATATAACTTTTTCTTGCTCTAGGATTTTCTCCTCTGTCGTGTGTAAAGTTGCCAGAAATGTCGGGATTTGGCAGGATTGTCCCGAAAAATAAGTTCATTTTATAAAACAATAATTATAAGTTCATAACTTACATAATTTATTCATATATAATATTACAAGCTTACAGATATAAAATTACATATACATAAATGCCCAGACCAGGAGCAACTACTTGTAGATCGTATCGTATCTGCTCCGTGCGGGGATCGCACCCTGCAACTGCCGATCGCTCAGTCATTGACAGTCTAAATTCGTTCACCACTGGACGTTGGCGTTTCTGTGTGAACGTATGGCATTGGCTGGACAAGTGGACATGCGGCTATTGTCACTGCCAGCTGCCTTTCACAGGTCCTCGCTCAACATTGTCAGCTGTAGTCCGCGTCTAGTTAGTCTATTCGGCTAAATAGACGGTCACCAATCAATAAGAAGCTAGCTAGAATAAGCAGGTATGTAGTTGCTTTTTATTCAGATTAAACAAAGTAATATTACATACATGCGCAAACTACACAAAAACTAACTAACTAACTACGCTGTTCACAGGAAAACAGCGTTTGGAGGATACAAATTGATTCACATTTGCACCTGTGTCCAATACGACTAACCTGGAGAATATTTGCCTCAAGAAAGTTATACCCTGCCATGACATATTAGGTATTTGCGTATAAAACAAATTACAAGTACTTACCAAAATATCCCTCTCAGTAGTGTTGTAAAATATCGTCATTGGTCCACCGTTATCACCCTAAGAAATAAAAAAGTACTTATTACTTTCTTAGCATAAAAAATCGGGTACTTAAATTAAAGCTAGGATTTTCAGGCATCGTGCTACTTTATAAGTCACGTGAGATTGTAGATATGCATTAATATGAAATTACTAATCTGTTGTAAGTTCCAATCCTGTTATATCAATTAATACGATTTTGTTTTAGTGTCGATAAAACCACCGCGTCACCGGTTTTTTGGAACAGGAGATCGTTTTAGGCACTCATCACTGCGTAGTGCGTGTGGACAGACACTTAGGTAATCAGATTATTAAAAAACATAATAGTTGCATAAAAACTCAAAACTTAAATTACTTACGAAGCTGTAAATAGGACTAGGTAAACCGTGTGCTAAACTAAGCTTGAACTTTGAGATTGAGTTTGCCTGAAACGCGGCTGGAAGAGATCGGCTATTTCTCATTTGGATTCTCATTTAAAGAGACTACAGAACGTACACCGGCTTGATAGCAGCTTGTAAAGTTTGTATGAAAAGTTTAAAACAATTAATACTTTAGCGTAAATTTGCTGCTCTTCCATACCGGACTGGAAACCTCGGAATATAACGTTACTGCACCACGTTGCTGCATCGAAAATAAACCGGAACGGGATGCGTTTCAGTGCTTACAATGACAATATAATTATACCTTGCATGTCCCAGCTGTCTGATAGAGCGCACAAACTGTGTTTTCTGGAAGCTGGTTGAAATAAGAACTGTTGCAGAGCGGGTCTGTGATGACCGTCATCAACTTCTGACGAAGTGTTGGTGATACAAATGTCACTCCTGTAAGACAAGATACGACATTTAGAAACATTTTATCTGACCACGTTACCTAACCGCCACTTACGGCATAATACGGAATTACTAATAATATGCAGTGGAATTTAGCCCAAGTTATTGAGTTAGTTTAGTACCTACAGCAAATTCCAATAGTCTAATATTTTGGTGGATTCTTGCCAGCTTGATGTTTAATTGTTGCCAAAAGAACATCACGGCTTCCACTGCTTGAAAATCTCTACGCCATTGTCTATAGCTACAACTACAATTGCATCGTTGGTCTAGTGGTCGTATCGTGCAACTGCTAAGCAAGAGGTCTTAGGTTCGATTCCCAGGTCGAGCTAAGTGTTATTGGATTTTTCTATGAAATTCTCAGTAGCAGCTTGGAGTTTGGATTCGTGCCCGGTTAATGGCTATAGGCTCGCCACCTATTACATGAGACCAAAAACATACAAGCGAAACGTGGGTGTACATTAGTACACCTCTGTCTAACCTTTCGGGGACGATAGTAGTGATGGTACCTATATATGTATATATCTACTTCAATGTCTTTTTAAAGAGAGGGATTCCTCGCTCAGATTGAGCTGCCCAACTGAAGTACCTCCGCCTTACAGAAGGCCGCAGTAAAACATCTATAGCTGAGATTCTGTGAGTGAGTGAGATTACCAGAGCTCGTTAGGGGATCGACTATTCTGACAGCATGAAAACTCCGTTTGCTGTCAGTTTCAAATCAATCATCAACCCATTATTGTCCCACTGCTGGACACGGGTCTCCTCTATTTTGAGAGGGATTAGGCTACAGTCCACCACGCTAGGCTACTGCGGGTTGGCAGACATTACCTACATGCCATCGAGAAAATCTCTCAAGCAGGTTTCCTCACGATGTTTTCCTTCACCGTTTGAGCATGTGATAAATACGAACATAACTTCCGAACAGTCAGTGGTGCGTGCCCGGGTGTGAACTCGAGACCTTTGACATGATAGTCCAGTGGTCAAACCACTAGGCCACCACAGCTCACCACAGCTTTCCGTTAATGGACTCAATAAATATATAATATTCCCCATTTACCAACCTTCAGCAGCGATGCCCCAACCGGACACGGTCGCTCCGCTGCCAGCGAAGTTGAACGTCGATATGTTCCGGTACGGAAGCTGTACAGTATCTATCGTATCTGAAAATATTGTTACGAGCTATAGGTACCACCGAATAATAAATATATCACAATTTAGAGAAGTCCCTAAGCTTTTGTTTTTTAATTCTGACATCATCATCGTTGCCAGTGCTATCATAAAATTTAGCGCAGGTCTCGCAACTACAATTTTCATTTCTCATAGTCGGAAAGTAGTGTTTATTTGATCCGAATAGCGGGTGGAAGATGCTACTTCCCACCCTTGAGCGGGAAAAACTCATAGTAATTGCTTTCCTCCCTAGGGCGGCAATAAATTTTAAAAATAGAACTAAAATTGGCAAGGCCATCGGTAGTAAAAATTCTAACATAATTAAGAAAAATGCATGTGCGGTCTTGTACTCTCAAGACCGCACATGCATTTTTGGAATGGGAATTGATTCTTCGACCCTTGTGTAACAATAACAATCTACTATTCCCTATGTAAAGACAAACTCCCAATGTGTTGTCGTATCGTTATCATGGAGTTCCCCATTGTAATCACCACTATTGTCATAGACAGCGTCATTTCGGTTTTTCATAATCCTAACTACACGTGCTAAGTCCAATGTTTAAAACAATAACACATTTGATAATAATAAATCAGAAAAGCATGTGACTTATCACAATGTTATCTTCTAGAAAAGGCCATATTCAATTATTTGAGTCACGAGTGTTGAGAATTTTCAGACATAGTCTGTCAGTTGTTGGTACAGTTACGCTAACTTACACTCATTAGCTAATCGTGTCCACCCAAAAACTCATGTCATAGATATATCTTACAAATCTCTGTTGTAAGTCAAATGTTTTATTATAATGCGTACTATATATAGGTACTTTTGAAAACTAAAAAAGTCTGTGTATGTTGTTGTAGGTACAATGAAGATATTTCAAATAATTCGTGAAGGTTTCGCTATTCGTCATCAGCCCAATTATTGTCCCACTCCTGGGCACTGGTCTCATCTCAATTGAAAGGAATTAGGCTATAGTCCTCCACGCTAACCTACTGCGGGTTGGTAGACTTCACATGCCATAGAGAAAATCTCTCAGATATTCCTCACCTTGTTCTTTCTTCACCTTTGAGCATGTGGTAAATACGCACATAACATCCGAAAGTCAGTGGTGTGTGCCATGGGCCTGAACTCGAGATCTTTGAAATCACAGTCCACTAGACTATCACAACTAGTTTCAGTATTATATTTATTGTTTGCATTTATTTCAATTATAAATAATTATATACATACTTAGTATTATTTTCGTATGTCTTAGTCCTTCTAAACTGCGCTAAGTGACTACTTATCATTTATGTGGAACCCGGGCCGGATATTGTAGGTGCCACAGTGTCACTCAATCGAAATTGTTAAAATAAAAGTAATAGGTAATAAATTTTATACATTGTTGTAGTACATTATTTTATTATAAATCATCGATGTTCGAAACAAATTTAGACACCATCCGCACAGTGGGAGATTGGAGGAAAAATGTCCAAATTGGCTGGGTACATGAAGTTCATTTTAAGTTTTAAATACATAAAATAGACACCTAAACTAAGAAAACCCTAATGTGTACTTTTCAGAAATCTGTTTATAAAAACGGTAATCGGCTTTGATATATGAATGAACAGAAAACAGTGCATTTTAGTTGAATTTTTATCGTTCTTTTGGTAATTATTTATAGCTACAATCACATTGCTTTGGAAAAGCTATTTTTATCTAACAATATATCACAGTATATACTTTAGAAAATATGAATATTATTTAGTGAAAGTCATCATTTTCATTATTTTATTAGGATTTTTAAAAATCCTAATAAATCAATCCGTATCCGTATCCGTAATCAATCCGGTAGAAATTTGCTACTAATAACTGCAAACTTATAAGATATAGGTACTAATTAGAACTAATTAGTCTATTTCCCAGTCAATCATTTTAAATTAGTTAATTTATGCATTAATAAGTATAAAAGGGGGTAAAATAATATTTATAAAGTCTTTTCCAGTTGTCAATTCAAGGAAGTAACATCAATATCAATCATATCTACGTTCAGCACTTCTTATAAGGAATTAGTTGAAATTTTGCTTTTGAGCAATCGAGAAGTGCACAAATGTCTCGAAAATTCTAAAGTTATATTTGCAAATAAAATATTTCAATCAATCAATCAATCATTTATTTGTATTTATACGGATTCACTAATATTTTTTAATGTTTCCCATTTCGAATACTAAATTTCATTTCGAAATTTCATTTCAATTCGACTTATAACCACGGTAATTATCTTATACATACTAATGATGCATATTTATATTAGTAATGACATAATCCTATACTTAATTAAATAAGCAAAAAACTTATTGAAATCAATAATAAACGGCTTTACTTAGTTATTTTCTCGCGCTCATATAGGTATAGTCTCCCACTGTGCGCCGCGCGCCGCCGGTGCGCTAGAAGTTGCGGATCGATCGTTTTGTAACGTCATGTTGAGCTTGACTCGTTCCGTCTTTGGAGGAATGACGATTTTTACTCTGGGAGAGCTCGTAATCGTCGCCATACGAAAATAGAACTGTCTCGCTTGTCATATGAAAATTGATTCGATCGTGATCGAAAGGGTGTTACGGAGATTCGGTTCCGATTCCGAAAAGTCTGAACTTCCGATTGATATTGAACCTCCGACTTCGACTTCGGTTCCGACATTATCCATCGTGAATCATAGGTTATATCGGAGGTCTAATCTATTAACCCGTTAGAATTGGATCAGACGGAGATCAAGCTGCGAAGTTTTTGTTCGTTCAATACAATTTCCTTTGGGTTCACTATTAATTTTACCGACTACGCCACCCCCACCTCTAATAGAACACTCTCGAACAACGAAACAAAACTTGTAATAATTGTAATTATTGTAAAAGCTAAATCCTACAAACTATTTTATTATCCTAACACGAAAATACAATTGTTAAAGCAAAACAGGCGACTTTAACTATACAGTCACTTTATTTGATTTAATTTACTACCAGTATTGTTTAAGATTTAGGGAAAAAAAAATATTTTTAACGCTTTTTTACGTGTATGATTTTTTAACTGAAATTGAAGAGTCTAAATAAGATCGTTTTTCTGTCTCCGTCTCCACCATCGCCTTCGATTCGAATCTGACTCCGATTCCGGTTGCGATTTCGACTCCGACTTCGGTTTCGTTATAATCACTTCCGTCTTCTTTTACTTAAATCTTTTCTTAAGATTCGTATAATGGGTGATATCATAGATTAGGTAATGTCGAAGTGATATGAAGATAAGATAAACAGTTACTTCGCGTTAATTACTGATAGATGTTCAAGATGGAATGATATCTACTCATAAATCTATTAATACCAAACGATTCCGATAAGTTCGATTAGACATGGATATCAATAGGATGTTTCGAGCCCGGTGCGTAGCGTGGGGGTGCAGGGGGCAATGGGTGGCATATGAAAGAGGGCCGCGCGGCGGCAAGCGCCACAATTGCTTTTGTATCACATTTGTGTGATGTCATTATACACCCCTGTACTTAATGTATCATCAGTCATCCAAAGTCAAAAGCTGGAGACTAAATTATATTTTATTATAACAATAACTTCAAGAAGTTATTAAAGCTAGTGTGTGAATCACATTATATTACTTATTATTAGGATATGCTTTTTTTAAACAATAAAAAACGGATCTGCTGGTTTTGTGTCAAATTTGAGAAACGACAACAGGAAATGAATTCAATTTGTTTTACTGTATAATAACATTAATTATTGAATTAACTTAAGTAATGTCCCAAAATTCCGGCACAATGCCCCGAAAAAAAATGGTGTCGTAAGTTCCGGTTTTTTGGTTCTGTTCTTTGAAGTTTAGATACCTCAATTAGCACATCTTATTCTGATCACTGGATATCACATAGACTTTAACTAAAGTTCTAATTCTAAGATATTATAATACCATGCTCGGTTCCTACAGACAAACCGTGACAATGGTTTTGTGGGGTCATGTTTATTTATAAGATAATTGTAACAAATTTTGAATAATAAATAAAAATAAAATAAATAAATGTAGCCTTTAGATATAAATTAGGTACGTAGGTACGTACATTTCAATATTGTAGCATACATACCAGTAAGCTGGACTATGTTGGCGAGCCTGAGCAGCGCGATGTCGTTGGCGAAGGTTGCCGAGTCGTACTCGGGATGGATCACCAGTTCCGCCACGTTCACGACGCGCCGCCCGTTCTCGTAGCGGTCGTACAATGAATGCGCGCCAAGGATTGCCTATTAGATCCGTATTGCTAAGATTATAGAGTTGTAATTCTATAATAACATGATGAACCAACACTCCTTGAAGAGTTGGCGATCATCAGTTGTACGTCGCTACGTTAGCTGGTATGTTTCTATAGGATAATAGGAAAAAAACTATAGTCATATTATCCTAAATTTTACTTAGGAAAAATGAGTTTAGGACACATCCTTTGATTATCATCTTCCCTATACTAAGACTCTCTCCACCCTTATAGAGATAGGTACTGTTTTAACAATTATTTTTAAAGCAATACCTACCTATTTTACGCCAATTTTAGCGTTTCAGCCCTTGAGTATATATTTTTTTTTTTGCAAGAGCTCCTCATTAATGATGAGGGCAGTTGCTAATGGAACAATTTCTTTTAAGATTTTTTATGAGAAGCCTACCAAACAATACATTTCCTAATGATGAGATGATCGCGTAGTCTGCGTGCCCTTACCTGCACATGGTTCACCTCTTCTCCATCGTGGAAGCAGCAATGTGCCGCAGTGAGCACCCACTCCCTGCTGATCAGCGAGCCACCGCAGAAACCCAACTCCCCCGTCGTGCCCACCCGAGAATATAGGGCCACCTACATCAATGTAGGTAAATGATAAATCTAATACTATTAGTATAGTTATACTTTTCTTGGCATTAAGTCACTGTTTATTTAAAATTAGTACGTTTAATTTGACAAGATGTATGAGTGTGGACGAGGCAAAAGCTGTGTGCGGAGATCTTAGCGACTGGCATTCAGTAGTTTCTGCATACCCCCATGGGAAGAAGAGGTGAGTGTATGTATATTAGTATATACCACTAATCTCATAAGTGAACTGTAATGTTCTTGAGGAAATAAAGTAATATATTACAACACTTTCTTCCAACTTTAGGTAAATATACTCTGCGTAATCAGAACTTCGCTTATGACTCACCTGAAAAGGTCTACTATTTTGTTCCGTAATTTCTCCGCCAGCAATTCTAGCAGCCGTGTGCCTAAAACACTTTCCGTCATGACACTCGCTTCCACTAACACCCAACACTAACAGTGGCCACAGATATATTAATTTATACATTATTTTTCTGAAGATCAGTGAGATGCAAGGAGACGATGCCAGTATCAACGTGAGAAAAGTATATGTTTATCTTTTGAGGTGACGAATTTTGTTGTCAGTTAAAGATGTGATAGTTGATATCTATATCACGATAACTCGATAACAGATGGTAAAATGTAGCACACTTAATAAAGCACACACCTCGTATCAGGCCTTAACTGGGACTCAAAGTTGAGATCTATATTTTCCATACTAATAAGATGATGTGGATTTAATATTTGATGCATAAAAAATGTATACTTGTGGGAGACAAATAAAACGCCGTAATTATTTGAAAACATCATTTATTTTATATTCTCATCAATAAAGAAAGTTCTTTAAAATAAAATAAGTATAAACATAGGTTTACGAAACATGCAGTGAACAATGTGGCAGTATTTGGACAACATGAAGTTTCCTATCAGCCGCACGAGTACCGCCACACTCGCCAAATATACAGTAACCATAACACGAAAAGAACTAAAAATGTGTGTACGTAATATTATGAAATGTGAAATTTAGTTACGATATATTTATTACTTATAAAAATTAACAATTTGTGAAATTGGCAGTACAAATAATCATTAAAAAAAATAATGTTCATAATAGAAATACGTCATTTTGTAGAAGCACTTATGAGGCGATCAAGCATACTTACAACTTGGATTACTATAATATATTAGCGACGGCCGGTCGCCGCCGCCCGCGATACTTCACAGTACCGACTGTACTATCATCTACTCGCCTTGTACTAACAACGAGAATCTAAGAAGAAATCTGATAATTATTATTTTAAATGCGGCATTTGTAAACGGACAGCGGCGGCTGACTGCCGGAGAGAAGACACTTTATAATGGAAATTAAATCTAATATAATTTATGTACGTAGCTTACGTTATAAATTTATCTTGCATTGCTCCGATGTAGCAAAGCTGTTGATATAATTAGTAAAATTTCAATCCACTGGGAAATCGTCTATTGAATGTAAATGCGGTTACAATCTTCCGTCATCTTAGCTAAGTTAAACATTATCAAATGCGACATTCAAATTCCGTCAATTGGTATTACATTGGTCATTAATAGTTTAAAACTTTTTGAATCATTAGTAAATCGCACGACATACATTTCTAGTTCAACTGAATTTATATTACACTAGCTCCATTTGAAATATAAATAATTAAAATATAATATATATTTTTTCAATCTGAATTTAAATACTAAAATCATCTATGTATAAATAGCGACGCATTTAGAATTTTATAATAATAATATGTATTTCATTTAATCATAGTCGTTTCATATCATAACAATTACACTTTCGAAGGGTGGGATCGTACATACCTGGATAAAATCTACTATAATATCTTCAATCTTCGATACGAATATCGAACAATAAATACGGTTTACGAGGGCGAACGATCGAACACTCAGATACCGAACAGTCTCAAATAACGTTTCGTACGCAACAAAAAAATAATATTAATAATAATAACATTGAACCGTGTCGACGGTCGATAGTGCCGCGAGTCGACAATATTTCGTCATTAGCAAAGCTTACAGCTGCAAGCGTCGTGAGAAATGCGCGGCGCCCGTCGTCGGCGCGTGCGTGGCGTGTGCGTGCTGGACGTGCAGACGTGCGCCTCGTGTACCTCGTGTGCCTCGCGTGCACACGAGCTCCACGTGCGGGCGTGTCGCACGCCGGAGCGCGCTCACTACACGCGGCGCGAGGACGCTGCGCAAGCGTAATGAGGAAACTTGCACCCACCGCCCCCTACACGCTCCTTAGCTGTTTAGCTGTAGACATAATAACACATAACATTAATTATTTCTAGAACTCACTATACTAACGTGAACCAATGTTAGTATAAATAGCACGCACTTAGAAAATTAGTTAAAACATCTATAGGCCCATGTCGTGAATTGGGTTAAGTATGAATAATGAGGCAGGTATTAAAAAGTAAAGATGAGGTGACAACATATTGAATGATTTTTCCCATGCGTATTAAAATGAATGTAGTATTTTACGCCATTAAAAGTTCAAAGTAAAATACATTCGGCACAGAAAGGTGACCCTAATTGAATATCGGGTTGGGTTAAAGCGGTCATGATAATTAAATTTATTTTTTCGGAATACGTAGAGATTAATATTTACCTAAAATTTAAGGATAGATAGTTATAGAATGAATAGCAAACAGGAGCCTGTATTACTTAATTCCTTAAAATTTTGGTAAATATACTCTACTAATGAGTATGTTGTTCAGAAAGACAGGACAGAAAAATAGACAGGCTTTCTAAATCCGAAAGCACCGTTTCCCTATAGCGATATATACACACGTGGCGCATGCTGTCGTGTGGTGTGCGGGTGAGCCTCTAGCCTCTAGGGTGCGTATAGTGAGGTCAGGAGAGTGACTGACTTTTTCTTGAGCGTGAAGAAGGAGCGTCGCTTGGGCTCGTTGTTGTGCGGCGCCGGCAGCGTGTGCGAGCGCGGCGCGGGCGCGGCCGCCCGCTGGCGCAGCGCCTCCAGCCACCACGACATCTCCGCCTCGTCGTGCGCCTGCAGCAGGAACTCCGCGCCGTTGCTCAACCTGACCACCGACCACATACACCTTATTATTTCCACTCATATTTAAGGACATCACATTAAGAAACCGGAGCAATAAATCAGGGTGATCGAAGCGACACAGTTCGATTAAAAATTTTAATATTATATTTACTGTTATTTGTAATTATCAAATCAATAACCTCGAGCACAGCTAATATTATTTAAAAGCGTCAGTGTAACATTAATAACAAATTTATCACACAGTTGTATGAACTTAATCGGACGTTCATAGAACTAAAAAAGTTACCTTATACTCAGTTTACTTCGGAGTATAGATAATCAATTAATACATTTTCATCATAATAGTACATACCCATACATACCCATGTATGTTAAAAAAATATAATTAATAAACATTTAAAATTGAGTTATTTTATAGTTTACTAAATGTGTTAATCTCGACAACACAAAATTATTTAGAACACCATCCATATGTATTACATCGAAAAAGTATAAATCAAGTTAATTGAAAAAAAGACTTGATAAATGTTTATACCTGAGACGGAAGACGTGCTTCTTCTTGGTGTAGTTGGCGGCGACCTCGACGACAGCGCCGTTGAGGTCGAGCGGCGCCTCCCCGCGCCACGCCGCGTCCGGCGCCGCCTTGTACGCCTTCTGGTCCTTGTAGAACGACATGCGCCCGTCCTTCGCCACCACGTACACCTTGTCCCACGATCTGCGGGTTATTTTAATTGGTGAGAAATTTCTAACTATTTAGTTATAGGTTCCTAATTTTACAATTGACTAAAACTGACGGAAGTAATAAAATAATTTTGTTAACAAATAAAACAACAGAAACTATGGAAGCTCCTTATTGGAGTTTATAATGTGTTTTACTCTCATGTAATCAGATGTAATCCACCAGCGGTCTAATAGAGATAGATACTGCTAGTGCTTCCTACAAGCAGAATCAAATTTAGTCATATACCTTATAAGTGGTACCCAGCTAGACGGATCATTAGACTAACCAATATCAAATACTTGTATTTGTATTAAGAGAATTTATATTGCAGCTACTTCTTAACTGTCGGAGACACCGATTTTCCTACCTAGTTTTTTTTAAAGGCCTTCCTAAGTAATATAATCGCATGCTTTACCTGTTGGAAGCTCGTTTGGCAGCGGACTCCCACTCGTGTTTGCGCACCAACGTCCCCTCTACGCCTTCGTCCTCACTCGCGGGACTAGCACCCTCTGTACACAACAATATCTTCGTACACATATTTCTTTATTCAACATTAAAAACGGTTCATCAGACTGTCAAACTTTTGAAACTAGAGAAACTCCTGAAGCCTTAATAATAGTATCATTCTTATAGATAATAAGAATTCCCCTCAGGATTACTCAGTTCAAAAAATCGTAACTATTTCTGATGACCAACGACTTACATATAAAATTTAAAAAAAAATTCTTTGATCTAAACTAAAAGGTGACTGGTTTGATACGCAGGAGTCATGTCTGATCCTAACAATTTTGAATGAAAGCCACGCATATAAAGTTTTTATTGGCTACATTAGAAAAATAAAATAAAATCATGCGCGTAACAATCACAGCAGCACAAACAAAGCTCATCGCTCATAACATATAAATAGCAGAGGGACAGTAAAGGATGGTTATATGCAAAATTTCTAGTAACTTTAGTCGACAGGTTACCAGACATTGTTTTATTCCATTTAACATTTATTATGCGTCCTAGGATTTTTCTGTCGAGATAATTTTGTGCAATTGTAACCACCCATCACCGTCCCCTACCACGGATACCTTCGTCGTCGCTATGATGAGTTCCTGATAGGAGTTTCTTCGCCGTGCGCCATCGGAAACTCCTGAAGGGCGACTTGCTTCGTGACCGCGACTTCACCTTACCGGAACTAGACGGCGTGGCCGGTGTGGAGCTTGTACCAGGAGCTGTCCGCGTCATAAAGGAGCGGGTAGTAAGGGAAACAAGGAAGGTGCAACATTACAATACAAGGGATGTGAATAGGGATGTAGGATTGAGTTTAAATACGTCAAAGGGGCAGGACACGAATGCAAGGATATTAAGGGTGAGGGAAAAAACAAAAAAACAAAAATAATTCAAAGCAACATCAAACATAATTGCGTCGCAGCGAAAAACAAAAGCGTTTTCATGCTAATATTTAAACGTATTCGTAACGTAAAAACACTGAACAGTTGGTAAATAACAAAAACACAGATGTTACCATACATTTGTTAGTGTACCGATTCGCCATTACTAAACAGCGGGTTAAGAGTTTCATTTACATTACATATTATTGTGTCATGATTCAAATTTTCATATTACTTTAAGTGATTTTATTGAAGTAAATACAAATAAAACATCGTCCATATTTTTGGTGTATTCAGAGACATTGGGAAAAATATTTGGAGAACATTCAAATTTGAATCATCCCGCGCATATTATAAGGACTACATCGTTAATTTCAACAATACTCACTGGACAGGCGAGCAGGTTTGACGGGCGTCTGTTTTGACGTCGAGGGTCGGGGCGGGGAGTCCGTCTCGGTGACGGCGGCGGCGGGGGCGGCGGGGGCGGGGGGTGATGCGGGGACGGGGGACGGCTCGCCCATGTCTGCATGCGTACATTACATCTACGTGCTAGTTATGTCTACACACTACGTGCTTACACATGCTTACGTTACGCATTTACTACATGCTACGATCCGTGTACACGTCATTTTTTATTATTTTTTTATTATTAATAGATCTGATACAGAATGTATGTTGAAGAATTGAATCCCTTAGACATTCAGTACCAGTCGGTCATAGAGTGGTGTACAGATTACATTACAGGTGTAATTAAATAAGAAAGAAAACACTCACTAACTACTACATGTAACATATTTTTTCGTTTGTTCGGAAATAGTAACCACACATAAGAGTTGAGTGAAAAAAAAAATAGTAGTATTGTGTTATTTGATGCAGGATATTTTTTTAAATAACTTTTTTAACAAACTTAACTACATTTTTTTAAAATACGTGTACACAGTCGTAATTCATAAATAACAGCATACATGCTTACAATATACGGGAGTTACCTATTACTTCAGTTTTGAAATTTAGTAATCAAGTTAATTCGTATTAAAAAACTATACATATAGGACAGTCGACATTACAGTTAACATTCCCTACCTATAAATAATTGTATGGTACTTTCAATTTATTTTGCATTTTTTTTAATTTTGTTTTATCGTGAAATTAAGCATGTTATAACCCATTTGATAAAAGCAATCGATGGTAAACCAACCCCGTGTAAAATGGTTAAAAGTGATGACTATAAAATAAGTGCATAATTATATATTTTATTTTATATACTTACGTAATTTATAATATAAATATAAGCTATAGACAAAGCGTATGCAATATAGAATAGCAAAAGACAGTGTAGCAAGTATACACAGGTTGTTATACCTACCTTGGCGGGAGACAGCTCCGTTTGTACAAGAATACAGAAAGCATCGAACACAACTTAAATATAATTATTTGTGGCGAGAAGTTAACGAGGTAGTTGCCCTACCAGATAGTGTTAATGTGACCCAAAACCCAGTAATTTCTGCTTAAATCTAAACATTTAGTTAAATACTTAGTCATATCCAAAAACTAAACGAAAAGTTTAGTTGTTGAATACATGTTTGGATATGTAGTATTTTCCAAGCCACATAAAGATCCAGCTAGCAGGGATTTAAAGCAACTCCTCTTTGAAATGAAACAGAGATAGTACAGACATGAGAGAAAGAGTATCAAACCAACACCGTGATTAGCATAACGTCACAATATAGTGTATAATAAAATATATAAACGATTAGCTATAATTCAAAGATTTGTAAGAGATTCTAAGAATGTGATCATGAATGAAACAGTAAATAATGAGGTGTAAAAATATGAAATTAAAAAAATATATATTTTAAAATTCAGAAAGTTTTTAGCCCCAAACAGTGATTAAAAATTTGGAAATGATTCAATGTAATTTGTATTTTATTGTCATGATGGATTGACGGAAATAAAACCATCACCTTAATAAAATGAGACTGTGGATATGTGAAGAATAAATTGAATTCGTGCAATAAAAGAAAATTGTGCTAGAACCCCAACTACAGTTTACGAAAAATAACCTAAAAATAAACCTACACGAAAAAAAACCTTTAAATGTAAAATATAAGCTTAAAAGCTAATAAAATTAATTACAGTTATTTGTCTAATTCCCCAAGTGTTTTCTAACTATTACGAGCGCAGTGTAACCCGACAGAAATACAGAGTACACCCATTTTAAACTACCGTAGAAGCTCATGCCAACAGCCGGGTATAATTTTACAACGGTAGGTTTATAATAAGCGCTCTTATTACCTGGCTGGGAATGCGGTCGCTCTTGGGCCTTTTCAGCCGCTTTAGTGGATGTTCTCCTTACGACTACGCGTGTGCATGTGTGGACAACACATCGGTAAGTAACGACTCTTACTCAATCGCAATATTCGATCAACCAGCAAAACCACTATGATTTCTCAAAAATTCAATAGACAGTTAACTAATGTTTTCTAGTAGGTTTTGTTAGTCAACTGAATCAGCGAATAAAGGGGCATAAATAAATTCACACGTAAAGCGGCAAGCTTGCCGTAAGCCTTCGTTGGCTGTAGTGCGAAATGTGCTTATTTTCATTATAATTAAAAATCAATATCCTACACTTTATCTTGAATAACAGTACTTCATGTAACTTTTCTAATTGTAAGTGTTAAATTGCAAAATGCAAGCATCATTCACCGTTACGGTGAAAGTTAGTGGAAATTTCAATAATCGTTTCAATTTACTTAATAATAGACTTGTTCTGACAGTGCTAAAAGAAGACATTACACATGCGTGCTTACATTGCAATCCGTGTTACGAAGTGATGTTAATCTTTTAGAAATTAATTATCTTCTGTGTTTTTGGCTCCAAATTATACCGACTAGTTTTTGAAGATCACATGTCATATACATATATCAATTCCAATAAAGTAATAAATATTTAACTTTCAAGTCATAATTCTATCATCCTATTGGACAGAAACATGTTACTGCAAATACCCGATATATAGCGATTCGCATGTCGAGGCATTACAAGTCAAATTTAATTCTTTCATACTTAGCTTAGAACGGACATTGCTCCGAAAATGCATAAATATCGGGTCTTCACAAAGTAAGAAATCTATAATTTGTCTTGTTCATTTTCATTTGCTATTTTCCCTATGAGAACGTAGTCATCTAGTCATCTATGGATATAGTGGTGAGACTCACCCTGCGGCTGCTGGTCCTGCGGCGTGTGCGCGCGGTCCACGGCGTCGTGCGCGGCCGCGGCGGCGGCGGCGGCCTCCGCCGCCTCCCTCTCGCGGGCCTCGCGCTCCGCGGCCTCGGCGGCCTCCTGCCTTCGCTTCCTTTCTTTCACTTCGAACTGCAAGGATTATAATGGTTAAATAGATGCCTAGCAAGGAGAAAATATTAGTTAATCGTTTCGTGCTCGGCTTTAGTTTGAAGCGAGGACTTTGCAGCTTCCATGTATTTCACGTAGTATTATGATTCTTTATAAGTCAACTTGTGGAGTATTTTAATAATTTTAATTGGAATAAAAGTAATAAGCCGTATCAGGGTCAGCTCCATTTAAGTCTCATATTAATATCTAAATAAGCGATAAAGGTTTTTACATAACTTTTATGATTTTTTTTCTGCCAGCGCTTAAGCGTAAGTACATGCAGTACACCAAACACCACACTTACGCTATCCAAGTAGTTATAGTACCATGCACCTTCAGGGAACAGGAGAGTACGGGTCTGGGATAGTAGGAGAAGGGATGAACTTAAAGGTATGCTCTTGACTTCTTTTCCTAAATCATTGATAGCTTTAGAACTGCTCGTTAGCCCGGGAAGTGATAACACGGCTATTTCACCCTTGATATCCGATTCCACTGGTTTCACCTTCTTTGACCATTTCCTAATAAACCGTTTTAAGCTAGATTTTGAAGAACTATTACTTTTATGCCTTAACAAAGATACGTTCGGATGTACATTCTGGTATGATAACCTCTCCCATAGTATTAAATCTATGCATGCTAAGAATTCATTTGCTTTCTCCGTTTGCTCGGGGAATTCAAAGAAGACCGAACTATATATTTCGGGCGATAAGGGCGACATTAGCGGGGAGTTTGGCGCGGAACTTGTCTCAGATATGGTTGATAGACTGCTACGGTTCTGTGACACAGACCAAAGATATGAATCGTTTTTCTTTTGATTATCCGCGTAGTTTATACTGAGGACCCTAGCTTTAATTTTCTCTGGTAAATTGAATTTATTGCTGTCTGTTATAATATCTTCGACAATTTCACTGACGGGCCGTTCGTTTTTATCAATGGTGACTGTGAGTGGGGTCTTTGTGTGGGCAACAGGAGGGGGTTGGTAGGTAAAGTCAGATTCGTCACATTTATCCCAAGGCTGTGCATTAGGCCACAGTGCAGTGTCACGCAGTTCAAGCTAGTTGTGAATAAGAAAGAAAATATTAGAAGAGAATATATCCACCACACAACAAACCCAATTTCATTCAAGCTGTGCAAAGTATGTTATTAAATTAGTGAGCTATTTTTAATCTGAAAAATAGGTGGGACGTATGTTAGTTTGTTATGTCAGCATGTCAATATCAAAATTTATCATGCAATTGAATATGGTTCTATACATATATGCAGTATGAGTATGCAGTCGATATTGTTATTTTTTAGAACCTTATTATTAAGGCAAGGTCGTGTTGCACTCTATGTGACGGAATATTTACATTTGTGCCATTTTAAATGTATGATTTTTTTAAGATTTGTCATTCCAAGATATTGAAAAAGTGAAGCTGCGAATTAAATTTGCAAAGATAGCATTCTAAGCTCGCTAGACTATTGATGAAATGAGATCATCATCTATTTAGGGAAGAACATCACGACGGCCAGAAATGATCCAGTTATGTTGACATAACTGGCTAACTGGCGGTTAAGCGTAAACCTATTAATGATAAAAAAGTCATCGTACCTTTTGAAAACGAGTTGAAGGGGTTGTTCTTTTGGGTAGGTAATTAGTAAACAGTACATAAAATAACGAAAACTGACAAAAACATGTAGAAAAAAAACAAAATTTAGCTTGCCATTTCGTTCCTAGAAACGCTTATACCTAGTAAAATCCATGCAATATGTAACGCATGCGAACAACAATACAACAAGCTAGTACAGAGCACTAGGTGACAAGCCAAGTCACAAGTAACGGGAATACATACGGTGGTGAGCCTCTGCAGCGCGGAGAAGCGGTCTTCCTGCGCAGCGGCGGACTTCTCGAAGGCCTCGTGCTTCTTGATGAGCGACTCGACCTCGTCGATGGTGTGGCCCAGCTCCTGCGACATCAGGTACGGCTCCTGCGCGATCAGCCACGCCTCCGCCACCGCCGCGTCGCGCGCGAACTGGTACACCTCCAGGACTGCACCAAACACCAACGTATGTATTACTATTACATTCACCGATCTAGTTGGTGCACTCCTTCAAAAGGTCAGGTGCGCAGTAATCGTAACCGGCTCGCGTGTTTAACAAGATGTATGAATGTGGACGAGGCAAAAGTGGTATGCAGAGATTGTAGCGTCTGGTACGATTTATCACACCAGTCACGCCGCCAGAATGAAAGCGCTTCACAATCTAGCTTTAAAATGTATGTATTCCTAACTTAATAGGGAACTAACAGAATAATTATAACAACAATTTAGTTTTTCTTTGCATTTTCTCTTTCTGAACGTAGATCGTAAATTATGATAACAATTGTTTATTTATTTTGGGATTTAAGCCACAGAGTTAATATGACCTAAAATCTCGTAAGAATAGAATATTCTAAAAACAAAATTCCATATTATTACATGTCTGTATTCTGTATGAATTATTCATAATATACTCACTAAGCTGCAAGTTCTCCCAGCGTTCCTCCCAGCGGCGCAATAGCGCATTGCGCTGGTTGGTCAGTTGCAATAACTTTTCTTTGATGTCTGCAGACGCGTAGTGCTGCCTCGACAACAGCTCGCGACCCAGTGAGATGCAAGCTGAGAAGTTGTCTTCACGCGTGTCGATCTCCGCCTTCAGAGACTGGTGGTTGTTCATTAGAAGTTCTACGCCGCTTACGTCACTGTAAACGAATTTCCAATTTGCAAAAAATTACTGAAATTAACATTACGTTATCGTCCACAAAGGGTTCGAAGATGTATGCTAATGTATACATTTCGCCAGTATGTTTTAACTTCCATGTAATAAGGGGTGAACCTATTGCCATTCACCGGGCAGGACTCCAAACTCCGAACTACTATTGAGAATTTTACAGAAAAACCTTATATCACTCACTGTTCGATCTGGGATCGAACCAAAGATCGCGCTCAGCAGACGCAGTACAACCAATAGAGCAACGATGCAGTTTTAGAAACTATTTATTACATTTTTTAAATGATGTTATAAATTTTGTTATGTATTAACTCAACTCAAATGAAAAAACAGTACGTACCGCGGCTTCTCGCCGGTGTTCATCTGGCGCACGACATCGTCCATCCAGACCGTGAGCGTGCGCACTTGGTTGAGGAAGCGGTAGAGGTGGTCGGCGTCCTCCAGCTTGGCGTGGCGCGCGGCCGCCGCCGCCGTGAGCGCGGCCCACGCCTCGCGCACCTCGCCCGAGCGCCGCGTGATCTCCGCCGCCTTCTCGCCCGCGTACATCGCGCCCAGCCGCCCGCACTCGCTGTGGATGGCCTCCACCTGCGCACCGACACGCATTTGTCCTCATGAAATCCAACTAAATAGCGACTAGTACGTAACACGACAATGATGATAGGATCGGTGACTGAATATCGGATACTAAGCCATCGTCAAGGATCAATTCAGGTACTTAACGAATAATCGTATGAACGAGGTAGTTGTTTAGAGTCTCATTGTTATGTATATGCGAATTTATATTAACATTACCCATGAAGCAGTTGCTCCAAGCGCGGGGCAATTTAGAAATATATATATATATAAAACGAGAAGCTGACTGGCTAACTGACATATCAATGCACGCAGAGCCTAAATTGTAAGGGTTAGGTTAATTGAAATCATCCACAGGGGTTCATTTTATAACGTAGGAGAGCACTAAGAAAGGATTATTGAAAATTCACCCTCCAAGGGGCGAAAAGTTAGTATGAAACTATCATTTTTGAAGTTATTGTACAGGGGCGATTTGTAGATACTGACTTTTTGGCTTTACCAATAAATCTGATAGATGTATAAAATATGATATTCGTTCGGAACCTGTTGGTTGAGCGTGCTGAGGTCCTGCATGAAGTTGTGGTGCTTCCTCTGCAGAGCGCCGACGCTGATGGCGTCCCTGCCCAGCTCGTCGCTGACGCCGCGCGCCTTCTCGTTGACGCGCTGCAGCGTGTCCTTGCAGTCGTGGAAGTACTTGTGCAGCTCGCGGGACGCAGCCAACATCTAAACACCACACTCGTTTAAGTACTTTCTACGCAAAATGGAGACGAGTATAAGAGTTATATATCATAATAAACTGGAGAATGCTGAAGCTAAATTATTACAAAAAAAATTAAGTAACCTGTGTCCTGGTCTCGATGAGCTCCAAAAGGTCTTGCCAGGTCTCTTTGAGTCCCTCCTTCCATTGCGCGATTGTAGCGTTGTCTGAGTGACCCATAGCGATCATCTGGTCGGCGATACGTTCCGCGGTCGCTACGCGTTCTGATCCGACCGCTTGTGTTTCGCGGGCAAATTCCTTGAAGCGCTCCCATAACAACTACAAACAAAAAAACATGTATGTAAGATGTACGAAACTTTGCGAAATAAATTTTATAACAATATTACGAGTATCATCGAAAGGGACAGTAAATACCTAAAACATACAGAATAAAAAGATTAGGGACGAGATATTTACAGTAACATGGTCGTAGTCCTGTCCGAGCTCCTGCGAGCTGGCCACGAGCTCCCTCTCCGTGATCCACTGCTCGAGGTCGTCGACCTCCCGCGACAGTTGGAACAGCCGCAGTGCCTCGTCAAGCTTAGCGCGGCGCTCACCAGCCAAGTCCTTCAGGCCAGCGTATAACTTGTCCACTTGGGACTGCTTCACTGAGATTTGCTCACTGAAAAATAATGTATACAGTAGATGAGTTTACAGTCGATTAGTCCTTACACAAAACCCAACAACACTTCTTAATTTAACATTGATATAGAAATGTCTTGTTAAGTAACAAACAAATGCATCCTTTCAATAATCCAGCTAACTTCAAAAGATATTGTTACTTTGGGGATCTACTGCAGAAGCTGAATACCCAGTCTTTTTGCCAATTTTGGTGTCAAAGATTGTATTACGAATATTGTGTGGAGCCCATAGTCACCTGAGCGGATGTTCATCAGCGGTGAGGTGTCGTACGGTTTCTCCCAACTGCCTGATAGTATGCGCGTAATCATCGACGGCCTGCTCCAAGATCTCGTGTTTCTTCATCAAGTTCTGTGCGGAGATCTCATCCTTGCCTCTGTCTTCTACCATCATGTACAACTCTTGTTCGCTCATCCACGCTTCCGCTTCGTTCGCGTCGAATAGATACTGCTGTGCCTTCTCCCATTGGGACAGATTGTTCTTGCGTTCGTCGATGGCATCTGGAAAACAACATTATATTAGTGATTTGTCTTAAGATTGAATACCTAATTTTATCTCCTTCTGCTGCTGTTATTTTGAAAACTAATTGTAAATTAACATTTTACTTACCCTTCAATTCTCGCCACCTCGCGGTAAGTTCTTCAATAAGCTGTTTGAACTCGGGCGTATCCTCATGTCCCTCATCAATCAGCTTCTGTCCGTTAGAGATCACAGTCAGGATCCTGGGCTCGTGGTTGTCAGTCTCTGTCTTCAGGGACTGGTTCTTCTTCTGCAACATCTGTACATTGAACAGAGAGTTGCCGTAGTCAGTGCTGTTAGCTAACGGCATCTTTTCATGGATCCATAACTTCTCATCCTCGATGTCGCGGCGGAATTGGAACGCTTCCTTCTTCTTTGCCAAATGACGTTGACGCTCCAACAAAGGCGCCTTCAGCTGCTCAAACCTGTGTTCAACAGACTTCTTCTTCTCCTTGATTTCATCCATCTTGTCAGGAACAGTCTTCTGCAAGTATTCAGCCTGAGTCTCCAATTCGGTGACTTGTTTGGCTTTGACGGCCATCTGTGTCTCGATCATCTGTTGCTTCTGCATGAGAATATTGACAGATGCCAGATCAGTGCCGGTGTCGGTGTTCTCGATTTGTTTCTCGAGTTCGTTCATCCATGAGTCGATGTCGTCGCAAGTCTGGTGCAACAAAACTTCGCGGTTGGCATCGAACAGACGTTCTCCCTTATCCTTAGTTGTGGTTTGCAGATTTTCAAACTGATCTTGTAGTTCGGTCATCTTCGGTGAGATGATTTCGACGAACTCTGGTTTCTGTTTCATTAATTCTTCAGCGGCGTTCTGTACGGCGAACAAGCGTTCCTTGTTAGCCGCGATTTCTGCTTCGAAAGCTTGATGGCGAGTCCATTTGGAGTGGATGGTCTTGGCTGAGCGGTAGGTGTCGTCTTGCGCGGTCACATTCTTCTCTTGTACCCACTCGCCGAGCTCGTCGCAGTCCTGTAGGAACTGGTGCAGTTGGAGTTGGTCCTGGAGTTTCTCCATTTGTTGGAGCGCCTTCTCCCGGTTAGCATTGCGGCGGCCGTCAATGTTTTCAGCCTTGCGCTGAATCTTGTCAGCATCAAAGTGCCTCTCCTCAACAAGGCGGTTAGCGAACTGGACGACGGAGTTGATTTTGTCGTCATTGGCCTCCATGGTGGTGAGGAAGGCTTCGTGTTCCTTGATCATATTTTCAGCCTGCTCCAAATTGGTAGGTGGTTCGGTCTTGCCTAGCCTGTGAACGTAATTTACTGTTATTATTCCTATAAAAGAAAGTTTTGCTACGAAATTATTCGTATAAAATAAGCGTAGATCCAGATAAATTAGGATCGAAAATTTTAACGACTAATTGCAAATGTATCAAAGCTACAGCATATAATTGTGATGTGGTGTGGGTACCTGTGCTCCTGGTGGGACAGCAGCACCTCAGCCTGCCTGGCATCGCGCTGCAGCAGCTGCAACTCGAGGCTCTGCGTGAGTAGCTGCTGGCGGTTCTCCCACATCTGCTGCAGTTCAGCCCAGCCCTCGCGCAGCGCCTTCAAACGCTCGCGCAAGAACATATATTGCGGGTCGTCTTGCGTTGATGGCTCCTGATTAAATAATTGTTATGTTACAAAATGATATTAGAACGTTTTTTTGATGTTGCTTTTTGTAAATAATGTTTCAAAATAGCAGCTGCTCTGCACAGCGACAAGTTAACATATTATTACAGTTCATTGACAATGATTTCAATATCCACAGCCAATTTTTCAGCACGCTGAAGCTTCAGTAGATACAATAGTTTAACAATAGTATAATAGAGAAAATAAATGATAGTATACTAACAGCAGTGATCTTCTCGCCGTACTCCATCATCTTAGCGTATTCGTCCTTGTAGTTGTCGATCTCCTCCTTGATGGTCTGGTGCTGAGATAACAGCTTCTCCGCTTCCGCCAAGTTTGATGGTGTATCTATAGGTGAATTAATAACACAACGTCAATTTTAAAACGAAACAGTGTTTTGACAATTTAAAGTAATGTCTATAACCATTTACATACATACAGAGATTGCCTGGCAGACTAAGGCAAGTATAAAGTGCCATCAAAATATATATTTATATGGTTAGTTAGTGGTAGTTACCTTCTGAAGCGACATCTGTCTGAGTCTTGGTAAGCCAGGCCTGGAAATGGTCCACGGAACGCAGGAAACGATGAAGATCGCCCGCCTCCTCCAACTTGGCATCGCGCTCTTTGAGCTGAGAGAAGAGTATCCAATTAGCATGCAATAATGATAATCATTTATTACATAAGAAAAGCGACCTTGGTGTAAACTACTTACTAGGGTTTGCCATACACGTAATTCTAATGCGATCTATGCGTATGTTTCTGTAAATAGCGGTCCTATATAGACGTTATATAAGTTTTACATAATGTCTATATAGGAACGCTATTCACTGAAAAATATTATTACAATTGATTTCAAAAGAATTTTACAATGTTTGCTTTCAAGTGAATTTAAGCAAGCATTACTAAACTTGGGGAATCGTAGTGTCGAAGAGGTCCGTTAACTTTAGCCAATTTAATCAATTTGACTCAAAGAATTACGTATTAAATTGACATTAGTAATTAATAAGAATTATAATATAATTTTGTATATTAGAGGACTTCAACGAATTAAATAGCATGAGTTAATGTGATGCCGTCATTAGTATGTGGTAGCCCCATGGACTCACCATATGCGTGAGTTGTTCCCAGTTGTCGGTGATCTGGTGCACGCGGTCGCGGATGAGCTGCGCCTCCTCGGGGTGGTCGTCCTCGATGGCGCTGGCCTCGCTCTCCAGCGACGAGATGCGCGCCTGGATGGCCGCCAGGTCGCGCTCCATGCCCGACAGGCGCCGCTGCAGCGTCATCACGCCTGCCGACACACAACAACGCTATAACCACCGATTTGCACCCACCACAGTTTATAAATAAAGAAATTTAAGGTTTTTTGGTAATGGACCACCAGAAAAGTATGTAGGCCGAACCTAGTTAGGTCCACTTAGTAGTCTAAATTAATTCGAGATATGACCACTAAAACACAATAAATAAATATGCAAGGCCAAAACAAAGATACAAATATCGAAAGCATCTAAATAATCGTATATACGTTAGGTAGATATATATATACCAGGCATTACAACGAAATCAACGTATTGAAAAAACGCAGCTATTAATAATGTAGATTTATAATATCACTCCACTTTTTATCACAAGTTAAAACTTAGTATAGAAATCATTTCGATAAATTAAATAAGTCAAGAGAGCAACATATTATTATGTAGATCTGTAATTGATCGTCGCTAGAATGTTTATAGAATAGATATTTTTATTGACTTCGTAACCGCATCGTCTGGGAAACCGAAGACATCACATTTATTTATGATCTTATTACATGACTATTTTAAAATCGATCGGTCACAAACATGTTTTCTGATCATTTTGTAATATGGTGATGATATTTTTATACCTGTCCTAAACTTTTATAATAAATGTTATAACTAAAATACATTAGACTATTGAAATATAACTACTTTCTATAAACTTTATCGCGGTATATGGATATTACAAGGAATCCAAAGGTTTCGGATTCTTTATATTGTTTATCAAAAATTAACTTAACTTTAAATTTATAATAAATAAATTAACTTTAAAAAAAAAGAAAAAACCAACTTCAAAAACTAAAAAGCAAAAAATAACTTCATACAGTTTTACCTTTTTTTTAGTTTTAAAGGTATGAAGTCGGTGCCAGGCCAAACGTAATAGTAAGTACACTTACTATTACGTTTGACTGAAACGTAACAGTGACCTTGAGCGGGGTGGTTAAAACCACCACATCATCGGCACCGACTTCATTCCTTTAAAACTAAAAAAAAGGTAAAACTGTATGAAGTTATTTTTTGCTTTTTAGTTTTTGAAGTTGGTTTTTTCTTTTTTTTTAAAGTTAATTTATTTTTTTCTTTTTAGTGTTGGATATATTAAAATTTTCATATCAGGTCAATCTAATAGCCTGAAAGAATACAACTTTCGATCCATATGTACTTATAACTATGAAAGATTTTTCCTTCAACTCCTAACCGTTGAGGAGTTGTACCTTCCATCATCAGATGATTACATGAGATGGTGATTTTCAGATGCAAATACTTGAACAGCTTTGGAGATTACATGTAAATGTAATAAATGCCTATAACTGAAAGAATTTTCTATTAACTCTTAACTGTTGAGGAGTTCTACCTTCCATCATCAGCTCATCAACATCAAATGATGATTATCAGACGCAAATACTGGAACAATTTTAGTAAATATATTGAAAACGTGATAATTGCCTATAAAATTTGAGGGTTGCCCTCGATTTCCCTGGGATCCCATCATCAGATCGTGATGTGGTTACAATGGGACCATCTGTGAAGTATACCCTTTTAAACAAAAAAAGAATTTTGCAAATCGGTCCAGGCGTTTTGAAGTAATTCGTGAACATACATAAAAAAAAGATTCCGACGAATTGAGAACCTCCTCCTTTTTGAAGTCGGTTAAAAAAGCGATAAAATACTACGTTTATTGTCTTACTCGCGTGTTATTGAATTATTTAGAAATATGGGCGCATATCTACGCAAACTAATTTCACTTCATGTAAAGTATACCACTATTCAATCTAATTTTCTCTGAAAGTCTGAAATCTTACCATTGAGATCCATCTCCAGATTGTCGGTCTGCTGCAAAATCCTCTTTTTGTCTTCGATCCAGGATACAGTCTCGCGGCACTCGATGTGGAAGGTCTGCACTCCCTGAGCCGACTTCAGATCGTCCTTCTTTGATTCCGCCTAGTAAAATAGTGTAAGTGTTATTTTAGTAATACAACTGCCATTGTTTATTATAGAACGTTTCGATAGTAACAAACTATCTGATAGAAATTTAGGACTGTCTATCTGTATTTGAATTCATTCGATTTATTGGATAATTGGGTAATATAGGATAATTGTTATTAGGGTAAGATGTTATTCTTAAGGTAAGGTATTATTGTTAGGTATAATGACAGGTGGCTACAGATGAAAAACGAAATATCATTTTTCTTATACTCGATCAAAATATAGTTTTAGGAGGATGTGTGCACAGTAACCTTATCTCTGAGCCCGCTCCAGGCGCCGTTGAGCGCGGCCTGCCGCTCCTGTATGCGCGCGGCCTGCGGGTGCTCCACGTGGATGAGCTGCCGCGCCAGCTGGTTCACCACGGCCACGCGGGACGCGTTGGCGTTCATCTCCTTGTCGAAACCGTCATATCTACGCAATGTATAAGTAACTTAGTAGCGTAAAGTAATCATATTAACATAATGTTGTAATTTCTTCAAAATTCAATTAAATTTGATATGGTATTTATTATTTGTAAGGTAATATTTGTAATGTATACTATTTTTAAAACATTTTCTTGTAGGAGACACACACGCGTACACACACAACATACGGCATTTCGTTACGTGACGATTTCTACTAAATCGCACTACCAGTAAACCGCGTTAAGGAACTTCGTTCCAAAAAGGTCCTATTATAGCAAGTTCTATTATCTGTAACCAAACTCTGGTGATTCTCACCTATGCTTCATGATCTCAACATCGTCGATATCCTTGGGCGGGAGCATGGTGTCGAGCATTCTGTCCTTCTCGGCGATCCACTGGTCGGCGGCGTCGGCCTCGGCCAGCAGCTTGAACAGCGACAGCGCGTCCAGCAGGCGCTGCTTGCGGAGGCGCGCCAGCTCGGCCAGCTCGCCGTGCCGCGCGTCGATGGCGGCCAAGCGCTCGCGGACTTCCGTGCTGTTCGCGTCTGACGGACTGAGCTCCTGTGCCTGTTATTATAGTTATGAATTAAAAATATATATTTTACCTCTAAAACGGATCTATACAGTACTTTTTATTTATGTAGTCACGTAGCAGCACAATTCTTATTTTTCATGTGACCTGTACCTGTTGTTTGAGCTGCTGAATGACGTTGGCGTAGTTCTTCAGTTCGTCGGTGACGTCCTTGTGTTTCTTCAGCAGACTTTGCACTTGAGCCTCGTCCACACCAGTGTCCTCGGATGATACCAACCTAAAGATAACATGTCAAATGTAGTAATAAGCATAAGACCTGCTGCATTTGTTATTATTTATTAACTTGTATTAATCTGGATATGTTTAGTTGGCGTTGAAATGGTGTCCACAGTTACTACTACCATTTCTATTGCGATTGCCAACTGAACAGCCCGTTTAATCATGTTCTAAATAATTAAAATGTGTACCTAAGAGTATCCAACATCCAGTTGTCAATGTCATCAGCGTCAGCGAACAGCTGGTGATAACGGACGGCCGCGTCCAGGCGGTTCTTGCGCAGGGACACCATGTCCAACAGATGGTTCCACTGCGTCAGGATGTCGCGGAGACGGTCCTGAACATAGATTATTTCAATCATTGAACACTGGAGAGAAATGTCAATATGCAAGTAAGAAATCCAAACCGCCAACAAAATAAATCTTATAAACGAAATAGCGTGTACTTATTGTTTGTTTTTTTAATACCAATTTTATATCAATACATGAAGGTTTCAATACAATAGTAACCAATCATAACTTCTTTACAACACAGGATTATACGTAAAAAATGCTGTTATCCTCCTAATCAATTAACATTTTTTTTATTTAACTTACTTGATTTATTATCAAATTTTTCGCAGTATGTGTGTAAGTTTTCGTGTTTGCTGTAAATAAATATAATATTACCTGAATCCTGTCAGCTCCAAAGTGTCCCTGCGAGATGAGCTCGTCCCCGACGGCCGCGACGCTCATCAACTGCGGCTCGTGCGCCTGCACGTCCGCCTCCAGAGCCTTGTGCTTCGAGATCAGCAGGTACACTGTACACAACGTATTTTTTAAATATTATCATATTGAATTATGTTATACTCATATCGATTCAGATTCGATGTCATTGAGCAAATATTCTCTATTGTATAATATACCCCGTCAAACCCCGAGAAGCGGCGATGAATGTCGGACTCATATAGCCTAATAATTGCAATTGCCTATCGTGCCATAAGATTTATAGATAAACGTGATGTGGCTATGGGAAATAATAGTTTTTTTAGGTTTAATGATGTTTGAAACGATTGATAGCATAAACTAAACTAGAACATAGAAACGAAAGATTAGCTCAGTTTTTATGAAAATAATTTTAGCTTGTATATTTTTCATCTAAGTAATAATTGAAAAATAAAAAATACCAGTAGTAAGATCGTGTCCGATGTCATCCACGGAGACGATCTGCTCCTTCTCCTTGATCCAGTTCTCCTCGTCGGCCATGTCCCAGTAGAACTGCCACAACTTGCGGCTGTCCTCCAGACGTTTTCTGAACAAACAGTCATCGTGTTAGAACATCAAATTAATATGATTAGGTAATTTTTAAACTGTATATTATAGTTATTCTCTTCAAAATATTGCGCCAAACTAGGATTTTCTCCTATGTCATGGGTGCGTTTACAAATACAAATAGTCACATGTACAAATGTCCAGAACTAATACAATTGTAAGCCATTTAGCATTACATAAGTGTCACGCAGAATCCGATCACATAAATTAGCTAAATTAATAAATCCTTAAAATGAGATTGACAATCAATGACGATTAGTAGCTAACAGAATGGCTATGATGCCAACATTATTAGATTTTCTTATGTGAAAAGGGACTGTATCAGAATACATAAGTCGTTCTAAATAATAAAAAGTCCCGAAATACTGAACTAAGTTTTTAGTACAAGATAGTAAATGGCTGGTACCTGCGCTCGACGGCGAGGTGCACGAGCTCGGCGTAGGCGTTCTCGAGCTGCTGTATGCGCTCCACCGTGATGGCGGGGTCGCACGGCCGGTAGCCGCCCTCCTCCTGCTCCAGGAAACGCTGCGACTGCCCCACTACCACCTGCCGAAACGGGTTTGATTGTCAGCTCTCATAACTTGAAGGGTACTTATAAATTCATTAACTAAGTATACACCTAGTAATAAATGGAATGTTTTTATTTTAGTTTCTTAACTAATAACTTTAACCATTGTACCCTTATTTCATTGATGTAATGTATATTTTAAATTCCTGGTGTACAATAAAGAATATTCTATCTATCCATCTGTAATAACGCAAAAAATTACGATGTTTAAAAAAAAAGCAATGTAAATTAAACATGACCATGAACAGTTGCTTCTCAAAAGTTAAAAATAGGCTGATAACATGATCAAACAACGTCATCCAATATAATTATACGTTACTCTCTAGTAATATATAAATAAATATAATGTCTGGACACTAACTTTGACCCTCTCTCCAAGGACATTGATGTCGGCCTCGACCAGCGCGTGCTTCTGCAACAGATCCTCCACACCCATCAGATGCTTGCCGTAGTCGTCCGTCAACAAACGCATCTTGATCTCCTCCATCGAGTCCAGGATGTACAGCATCTCCTGTGTACGAAAGTTATTGATGAATTACATTTGTTACTGTCAAAAGATCTTTGTGTTTTATTAAGCTCGCCGCCTATTACATGGGACCTAAAACATATCCGCGAAATCTGGGTATATGGTATGTGTTTTAAAACCAACGATTTTTAGTACCACAAAACGTCACAAAGTCATCTATTACGGAGGGTTCCGAGTTGAATTATAACTTATAACACAAATATTCGTTTTTAATTCAATAATATTAGATTGGTACAGTTGAATCACTATATTATATAATATAGAGGGTGTCAGCGCAGTGCGCATACAAATTAATATCAATGTATTAACGTCGTATTGAATCATAGCACTTTAATAATATTTTTTTATGTTGCGCTAAATTCTCATGGCGTCTTGAATTTAGATTGAGGAAGTATAGCTAACCTGGAAGTTCTGCTGCAGCTGCAGCGACAGCTCGAGGCGAGCCCGGCGGGCGCGCAGCAGCTCCAGCAGGTACGCCCACAGGCGCAACACGTTGTCGCGGCGCGCACACACGCGCTCCATGTCGTGGTACCTGATGGTTACAATTATTCCATTTATCTTATTTCAGTGGTGGGTGAGTAAAAACTGACCAATTTGTTGGTGCTTTCATTGCTCTAAAAGTCTACATCGTTATTATTTTAGGATGTCACAATACTGCGGCTAAGCATTAAATATTTTTTTTAAATACACATACTTGACCTACAGATTTTCTAAAACTGAAAAATGTTGCTACATGTTTTTTTCTTTACCGCGATGGTTCTCGGCAAAGATGACAAAATGTACACTAATTGACAATTTCAATAAAAAGTTTTATTTGCGTTATATTTAATAAACTATTATCACTATACCTCTCAGCCTGCAGTTCTGAGCACACAGCCACAACTGCTTGTACTCGCTCCTCATACGCGAAGATGTCGGTTTCAATGGCCTCATGTTTCTTAGCTGCCGCCTCAACTGCTGCAAGATCGAAACCGAAGTTGTCCTGGCTCACTAGACGCTGGTTCTCAGACAACCATGTCTCACGCATCTGGGCCTTGCGGTTGAATCTGTAACGGCGAACCTTATTAAAAAAACCTAGAAAATATATCACTACAATGCGAATGTTTATAAATTTTTATAGTAAATGTACAGTAAACGGTTTGGTTTGTTTTTTTTTTTTAGCATTGAATAGATTAATTATAATATAATTTGGAATAATTTATTTAATAAACAGACAGAAATGTCTTTCTAGGGAGTTTATTGGGCCACTTTTTCTTCCCAGCAAAAACAATAAGAAGCGGTGAAGGGCGGGCGTTTTTGGGGTCTGTCTATTGTGGACGTTCAAAAAGAGCCATTGAAATAAGGCATACTTTGAATAAATTAAATTTTGTCGTTGAACATTGACTAAGTTACACTCTTATCATATCATTATTATATCCATGATATATATTTTCCTTAACGTGTCGTAATACGATGCATACCTGGCAGCAAGTTGTTCAAGTTTCTCCTGTCTGATGAGCTCCTCTCTGAGGGCCAGTTCCCTCTCGTGCTCAGACTTCTCAAGTCGTTCCCATGCTCGGTTGATGTCATGGATCATCTTGCCTTCACGCGGCGTGTACGGCTTCTGATTGGCAGCACGCATCCGAGATTGTAAGGTGAATAGGAGAACTTCCAAGTTACCCTTTTCGACGAATCTGGGGAAGTAATGGGGGATATGATTAATGTAGTAAGATATTACATTTGAGCATGTTTGTATTACTGACCGGCGATAATCAAACTTGTTTTCTATTCAAAGAATGTTTACATAAACAGCCTAAAGTTGTCTAAGGAATTTCTATTTTCATGCTTTGAGTTTGTCGTATGTACTCACTTGGGTGGTTTTTCAACAGTGCGGTAGTTGGCGAACTGGAGCAGTTGCTGACGCACGCCCTCCAGCGAATTGGCGAATGTTCTGTCACCGAGCGCTTCGATGGTACGCTCGATCCATTGCAGGAGATCGCTGGAGAAGGAATCATATTTTATATTATAATAGCATTCAAAAGTAAAAAGGCGAATATAAAACATACAATAAATACTTGCATAAAAGTCTAGTTAATAATTTATTTATTATATTATGTACAAACCTGGTGAGCGACTCGTACTCCTGCATCATCTTATCGTTCTCCATGGCGATGCCGACCACCTTCCCGATTCTCTTGCCTTGCACAGTCTCCTGCTTCATCTTGCTGAAGTAGTGGTAGTACGTCACCACGTATGTGATGATTGACTTCTCGTCGGGGTGGTCGACAGCAATGTCTAGAAGGATTTATTAGGATTAGTACTCCATCCACCAAAAACTGTGACGTCCTACTGTCTTATGATGCTCTACATTCCGTACCATACATAAAGGCAAATAGACTAGGATGTTTAATGAGAATCACTACACCCTGCCTTCTCTATGGATCTGCCTACATGTATAATAACAATTCATCTATTTAAAGCTTACCTTCAGCATCCAAAAGCTTAGTGAGACCAAGTTTATCTTCAGCGACATTGAAGGCATTGTTCAAGTTATGCATTGGATTGCTCCTGTGAAGCTTGTCGAATTGAATCAGGTCGGGCCTGTGCTTGTGTATGATGGCGTTGAAGGCCAACCCGTCGCGCCACGACGTGGTGAAGTTGCGTACATTCACGTTGTTGTAGCCCGCAGTCTTCATTTGACACCACAATAGCAAAGCGTCCTTGGCGGACTTTGTCTCTTTGTTGTCTGTCTCTTCAATTGTGATGTCTTGGATCTGTTATAAAAAATAATAATTTGCAAAATCATACTGCAACTACGTTTTCTTAAATTTAAATGTTGCGAGAAGTGTACGTACATAACTACATAGTTAATAAAATAAGTATATAATTAATTAATAAATACATGAAGAAATATAAATCCCTGTGTCCACTGGTTGATTAACTGATAACACTTTTCTTTGCATTACGGTATTGAATATTGCAAACATTGTGTAAAATGAGAATAAATCACACTTGACTTTTCTTTATAGTATTTTAATAAGGTTACGTGCAATTTTTAATTTCCTTCCTTGTATATGTACATATATTTGTTCAGATTGTTTTAATAGCTATCCAATTAGCTGCCTATTTATCATTGTTTGAAACAAGGATAATAAATGAATATTCTTAGTTTCGCTATGAACAAAAGAGGACAATATAGCAAAAATATATAGGACATGTGTATATATACACATGTCCTATATATTTAAAGACATTAAGGGGAATATTAAAGACGCCACATTAACTAAATCTATCTGGAAAGGTATTGTTTACCTACTGTAAATATCAATTAAAAAACAATAAACAGTGAAATATATTAGATACCTACAATAAGTCTACAATATCTGATGCTTGCTGTCACGAATCATACTTTAACCTTGACATATTATTCTCAATCAGGTGCCTGTGGCCTGTGGAGAGCTAGTTAGGTTTCAGCAGTAGTTGTGGAAAATAAAATATTATATTACTATACCTGGAAGCGCAGGATTATAGTCCAAATAAGACCGAGACTGAGTCTCGGGTTGCCGTCGACGATGTCGTGCGAGCCCATGTTCTCCAAGTGCACGCGTTGTTCGCGCAAGAACTGCAGCGCTTTATCCACATTCTCCAGGCAGTGGATACGCATCTTGCCTTTTGTTGGACGTGGCTGCAAATGAGTAAATAGGTTTGTTTCAACTCTGCGACGGGATCTACTAGATCTATATGATGTGGGGGGAATTTACGACGATAGAATAACATAAAGAAGTTTAATACGTCTGTCTAGTCGGATACCGCTACCTCTTCCCAACAGCAGACTTTCCCTCAAAAACTCGTGAATAATTGCGGTTAAAAGCGTAAACATTATGGACAAACAACGTTAACTATCATCAGATTGGATAGTATAATCTTTACAAAGTTATATTCGATGAAAGGTGACAGACTGACAGGAGCGTGATGTTTGTCACGACGTCAGATGTCTTCAATGCGGTACGATTAATCATCATGAGGCATTGCTTTGTGCTGCGTAGTTTCTTTTTATTTGGGAAACGAGCATTGACCGCTGTCTACTGATAGTTTATTCATGTTAGTTCATCAAAGAATCACGAATATATTCCCATAAATATTGCCTGTCCAGGTCAAGTTATGGATAGGTTCTAATATTTACTCACGTAAGGCAACAAAAAATTCAACCTTAGGTTTTCGGCATTGCCTAGTTCCGTGTAAAAGAGTTGGGAAGAGGATAAGAGGAAACAAGAATATTGAGAACACAAAAATCCATACGTTATTCGTTATTTCGTCGTGGTCTTCGTTTGTGTACTTGTCATAAACAACATCCAAATTGTCAATACATATTGCAGTGTATCCACTGCGCAGCTCCAAGAATTCAAAATACATTTTGGCTTCGTTGTGTCGCCGAAGCCTGGATAAAGTCCGGTTCTACAGGTCGAGGCTAGCCATTGTTTGGTTTTTATACGGTGTACATGCTATTTGTATATTTATTGATGAGAGAAACTGGCTTAGGCTGTTTGTTCACGAGTGAACAGTTTTGGACATAACTTCCGTAGATAGGTGCGTACTTAATTTATAGCAAGAATATTATTATAGATATCTCGACTGCATAGGTAAAAAAAAGTAAAAAGGCAAGTAAATACAAACCCATAAATCATGTCATCTTAAAAATCGTTTCAGCTGAATTCGACCGCACATCTACTTTTCATCAGTACACTAACTTTAATAAATATGACCTTTCATACTCTTTGAAGAAAAGCTATGGTTATACAGTATAGTTTGGTAAATGTATACAAACTGAGGGAGTTTAACGACCCTGGTCCAGTTTCCACTTTCTTTGTAGGTTCACGTAGCCCGTAAAATGAGATTAATTAGGGCATGACGTACTATAGGGCCTGCTAGTTTATCGTCATTTTTATAGGCAATTTTATTAAAAACGTTTATGGGGCAATGGGTAATTAAACCTCGCGAAAAGGAATCATATGTTTGGGAATGACATGTTTTATACACGGAATAGATTGGTTTTATATCCGTGTATTTTTTTTCTTTTTGTATATGGATACGTTTATAAACACGAATTCTCAAACACGAACCACCGAGCGCGGCGCAACTATCCGTGGAAGGTAGACCAAACAAATATTTGCTCTGTACGGGAATTGAGCCGAAACCTTTGGTGCAGAAATCTACAATCGTGCCGTTAGAATAATGTATGATCATTTAGAACAATTATTGCGTATGAGTAAGTGTGTTCACTATGCACTAAGTCGTTTTCTTTTCAGTGATAGCTCGAAGCTTTTTTTTCTCTGATCTATTATCCCATCATCAATTTATTTAATTACGTTTTTCCATGTCAGTTTTATGGTCAGTCTTGAGATGTGCATTTCCCACTTTAAGTCCTGAAATACATCTACGGGTACTACTAATGAAAGGCATTAGTCTCAATCGATAACTTATCGGGAACCTGCACCTTTCTTTTGTAGGTATTTCAAAATCAATTCATAACATTTACGCACCAATTATTATAATTTCGTTATTTGAACTGCAAACATTGCATTTGTTATCGGGAACATAAAAGGTATAAAACAATTATTTGTTCCTTGTAGCGCCTATTAAGTTTAGTTACTAAAATTATGTTAACACGTTTCTAGAAGTTCCAAGGCGAAAATATTAAACCTCTAATTTTAAGATCAAAGAGAATAATAACAGCAATTAAGGCTCGTTAGCCACTTTTGTGTGGGAGTTTCTGGTACTTCTTCAAAATACATTACGAAACCTACAATGTCTACGGTTTTGTGTTGTGTAATGACCTATTTATAATATTTCAAAATATCTGGTAGCCGAACATGTATGTGAAAATTACTTATGCCATTAGCGGGAAGTAGGAATGAGGTGCTACCTCTTTCGTAATATTGTACAAGAGGGACAAACCGCTAATTCTAGCGTTTATAGACAGTATACTAGCTATATCTAACTTCCGCGACTACCTAGAGGCGCTAAACATGGCTTGAAGTGACGCTAACACAGTTAGGTCTGGTACGTAGGCACTGATTGGAATTCAACGGGAAATTTTATGGTCGGATAAAGACTATTTTTAGGTCAGACAAATGTATACTTTCAATTAGTACCGACCCAACCGAACTTTATACAAAATGAGACGGTAATAGAGCTTTTTTGTTTACGAGTGTATGCAACGAGCCCTATGGGAAGAGACCAGGTCTATGCGTGTTCAAGTGATTTGGCTACTCTAGTACTTCAGATAGCTAACAATTAGTAGATACTTACCAATCTTTCTCCGGATAGTACTTCGAGCAACTTGATGAGTTGCTTGCCGTCCCTCATGTCGACGTACAGGTCGCCGATACGGCACCCGACGCGCACCAAATGCGAGTTCACCCATTTTTGAAAAGTTTTCTTTTGTACGCTCTCTCGTTCGTCTGTCAAGAAAGCACATTTGTTAGTTCAATAATGTCGTAGGTATCTTAACAAAAATAAATTTAAGGAACAAGTATTTTTACTTAGGTAGCCCTCAAGTAACGAGATTATTGCTCATTCTCTGAGACAGTTTTGAATGGAAATTGATGGTCTTTTAGATAGAAATAATAATTGGAAATAACTAATCGAGCTATAGTAACGTTTAAAACGGACCTGCAAACCAAAAATAATGCACATAATAAACACTCATAAAAATAATAAGGTAAACGATAAAAACAAAGTAGGGAATGTTAACACATTAACCGCCAGTGAGGACGACCGCGCCACGGCGACCAGATAGCTGGCTTCGCGGATGGCGTCTTCGGCAGAGGAGGCTGCTGCCCGTCCGGGCCCGCCGACGACATCGTAATAACTCACACGACAATACTCCGATAAGGTGTTGAGTTCGGAATATAATATGGGTAATTCGAGATGTGGATCAGATTGCTATTCGCACGCTCCAGAGCGGAAAGCATAGTCCTAGATGTGCAGGGTGTTGTACTGGAGAGCTTTTTTATTTATAACGTACACAACAGGCTGTTCCTAAATGAGGTAGGTAATCTGTTCCACCACATCGGACAGTATTAAATTGGGCTTATAAACACGATTTTTTTTCGGAATGATATTGATATATTCGCTTAGTTATTGTAAGCAATATTCTGTGCAACATTAAAATTATTGTAGTATGCCAACGTAGCTCATAAGGAAAATAATACTCAGATACATAATATTTCAGACATATAATATTTTATCATAGGTATAAATATTATTTTTACCAATCGCTTGAACTTAAAATACCTAGTAACAGTTCACAACCACTTATCTGCTAACTGGCGAAGAAAACAAAATCCAATTTGATGCAATCCAAAATAGGCACAACACTGAAGACACAATGACAACACAACACTACAAACCTCTGAGTTCTATCACGACCTTGTCATAATACACGTCTAAACCGGGAACTTCAATATCGACTCCTTTTTTTATCAGCTCGTATCCCTCGGTGGATGTCATGTCGCCAGCGACGAGCGGCGACTGAACCAATGTACCAGGCAAAAGACGGGAAGAATTAGAGCGACAAAATTCGAATGCCGCTGGACAAGGATATTTGATATCAATGCGCCAGATGTCGACAACTCAGGGCAGGTTTTAATTTATTAGCACATTCGTTATACTACTGATCGACTGTTGCCACACGTATATCAACAACTGAACTATATGACACATCACCATATTTTGTAACAAAAATTACCCAGGTTACGCGTAACGGCAAATTGTGATTGGTCCAACGAGAAGATTCGGTTGAGGTAACAGATAACATGTACTACATCAATGATAAGGCGTTCAGGTATCGAACACTAACAGATAGTTCATTCACTTAATTTGATTCGAAATATGAAATAATTTAGACCAATGGTTTTATACCCCGTTGTTTTATGCGGAAAAACGGATAGAACTGCGGTTTGTGAAGACCGATAAACTACATGGTGTTTGTTATTGTGGATAATATATCATGACATAACGTTAATATTAATAATACCGTGTCAAGGTTCCGACATTAGAGGTGTTATCTGAAACTACTAACCTTATGAATAAACTGTATTAACATTTGTTTTACATAGGTCATCGAACCTCTGATTAATATAACGTAACATCGTCTCTCTATAGTTTTATTTACTAAACACATATAATATTAATAGTTCAGTTACAGTTTCTTAGTGTAAAATATATCATAGCAATAAACTCAAATCTTATCGATAAGTGTACTGTGTACTAAGTACTGACACATATTCATTAACCAAACAAAGTATTTACACCGTTCTTATAATCAATGTATCTACTATTAGATATATTATATCGACATTACTTAAGATATTCATAGAAAATATTTGCGACACTTCAACCGGTGTGCCCGGAATATTCATTAACCGGTATTTTTCAAACAACGGGGTAGGTTCGATGTAAGACTTCAAATGAAGCTTTCATTTGTAATAATTTGATGAAACTTTATTGTTCTATAACCTTTATAAACCGGGTAAATCTTAGTACCTACCTACAGAAGCACTAACAACAGTAACTATGGAATAAAACCAATCAAAAAAAGATCGAAATGATGCCAATCCTCCTCCTCCAGTGCTTAATGAAGACTACGCCAAAGATTATTTTGAAATAAACTTTAAAACTGCACCGGTGGCTACTACTAGAATCAAAACTGTGATATAAGTCACTTCCATAATATGCACTAATGTCAAAACCGGTTTGAAAATAAATCCGGTTTTGATTAATTTCCCATCTAACCTACTTTATCAACTTATATACAGATCAATATGTATATTATTTTAAATTTTGTTCTATCGGCTGTAAAAGATATTATTTTTAGGTAGCCTACTAAAATAAAAGTGAATGCACAAAAGCCCTTTACATCATGCCAGCCGGCTGAGCAAGATTTCCCCAACCACCAACGCAAAGGGCTAGGGTGGATGAAAGGCTCACCTTTTATATTCATACCCTTGTTTTTAAAAAAGTTCGTATCAGAGATGTTTTTCGCAAAAAGCAGTAAATATGGTAAAATCAATATAGTAAGAAAATTTATAGCATAAGTATAAAGTACAGTATCATAATCCCTTCGTTTTGAGAGTAAAGAACCAAGCGTAGCCAGCGATAGACTGATACACAAATGGGACGAGTTTCAAATAGTAGAATTCATATAAAATAAAACTTATTTAATGATAAAACTTAAAAATATGCGCGAAGAAAATTGTGCCACTGAAGAACGGAACTGAAAACTGGAAATAAACTCTATATTTGAGTCAGGGCGCCGAGAATTGGCGTGCTGCGCATATCACTGTAATTGATTTGTTTGGCATCAACTTAGTTTAGAGGTTATTCCTCAATTTTCACATTGGTTTATAGAGTAAGATCCCAGGGCCGCCAGATGTCACGTATTTTCTGACAAACCAAATTTGGATGATTGAGTAGTGCTAGTATGTACTAAGAACGCATACCTACCTGAAATCTTGGACCATTATTTTTGTGGATAACAACACCTAATTCTATAATTGAATTTAAATTGGCACGATATTTGTGAAAATTCCATTTCAAACAATTAGGCCATTTATTGTCACTAAGATATTATCAAAATCAGACTGTAAAAAATAATTGATCATTGAGAAAATTTTATCAGACATAAAAATATAACAGTATTTCCTCTCGTCAAAAGTTATAGCATCTAGAAAGATACCAGTCTTTAACGTTGAGTCATACATACACTCAACATAAGTCGCTTTCTTTTAATACTTTCGCGAATCAAATTAAATCTTTGATGTCTGAATTATATAGAATGCTTACCTGCTAACGCCTTTATACGCGATCGTTCGAAAAGCCTCGACGACGAGTTGCCGCCATCGTACTCGAACTCGTCGATGATCTCCTGGCCGTGGCCGATGGACGGGTCCCAGCGGGACACCGATATGTCGGTCGTCATCGCGACCAACCTCTACCTCGCCGCCACGCTCAACTATCTGAAACGATAACGAAAAATACATTAACCATCTTGTGAATAACACAAACGGTAAGACAGCAGGACAGATATGACAGGAGCGTGCATCTTTTACCTACTATAAGGCATCCCTTATAGTAGGTAAAAGATGCACGCTCCTGTATTGGAATGCTATTAGGCTAAAATTACCGTTTAAGCATGTGATAAATACGCAAACAACTTCCGTAAAGTCAGTGCGTGCCTAGGGTTCGAACTCAAGACATTTGCCTTGCACAGTCCATTGGGCACTCCAACAGGCTGTCAGCTACATGGTTAAATAATACCATAGGTATAATATGAAGGTAATATTAAGAACATAGATGACGAACCAAAACGCACAGACTACCCAATTTAGTGACAGGTAAGGTCGTGGGTGTGAGAGGGTTGGGTGCGTGTGCTGGAGCATTTGAGCTGACATTTAGGCACAAAATAATAATAAATTTGCTACTTGCGCCTCAATATATAATAGATAATAAAAATAAATGAAAGTAGTTTAATAGCTGGTTATGACGTCAGTATTTGTAGTACTGTGATATAATCCGAATATAAATAATACGAATAAGATAATGAACTAGTTCATCTCAGTTGTTTCAACTAAGATGGATATCAGTTATAGAGTATATTATAGACAAACCGTGAATTTTGAGTACGATGAGTCAATTCTATTTAAATTAAAAATGTACAGTATGTAGTTTGTTGCGTAATGTTTACTCAAATGCAATTGAGTACTATTAGTACGACAATATTAATAAAGAGCACTACCAACAAAGAATTATACATAACACATACAAAACATAAAAATATGTCAGTATAAATTATTTTAAATTTGAATCCTTGAAACGTTTCGCTTAAATCAGAAACAATTGATTGTTTACTTTATTACCTTGAATTTCCCAATTAAGTACTATTGTTACTTGAAATAAATTCGCGACGCGATTTCACGAAAACACAGACATTTATACAAAACTGCATACACATTAACGCCAACACAGTGCTATACAATATTTTTGTTATTCCAAATGACATCACGCTGCCGGCCTGTGATAAGATTAGATAACCGTTTTCAAGACAACTAGCCACACCTAGGTGCCATGTTGATGTTCCTTGTCATTCCAATTCGAACTTAAACAGAACATGTATGTTGATTATCTAAAGTTTAAAATACCTGTAACTTCTAAAGGAGAGTATTACGTCCTGCACACAAAATGCACTTAGAGACGCGGCAATAATTTTGACATAGTGCAGTTAAATGCATAGTGAAGTCACCTGTACTGGTGCTAACGAGTTTAAGGAATGTGCAAACAGTACAAGTTTCGAAATTCAAGCTTTGGCCTGTACAACAGGATCAATAATGTGAGGTTGCGTAACTCGTGACTCATTTACACTCCATCGCGGAATCCGCAATAACTCAGATTTCTTGTTTATGAATAGACTCACACATCAACTTTGTAAATTGTAGTTCATGGATGGTATTACTCACAAAGGTTACAATTACATGTTAACCTTGACAAATTGGAGATAATTTGTGAGCTCCTACTTTTTACTGGCCGTAATTGTTGATAGCAGTGTCTGTGTAACGACACAGATGTAATACGGCGCGATACAGCGCTCAGTAGTAAAGAAATAGAGCATGTAATGGAAATAACTGATAGCCATACGGCGATCGATGTAGGTACTATTAAAAGTATACGGGCTTTGATCGTAAATCTGGCAAATTGTTTGTCCGTGTTATTTGGTAATATAATGTACAATTTTGTCGGCCAGTGAATACGACCTTCTCGCAATAATGGCTCAGTTAACGAAGGTCCTTCAAGCTGACAGCCACAATAGAAATCTATGTCGTCGGTTTGTCCACATTTACGCACAGGTCGCTTATGTTATCATTGCGTATGCTTATCTTTAGAGAGGACATAATGAACAAAGATAACATAAAACAATAAGTATTTTATAAAGATCATTTGAAGCCTGGCTACAGAAATAAAGACTGAAGAAATAAATATTAGTAATCCTGTAAGTACTCATAGTTACTTATATCTATAGTAAGTATGAGTATAATCAGTTGTCAGTCATAAAATAACTATAAAACACACACACACATAGAACAGCCATCTTTGCGTCATCTCAATTTCCCAGTAAGTAAGTACAGCATATGAGACAGACAGATTCTCAGAGATAGATAAAACAAAACCCAACAATTCGCACAAGTTTTTGTTATAAACGCAATGAGTATGAACCATTGTTTATACAATGTGCATAAGTACAATAATCTTATGTGAAATCAGTAAGATTCCGGGACATGAGAAAAAATAAGAGTTGTATCTGCATGAAGCTAAATATATGTTATGATCATTTTTGTTCCATCGAAATTACGTAATATTTTATTGTATGTAACAAGCTAAATAGTTCATTAATTATTATTTTCCCTTAAATCCCCCTTTAACCCTTTAATGTGGTTGTTAAGTTAAATAGAAAGTATTGAAGCATTGAAAGCACATTGCATTTACTGAACATACCATTGTTAGCCAATCACATTACAATTAAATAAGTATTCTGAGAAAAGGTTGATCGCAAGTACCCATTAACAACATTATCATTACGACATAATGGTTTGAAGTTTCGCACTTTCCATCACGTAGCGGATCCGTCACGAACAGTCCTATTTACATAATTATTAGCATTCTATTTATAACTAACACCCATTCACATGACTCTATTTACCTACTAGCTAATAAGAACAATTGTATGCAAAAGATTTACATCAAATAACTGAATAAACAAGTCATGGTAATCATGGTAATCATGGCAAATCGAGAATTTAAAGTTAAGCTGATTAATAGTTTCGACTATTAATCAGCTTAACTTTAAATAAGGAATGAGAACATCAATAATCATGGCATAATTCATGGAAAACGTACAAAAACTTGTAAGAGAAGTTTCGTTTTCTTGCTTTTATGTGTGTACTGCCAGCTCTCAAGCAATTAGCACATGTATAATGTGTAAATTGGGTAGTATTACCAGTTAGAATACATAAGAATATGAATATTATATAGGTACATATATTCCATGACTATATTTTTTGGAGTCATACTATCACCAGCTGCGTTGGTCTTTAATTTAACTTTACTACGGTAAAATACAAAAACAAATAAACAGCTCAAGTTGAACATATGTTTATCAACGGCAGCGGTTTATTATATTTTAAAGACCTTCCCGACCACACTCGGCCTTATCGTAAATGACTTGCTACTCAAGATGAGCGCTAAGCGATCTTTGATTGTCCACGTAGTATCGCTCCGATAAAACCTATATACCGTTAGTCGACTAAATATGCTTGCTACCTGTAACTACCATCAGATACTATACAATAAATACAAGCTGACGGTTAGTCGTAAACGTCAAATCGATAGTAATTAATCGGTGATATTTTATGTATATGATATTTCTAACTAGTTTGACGCAAACAGCAGATAAATTGATAGTAAAGTACTGATATTTATCTATAGAAGCAGCCCCAAATTAATATATAATTGTGTGTATCGTGTAGATACTTATAAGTAACCTAATTGCCCGAATCAAATGACGTCTTTCAAAGTTGTTGTTAGGGCACCAGGGGAATCTGCTTCTAATTGTTATACTATATTGACAACATTAGGTTTCAACACTCAACACTCGAATTTGATGGTAGTTATACCAGTGATATGCACAAATAGTAGTCACCCGGATTGCGAAGTAAAACTTATTCCACCCCGTACATTTACACTAGTGCCATGCATGATTGACAAAGATGGGCTGAACTTCCAACAATTGTCAACCTATTAAAAATTATGCATTTGACTAAAAAACTTTATTAAAATTATTAAATTAAGACATGCTATTTTGGCAACAGCTTCCAATCATTGAAGTAAAACACACACGGCTTGTCGTTGACAACGCAAAGCACACTAGGCGTTTTGTTGTAAATATAACAATACTTAAAGCGAAAGTATTAACAACAACAACGTTTCTTCAAACAAATATTACGTAAGCATGTGAAAAACAATTTAACCGCTTATTATTTTACGTAGCCATTTTAAATTGAGTCTTACCAATCTTAAAATAAGGTATTTTTTAAATCTTAGTAGGAAGATTGTGTGACAACATCGCAATATTTCAACGAACATTGCTTACGATTGTAACTCGGAGGCAAATTTTTTTACCATATGCTTCTAAATACTTTACGTTATAATGACTACCTTCAGTTATGATGGTCAATATAGCATATCCAACAATTTTATCAGACAACAATTCGGCAACTACAAAATATTTAATTTGTTTATATCTTTTCAAATTATATTAATAACTTAGCTTAATAAAAATACCCTGATAAATATCAAATCAACGCACGATTGTATTCAACAATGTGTGTATATACAATCGAGCATTCTTATGTTTGCAGGAATCTGGTGTCAATTCTTGTCAGGTACTTGAACAATTTGAATTTATATAATAATAAACAATAATATAAGTTATACAACAAAAAGTTAATCAATACTTTAGCTACAAAACTGTGCGTCAGTTCAGTTCCATGATAATATAAACTTAGATTAGACGCTAGCACGAATCAAAGAAGCAACCAAAGTCGAACAAAGCAAGTGTATCGAATAGGCAAGTCGACGCGGTCGTTGACCTCGGTAGGCAGACATGGCGTCGGCGATACACCATAGCACACCATAGCCTACCATTAAAGTCATGGAACCATTTTACTATAGCTAATATTTTAGATAATAGACACCAAAAAGAATTGAAATAAAAATGTGACGTTATATGTATAGTTACGATTTATGGGGTGGATAATAATAAAATTACATAATTACTACAAATATTACACGTAATATTTTTTTACTACAATAAAGAAAAGTGTCCATGGAGAAAACTAATGCGCTATATGCTATGTATTGTGAATCTTTAATACGTTTTATCGTTCTTTCACGATTTAGGGCGTTGGCTACCCTTGAACTCGTCTACACACCCAAACTATAACGCGCTAGTGAACCCTGCCTTAAAGGTCACAATCGAAGCACATTTTAGCGAAATTACTTATAGAGGAGCGTCAACATATACGATGTATGTATTTCCGCTCTAAATTGGATTACGCAACATTGAAAGGGATTGGTTCTAACTAATCGAACATAGCTGAAGGTAAAATTCTCTTATGAACACTTATTTTAATTGGCCTCCGTATTTCGGTTTGGTCGCAGATAAAAGCCAAGGTATGCTATTCGCAAAAAAAATATGCTTATGAACTCTGTGGTGATCGTTTTAAAGCGTTTGCTGGTCAATGTTACTTTTTCTGCCTTAATTCGCTTTTTTATCATCTCGCCTATATATTCAAAAGCCACAAATATATAATTAGAACTTCTAAATATTCTAAAAAAATGCCTAACTTCAGTACAATCGTGCCGAACCGTACTTAAAAAAACTAAGTTATGTATCAGTCTATGGCAGTGTTCAACCAATAAATACGCAAGTATGGTGTACCATACTTTGGTCTCTAGTTGAAACTTAATGTTTTGCATGGGAACTTCAAGGATCTGTCAAGTTGTTTACCTGGGGCCATAAAGAGCGTGGTAAAATGGCGAGACAGTAACAAATGGCCTAGGTGCTGGCATCGACCCTCCCCCAATGTTTGCCGCGTCTGGTAAATGACTAGACGACACGCAATCTGCACTGCGAGGGGACACGCAGCGCCGTCATACTCATACATTCATAAGTGGATGGTCCGCTTTGGGCGGCGGATATCCTAATTCCTGTGTCAGTTTGCTACAGCATAGTTAAAGACTTCTATTAAATTGCAATTTTTTTTTACATAGGTAGGATATCTTGCAGTAAATAATACGTACCACAAAACATTTTTGTAAACAAAATCGAAAAAACAATTAGCGTCAGAATAAAAACCGTACATACGAGTTGGATTTGCGAACTGACGGTTTTGTACCAACCCTTTCCACTCAAAGAATACATGAAGTAAACATTGTAATAAAAACAAATTGATTTAAAAAAGAACTTTGCAGTTGAATGATACGTTCGCTTATACTTTCCAAGTAGAAATGTAATGTAGTACCTAATTGCAAGAATTCATGAGATGTTTCACTAATTAACATTTTTTAAATGAATCTTTTACTTCTGGTGTATTTTGAGATTCCCAAAATTCAGAATTCCAGGTCAGTGGGCAGTACTTTATAGGGTTAGCAAGAGAATGATCGTGTCTGATTTCGAGATGGATAAATTAATAATCCTATAAGGTTCCGTTTTTCCCCCGTACCCTTAAAAAATATAATATTATAATTATTTCATATAGAAGTAGTTCACAAGCGAAGTATTGTCGCATTACCAAAAAATATGAATTCATTTTATCTAAACTTAGTTATTGTTATGTTTATTGTTACATTTTTGAAAAATATAAAAATACTTTATAGATAACTTACGAGTAGATAAAGCTAAATAGTTACAACCCCATAGCGTGATTAACCGTCTGATTTCAATAATGTAATTCCTAATAGCAGGTTAACCAACTCACTTAATGAACCTTAACATTAATAAGTCATTTGAGACTTAAATACATTTCATTACTATGACATAGCATCGACCAAGACACTGATATTTAATACAAAATTATTATCTTTCATATTTCTTAAAAAGTATAAAATATTCTTTTCGTCGACACGCTACAAAAAGCAAAATTCAGAATTCCAGGTCAGTGGGCAGTACTTTATAGGGTTAGCAAGAGAATGATCGTGTCTGATTTCGAGATGGATAAATTAATAATCCTATAAGGTTCCGTTTTTCCCCCGTACCCTTAAAAAATATAATATTATAATTATTTCATATAGAAGTAGTTCACAAGCGAAGTATTGTCGCATTACCAAAAAATATGAATTCATTTTATCTAAACTTAGTTATTGTTATGTTTATTGTTACATTTTTGAAAAATATAAAAATACTTTATAGATAACTTACGAGTAGATAAAGCTAAATAGTTACAACCCCATAGCGTGATTAACCGTCTGATTTCAATAATGTAATTCCTAATAGCAGGTTAACCAACTCACTTAATGAACCTTAACATTAATAAGTCATTTGAGACTTAAATACATTTCATTACTATGACATAGCATCGACCAAGACACTGATATTTAATACAAAATTATTATCTTTCATATTTCTTAAAAAGTATAAAATATTCTTTTCGTCGACACGCTACAAAAAGCAAAAGAACTGAACAACTTATAAATTAAAAAGTGCTGAAATTTCTCTATCTCTAGAAATGTATGTTAACAACATAGAAATTAAAAAGGAAAAAGTGCTGGAATACAAAAAATATTACGTGCATTCGGATTATGCTATTTCACATTCACTCTTACATAAAAGCGCTGTAACAGTAAGGAATACCGTTAGTGCACTAGAAATGACTATCAGGTCAATGTTTTCGTAAACCAAAGAGTATCAAATATCAAAAAAAGTAAATACCTGACTTGAAACGTAAAACAGCTAGTTTTAAAGATACTCGAATGGAAAGCTAAACTGTTAATGAATTACAACATAGATAAGTATGTAAAAAAGTGAAAACACTCAAACATCAAAACAATACTATTTATTACAAATACGAAATATGATGATGCTTATACAAGCTATGTAAATAGAACTACCTATACAGATAATTATCTTATTCAATGATTAAATTACAAGCAATCTCTACACAAAATACACAGAGATTGTAATTTCATTCATAATAATGATTAAGGTATGTGCATTCATTATCATTTCCCATTTTACAACCGCAGGAAGCGTCGCGATTTCTATCATTTCCATCCCGTTAAAATTAACACATGATGTGGCTTTTATAACAAAAGCAATAAAGTGTATTTTCCATCAGCTAGGAATAACTGTTCATTTTTATGTTCGGATGTATTTACGGGCCGTCACAGTCACAGTAGGACGGTTGCGGATCGCGTACAACCTGCCACTTTGTGTTGCATTTCTAACCGCACTTCGATCTTTTGTTTATTTTTTAATGAACCTTCAGTTTTATTTTAACGTTGTTTAGAGTATTTTCATAGGACCATGAAACTGTGACTTGGGCTTTGTTTTTAATGTTAGTCTCAAAGAATTATAAAAGTAACGAATGACACCAACAGGCGTATACGTGCGATCATACATTTTATTCAATCAACAGTCGCGTGATGAATTATGAAATAAAATCTTCAGTGGCACAAATTCCAGCTTCGGATGTGTGCCGACATCACGACTGCCTCTAAATTTAGAGCTATTAACTCAGCAAAAGTGGATTCGACATGAACTGAACTATTCGCCGAAACGCTATACATACAACATTTCCTTGGCTGCGATAATTATACGTTTTATTACTACCCAATTCTCAAAATATTCTGCGAAGGATCATTGTAAATACGTGAAGCATAAATGATAGTTAAATATCAGACGGTTTTGCGAATCTTCCCAAAGGAAAATCAGGTCTTTATCATATGAACTGCAACTGGTAGAATAGAGCGGACGGACCTCTAACTAACAGGTACTTCCCATGCTGCTGGCGGTGCGCGGACGAATCCATTAACCCAAATATAGAACCGCGCCCGAAGCAGACGAGTCGCGTGAGTTACACTCACAACTATGTATACTTAAAATAATGAATTATATAAAAACGACTGCCGTGAATTCGTCAACGCACCAAATTACAAAACCAGAATCCAGGCTATCGAACTAAAAATACATATCATCATCAGCCCATTACTGTCCCACTGCCGGGCACGGGTCTCTTCTCATTTGCGAAGGATTAGGCTATAGTCCACCACGCTAGCTTACTGCGGGTTGGCAGACTTCACTCGCCATCGAGAATATCTGTCAAGCATGCAGGTTTCCTCACGATGTCTTCCTTCACCGTTTGAGTATGTGATAAATACGCACATAACTTTCGAAAAGTCAGTGGTGCCTTGGGTTTGAACTCGAGACGTTTGACATTGAAGTCCACTGGCCTCACCACTAGGCTACCATAGCTCTAAATCGAAAAAATACACAAGATCGCTAAGATATGTTTCATTCCCCCTACAAGCATTTTTTTTTGCAATTTGTTACACCATGTTAGCAAAACGAACGTTTCTTCAAGTGTTTTAGCAGAGGACTGAATTTGTAGCGATAAACATCAGTTTATAATTAGAATTCCCTAGAATGTACCCATTTCGAGTACTTAACAAAACCAACATAGTTACGGTTTGCTCGGCGTTCACGACCTTACGGTTAATTAGCCATCGCAATCAAAACGCTCCTTCACGTGAAAACGTTCCCCCTCCGAATGGAACCACAGCCGCCTGTTAAAAATAATAAACAAAACTATCACTGACACGAACCATGACTACAGAACCACAGAGTAGAAACAAAAGGATATCCGGTCCACATAGCACCTATACCAGTTCTCAACAGAGAAATTTGTAATTGTTAATGAATTAGATTGCAAAATACGAATAGCGTTCTAAAATTATAGCACATTACAACTGTTGAAAAACATCCAAAGTTGTTGTTGAAGGGAACTGGATAGTCCAATGAATCACGCATGAACTAATCGAAGGCTACCTAAATACAACACCGTATAGGCCATGTTAGACATTTTATTGATCCCAAGGCTGGGGTGGCGTGACAATTCTCCTAAACGTCATTGACCGGACATTGGAAAGCACGTATCTTTAGATACAGATCGGCTATTTAAAAGAGAATTATTTATAGAAGTTTGCGTGTTTAGAAACTTTAGTAGATCGGGGATTCGGGGCCAATGATTTTAAAGTTTTATGCACCGATCATCCAGTTTATGTTCACTATAACGCATGAACGATTTCGACAACGTAGAAATCTCACGGTACATGCACTTTATTTTGAAACTTCATGACTAGGACGGTATTCGTTTAAGTCTAATTTACCAATTCACTATGATAACATTTTGTCACTATTATGGTTGCACCATCACCTCTGACAAGATGTGGAGGAGTCAATGCGTATGGTGCGTGGGTTTCGTCACTGAACTTCGTAGAGTAGGATGCGGCTCATTTTTCAGTTGCCAACTTTAAATTGTACAGTGTAAGTAATACCAACGTAATTTTAAGGTCTCAGGGGCATCATAAACTTTTACAGTTGTAGATATAAATTTTCAGGTTTCCGTGAAGCCAACATGAAGGGCTTTATTCATGCTGGATGTCGTGAAGCAGTCATCTGACTGCTTCACTATAGTAAACATAGAAAGAAAGGTACTACTTGATGAATAACGCCAACATATATTTATATAGTAAACAGACCTTATTTATGACATAAACCAATCAGTATTACTAACGCATCGGACGGTCTGACCGATATCGCTTACCTACCTATTGTTCTAAATAAACTCACTGGCGTCAGAAGTCTACACTCATGCAGAACGAATCATCTTTAAGAGAATGTTTGACGGTCAAAATAATCTTTATTTCTGACGTGGGCAAGTATTATTGGCAATGAAGCAGTAGTAGTCCTTCTAGATAAAATGTTTTGCATAGATATGACACATGTGTTAAGTTTTGCAGGTCAATTTGGCTACAGCACACAATCATAGACGGTAATGGTATGACATAAGCCTGATGACGTCACCCTTGGGGCGTCGGCAACTGCGGCGAAGGCCGACCCTGTTGTGTGTGCGCGACCGACCGGTTTTATATCAACACATGCACTGCACGAATCCAGCCAATCCACCAAGCTGTACGACTGTAGGTAATATGCAATATGACAACACCACATGTCAGAAGTTTAAAGCAGTATAAGAAAAAAGCGTTGGAACAATGTTTGAAAATCCACTACACAAATACTAGACTTTTAAGTATAATTAATTATAAACTCTACGATAATTTTCTTAAGTGCTTTATTAATTTTCCCTTTTTCTTTACAAAGGCGAGGTGTACTGTGCTGTTGCCACGCCTACAATCAAGAGGCTAGCCTCGGCGAAGCGATGACGCTATCGCCTATTTAGGTCAATATAACTCGCAGCGACCATAAAAATTATAAACAGACGGCAGAATCAACAAATTGGATATTGTCTTGGAATATTAGATTAAAAGTTATAAAACTACACATATCAAGAGCTGCAATGTGATTCTAAACGAGGCGTAAGCATTACTCTTATTTCTTTCGGAGAAAAATATGGCTATCATAAAACGAAAATAAAAATATGGTCATTGAAATAAATTGTTGATAGTTTGCCAAATCTCATAATGCATTATTTATTATTCTAGGCTATGTATTAGTGATACCCAGGAATACCAGTATCGTAAATTGAAAAAGGGATACCAAGCTACTCGATTTTTGACCAATCAATATAAATTTAACAAATGGACGATGGGCCAAACCTTGTATCGAGTTACGACTTATCAACTACAGAAACTAAAACAACATACCAGCTGATAGACACAGACCAGATGTTCCCTCTATTTCAATATTTGTGGAATTAATCAGCCTCATTTAGTGTCGTCTTTTGTTAGGGTTGCATATTTTTAATTAAACTACAATGAGGCCAAACTGATCTACTGCTAAATGTCTTTAGCAAGCATTCCAGATATTCGCATCAAAATTAACGGCACTTACATCCATTCTGAGAAAAGAAAATAGGTAACCATTGTATGGTAGCCGTTCATTCGTGTTAATAATGCACTATGAATTATTCACAAGCCATGACTTTGCAATGAAATTCTTTGTGCAAATGCACATGAATACACTTTCCATAATATTCATAAGTATACCGGTAGAGAAAATCTGTGTTCAATACAATAGTACTTTCATAAATGTTCTAAGGAATTGCTTCATTTTGCCATAACGTCCAAAAATATTATGAGCAATGATATTAAACAGCCAGTAATAAAATTGTATTATAGTATGGTTGCCGAAAGTATTAGTGAAGTGTATGCCGAGGTACCGTTACACTTTGTGTTATTAAGACCCCTTGACCCCATTGTGGATAACAACTCAACTTTTATATCTATGAGATGTTATCCTTTCATTGCAGCCTTTACACTTTTTCAAACGATGATAGACATTTAAGCTATAAAACTATAATAATGAAAAAAAAAATGAATGGAACGAAAATAAGTGCTTTTTATCAGATTATATCAATATGGGTCAAACTATTTCTACGTTTGCAATTTTAAGAAGAGAGTTAAAAGCTGAGGCCAATGCCTGCGTTCGTTTGTCTTGAATAATAAAGCTTGTGTTTATAACAACAGCGACGTCTCTACATTACTGACCTCAATGCCTCACTGTGATATTTAAAATGTTGATGAGCAAACGGACGATGCATCATGCAACGCATAGCGATTTGACGGTAAAAAAACAATACAACAAAACATTGTAAAGATAGAGACTTTACGGTTTTAATGGTTTCACAATTTTATTAGCATGCCAAATGCAACCTACCCAGCTTAACGTTGACTGACAATGTTGACAATAACTTCTTCGGTTAAGTGGTAAAGCCGAGTTGTAATAAAATTACAGCTCGGCTTTACTAAACTTGCGGTGATTTTTACACTTTAAATATGACATCACAGGTTCATTCATACGATTCTATAATATGGTCTAACCTAAGCTCAGAACTTGGTTAACAATCGGACTTGATTCATGATTACATCCAATTGATCCTCAACAACCGACATACTGTTCCGGTTATTCAACAGTTCTTGACGTTCCGATATTTTATATGCCTATACAGTTATGCACAACCATTTAATAAAACTAATGAGCACTGAATGATAACTGAATGAGCTGCGATATTTAATTTTTATATGTATTGACAAATTAGTAATTGAACGCAATGATATTTAAATCTATCTAAAAGTAATGACAAATTAAGTAGAGGTTTTAATTAAGTATTTTCGGTGTAAAAACATTCGAACCTTGGGTTCGGTTTTGAAAATGTGACATTCCAATCCTTCCTGCAAAAGGTCTTTAACACTTACTATCTGTATCTTATTCTTAATGACAAGTTCCTATAGTTAACCAAAGGAATATGAGTATAATGGGCAACATAATTATATGGATAGTCATGCATTGAAATAAGAAACCTCTTGATAATGTCCAGGAACAGATTGGCAAGCTGTCAATAGAGTATGTTCTAACCAATTTTACTAAAGTCTCCTTATCTTGATCTCCGATCGCCCTCACTAACTGCAAATGAACACGTATAGAAGCTTTCTTTCCAATTACTAGATGATTGGAACTTCAACAAACCGTTGTTCTACTCAGCGAGAATCAATTTGGTGAATCGAGCAACCGCAAAATCAATGAGAATTGTATGTTAATTAGCGATAGTTTTGTAATCTACCCAATGATGAAGTATATTGCGTATCAAAGAGAAAATTTACTAAACTAAACTCAAGGCTCTACAAGTTAACGCAGCACTTTGGTTCGGTTGAGCACATGCAACACATACGTGTGTATACTAGAGTTATGTGTACGAATGTTCAGAAAGCGGTTGTTACGTGAGTCGGCGAGTGCAAGACATGGACTGGATTTGAGGTCGACGACCCCGGTAGAGCGGGACTCAGGACTCTACTACCGGAATATTAAACGCGATTTTCAATTTGCTTGGGCGTCTTACTATAAAAATATAAAAACTTTATACTTGAGTTATCATAATGAAACAGTGTTGCTGAATTTTGGGGGCGATTTTTAGTAATACTTTAACATATTATCAAAGTATTGATGATGTTAGCGGACCTATAAGAACTTTATTTCAAAATGCTTTATGCGTTTAAGTTTATAGTCGCATAAACTTAAACGCTAAGATATAAGATTTTTACAATGAGAGTTGAAGGCGGAATCGGAATCAAATTATTTTTCCACTGCATTAACATTTTTAGTTATGAACTTCAAAGTAATGAAATAATAAACAAAGGACTGAGCACAATGGAGAACTGTTAACAGAAAGAATAGAAAGCTTGTGGTAACGTGCCTCTTTTGTTAGCGCCATTAAGGTAAAAGCACTAACGCTCAACACTACTAAAACTGTGAATACAAATTTTTATTTTAGTTCTCTCACATGATAGTGTCTATGCTACACCACAGCTTATACTTCCGTCTTCCAAACTGGTCAAATACAGGTCGGCAGCTGGTTTAGTCCACTAGATGGATATTACGTAGCGTTACATGCGGGCAGTGAATAAATGTAATATAGAGTATTTAGAGACAAACGAACGTATTTTCTACATTCTCAGCTACTAATAAATGTTGTTCTAGCCACTTTACAGTATGTCGATAGATTTTACATACATCTTCTACATTATGTGTGATGCATCATCTACAGAACGTCGATCATGTGGTGTGCAGCAAAAAGCCCAAGATTGAACCTTGTGGCAGACTCAACTCTCCGGGTTAAGATGCAATGGAATGTAGTCATACGATCGATTTTTATACTTTAAAATATCCGGTCTATAGGATAGAATACAATTATAAGGGAATTAAACTTAGCAGAAGGCATTAACTCTAAAATAGGATACACATCATCGAATGATATCAAATGCCTGCTGGACCTCAAGTAGTAATTCTTACTATGTCATTTGATACTATTTGAGAGGGACTTAGTCAAAAATTCAAAATTCTGTTTGAACATATTGAAAGCTGCATTAATCACATGTACAGTTCGAAGTCTATTTACCTATACGTAAATATGAACTAATTACCCACGCAACTTTTGTTATTCCTCAGTTTTCAGTAATAAACACGATAGGTATTACATTATTAAATTTTATTTAATCGGCTTTCGAACTTCGGTAAAACGTATAATTTTGTAAAACATATTATAAAGATTATGTTTCCAATTAAATAACGCCGGAGGTGTCAAAATTATTTTAGCCTTTTAGTTCACTCAATGTTGAGCATTATTGATCTTACCCTAACGTTTTTGGGTATTCAACCGTGAAAGGGCCTCAGTCATCGACCATTTATAATTTCGGTTAAGATACAATCAAATGAGAAAGGAAATAGCCTTTAACTTTCTTTATATAACAGACGGCAATAAACATAAACGTAACGTAACTTAGTGTCACTTTCAAACAACTCTTTTTTTTTTACTTTTCATATAAATATTTATCCACGAACATTTTCGTGAGTTAGTTGTAATTAAATCACTCATATAAATTTCGAAATTTCAATAATTTCAATAATTTTATTTATTATGATTATATTATGTCGATAGTTAGTTAATTATTATAATTTATTAATATAGGTATATGCATCTCATTCTAATGTCTAGACATTGAAATAAAATTACGTTTTACGGACTATGACTCAGTATATTGACATTATTTAATCCCGAATGAAAAGTAGTTGGAATGCAATATATTAAATGCATTACTTTTTAAATCGTGATTTCGCAATGTTTTTAGGGATTACGTTTAACTTTTACAAAGTATTTCTTAAGTTTGTAGATTAACGGATACCTTTGTCCAGTAGTTCACGGCTCGATTCCGTACGTACTGGCCATAACTGTCTAATTTTAGATTTCTATAAAAAGTACTGCTGGATTCCTGAAACTGTAGCTTTGTGTTCGGGAAGAGTTTTGAAGGTATACTATTTGTTGTGGCAATTAAAGTCGTATAAATGATGTCGGCTGATTTCAAACTCATTAAAAAACATTATTAATGACTCACAGTATTGCTGTCACGTTCAAGGTTCTATTATGTCATCAGAAGCAAAGACTCACCTGTAAATAAAGAAACACATAGCTTAGAATAAATTATGGTCGATAGATAGCTTGCTACGATAAAAATATATTGAGACGCGATCCTTGAATTTGTCTCACAGGACAAGTGAAACAACAAGAACTTTTATTGGTTTTAATGACCACACGTAATGTATTCAAATTTAATATAACGATTTTTTAATTGAGTTTATAAATTACTTCATAATTTTTGTAGCTATTAATAACGTGACCAAATATTTCGTTCGTCCATTATTATGTCACAAAGTTGAATTAGGGTCAATTGAAAAGTCAAATGACCAACTGGGGGAGATAACTGTACACTCGTCAAGATAAACAAACAAAATAAAGAAACAAAACAATTTCTGATCCTTGAAAACCAGTAAATCGCTCTTACGCAACTTATGCGCATAAAAGGTCGTATTAAAAGATTAAATGGTAAACCAACAACAACCTCGCAATAATGAAGTCAATATCCCAAATTTTATTCACCAATTTACTATCACTTATGATAATTATCACAAAATAATATCACTTTTTACGAAGCGAAATAATTTCCTTTGCAAAGAACGATCACACCCAGTACAAATTTAGATGTCCGCCGCCCACATGTTGGACTAAACATCAATAAAGTATGACGAAAAATTCAAAGTCCAGAGTGGACTAAATGCCGATTTTTGCCTACTGGCTACTGGGTACCAATGCAGGTCAACGATGACCTCACCTGTAATTTTTTTATTTGCTGACTGCAAATGGACTGTAGATGGACTCGACGAAGTTACATTGTACTTTATCAGTATCAGGCGAGCATACCTCGTCTACTGAGTCATTTTTACCATTAGGTACCTGCAGAAGGGCGTGGCTTTAGATATCACTGGTTATTGTTTTTTTTGTAACTTCTTTAAACACTGTTCCAGAAAGTTTGCTTAGCAAACATTTGAGATAGCAATGACATCATAACAAACACGATAAATTAATGCTCTAATGCATGATATCATACGATGTAACATTGTGACTGCTACAGGGCAAGGACTAATCTTTAAGGCTGTTTTAATATTTCGAGGATCATAAAATTACCGATGACATAAGACTCGTGACAGTTTCTCACCAACTAATCGATTTAGGTAGGATGTAAATATGGAGAATCACGTCACAGCGTAGCGCACCTAGTTCATAAAATTTTTGCCAAAACCTATAAACCACGAACGTTAATGAACAACAGATCCTGTTGTAGTCCGTCAGTTTAGTATACACAGTGCGGAGATACATAATAACCTCAACATGAACCAGTATCGGACAGTTGTTCAGTACGTCTGCGCGAGTGACCTCGATGACGCCTGGGGGCGGGGCGCAACCTCTCTGCAAATAACGTCAGATTTCTGAACGCACCCGGTGAATTCCGTCTGGAGACGCCGTCTACATAAAACGACATCAAAGTCTCCAATGAATGCTTCACAGTACAGGTCAATAGGTTGAACAACTAATTAACAGACTGTGGGACACTTATTGCTGTAATCAGCTAGTTGCTGTCTCCAGGCTGACAACTCTAATAGGTCAAGACATTATATTGCTAGGACGTAAGCGGCTTTCGCAACACTTATATGTTGAGTTGAGACTGCACTAACGTGAATGAAGAATGAAGCAACACAAATAGTTAAATAAACATTTTTTGTAATCACTTAGGCAATGGTTTATTGCAAAAGATTATGTAGGTTATCGATTGAGTTATTGATAAAAACTAAAGATTTATTTACTAAATACAAAATGAATTATCAATTATTAATAAACGATTAAGAATCAAAATCCTAAAAAGTATGAATTTTGAATGAAAACTTGCAACCGGTGACATCACTACGTAAATCTCACTATTGATCTTCCAACAAGTAACACAGACACTAAACACCGGAAACCTGTAACCCTAAATGGAACAGTGGCCTCATTCAAATTTGCAAACTCACATACCAATAGCTAGCGAGGACTATCTCATCTCCGCACGTTTATCCAAACGTATAAATCCACTATACACTGAAGTTCTTTCAAATTCGAATGGTACAAACACGAGCACAGATCTTGTGGAACGGCACAGCACACAAGCGCGTCGCGACACCAACTCGACAGAGTGAGCTGTGGGCCGAAATATCGATCCGACTCCTGGCGCCGGCGGACCGCATATCCCTAGTGCACGCACGCCCCTCCCCGCCAGCTTGCCACCCCTGTGTAATACACCCTTATTAACGGGGAATTAGAAATCTCTTATATGCATAAATTCGTTAAAACACAATAAGAATCCGCAATGCAGTGTTCATACAATGTCAATGTCCATTAACGATTTTTAAATTGGATAAAATGTTATCATAGGTTGAACACATATTTTGGCAATTTTTTGGGCAAATCTGTATCGAGAAGACGGGAACACTGGTTCACCCATTCCACTTCTAGTGGCAGACCGACCTTGTGGGACGCGCCACACAAACCTAGTCACCCCCCGTAGTTGTCGACACGGGAGATCTTATAAAAATTAAAGGGTCGGATTTGTTACTGAGGACAACGGTGATTAAGTGGATGAAACAGTATATCCTTGGACTTGGCCCTTCATATTTGTTTTAGCTTGTTCAAGTTTCCTGAATAAAAATATACCAAACATTTTTGGGACATATCAGTATATATATTAATAAACCTTGTTTTATTAAAAAGACAGGCAGAAATTAGTATCGAATTTATCTAAGCCAATTAAAATATGATATTCGTTGCTTAAAACCACCGAGTAGCTTAAAACTATGCTGAGTAGCAACAAAATTGAAATAAGCTTACAATGAACCAGCCTTTATAATCTAAAATCTACAATACGATGTGAATGGCATTGTAATATTTGTATTACAATGTCGATGCTGATGTAACGGAGGACTCGTGAGACGTGCCCTAACTGAAAACGGTTACGGTCACGTTTAATATGAAAACAAGCTATTATAAATATGTGAAACTGATAGTGTTAACGAAATAAGTTAAATCTTTAGTAATTACGAATCGCACTTGTTTCAGAACTTCCTTAGTTCTTAATTCCGTTTCCCACCCATGCTCTATACATACATATAAGTATATCATCCAAAAACGAAATGGAACAAAGGTTTTTAAAAACGGTAATTTTTTTCTGGCAATGTTTTAAGGGAAAATGAAGTCCAGAACAACCTCATTGTGATAGAAATCCCAACACGCATCAAAAGATTTATTTCAACTTCAAACTTCAATAGGAAGATTCGCGTGGCAATATGATGGCGATCTTAATTCAAGAACTCTTAGCAGTTCTTACGTTGAATTTGTGAAAAAGTAGGTAGCTAATAAATAACACTATCTCTTGGAACACCTTTGAATAGAGAGATGTTTTCGATTTTTGAGATGAGGTGTTTTGACTAGGTACAGAGAAAATTGCCTAGGAGACTATTTTGACTTTTTGACACATTTTAAGTTGCATTTAAGACCTGCGGGAAATACGTTTTTTTTCTTATTTTTAACTCATAAGATCTCTTCAAATGTCCTCTTACATTCGAATTCTTCATGGCACAAATAAATGCGTGAGAGACATGCATCATATGCACACTGAATTGGAAAATTTCCATTGGGCACATAAGGGCATACAGTTAAAGCATATGGCTGCAAGGACAAACATTATACAGAACAGATGTATCAGATAATTGTTGATGTTTCTGTTTCCTTATTCCAATTCAAATAACTCTTTAATACTAGAACAAAATTTTATATACCTACTGGTAAGTGATAAAGATAGTCAGAATTAAATGGGTGCAGGCATTTATGTGATTTGTAAAAAACTTGGAGATCTTTGCTTAGCATGCAATATGTTGGAATTACACTTTTTCTATGCTCAACATTTTATTATAGAACAGGTATGTATAGCTCAACTACAGAAAATGGAAGATCAAAGTGCCATTGAAACACACATAGCTGGAGGCATTTTGCTCGCTTTAAAGGGTACACTAGTCTACATTCCCATGCTTACAAAACTTGGCAGACTTGTGACTAAAAATGCTGTTTGTTCCTTTTTATCGGTTGATGAGCCATGCAAACACCTTTAATTACTCCTTACAATTGACCTTGGAGATTAGGTATTTTTGTTTCCAGTATGAATGAGATGTTGCTAATAATAAAATAAATACTGTGACTTATTGAAGGTTAATTATTACTTTTGTGCAATTTACAAAGTCATTACCTACTATCCAGTATTTTTAAAATTGGTTTGTAGATGGTCATGTGAAAGAAATATTTTGATCTCTGGAGCATCTGGGACATAGTGTTCTGTCTTGGTTCACCAAATGCTTTAGTTGGTATGTTGAATTTAAAAAAAAACCTGAAGAGGATTAACTCGTTAAAACCAAATTGAAATAATTATGCTATTATGGTCATATTTTTTTACACTTATCTTTTTATAAACCGTGATAGCCTAGTGGTGTTACCTGTGAACTATTAAGTCAAAGGTCCTAAGTTTGATGTCAAGGCATGCACAAACTTTTCTAAATTATGTGTGAAGGCAAACACTGCATGCCTGTGAGATTTCCTTGATAAAACTTGAAAACTGCCAAACCTATCTAGGCAAGTGTAAGACAAACCATGCAGTAAGTCAGTAAACAGGTTGCTGAGAAATCCTGTTACTTATTAAAATTGCAATTTGACCAAGGAGTGCTCTTTTCAATACTTTATTCACTTGTTTTAAACAAGAGTGGCGGTGAGATGTGGCTATGTTAAAAACTACCAACAAAGTGTTTGCAGTATTTCCGTCAACATAATTGTGGCAAGATTAATACAAGATTTAAAAGATAAAATCTTTTAATAGAAATCGGAGTAGAAACACTTGGATTGCATACACATTGCAATAAAAAAATATCAATATATTTATCTTCAGTTATAAGTTACAGGGTGCAACCGGCATAAATTTTAGCAAATAATTGACAATTAATTAATTGCAGTCTGCATTGACTAGGGGTTGCATGATAGAGAATACTTTACTATTAATTACTAACACTGACATATATCATTAATGATTAAATAGTAAATATTTCAATACTTAGTACCATATGTAGGCATGCCTCACTTGTATTGTCACAATCAATGAGTATAGTAAGATAATAATTACTTAATACTTACTTAGGGGGCTTTAATAATATGATATAAGGAGTGAAATGCTAGAAGCTATGATACCTGTAGTTAAATAGAACAATTGCAGGAAAAAGTGGGGATCAATGTGTATCAAGAGGCATGATAGAAAACAGAAGATAGAGAACAGTGGTGATTGCACCACTGACAAGAGCTGAGCTTTTAAATAAAAAATAATAATAATACCAGACCTGTAAAATAAACACAGTATTAAATGTTATAATGTAGGTTTAAAGTTTATTATTTTATAAAATATGACCCCTATCCATCTGTTAATTTAAGAACAAATAACTTTTTGTACTAGGCTTGAAAAATTAAAAATCATTATGCCATTTTAATAGAGGTACTTACTTTCTTTAATGTATAAAATGACTTAGTAACCGTGTATATGTGAGTGTGTGTGTGTATATGTGTAAGTGACTCAGTAGAATAATGAAGTAATAACAAGTGTAGAAGATGTTAGTCTAGTTAGAAGCACCGAGTTTCAAGTGCTGATTATTTCATTATAAAACCAAAGCCTGACTGTGTGACATAGTTATTCTAAAGTGTATGTCTAAATATGGGTATCCATCTACAGATTAATAAAAGATACTCTAATTCTAGTAATACTATGGCAGTTGAATTTTATATGAGGCAGTACCTATACTATGATATAGGTAATACTACTATACTCCTGCCTACTACTGCTGGGGTGTTTGTTGCGCCATTTCTTCTTCCCAGAAAAAACTCTAGGAAGCAGTGAAGGGTGGGCGTTTTAGGGGGCTGTCTTTATTGGCGACATTCAAAAAGAGCCAATTAAATTTAGCCTACTTTGAATAAATGCTATTTTGACTTTTGACTTTTACTGGAATAGGCAGTAGTAGTAGTAAGTAGTGTGTAATTTTTTTTACCATATACCTACTTATTTGTATTACTTTATGAGTTTATCCAAAATTCTTAAATATTTCTTCATACCTTTTGCTGCAAAGAACAGCAATCTACTGATTCATTGAACTTATTATTGATAAGATAATTATTACATTTCAGAGTGTAGAATTCTGTGCTATATACTTATCATGTTTAAATTTAAAATATAACTAATGATAAAATTGTTGATAATTCATATTATCTAAAATAAATGTAAGAAAGTAAATTTTCCTGACTTTAGATATACCTACGTCAGTTTTAAAGTTGTATGGGTAGCACAGATATTATCTGAAATAAGACTTACTGTGCCAATAACACAGTTTATGAGGTACTTCAAATTACCAGGAACTGGAGATAAAAGACTGACTGAACTATTGGCTCTCTATATGGCTCCACACTTACCAACCCAACTTTATGTTGGGTATGTATATAAAATGATCATGGACTAAAGAAATAAACACATCCATCCACATGTACCCTATATTTCACAAAAAAGTGTTGAATCTCAAAATTTTCTCAATATTATAACATAAGAAGAATATTTGAAGAACATGACAAGTGGTGATAGTTTCGATGTTTTCATTATTTACTTAGATCTTGAGACCTCTACACTTTGTTGTTCATTTGATACAGTTTATAATAAAATACGAGAACACATTTTACATACCTATAATTTGGCCTCATTCTAGTCATGTAGTTTTAAGTTAAAAGTACATATTGTAACAGCTTTCGCGGGTACAAGCTTCTATTCGTAAAAGGCGTTACCCAAACGAAACTGGATATGTACCGGGAATAAACTACCGACTACTTAGAGCCAATTTAGAGCAATTTAGAATAAGAAGTCACGAATTTCAAGAAGAGCCATTACAACAGTAATTTGTGATAATTATCCAAAATTTATAGTTTCAAAAACGCTATCTGTACCAAAAGAAAGAGCAAAGTGCACAGAGTACGGAGCAACCCAGAATTTGAGCTTGTTTAGACCATTGATCGGAGCTCTGCTTTCACAACAGAATCTTATAAGTGTCTTCAGGTTACTCAACTACATACCTTATTCTATGGGTCCAGAAATGCTTTTTCAGCGCGGTTATACACATAAATAGTCGGCACACACAAATTATCACTTTGGATTTTTAGATGCGGGACGTAGCTAACCGTACCCAATTCAATCCCACAGCACACACACTTGATAAATAGTTCTCAAACCGACTTTTAGTGTAAATAACATAACACTTGTAATACAAATTTTATAAATAATCGCTATTCATGTAGAGTTCGTTGAAATATCATCCGTGACTGCGAGTACGAACACGGCATCGAAGGCAAAGCGAAAGACCAACCACGAAAGCTTCCACCTTCGCGTTCGCGCCGCTCAGGGCATAGATAAGATAAATTTGACAGATCAGACAGTAAAGACAAGCGTCGCGACAACGAGCAACAAGTACAAATAACACTAAATAACTTGTACAATGCTGCATTAGTAAATCACCTATTCATTAGGATTAGTCTAGTAGATGTAAAGTATAAATAACTTTCAAATACATTTATAATAGGCTCCTCAATGTTATGAGATATTGAAAAAGACATCTTGAAAGGAGGATAATCTTGATAAATATATTAGCACATCTAACGTTTGGGAAGAAGTTCGGCGTTCTCAGAGTAGAATATGGAGATAAAGTGTTATTTTCAATGGATTATTTGAAGTTATTAGAGAGATATTATTCAATTCGTATAACACAACATTATGTAATCGGTTCCGTATAAAGATAACAGTTACGTTTTGCGATCAATACTTATGAATATCAAAGCTTATCACCATCATCATCACCCAAACGTGAAAAATAAAATATCTTACTTTTAATTTCAATACAAAATTAATTAGTCGAACTTTATTATTTAAATAAACTAATTATTTAATTTATCTTCATTTATCATATTATGAGTTCAAGTTTTTCAAATTGCGTCCAAGAATGTGAAGAAAAAAAACTGAATAATTAAAACAAATCATCGATCTAGATCATGAAAAATAAAAATTATCAGTAAATATCTTAAATCTATCTGTCCTATCTACAATAGCGCAAATTACTTTTAACTCTATGTCTTCAATGACATCATCTACGAGTTTATCAAGTGACGTTCATCATTCATCGTATTGTTACGTTTGTTTATGGTTACAAGAATAATTTTCGCCCACCTTTAATAATGTATTATGACAGAAGGTAGAAATTAAGTAAATCCTTCAAGATTTATTTAATTTAGGTATACATTGTGTACGTATATTTATTAATTAGAAGTCTTATGAAATTTGATAAGCGCATCACTATTGTCATAGTTAGCAACTTACCATCAAGCAAAATAGATGATGGGTGTGGCTAAAAATGGAAAGTTTACTTAGACTTCAGAATAAGGACTTTGTATACTTTAGAGATACACTGGTACCTAAAGGTATGTTAACTACTGATATTATAATTATACGTATTGAGTATTATTTTAGTTTTTTTATAAATATCATTTACTGTACTTAAAGTGGCTTCCTTTCATTTCATTACGGAGGGCACGACACGACACCACGACGCCAAGTGACGTGGTGCTGATTATTATATACACTTTGCAGGCTCGAAATGTCTTTCGATTTGGACATTAAAAATATAAGCTGAATGTTAGATACCGGTCTTTAAGGAAATTTCTAAACAACATTCGTTACCCATCGTTGTTTAATGGGTATCGACTTACAGAAGACCGCAGTGAATCAACAATAGTTGTCTTCCTGTGAATGAGTAAGGTTACCAGAGCTCATTAAGCGAGTGACTATTCTGACAGCATGGCAATTCCGTTTACTGTCAGTTTTAAAAAACCTGAACGGTTTCTGAGGGATTGAAATAACACTACTTTTTACGGATTTTATCGCGGTATATTGATATTATTTTAACCCGACGTCTCGACGATCCTTTACAGCATCTATGGTCACGGGCAGACTGAGGTGTTGGTCGTCTTGAAGTTATAACTACTAACAGCTACCATAATTTTTTAATTATTATTCACAATCCGATTTACACAGAATGAGCTCACTGTGTCCTTCGGTCAAATATAATAAATTCGATAAAATCCGTAAAAAGTTATTTTATTTCAATGTCTAATATTCGCGTAAGTGTAGAAATCAATACGTTTTCTAAGGGGTTTGGCAACGCATTTGCAAGCCTCTGGTGTTGCAAATGTCTATGGGCTGCGGTCATCACTTACCATCAGATGAGCCGCCTGCTCGTTTGCCCCCTTATTACCATAAAAAAAAACCTTCGCTGACTTTGTTTCAGCCGCTAGCCGTTACTTTGGGAATTGAAATCTATTCCTTGGTTTACATTGGCCCTTGTCTGTACGCACCATGGTATGAGGATTGTAAAACTGGTACTCAGAATAAGGACTTTGGAAATCAGTAGCTCTATGTTTTTAAAGATGCAAATGTTTACTTTGGCAACCTTACTTTCTTTAATATTAAATTTGAAATAAGCGGGAACTTTATAATTTTTTTGACGTGGATGTAAACACAATAGGTCACAGGATCCCTATCTTCACCAAACTGGTTAATGGATGAGTAGTATTATAAATCAAATAAAATATATAAATAATCATCATCATCAATCATATTATAAGTGGGTTGTCTAAAAATAGTCTGTCCAGAGTTTAAATTAATAATTTAGTTTTTTTTTATAATTTCACCGGTTTGGTTAATAGATAAATTACATACCAATCGAAAATATGAAGCCAGAAAACCATGTTATAACCAGACCAGTGCATATTAGTATTACTCGTTTTATACCTGCCTGTTTATACCTTCCATACCAAGAGTTATGACGGGAAAAAAATAGACAACCTTTCGTTTGCATGTTCTATAGGCTTTTGATTGGTATGTAATTCATCCATTAACCAAACCTGTGGAATTAACAAACAAAAAAAAGATTTTTAAATTGTTAATTTATCATACATAGGTACATAGAATTATTTTGGACAACCCATTTAAATTATATTTATTAATATATTTAATTTGATATAAAATACTTTTAGTCCAAAAACTAGTTCAGTGAAAGTCGTTTTTTTATAGTAATCTTAGACTACAAATGAATTGAAACGAATAATCGAAATAAATAAAGATAACATTATTTACTTATTTCATCAAACGTAATTTACTTGACTTCATTAATATACCTATTTTTTTGATTTTACATGTTTTTTTCATTATCGTTAGGTACATGGTATAGAACAAGAACGCTTAGATCTTTTAAATTACGCAACGGATTTTAATGCAGTTTTCATGAATAGATAGCGTGTTTCAAGAAGAAATTTAATTATATTCATGCGAAGCCAAAGCGGGTCGCTAGTAAAACGAATATATATTTAATCACGTGTTTTATTACAAAATGTATAAAATAATGTTCATTAAACATTCACGATAAACAAGATATCATCAAATCACAATTAAAACATTCTTTATATGGAATGTTCTATATAAACAATAGATTCTTAAAACTATACAAGTAAATCTAATTTTCGAGGAAGTGCTAATGAACTTTTTTTTTAAAGTAGGGAGTTATACATACCTACAATAATAGGGATCATACAAAGAAATGGTGACAGTTGACGCGGTTGATAAGCCACAAAATCATTCCTTTTATATATTTTTCACTAATTATACTTATATCATTAGGTACGAACATAACAAATGCCTACGCAACATGATTTCAAAAGCACCGCCTCAAACGACAAAAACGTCGGTAATATTAATAAAAAACTAAACAATAAATAGCTCATTACTTAGTTACTATGAAGCTAGAAATAGACAAGCTTTGGGAGGTACTTTGAAGCACAGTCTTCAATTAGTAAAATAGATCACTAAAATTAATTTCACACCGGGGAGACAGTTCTGTTTTCACAACTTAGACAGAATATCATGTTCGCGAACTTAAGGTTCTGATCCAAACATAGGAACAAAGACCACAAACCAGTTACTAAAGTTTTAAACTCGTTCAAAAATTGAGATTTTGGTACTTTTAGCATAAATAACACGAGAGAACTAATTTATCATTGACCATTGTTATACATAACCAAGCAAGTTTTTGTGGTATTTCTACGTACGATCGGCAACCTTTTGATAGACTGCTTCATATCGTACCCTTTGCGTACTTAATTATTCTATGCATAACAAAGGTCTATAGCAAAAGTTTATATAATGTTATATGACGAACCTTCATGGGCAGAAAAGGTGATTTTATACGAAATCGTAAATCATTTTAATTTAGCGGTAATTCTTATTGTCTGCATTTGATGGAGTTGTGTAACTTTGTATTGCTTGATCAAGTAAAAATCTGCTTAGTTTGTACACACACCTTATAGCTGTAGCTGATGAAAATATCTAATAAGAATTTATAGAATTTCCCTCAGTTTTACGAACGCCATTGATACTCTGGACCTTATATCTCACAATTCTAAATCTCAAGTTTTACACGTCCCGCCTCCGCGCTAATTGTCAATATGCCCGCGAGTGAGGCCAGTTATTGCTAGAAGATGAGTGATGGTCTAAGTATGGACTGTCGGTCAGTAGGAGCTTGCTACCACTAAGGCCAGAGCTGGAACTCTCGCTAGACGAAAACATGCTCTTACTTCCTGTATAGAAAGAAAGAGACGTATGCAATGGCTCTCTTCCTAGACGTCTACGTGCTCGCACCAACGAAATGAAAGCTACTGCGATTGCACACAGAAATATGATTCCTAATACGCAAAATGCAAGAGCCATTTTCCCTGGCGATAAGCAGATAGTCTTGTCTCCTGGAGAGAAGCCTCGGATGAATTCGTCTTCTTCTGATTCTATTCGTCGTGACCCTGTAATACAATAAGAATTAAATATGCATATTCTGTCGTATATTTATAATAATATTGTGTTGTTTTTTCACACGATCTACTGGATATCAGCTTTATCATCTTTTTGATCTTACCTCTTATTGAAGCTTCATCTTCCAACTCTATATTAGGGGCATGAACTTCTATACTGTTATAAACCTCCAGTCTGTCAATAACAATGCCTTTAGCGTCTTTATCCAATCGAGCCTTTCTGAGCAATCCATCTCTGGTTTGCTGTGGCTTCTGCAAAGCTCTACAGTCCACTGGTGGGCATTGACCTTTGCATAACTCGATACCACACGTTAGATGCAATTTCGCTCTATCAGGAAATTTGAAGGCTGCAAAAGTTGTGATTGCATGTTGGTAGGTCATTATATTCTTGAACATCGCATCTGGGTCTGCTTTTTCCAGTTTCATGTTCCTTTTTTCATGAATATTTTTCTCTGAGTCTACAGGCTCTAAATCTGAGAAGTCAATTTCAGCGCTCTTGTGTTTGTGATGGTGGATAGATGGTTTATTAAAGATAGTCTCATCTATGGGACAGCCGGCTTCGTCTAGCAGCTTTTGTGATGCTTCTCCTAAGCCATCATGAGCGACGCAATTCGTCACTCTAAGCCCAACGCCCACTGCAAGAGAAATATTTCAACATAGATAAATCAACTGTTGCAGGCATCGTAAAATATGAGACGTTGAGTCAGTCTATACTAGCTGAACCAGGCAAAACTCGGCCTACCCAACATGGGCATAACTATTTCATATAATTCGTTCATTTGCATAATGGAATCTCAAACTAATGTCAATTATGAGCTTCACCATGGTCAATGATTATTATTTATATGCACCTAGGATAACGCATCCGCAAAAAATTTGGATACCGGTTGCTTTATTCGTTCTATAGGCGTTAATTAAAAGCAATAACATTATATCTATTTCTTTATAAAATATTATAAAAATCTAATTTACCAGGCAGTGTGCACTGTATGAGGAGTCTAGTCGGTTGTCCCACTTCGACGGTGGCGGGCTCTGCGGCTGACACGGCGGGGGCTAGCTCCATCCATGCTCGTGCTGCCGCCATCAGCCACTCACGTTGTTCCCTTTCAGCTGCGTTCGCGAACCCTTGACGATTGCGGCCAGTTCTGCTTTCAAAAGTTATGAACATTAAATGTTTAGTCATATTGTCAATAGAACTTGCTGATTTTTCCTTGATCTTTGTTATTGTTTAGGTAGTTTAATAAAATAACTAATTACATGGAGTTGCTTCAAATAGTTTTAATAGGGGATACTCGCATACATTATGAGTATAACTACACTAACTAATTATTTACCGTTTATGCAACTTTACCTCGTTTTCTTCGGTTCCCTGGTAGTCATTTCCTGTAATTTAGTGTTGATTACCGTCTCCAACGCTGAGCTGTTGATGCCAACTGCGCGGGGTTGCAATTTACATCTGAAATTAGAAACATTAATAATTAGATCAGCCACTTTCATAAATTGTTTTAATATTTTGTTCGGACAGATGAATATTAAGGTAATTGTACATTTAAATAATTTTATCCCTCCGTTTCCGACGCTTACACCCCGGGATTGAATAGATAATATCAGATTACGATTACGTAAAAATTCACATAATAATCAATAATGTAACCATCTTTAATTATACAGATTTATGTAAGTAGTTGATAAGTAATTTTATATCATTTTTTACAGGCCAATTACCAATATTAATTGCATTTATAAGTGTTCGCTGCTAGTTTCTGTCGCCTAAGGCTAAAGAACCACACGTATTAGCACTGCTAATGCGTAATGTACTTCAGATATATGAAGGTAATTTACATATCGCTAATTTAGCAGAAGAAGAACACGGATATGATATGTGTCCCTCCAGAGAAGTGGTTCTCGCTAACTGTATTTATATTTAGTTTGCAGGAGATATTTTACAATTACACATTCACATGACTCATCAGTGATCGGGTTTGTTCATAATGTTTTGCAGCAGTCACATTAAATGAGCTTATGTACATAAAACCGAAGAGACCTTATCAGGAGTTGCAATTATTATCTATCTACGTACGCATTCCACATGGAACTAGATTTTTTAATGTCCTTGCAAGTTGCATAAAGGTACAACTTCTACTTCCACTCTGAATCTGGTTGCGTAACATTTTTTTACGATAGGTATTACATGATATTATGTTTTTGCTTATCCTTTTTGCTTTTAGAAGAACCTGATGAGCGAAAATGCAACTTGATTACTGGAATACCGTGCTTATGTGGTAGTGCAGTTAAACGGTGGGTTATTTTTATTTAGGTTTATATTTATATAGCTTCTTTATTCAATGTATGTATGTAGATACTTTTATTTGAGTAACGGAATAGCCTGATTTCACCGTGGATTGTCAAGTTTTAAGTTCCGAATCCTAGGCACGCGCCGCTGAGTCCCGTAAGCCGTGAATGGTTTCACGGAAATGTGCACACCTAAGAGACTTTCCGAACGGTCTCAAGTCTACTAAACCACACTGTGCTAGCATAGTGGTCTTTAGACTAACCCCTCTTCACATCGGTGCCCTTCAATGCGAGTAACTAAACTAAGGAATACAAGAAAGGAGACTTGTTCTGCAGCCACAACTAAGACGACGAATACACCAAGCAGTCGCCTACCATAAAGTCGTAATGCCTTACCTAACTAGCAATTCTTGGTCCGACGATTGCTGGAGCTGCCTGTCCATCTGCACGACCAGCTCGACATTGTAGTACAGATCCTCTTCGTCATCAGGTTCCTCAACTGTAGTATTTACAGTAGACGTTCTGACGCCGCATGCGTTCGATGGCAGATGCAACGAGATCATATTTTCTAGGTTACCTGAAGTAAGTTTATTTTATATTAGCTTATATTTATGTGAATATATTTAACTATAGGTTATATCCTTAGTGAGTAGGGTGGTCTCCTTTTAAATCTAGCAACCAAGACAAGAAGCATGAAAGCTCCGGATATTGGAGCTTAGAACCCGGACTCGAATGTAAACTGTTATTTTTAAACTGTGTTAAGTTATTCCGTTTTTTAGACCGTGTTCGTATTTTAGAGCCACCTGAAAGCTCTGAAATCAGACTAGGAATAGAAATAAATCCCACTCTGGATGCATTCTAAACTAGGACATATCCGGGGAAACCCAGACGGATGGCAACCCTATTAGAGAGTAAATTTGTTTAATATATAAGCGAAACGGAAATGAAACGAACAATGCTTCATGAGTATTTGTTTCTAGCCGAACTACGTAGTAAATTGCAACGAACAAAGGAGTATTACTTAAATTAACATTACGTTTATGAAGACCAAAAGCACATTACCTTGGACTCGACACTCCCTCGAGAAGTCTTTACTGAATACAATTCCTTTAAACGGCTGGGCCATTTCTAAGTGCACTGTTATGGACGTCTTGTCGCAAACTGTGGATAGGCCGGATACTCTATTGGGCCGAATCTGTTGGCCGAGGACCGTTGAAGCCAGCGTCATCAGCAGTATCGCTCGCCACATTTTGGCGCTCCCTGAAAATATGGAGAAATTAAAAACATTATTTTGCAATGTAAACCACTATTTAATGCAAGCTTGACAATATAACATACAATCATGCCTGTTGAAAAAAGATAAGAGAATCTGTCTCTTATACACCTACAGATCTTGTAGGTACCAAAATCCAAGTTGCTGCTGAGTTTCAATAAGTAATTTTATTAAATCTGCTTGTTTATTTCTATCCTCTTTTAAGAAATTATCATATTCATAACAAACTTCGCCCCCTTTTAAGCAATGATTACCGGGGAAAATGTCCTTTCCCGGGACTCAAACTATCTCCACACAAAATTTCATTTAAATCGGGTCAGCAGTTTAAGCGTGAAGAGGTACATAACAGAGAGACAGATAGGCACACTTTCGCATTTATAATATTAATAATAATCAAGTATAGAATTATGGATGTATAAGCGGTAACTACTCGTAAAGTTATATCATAAAAACATGTTCATTTCGTAATATAGTAAGGTTCATAGAACTTCGATCTAATAATAAAATACGAAGGTGTTTGCGATGACTAGACTGGCTAGATCTGCGGTGCTTGTGTTGTATATCTAGCCAAGTTGATCGACAATTTGCGGTCAATACCGCGGTTACTTCGGCGGATATGAAAGCAATTTGAGACAATCCACGCTTTATATTTAACGACCATAACAAAATTGAAGATTTTGAATTTATATTGAACTTGTATATCTAACCGTGTTTTGGGGTCGTAATTACGACTGCTGAGCAAAAGGTATTGGGTTCGATTCCCTAGTGGAGTTAAGTGTTAATCATACCTACCGGCGAAATGTGGGTGTAATTAGCACATCTCGGCTTACCGTTCGGGTACGCCAGGCGTGATGGTACGGCATAGATTTGTAATGAATAATTTATGGACAATTATAGATTTAGGATACCATGAACCTTACCCAACGTCTATGAATTTTATTAGCAGTTCACTTACTGTTTTTTTATTAGACATTGAAATAAAATTACATTTTACGGATTTTATCGCGGCGTATTGATTTTATTGGATCTTTTACAGCATCCATGATAGCGTTTGCCCGTGACCATAGATACTATAAAGGATCCGATAAGTCGAGATTAACATAATATCAATAGGTACACGGCGATAAAACCCGTAGGTGAATACTTCTCGCTCGACTTTATTGATTTTATTTCAAAGTTTACTTACTATTTTAGTCATAATATACATATTTTAAATGCAAATTATCTTGAATATAGTATAAAACTTAAACCTAATTGTTTTACTTAACCCCTAACAGAGAACACTAATAACAGCAATAACTTACGCGAGAAGACAGAAAATGCTTTCATCTTTAATGGGGTTGAAATAGCCCAGAGAGCATAATCTTGAACTGTAATATATTGGCATATTATTATATACTAGCTTCCAGCCACGCCTTTGCTTGCATGCTAGGTATATACCTAGATAAAAAGAAGGTTATGCCAAATTGATTCTAAATGCGTTAAGCGGTTTTTACGTGAAAGATTAATAAACGTACACACATCCAAACAAAAAATCCAAACAGGAATTATAAATGGCGCTAAATTATTTTGATAAAACGGTGCATTGTCCTTTGCCACCGAAGCGTTTAAAGCAATTTATTGTTGATTCTTCTTAATATATAATCTATAAAATCTGAAGGCGTTTATATTGTTGGGTTAACAGTTAGGTATATTTCCGCTCTCTGTCAACATTCTCCGATGGTTTAATTAGATACGCACACGTTTGGAAGACAATTAACTTGTTTGAAAGACTGAATTAGGTCTTTATGATATATGTCAAGCGATTCCGGGTAAAGATAAATAATAAACCTTACTTTCAACTGTCGCGCAAAGTAGTGAATTATAGTGGTTTTCTTTCAATTTTTGCACGCATTGTGATGTGTATATGAGTATCACTTTATATTTATCTAGATATAGCGATGACTCCTTTATTATAATATTATGTCTTCAATTATTTTTTGAGGTGTAAACAAAGATTAGCTTAAAATAATGTTTTTTTACATTTACGCGAATATAGACATTGAAATAAAAATAAATTTTACACTCGGTTTATCCGTGATCATGGGATGTTGTAAAGGATCCGAAAATTCGAGATTAAATAATATATATATGTCGTGATACAGACTATAAAAAGTTTTTATCATAACATTAAAAGTTTTATTAATATTAAATTTCCCAGATTCCCAGGCTTTCTTCGTTTCTCAAGACGATTTAAATCTTAGTCTCAGCTGCGTTAATTATAATCTAAAAGAGTACTAAATTGTTGATAGGCAAATAATTATTTAACCGTCGTGGTCTTGCTATTTCTACATAACACAGGATGAGAATTAAATTATAGAGCAGGGATGCGGTTTAACACATATAAAATAGAACATTCTAGGTTCGATAATTATAAGGTTTTCACTCTCTGGAACTTGCATCTTCTCACGACAACCGGGAACAAGTCTTGGCCATAATATAGAACTGGCCAAGTGCGTGTTAGGCCTCGTGTAGTCGTGTAGTCTACAGTCCCGTAGTTGCCTGTTGATCGACTGCTCTTCAACTTGTAAAGCCTACTTACCTGTGCTAGTTTTCCTTAAACTTAATTTGATATCTGGAAACTACCGTTTCTCTGGCTAGGGAGAAATTAGTCTAGTAAAGATTACCATATTCAAGCTTAATATTTCACAAACGGTGCCCTGAGTTGAAAATATTGTAAACACAACATTTTTTTAAACCTAAAACTTATCCAACAACAATATGAAATAGACGAGAAAATAAAAATCTCGAATTTACGAGTAGAAAAATAGATATTTTGAGGATTTAATTCGTCAATTACAGTTTTCTAGTAGGTACTAAGAGTCTCTAAGCTTTGCCGCGGATAGCCATTTAGAATGCCCTTATTTATTGCAGAACCCTAAGAATAAGAGTATAAATATATCAAGGGATATACAATTCAATGTTAATTCTAAATATATATTTCAATCATCAGCAGAGGTCACTCTAACAAATGACAGAAGCGAGTGTTTGCAGTGCGCTCGCGATTCTGTTTACAGTTATCCAACTCTCAGGGATTATCACAAACAAAAACAATTACATAAACAGCTATGTGGTGTTGCGTAATTGACAATTAGTGGGCAATTACAACTGTATACGAATGTGAGACAGCGGTCGGTGGGATCTTTCGACCTGCTCTTCAACGTACCACGTGTGAAAATAAGGGTCATTACGAGAATCAAGAGTAGGTACTTACTGAATTATACTGTTGACGTAATTTACGGAGAAGCGATTTGAGGGGAATCGAGTCGTGTAATTTGTTTTTTATTTGTTCTGTGTTATAACTATGACAAATTCGACGGGAGTGGAAGAAGAGGGAAGAGGCCTACATCCAGGATTGGATAATCAAAAGGCCACCATGATTATAATGATGATTTATGACTCAGTAAGTTGGTAAGTTGGATTTTATAGCGCATATACCTGTTGTTGACTTAGCTAGCGACCCGCATAATCGACGCCGATTTATGACTTAACATTTTTTTCGGTGTGGATGATATAACTTTTATCTAAACTGAAATAGGTACGTAGGTTGATACTCGACAAAAAATGTAATATACAAGTTACTTAGCTATGGTGAAGCCTAGAGATGAGTCATACTAGGTAAATTTGATACTAGGTGCATCTAGTCCGATTCCGTACAAATACTCGATCTAAATACCTATTCCACCTAGTCCATGAAGTACGCGTACTTTATAGTATGTTTCGGTTAAAGTCTGCTAGTGATACCTGAATACTCGATCTAAATACCTATTCCACCTAGGCCATGAAGTATGCGTACTTTATAGTATGTTTCGGTTAAAGTCTGCCAGTGATACCTGAAAGTACGGTTACGGACGCAGTAATGAATTGTAATCTTCGCTTCATATGTACTTTACACAGGCTTAGGACTGTCAACGTAAAATATCTATCTATATTGTAGATTGTTGGCGTATTTAAAAGATTTCAATTCATTTTTTATATTAATCAGTTTTAGCCTATTTTTAATTTTTGATTACATTTTTTAACTTTTTAGTTTTTTTTTTAAGTTTATTTACAATAAATATAATACATATAAGCTCGCAATATAACAAGATTCGCGCGGGCTTCGGGTGCCATGTCACGACGCACGCCGTGTGCAGAACAGTCAGACTAGGTGGATCGAGTATTTTGTAACTTGGGAATAGGTGCTACCTAGTCTCGATAAATACCTAGTCCCTGGATCTGTTCTAGTATATACACTTCATCTCTAGTGAAGCCTCTTTTTAACAACTTTATACTGATGACTATAAAAGCTTTGCTGTAAAAATGAAATCTTATATACTAGGTACACTCACTAGCATTAAAAGCCATAAAATTATCTTGAGTTGATGGACATAACACACGACTTACAGATGGAATAGATAAAAATATCAATTGAAGTGAAAGCAATTTTTATTGAGCGTGAGATCTGGTTTGTTGCACGGATAATTTTATCGGATTCGCCTTTCCAACGTTGAGTGTTGCCAAAATATGTAAGGGGGCATTCTGCTGAACGACGTCTTTGTTTTTTCATTGGGAAGTAGGTGTTGTTAGTGTTTTGGTATGCGTTATTCGTTTCGTTTCATTATTATCTTCGTCTACGAGGACTTATGACGAATTGTAGCTGTCAGATTTTATAAAACTTAGATCGCGCCTTTATTTACGGACTATGATAATGACATGCATGACGGAAGGTTTTATTTTACGTTTTACCTTTGAATATTTTTGAAAAATATGAAATAATTTTGTAACAGTCCATCGTTTTTTATATGAATTATTGAATAACGACATTGTCCACGATTGTGTAACCAGAATAAAATATGAGACGTAAAATAAACAACCGAACAGAGTTAATTAAGTAAGTACTGTTAAATTTAGAACAACCGCCACCGCTGCTTGTACAATCTACGGGCTGTAATAAGCTGTCCTAAAATTGTAAATATAACTATGTATCCACTATACAATGTACTCTGTGTATGTATCTTCCAAACCTGTGCTACCAAGGCTAGTAAACCACAAATCATACCAGAACAAGACAATCAAAATATGCAATTATAGTCAGGCACTGTCATTCCCTACATCATGAGAAGTAAGAAGTAACGGGACACAGAAATTGTAATAATCTATTTCTTGGTCGCTACGCCTATTTTATTCCCATCTTCCGTCACATTCAAAGATGGCCGCGGTTGGCGCGGACACTATTGTAATATGAATTTAACATAACGCTCAGAAGAAATGTAATAACTCGCCACGAGATAATGGTGATCATAATTTACTCCTATTATTGCTTGTGGAAGTTCGTCGACATCCATTTTTTTAAAGCGTAATAATGATCAGTTTTAGAAATAAATGCTGGGAGTAGGTACCTAGGTAGAGGTACCTATTTGGTTACGTTACGAGTTTTTTTGGTTAGTACCTATCTGCTATTATCTTTCGTTCACGGCTTTGTTTATGAGATATGTAACACAGAGTAACACTACATAAATATCTAGTTCACACTCAATTTTATTGCTTACGTAATTATAAATTAATGTAACACATGAATTCAATAAAGTACTTGATGATAAAATGATAGCTTCCTATAAATTTAAGCACGCTTAAGTAGTGCTGGAAATTATCCGAAACATCGTAAATCTGTATTTATGATGTTTCGGATAATTTCCAGCATCCATGGTTATTTCTGCCCGTTACAATGGATACTATCATGATTTAAACATACCATCACGCCTATCGTCCCCGAAGGGCTAAGCAGGGGTGTAATAATGTACACCCACTATTCGCCGGTATGTTTTTTTTTATAATAGGTTTTAAGTCCCATGAGGGAGCGAGCCTTTTGCCATAAACCGGGCACAAATCCAAACTCCTAGCTGCTCCTGAGAATTTCATAGAAAAACCCAGTCTCGTATGAATATTCGTAAGCGACGGACGGTCTGTGTGGTTTTGTTTTTGAACTCTTTATTTTAAATTGAATTCTGGTGTTTTTATTGGCTATTTGCAATTATCGGTGCCTCCTTGTCTTTCTCGTGAGTTGCTTACGAGAAACTCCTCCCTGTGGGCGGAACGTTTGAGAGGCAAGATTGTGGACCCCTTTGCTGGGCGTGGAATGGTGCATATATCGACTGGGTGTCAACGTGCAAGGTTTCAAATATATTCGAAAAGTGTTGCAGTTTGTGGGGCTCGAACCGGCGACTTGTCGTACACATCGGTACGCGTTCTCTGCGTGGTGCCGCTCGACTACGAGTCAGTGACGCGTCGCCGCAAAATATACAGCCACATACAACTTACGCTAAGAACAGTGCATTGTTTGTTTGCACACTTAGAAGAAATAATTTACATACATAATGGAGTTCAAATGCTGTAATCTAAGCATTAATAATGGAGTTAGTGAGTTCATATGTTCTAAATGTAAGGATAATTATCACTATGCCTGTATTTTTCCTAACAAAGAAGAAAATTGGATTCCTGAACAACATCTTCTATCAGAATGGTTGTGTCCTACTTGTTCCAGAGGTGCGTTCAGAGACAATAGGGATGATACACCTGTACGGTCTAATCCTAAAGCAAATAAAACTAAATCGCGACTGGAAGAGTCTCCGTCCTACCAAAATGTTACCATGCGGAAAAATCCTGTAACTAAAAAAGAGGACCAAATTTCTACATCAAAGGAAACTTTACGCAATATAATCAAGGAGGAAATTAATCAAGCGTTCACAAATATTAATAGTACACTAAAAGACCTTAGGACTGAAGTTGCTGATTTACAGAAGACAGTACAATTCATGAATGATAAATATGACACAATGATGAAGAGAATTGTTGGTGTGGAGGAAAAAACTAAAATTGTCAATACCCTAGAATTACAGATTGGCGACTTGAAAAGTCAATTGCAGAATATTTATGTTAATATAGAAAAACAGGAACAGTGGGGTCGGCGGTCAAATGTCGAGATTGTGGGATTACCCGAGAAGAATGGGGAAAATTTGATCCACCTCATATCTAAATTAGCGTCTTATGCCAAGTGTTCCCTTAATCCTCAAACGGATATTGACTTCGTCACACGTGTGGCCCACATGAACAAGGATGTCAAAAAACCCAAGCCAGTTATCGTGCGTTTCCTTGCTCGATATAAAAAAGACGATTTTCTCGCACGTTTGAAAGAAATTAAGGATTTAAAAGCATGCGACATTGGTTACTCCGAAAATACTTCTCGAATTTATTGCAATGAACACCTAACCAGTTTTAAGAAGTCTTTGCTAAGTAAGGTGAAAAAACTGGCTGAAGAAAAGCACTACAAATATGTGTGGGTAAAAAATTCTTCGATTTTGACACGTAAATATGACTTAGGCCCGACGATTCACGTTTCTTCTGAAGAAGATTTAAAAAAGCTTGTTTAATAAGCAATAGCTATATGTTGTATTTTTTCATTTTATTTGTTATCTGTGTGTTGCTATATTTGACAACATCTCTTGAGCAGGGCCAGGGTTTGGTGAGATATTATGTTATAATAATTCTATGTTATTCTATGTTAATTGAGAGATTTTTTCCGCAGCTAAAATTATATTCACATATAGATGCTAGTCTCGGTACTAATTATATTTACATAGTGTTGACTTTATACTTACATGAGTCCTTTGTTTTAATAGTTTACATTATATGTAATAGATTTATGATTCGTAATAATGATTCCTAAATTAAATATTTATTACCAAAATGTGCGTGGATTACGCACCAAAACCAATATATTTTATAACAACGTGTTGCTCTGTTCATATGATATAATATGCTTAAGCGAGACTTGGCTTTTACCAAGCATTTTTAATTCTGAATTATTTGATAGTAGATTTAACGTATACAGATGTGATCGGGATTACAATAGCAGATCTGATAAAATGGGTGGAGGCGTCATAGTTGCTATAAAAAAAGGCATTGAGATAAGTGACATAAACATGACTCCATCGAGTAATTTAATATCAGCTGATATTTTGTCATTGTGTGTACTTGTTAAAGAACGATCGCAAATTTCTAGACTTAGGTTATATTGCTGCTATTTCCCACAATGTAACCAACAGGCCACCGATCAAGCAGAGTTTTTCGAGAAAGTTTCACAGTGTGCTATTAAGTATCCGAATGACCGGTTTATGCTGATTGGTGATTTTAATATTAGAAATGCGCAATGGATAAGTGAGGGAACTAATTATCCCGTCACATTGAATTTAACTAGTGCGGATCATTTAGTCCAGTCAATATCAAACTTCCTATCGTTTAATAATTTTATGCAGCGGAATCTGGTGTTCAATTTAAATGATAGACAACTTGATCTGGTAATAGGTAATTGTATTTTTAATGTAGCTAGGTCAATGTTTCCGCTAGTTCTGGAAGACCACCATCATCCCGCGTTGGATATTACTATTTCTAACCTTTGTTTGCATATGTTACAATCTCCACCCAGAGTATTGCGTGTTTTCGGAAGTGCGGATTACGACTGCATTATTGAAGCTCTTTCCAAGGTTGAGTGGGATGCTTGCATTGAGGATCATGATATTAATAAGTCTCTTATTACTTTTTATAGTATCCTTGAGGAAATTATAGCCAAATATGTTCCTGTAAAAACTATTTATAAGGACTCTAAATACCCAATATGGTACTCTTCTGCTTTAATAAAAATTATTAAGGAAAAGCTTAAGTATCATAAAAAATGGAAACAATATGGTCAATATGGAGACTATTCTACCTTCGTTCTTTTGAGGGAGAGACAAAAAAGAGTAGCTAAGGATTGCTATGCTAATTATATAAAAAAAACAGAAAACAATATAAAAAAAAATAGTAACCATTTTTGGAAATATATTAATTCTAAAAAGGCATCCAATAACCTGCCAGACAGTCTTTATCTAGAAGATATCACTTCCTCAGATGGAAATGTTATAGCTAACCTCTTCAATGCTTACTTTCGCTCAGCTTTTGAAGATGATGTTTCGTCACCACAAACTTCTGCTAATTTGGATAATAGTTCATCTTTAAATCTAAGTACAATAGAAATATCATACTCTACTGTCCTGAAATATTTAAAACATCTTGATATTAAAAAGGGAAGTGGCCCTGATGGCATCCCACCTTTGTTTTTGCAAAAATGTTATAAACATATATCTGTTCCTTTGAGTAAACTTTTTAACATGTCCTTGCGCTCTGGTATTATGCCAACTCTATGGAAGAGATCCTATGTCGTCCCAATCTTTAAAAATGGTGACAGACATGATATTAAAAACTATCGTCCTATTTCTAAAATCAGTGTGATCCCGAAACTTTTTGAGCGAATTATTTGTGATACGATTACTCCACTTATAAAACCCATATTGATACAAGAGCAACACGGATTTATTAGCAAAAAATCCACAGAAACTAATTTATGCGAATTTATCGATTATGTGACCACGGCTATGGATAAAGGCTTTCAAGTGGACGCCGTGTATACCGACTATTCAAAGGCGTTTGATAAGATATCCCATAGGATACTTATACATAAGCTTGAGTATATCGGTGTGCATGGCGATTTACTTCGATGGTTAGAATCCTACCTTCGTGATCGTAGTCAAGCCGTCACTATCAAAGGCTTTTGCTCATCTTTTACCCCTATAACATCAGGCGTCCCTCAGGGATCGCATCTTGGACCTCTACTTTTTAATATTTACATAAATGACGTGTCAAATGTTTTTAATAAATCTAACTTCTTACTTTATGCAGATGATAAAAAAATCTTTAAAATAATTAAAAGTGATAGTGATTGTCGAGAACTTCAAAATGATCTTAATAACCTATGTAAATATTGTAAAAATAATAAACTCTACTTAAATGTTAAGAAATGCAATGTAATATCTTTCACTAGGAAGAAGACATATATAGAATACAATTATACAATTAATAATGTAGATATCACAAGAGTGTCAGAGCTGCGAGATCTGGGGGTACTGCTTGATAGTAAGTTAATATTTGATAGACATGTCAATTCAATTACAAATAAAGCTTTTCGTATGTTGGGGTTCGTTATGCGCGTTACCAAAGATTTTAATCATTTATCTACTGAGCTACTTCTCTATAAGGCCATTGTTCGACCAATACTAGAGTATGCATCCGTGGTGTGGAATCCACAATATCACATTTACATTGACGAAATACAAAGGATCCAAAATAAATTACTTAAACACATTATATGGAAGAGTAGCAAGAAAAATAATGTTGAAATTATAGCTAAATTATCATCTCTACAAACAAGACGGGCTGAACGAGACTTAGCTTTTCTTTATAAAATTATAAGAAACCAAGTGGAGTCCCCTTATCTATTAAGTAAGATTAGTTTTGGGTGTCCACGAATTAGCGCACGTAAAAAGTCTCTCTTCTACATTCCCAGTGCTAAGACGAATTATTGTATGAACACCTTTATTAGGAGATCTAGTCGTTCTTATAACAACTTATTGTTAAATATTTGTGATGGTATTGACGTATTTCACCTTACCCTGCCAAAGTTCAAAAAATCAGTGCAAGATATTTTAAGCACTAATTTAAGCTAGATGACTTGCTTTTCTTTTAATTTTTAAACCGTTATTTCGTTTTTGTATTTCTTTTTAGTAGAATTCTTTTTTTTTTTTGTATAGACTTTTATCCTAGTCCGTCGTAAATTAATGTATATCATGTGGAAACTGTTTTGGATTGTGTATTAATAAGGTTGTAAAGTTCTTTGTCATATTGTAATCTGTTGGTTTCCCAAATAAAATAAAATAAAATAAAAATAAAAAATACTGCTCGATCTGGGAATCGAACCCGAGACCTCTTGCCCGGCAGTCGCACTGTATGGCCACTAGAGCAAGTCGTTTGTTTTGAGAGCTATGCAAAAAGGTTCAATTCCTTTTATAGATGTAAAATTTCAGAGAACACAGTAGCAGTTTGAACCTAAGCAAATTATGTTCTTGTTCCAAATTTTGATTATGATTACCGGTAGCGTGTTGAATATCACGACCTCCGCAGAAACCAACCCGTTATGCTATTATTGCTATTGTAGTTTTAAACCAAATTATACAAAGATCTTTATGGATATTAGAAAAATATCCCGTAATAATACCTGCCGGACGAACGGCACACGTTCCAAATGTTGATATAATTTCTAATATAAATTTTTGTGAACCGTTATTCTATTATTTACTTTTGTGTGCCATGTTTTGATGACAAATGTTTATTTCATATTTGCCAATTCATTGTACAGTTAATGCAATATTTCATTAGATGTCAGTACGTGTTGAAAATAAAAGGTTTCTTTAATAGAACCTTAACCACAGCATAAATAAGAAATTTATTCTGTGACCTAAGTCTGTTAGCCTTTTAGCCTTCTCTCGTCAAATCAATCTTTGTCTTTTCATTCATAAATTATCGATTACTAACAGTATGTGACGGGTAAAATACTTTAAGTTTAATTATTTATTGTATTGAAATGTTCCTCTCGTACAGTTGAATACTTATATTTGTATTGTCTTCAAAACAGCTATTTAAGTGGAGCACATGTCAAAAAAATATTCAATTAATTATACTTCAAGTCAGCACCGGTTTATGCTCCAAATCTTTTATTTTATCGGCATCTTTTATTTTCGTGTTATTATTGTCGCGAACGGTCACCATAGACTATTAATCTCATTTACACAGGAAAAAGCAATGTGTAACATAAAATGGTGACACAGAATGAAATAAACGTTTCGCATTATGCCGGCTATGTCATTAACCAAAATGGTCGTAATTTAATGTGCCGTTACAAAAACTGTTCCTGTCTTTTAACTTGAATTCAACTTTTTATAAATCATTGTTGAGGTTTGTATCTACAGGTGAAAGTAAAGCTGTGGCTACAAGTTGTCGAAATGTTTTAACTTAATTCAGAGTGAAACATTAAAAATGAATTAAGTCGGTTTTAAACATGTGACTGTTCTAGCAGGAGTTGTTGTGGTTGTAATATTTTTGGAACGAAGTTCCATATCGCGCGTTGCGACGACGACGCTAGACGGAAAAAATTAAGACGAAAAGTTGTAACGAAACTTTTTGCCACTTTTTGCTATAGTAAGCTATTGTAAAAAAAGAATACAATTTTATTACAATTCCTTTACTAATTAATCGAAGGAACTTCGTTCCATCCGGGTGTCCCTTGACACCTCTCAAGTTTTTTTTTCTTGACTAGTTTTAATTAGATAGGTTAGTGTTAGATAGGTAATGAGTACCCCATTACCCACCTAATTAAAACTGCACAAGAAAAAATATATATATTTGTATGTGTTTCATTAATTTTATGTACAAGACTTATGTGACAATTTAATAAGTTAAGTTTCTTGTAGTAAATATATACATATTATACTCTGTATACACTGAAACTATACATGAGACTCAGGTAGGTACAAATCTTCATACTCACATAAATTTTTCCCCTACAGGGTTTTAGTTTTAATTACCACTACATTAATTAGGTCATTAAAAATAAATTTAAGGCAAGTTATAACTGAGTGAACTTGAACTCTATTTAACAAAATTCTATCTATTTATATCTGGTGTGTGCCATGCCTAATAAAATAGAATCATTTGGTCCAAGCCTGTTATTGACGGAAACGTGATTGAGAATAATAACAAAAATACAACAGTATTTTCAAGTCAAGTTAACCTTGTAGCTTTTCTTTTGTAACATCTGTAAGATTTTTGATCTTGTTAATTCCACGTGTACATTTCTTAACACCTTTTTTCTTTAAATAAATCACGATTTGAATTTCCTTCGTGCATTTCAATTAATTTTCTATGAAGATAGGCATCCGCTTAACTGGCGCATCTGGCGAATCGATTGGCGCAGTGGGTAAGAGATAAGCTTGTGCGTCATAGGTTGCGGGTTCGACAAAAACGAGAAAATTTGTATTTATAAACGACACCACGCTACCGGAGAAAATCTTAGTTTGGGGCAACTTTACAAATGCATCATTAAAATCAATATCAGCACAATTATTGTTCCACTACTGGGCACGGGTCTCTTCTCCTCTCGTCTTTGACACAGATCAGGCTATAGTCCTTCACACTAGGCTAGTGCAGGTTGGCAGACTTTACACGCCATGGAGTTAATCTCTCAGGAATACAGGTTTTCTCACAATATTTTACGTCACCGTTTGATATAGCAGTCTACTGGTCACACCACTAGGTGATCACAGCTAGTTTTATTTTTACTTAATACTTAGTTAAGAAATTATATACTTACACTCACAAATGTATACTTAGGTAAAATGTGTAATTATTTTTTAGGAAGTACTTAATACGTAGGTATACTTAAATGCAAAATACAGAACTGCACATATTTTAATTATCTTTTGTATGAATTGCATTTGAAATGCATTTGCATTTTTATAATCCTTTGTGTTTAGTCAGCAAAACTTCAATGAAAATGGCTTGGACACGAAGCTGGCATTGCGTGAACTACGTACCTACTGCAATAAAGTGTTAAGCTTAAGGGCTTTAATGGTCTATCATGGCAGTTTACTAAGTTTCTCGCCCACCGTCCTCATTCAATCGAGCGTTTCCTTTTGCTGAGGTAGTCGGGGACAATGACCAGGATAAACTATGGCATACTTAGTAGGTACTACGATGTTCATTTAGTTACAATTATTATGTGTAGGTTTTACAGAAGAACTATCTAGTTAGTACAGTCTAAGGATCTTAAAAATGTTGTTACCTACTTTACTTTGTAATCTTATTATGTTGAAAAATTAAAAAGAGTTCATAAGACCTGCCACACATGGCTATGGCATATTGTAGTTAAAGATAAAAACTATCCTTGGAGCGAGTTGTATCAAGGTACAGATTATAATTTTTTAATTTTTTTTTATGAAGATTGTACTTATTTTAGTTTAAGTGTTACACTCGCGTCGGGTTTTATAATTTAATTGCTTGGGTCATTGAGTTATAAATACGAACATCGTACATCTTTATCATGTTTAAACATTTAAGCTGTTAAGCATAAATATTTCTAAGAAGCTTGGAACTAAATTAATTTAGATTCAACATTTATTAGGAGATTAAATCATAAAGGCGCTATTGAATAGATGACTTAATTTGGAAAGCAGATGATGAAGTAAGTCATTAATAAATTCTGATCAGTCTGTAGATACATTTGATATATAATTTTCTTTCATTACCTTTGTTTTAATCGTATATCAGAGCATGTGTGATGTTCCCACAGTCATTGTATCTCCTAGATTTCCTCTAGGGGAAATTAATCGATGAGTTTCACCTTATTGTTTCGACTCGAGGTATGGTTTACTTAGCTGGAAGCATGTCCAGGAGTAACTAATTCTAGCCCCAGCTTCGTATAGGCAGTAAATATGTATGAAGTACCGTTCCACCTTCTACAAATGAAATGCCTATAATATGTGTTTATGTCTCATTTGATTTCACAGTCTTTTCAATAATTAGATTCATGGGTACGAAGAAAATAACAAGGAATAAGAAGAGGATTATATATTAGGAAAATTTTATGAAAGCTACGTGATAGACTGGTAGCTTTATTAGTTGGTAGCTGATTAGTTTGAAACGTACGTACCAATAATCGTCTGGTTTGAATAGTGATGCATTTTTAAGTTTAAGGGATTGTACGTATATAAGACGAACGAAGAGATCGTTTGAAGGACATTTTGTTTAATGTAAAGGAAATAAGAACTTGTTACCAGGAACATAAAGATTCTTATAGCATTGAATGTGGAAAAGGCAGAATGAAATCATGAGCGATGAAGATGAGTTAAGATGACGTATGTAAGGATACGTCATAGGTACTATACAGGTGGGCGATCTTAGTTGACAGACTTTAGTTATCTTGCTTCAAATTGTAGTTTTCGGGAGCAGAACTTAAAAAAGATGTGTCGCCCGATTTGTATCAGTAATTATGACGTATCTAATACTCTCCACCAGACTCCACCTCTAAGCAAATGAAACGAGAACGCATTTAAACTATACCGTTATTTTTCGTTAAAAAATACTCTTAACGAAAGTTTAGTTAATTTATTTACATTATAGTTGTAAGGTTTATTTAATTACACAACTACATACTTCATTAACTTTCTTCCTATAAAACATTAGCCTCTTTCTAATTGATCGCGTAAGAACATTATGTAGAGCCATCGAGCAGTAACGTTGTGTTGCAACATCAGTTTTTCGTTTATTAAATTAATTGTACATTAACCCAAATATTTTGGCAACATAATAAAGTTGATACAGTAAGCCTATTAACATAGCAAGTGGTACGCAAAGAGCGTCGCGTTGTGGAACGCTACAGTTACGGGCGTTCCGTTATACGCCAGTAAGTAACACATAACAACGTAAACGACGCCAGCCGGGAATGCGGATGAACGGAACGTGCACAAGACCCGTGTCAATCTCCATTCCCTACATCTCCTAGTTATTTGTTTGTTCTAAATAGGTTTATTAACGACCGAAACAAATGAAGCAAAAAATATTTTAACCTTTTGAAAAACAGCCTGCGGAACCTTTAAAATCTTTCATTTGGCGCTTTTCCTTTTATTGACACATACATAAATTATCTATGGGTTCATCTAAACATTTTTAAAGAGATACCTACTCTTTATTGCTTAATACTTTGTGTTGATGAACTCCACAATTAATTAACATACATACTAGGTCACTATTACAAGATTGGTGATCTCAATATTACCAATCTTCTAGTCAATCTTTGTAATCAAAAAATTATCGAATATAACTGACGAGAAAACCTATTAAAAATTAATACCAATTTATGAACTAAATACTAAACGACTGGCGGCTTGCGTTGCCATAAATATTAAAGGCAATATTAGTTTTAATGGTGGTAACCGAGATTGCCGAGCGTTTATTTATAAAGAAAATATTACTCTAATGTCATATTTATAGACTTTAATGAAAGCAGACATTAAAATGGTTTAAATGTATATTACCGTTAAAGCCTCTATAGGTGGGTATAAATATTTTATTGCTAACATACAGATAACAGAATTTATGATATTTTTATTATAATATATTTTTTCTACCGTATTCTTTTATTCTGTGTCGAGTTTTGATGTTTATCTTCGGAGTAGGTACCTTTGTGTACACACAATGTTGTCAGAGATTTTTATGCTGAGGTGCCGTTTTGTAGAAACAAATGACAGAAGGAACGTACGGTAACGTTACCGTATGTATTCCCACAAGAGATCAGTTTGATGTAACCACATGAACAGCGGGACTAGCCGTACACGGTAGACACATTAAGGTGGCTCGTTATCATCAATATGCAGTAGTTTGTGGTCGAAGACTATGTCAGTCGGGTTCGTAAAAAACATAATATGCTACTTTACTGATCTAGATAAATATAAAATACCACACATTAAGGTTTAGGTTTAAATAATTTATTTCACATAAAAACATTTACAATTCACTTACAACCGGGTTCAAATGCTAACTCCGAGCTACTACTGAATATTTGAAAAACTCAACACTTTTGCTCGACCTGGGAATCGAACACCTCTTGCAAAGCAGTCGCACTTACCACTGCTAGAGTTACGAGGCAGTCTACATACTCTCATTCTTCAGTCTAACTCTTCAGACGATGGAAATATAAGAAACACAGTAAGAAATCATAGACAATCTTATTTATATCTAGTTCCTTGTTATGTATGTGAAGGTGAGCAGTAATGATTTGATGTAACCAGTGTGTGAGCGAGACAGATCACATGTGAATCCGGCGGAACGCTTTCACTCTCGCTTCTGATTGTTATCTAACTGTTGTGCACTGAAGGTTGGAAAATGTCACCCACACTTCATTTCGACTCCATTGTTTGTTTAATATTTATTCTAGCTATAAATGCTCTGCACAAAAGTGTCTGCATTATATTGCGGCGTGGTAACCAACTATTATCTAATAGAGATTAAAAGTAAAATGCACAGACAAAATATTTTTTAGTTTTATATTTTCGCATCAATTTAATTTATTTATTCTACCATAGATATTATTCTATTTTAGTTTCCCGGATAACCTGGATTAATCCATTTTTTATTATTGTTGATTAACGTTTGTTATATTGACAGTGGAAATGAGGTCTGATTTATTTTTAGGATCGGGATTAGGGCTATTTAGTTGACTTTAACAACGGGCGTGTTTTTTTCGGCGTAGTATTTCTTATCCATATTATTTTTCAGGACTACGGAATTAGGCATTACGTTGCGGAAATTCATAACATATAAAAGCAATATCTTGTGTATATTCCGCTACATATCAGTTTATTAATATCAATGCTTCTTACATATGGCATGTGCATACACATCAGTGTGAGCTTAGGGTTTAGGTTAGAAGTATACAACCGGCAGGCATAAACCAAACGCATTGTAAACCAAAGATTGGATGAGTCTTTTCTACTAGAATGATTCCAAGTTACATTAAGCCTTGTCCTGTTTGAAAGAAATTGGTATGAACATGTAAAGGCAAAGAAAAAATAACAAGACTTATTAAAACGTACATAAGATTTAAAATGACAATATTATGCATGCACTTAGACACAAAATTATTATTTTTAAAGTCTGAGAAACAGAAACTGCATTGTGTTCTAAACAGGATAAAATCACGAAGTAATTGAATGAATGAGAGAATGAAGCACTTTTATTTGTATGTTGTGTGATAAATGCTAGCTATTGTGTGTCCTCCTATCAAAGTTATACAATCGCCACCACAGGCCACGCGTGTCGAATAGATTACTCCGATTAATTTCATTGCAATGTCAATGGCAAGTTACACGTTGGGTTAATCTCTTCGCGTGACCTTTTATTTCAAGATTTATGCACTGAAAACAAACAAAAATTTATAAGTATCTAATTCCAATATGATAAGGTTGAGTTAGTTTGATTGAACGCGCTAGTCTCTGGAACTTACGGAATTTCGTCTTGGAATTTCCCTTGGATACGACCGAATACATTGTCTTGACGATTTTCTGTGTATGCAGAAACTTGTCCCATAAAAAATAAATGGAACTACCAGCCGCATTTGAAAAAATCACGTTCGACTAGTTTATTTATAATTGTTGTTAGTACCATAGGCATTGTTATTAACAAATTGATAGAAACGTCTGGATAGCAGTATAGGTATCCGAGTAGATATTTCTCTTTTCACTCCAATTTAATGACACAAATGTTTGTTTTAGTTAGTTCTAAGCGCACAGTTTGAATGTTGTCATGTTTGTTAACATACCTCGTATAATATAGCAGCATTTTGGTAGTCAACAAGTTAGTCACCCTGAAGGCCATTATCTACCTTGTTGACTATAAAATGTTTATCTATGTCTCAGATGCTCCGTCGATAAGCTTTAATGAGAGGGCAATGTCGAGCGAAAGGATATAAATATTATCTTATTCCGGCTATCAAGAAGTCTAATTGAAAACATTCGTGTGATTACTTAATATAATTTGCTTAGTTTTTTCCCTGTAATATCGATAACATGGATATTAAAAATTGTAAAGTTAACTGGCATCGGAAGCCATGACTCATGTTGTGTCAATGAGTACTAATAATGAACCAATTAATTCCAATTCCAATTGAACTCAAATTTATTAATTAATTCCAAAATTGTCTTTCTGTCTACTTTGTAATGATTTTTTTATATTTAATCCACCATAACAAGCAACAGCAGCAATAGATCAGACTAACATACAAGCGAATAATTTATCAACATGCCACTCTAAGAAGCTAGTATTGAATAAAAAATACGATAAGAGTAAGTATAGTATTTCAAATAAATTTTGTTCTAGACCCATTCTTTCTGAGGCATGTCTTGGGACTTTGTTTTGTATTATTTATATGAAAGTTAGACCTCAGGTATCGCGCAGTGCCGCAGGGCCCCACTCGGCCGATGTAAATCGTGACTGTTCCATTTCCTTACTCTGTAACGCACCTATATTCCAAGGACCATTAATCCTTATACAATATTCTCATATTGCGGCACACAGTATTAGTTGTCTGTGTAACCATACCACTATAACCATATAAGTATTTAACTAGTCAAATAGTAATTTATGTTGTCGGATCCATTGCATTCCAAATAATTGTAATCTATTGTATATCTCTAATCTAGAAAATGATTACAAGAGAAATATTCAATCAGTGGGAGTACTTCTTATTTGAAGGAATACTATATCTATATCCTTCTTGGTCACTGGTTATTGTCGCAAAACAATAGGATGACATATTGAAGCTCTCGTTCACACCGGAAGGATCGCTTTCCTTCCTACCAAATTTAAATATACTTAAGCGAAGTATCGTACGAATCGTCAGTCAACAACGCTGTATTAGAAACTTGATATCATATAAGGAAGGTCATTAATGTACGCTAGGAATAATAACAGGCCTAGAATAGAACCCTGTGCAACATCTATTTTGACAAAATACTCGAAGAACCGAAAGAGAAGTGGACGTGATGGAATCACACTACACTACTTTTACCTATATGTTATTTCAAACTTCGCCGGACAGATACGAAGACTTGAGATCAAAAGGCCTGTATTCCGTAGTAATTTAATCTACAGATAAGCGTGTTGTCATCACACTGTGAGTGAACCCTTATATAATTGCTGGTCATAGTAGGTACATTTTGAGCTGGTCAAAATGTGACACTATCTGATTGAGCATAGCTTTCATGAAACTATATTTGTAAATGGGAGATCAAAAATTCGTTTCTAAGTATATGAATGAATCAACCAACTACAATTCGTAACGCAAGCTTCTTTGCTTAGCTTGGCGCCAAATGGTAATAGTCCGGAAATATTAATTAATGTAGGATTGGCGAAACACTTTGCAGGTGATTTATTACTTTATTACTAAGTATAATAACGTTTATATCGGATATGAAGTAGACAGTGACAAAAATTCTAATATAAAAGATAAAAGAATCGTTCACGATACTATCAACCCTATTCTTGGCTTAATAAGAACGTCCCGCTAACTTACTTCACTTCTCATTCTTATCACGTATCAATGCGGTACATCTACATCAATTCATAGCGTGCACTTTAATCATGACTCTCGCTACACTGATTTAACGTTGAAATTCTTATATCAAGGGCGTTAGATAGTGAATCGATTGATATGGCTACCGCATACTCGACCTGTGCCTGTGACCTACAGAACCTTGACGTTTGAGTTTGGTGAAAGTCAGGAAATGTAGGAAGTATTATAGGATAGTAGATAGAAATCTATATCAGTTATTGGAGTAGTTAGGACTAGCATAAGTGCTGTATGAAAAAGTTTGGGTGCTTATCAAAAGGATAAATTCAATCTGCTTTAAAGAATTTGTGATTCACAGAATGAAAGCAATTTGTTATACTATCGATGTTTGTTTGTGGTATACATACTTGTAATTGGCCAATGAAAATACAGAAAGTACAATTAAAGGCGCTTAAAAATTATGTTTATATTTAGAACCTACGCTCAACTCAACAGTAGCTTTATTTATTGTTTTAGCTTTGATTTACTACATTATTGTTTTATTATTAAGTACGTACTTTATAAATCTCGTTTGTTTAAGAAATTGGCATTATTTTAAGGAAAAAAATTCATATTTACCGTAAGTATTTGGTAAATCAGCTTATAAGAGAATACATTTTTTAAATATACTTTGAGTTGGGTCATTTTAATTTTTTATTATGCATGAAACAATTTTAATATTCAACCTTAAAATTAGAATAGCAAAGTTTATTTTATTACATTTTATAATATATTTTATTACGCTGCTCTACATAATGTAACATAAAACACTAATTAAACTGTAGTTAGACAGTAATGTAATATTAAAATAAAGTTAGTTAATAAAAAAATAAGGCAACCAAAACACACTTTGCTTATTGCATACATGAATGCTAAGAATATAATTAATTTTTATTTTTTATTTTAATACAGTATATATAGTGAAACAATAAGAAAAAAGTAGACACGATAAAAATATTTTAAGTAATTTATAATATCAAACAAATTGGTATTTTAAGGCTAATACTACAAGAACACGGTTCTTTTTTTAACGTTGAACTTTAGCTTACTTGACTAAAGACTTTATGTTTTTTTTTATAAAGAGATTTGTAAGAATTTCGAGAAAGAGATCTCACTCTCTTTCTTTCTTTCTGTGTACCCTTTAGCTGAGCTAAGTATAATATTAGAAAAAAAAATTAAGCAAACTGTACGACCGTAACATATGTACTGATTGAAGGTAATGGGCGCTGGAATAACACTAGTCACGGGCAGATTGTTCTGCTCGTTTTCCCATGATCATGGATGCTGTTAAGGATCCGAAAATAAATATGATGAGATAATATCTCAGTAGAATAAGAAAAACTAGTTTTATTAAAAAAAAACAAAAGTTTTTAAATAATCACAGTCAGCACGCATTATAATATACTCGTAAACGCAAAAGCTTGTATGCATGTTTGTTACTCTTTTACGCAATAACCGCTTAACGGATTTGAATGTAATTTGTCATACAAATAGTTTATTACCTGGATTAACACATAGGCTACTTTTTATCTATCTACCATGCGGGTAAAGCCGCGAATGGAAGCTAGCATAATATAAACAAGTGCAGTAAGTAAACTCCGGGTAACCTTATGTAGGGCAGTCCGTTACTTGGCCGTGACCGTCAATGACTTGTTGTTTTAACACTCGGTCACTGCAGTGTTATTTACGAACGAATTTGACCTTTATGACGCTACCATGGTCCAGTAACGAGATGTAACGCGTGTGACGTAATTAAACCGCTGTTCAAGCTTCCGACAAACATTCCGGTTCCGTTATGACATGTTTGTGCTTATTTTTAGCATAGTGGGTAATAGCTTTTTTTTATCGTTTCGATGTTTTCTTGTATAAAATAGACGCCGTTTTTTTTTCACATTATGATAATCAAGTAGCCTTAAAATTTTTGTCAGTATCACTACAATTTGTTAATTTCTAGTAAAAGTTTCCTGTAGAATACTGATAGATACCTAGATACATAGATTGTAGAATACCCATAGATATAAGCTAAAAGGATTATATTATAGTTACTACTACTACTATTTATACTACGAGCCTATTGCCATCAACCGTCTTGGTCGAAGGCAATCGGCTCACCCCATTCGCGGCACTGATCCAAACTCCGAGCTACTTCTGAGAATTTTATAGAAAAACCCCATAGCACTTTGCTCGACTTGGGAATCGAACCCAATTCCTCACGCTCAGCAATCGCAGTTCCGACCATAAGAATAACGAGGTCGTTTATTATTATTTATAGTATATGACACCGTAATGTCACAGTATAAATTTCCCTATTTATACTGTGGTAATGTGTAGGAATTTTTTCACCGAAATAATGACAAAGAAAGAGATTCAATAATCAATCTTTACTTATAGATTTACTTTGATCACAAGTATAATTAATTATATGATTAGTATTTATGAGCTGCCACACCTAGGTTATAATAAACATTTATTATTTATAGTAAACATAAAAAGAACATTAATAAACTAGTAGGGGACAGTATTTATATATGTAATATGTTCAATGTATCTTCTCAAACCTATGTATCACGTAATAATTTATGTAGAAGGAAAGACGCAGATTTTTTCTCAGTTGCAAGATTACAAGTTTTTTTTCTTGACATCGTGGAGGAGTAATCATAAATATGTAAAAGAATTTATCACGATAAGGTATGATAACTTTATTATTCTGATCAGCATCAAACTAGGAGCGTACTGAAATGTTCTAATACATGAGAAATAATACGTCAATTTTAATACATAAGATAAGACTGGATATTTTATATTACATGTACATATTCTATTTATTGTTCTTAGAGTAGGTGTAAACGGATTTATCCATTTGTTCGAAACATTGTGGGAAGCTGTGGATCTAGTCTTCAATAGTTCTTGAATGACTTCGTAGGACGCATATTTACTGTTGATTCCGAGCATTTAATCGACTTGAGTTATAGCTACATGGATAAGTGATAATTAATTGATTTGTGCTTCCTAAATTATTGTTACGCATACAGTACAGTACAGTATTTTACAATATAAAATACAGTGATTTTTTTGAAATTTTACTGTAAATGTTTAAATCTTTGTTTATTGTTACGAGAACCGAAGAATCATAATTCACAAAACCTTGAATGGTAGATAGAAACAAGTTAAATACATAACGAGCGCTCAATTTTCGAACATATAAGACAGGAATTCCTAAACGAGTTTCGCATGTTGTGCAACTAGCAATTTCCTAGTTTAAACAACTTCAAACAAGAGGAATACAAGCATTTATGTTAATCCAGCGTCCATTCCGTTAGCACTCCGTGACTAGCTAGGAGAAGGTACCGGACCGTTATTCGTGCGGCGCTGACGAAGAATAGCTTGTTCTGGGGAAAAAGTAATTAAGGTTTAGAGATCACGATGGAGATTGACAACGATAGCAATCCAGGAATCTTCGTGACTATGGAATTGTCTTGCAGTTACTAAAACTATGATCACGTAAAGATCATTAAACAGCCTCACCAACCGTCGTCTAACCTAAGCTCAGTCCAGTAATGCAACAGATCTCCAGTTATTAATTTATAGTAGATAGAAACTTTAGAATGAAAATGGTTCAAGTTAATGATTCCAAAATGATTTCTTTCTGACTAATTTCTTAAAATAACGTGTATTGCAATTAAACTACCAGTTACGAAATTAAATGTGTAATATTTAAATTACAATAATATATGTATACGTTCGAATCCTTTGCAGTATTTCGTAAGTAGTTTTATTTCAATTATTACCTTCTATTTAACAAATAGGTGCATTTGTGAACACAAATTGTCGTATACACAAATACACGGACTTGATACAGCCTCCTTAAGGGATAAGCAACACGAATATTTGTTTGAACACACTGAACCGAAGCCAAAAGCTCAGCCATTCGTAAGCCAAACATGCCACCGAATTCTGACAATTACTCGTAAATTGGTGGATTTTATATTAAACCAACTTTAGCCACGAACTTCACAGAAATAAAACTGATTATTATTTATCTATGGCGTACCTACACTATCTACCAGTTACCTACCTATCCTATCGTACTTTTAGTGCCGGGAACCTTCGCATGCATACGTAGAAAAACCCACCAAAATTTTACAACAATAAATGCACAAGTATGACAGCTCATATATAGAAGATATCTCGCTTCCTAAACACATTAAATCATTTTCAATATAATTGATTCAATTTGAGAACACAGAGTTCTCTCATAACTAAACCGTAATTTTCCACCTACATAGTTTAGAATGAGGCGGCCACGTAGCTAGTTAACAGTTCCTATGTAAACACGGAACTAGTCGTGCCTGAACCCTTGAGGAATTTAACTGTACTTCGTATATTTACTCATTGAAGTTACAATCCCAATTTGGAACGGGTTTATAACAAATACTTTACCAGGACTTCGCTGGAAACTGTGAAGACGAACACAACAGTTTTATTAACGTATACAATTTTCTGCTTTTGTATTCGCTTTAATAAACTAAAGACCAGATGGTGCAAATGCACTTTTAATTTACAGCGATTCACATAGTGTCGTCAAGGAGTCGGTTCAGATTCAGACAATCTAGTTTGGATGGACTTCGTCATGAAGGAATCTCTGGCAAAGTTTGGACATCGTTATCTTTCTTCTTCCTACCCTTTAACAATATAGGTACTTATAATAAGCCTAGATGAGGAGAAAAAATTCTAGTTCCTATAAGTACCTAGTTCTCTCCTCATAGGACATTCTGTAAATCCCTTATTTACCTTTTTGGTGGAGGAGTTTGCTACTGTGACCACTTTATCTTATAATAAAGCCGGCAAATTGAAAAAGGTACGATAAGAAAGATTTTATGATTTACTAATGGTAGGGACTGGAGCACACGACACGAATTTCATAAATCTATAATAAAATATTCAATCAAATAAAGAGTGTAAGTACTATTAAGTACATAGTTCTTCACTACAATTAAAACACCACAAACCAAATCATAGAATTGTCTTCTTAGAGTCTTATACCTAATAATACCCCACCTCCTACTCAAAAATGAGTTAATAACATTACAATACAATCGAATAGGCTATTGAACTATGATTTTTCGCCGGGCAAAATGTCAGGCAAGTACCTACTGAAGGGCATACGGTACCGTTAGACCGGCCTCGCGGAAGATCACGCTGCGAGTTAATTTGATACCAGCACTAGACCGGTCCCGCTGTAATATCGTACCGGTATTATAGTTCAAAGAAAGGAAATAAGGTAATCTTATGTAATTGATGTTTTAATTATAGACTGTAAATTGTGCAATAGGTATAGAAGCTACCAGTAATTGAAAATAAGTTCCATTTTCTTTCTTGGCAACACTGAGTAAATGTATTTGCAAGTAGAAAAAGTTATAGAGATTTTCCTTAACTTGACAATGTTTCATTTGTCTAGTCAGAATAAAAGGTGTTCGAAAATGGACAGCTGTTAATTATTTTCTATTCAGGCGTTATCGGTTGCATTCTTTAGAAACATTCTGCATCGGGAATGCTCAGACAATTGGGTGTACCTACTTCACAACGAGTATCTATTGCTACTTCAATTTCTTAAACCACTTAACGCTACAAAAGTACTATCTACAACTTTACGCAGAAACGAGGAATTAGGACAATAACTGTTTCTTCTCTATTAGCATGGAACCAGTTAATAACATTAACTTAATTAGTTATTGTCTATGAAACGGATGTGTTGTAGCGCCATTAACGTAACCATAAATAAGTTTTAGAGTAAGCTTTGAAAGTATTTTATTTCATAACATTGAATTTATAACATCGACATAATTCTACTAAAAGATAACGTTAAAGTGTTTTAATAGCCACAATAAACCTAGAAATCCTCTGAATATTAATTAACTGTATCGTAGAAAACGAGCTACAATGAATTATTTATAATATATCGGCTTGCTAAAATATCAATAAGTCGTTAAATAAAACACAAATGTAAACCAACCAAAGACCTATTTTACGAGTCTGATTTATTGTAAAACAAAGAGAAGATGATAATCTTATCCTACTAAAAATCTCTTCTGTTCACGCAAAATCTATTCACTTGGTATTCAATAAAGGCCATTAAACTCTTTCTTATGTGATCGCATGCGCATGATACTACAAGCGGAAGAACAAAGTCGCGGTGTAGCGAACTTGCAAACCCTATTCATAGTCAGGTGCAATCAACCTTAAACTCATTGTTCTAACTGCTCCACCAATATACATGGAGCTACCCCTCCGCCCCAAACGTTTATAATATGCACTGGAAACGAGGATGTAGTGGGCTTTCCGAGGTCTTGTTACGTTTGTCGATCGTCGGTGGATGCACGAAGCCAGATAGTAAATAAATCGGAACGAAAGCTTTACGTTCGCGTTACAATAATGGGATATTGAATAGCTAGATCGTGCGATAAACACTTGTTTACGAGCTCTATGTGGATCTTATAAACTGATCTTTATATCAGTTAGATATAATAAAGTAATATGTGAAAATACGCTGCAATTTTTTTGGTCCCAAATTCTTTAGAAATGCAATTAGCATTAAGTGGATGCAAACATTAAAGTAATCTTAAATAAGTAAATAAACTATATATCCGAACATTATAATATACATATCTAGTTCCGAGATAAGCAAAAAACACTGAATGATAGTTTAATAAAGAATAGTCAATTATTCAAACCCAATGATATAAAATGTCATTGTTCAAACCCTTGTCTAGTCTTTTTCACTTAGCAACTATTGTGAGGCGGCCGCAGTTCTTGATAAATATATTAAAACTTTCACTAATCACCTCCAAGTATTCACACCGTGAAGACTATACGTATCAAAAAAGATATTCAAATTAGTCCGACAGCCGTGAAAGCATTCGGACAAAAAAGACGATCCTTGCTCAAGCACTTGGAGCTTGTACGGAATGCGACCGTGATGCACACAATAGGTAAAAACACGAGTATTTTAATGCGCAGTACTGTAGGTTATCGGCAAAAAGCCCGGCCGAGGTACTAGCGGCTGTCGCATGCCATGCTGCGGCGACATACCGCTGGTTCTGCCCGGCACCTAATGTGATCACCGTTACGCCAAGCGGGAGCGGTGCATTTCGATTCGCTTCTAGGAAATGTTGATGTGCTTCACTGGCTGTGATTTTTTGTCAGTTCACAGCGTTCGACTGAGAAAATTATGTTGTTTGTATCCGTATATCGATATATAGGTAACGTAATACTGAATGTTGTGCTTTCTACGGTAACATTTATTGGCGGAATGATGTGAATGTGACTTGTAGCTTGAGTTTCTTCTTTCTTTACTAGAATACGCTAGCCAGGTTTGGAATCCTCGGTACGATATATACATTTCCCGTATAGAAAACGTACAGATTAAGTTTGTAAAATACCTATGCTATCGTTTAAAACTTAACTATACATCTGAAGACTACTTTAAGCTATGTGCCAGATTCCACATTCTACCTTTAGCTGCGCGTCGTGAGTGAGCCGATATCACTTATATTCTGAAGTTGTTAAATGGATCAGTAGACTGCCCTAATCTTCTAGCCAAATTATACTTTAATGTACCAAGGACTACAGCAAGGTATAATAACCCCATTCATCTTCCCTTGGTATCTACTAATTACCGACAAAACGCATTCCTGTGGCGAGCGAGCAGTAGTCTAAATAAACAATGCAAAATTCACAATTTTGATATTTTTAATTCTAAGCCGGAGACAGTCAGACGGGTGCTTAGTCAAGATTTCTTCCTAAAATAGGTTCTTGGTTGTGCGACTAGTAATTATTATGTAGTTTATAAGTTTAAGGTGTTAGTTTAAGTTTAGTTCTGATGTTCAAAGTGTATTAAGTTATTTATGGGTGAAGACCTGTAATTGGCTTCATGATACTAATCCATATATCCTATGTCCTGTTAATTACATGCTATTGGTCTTCCTAACGATTAAATAAATAAATAAATTTATAAAAATGGGTTATTGAATAGATGTATCGCATACCTTCTTGTTTACGGGTAGTCTGCCCGTAATAAATACAATCGTTTTATAAAATGTCTAGTTTTCGCGTAAGAGAAATAAATAAGATTATAATAATTACGTGAAAATATATACTGCACTACTATCGAATAAAATATAAGAATATTATTTAACTTCGCAAATGAATACAATGTTCGTTAAACTTATTTGACAGCATTCAGCATATGAAATCAGCTAGTCATTTTAATCTTTCAAAATGTCAAAGTTGTCTAATTTTGATAAAATATTATTAATTGTTTGTAATCAAAATATTATATAAATCTTTTGATTACGTTATTGATGAACTTCCTTTGAGTTAACGGCGTTAGGCAATTAATTTCTAGCTAATTATTGATTTCCGGGGAAGTTACACGGAGCTGATGTTAAAGATATCCGATTTCTTGTTCGTTTGGTATTAATTTAAATTTAAATTAATGACGTTAAAGACATAACTCGTATCTGATAGTTTACAGTGTACAGTTATAGGGTACACCTACATATGTTAATTTAAACAAATAAGATGAATAGTATAATACGACATCGACTTATTTTTTTGTGAAGTTCCGATCTACAACATATAAGTTTAAAGTTGTAACAATACCTACTCGTTAGTATACTAAAAATAAAACGTAGTAAACAATAGAGATCATTTCCCTATGGAACTTGCTGAATATGTGGTTGATAGGTATAATATATGTGTTTCTTTACTTCTAGTTCTACATACCTATCTGCCGAATTTTTAAAAGCACCTATTAATACTGTAATAAAGTAGATCTCTTCCCTCTCATCTTTATCTGTTACACACCTATCACAACTGTAATAGGTTTAAGGCTTTAAGGTAACCAAGTAGGTATCTCAGTAAGACTACATATAGGTACCTAATGAACGATGTCTTATTAAATAAGCCAATATTGCGTATTTCTACAACATTTCGTGCAACACAGTAAGTGCAGAATATAATTACCTAATCAATATAATGAACAATCAATTAAAAGACAAAAAAGGTAGGATCCAAACCTGATGTCCTCTTTCCTCCCGACCTTGTCTCACAAGCAACACGCAACGATGCAACGTGCCCTTGTTGCACTATAATATAAGCTCTATGTGTATGGAAATAAGGGTTATGTAATACTGTAGTGTTGTACGTCTTGTTGCGCAACACGCGAAAGTGTGCATCCGACCGAAGCCAACGTTAAATGCATAACACATCTCTATTTCAATGGCATTACGTGGGTACTTATTTTATTGGCTTACTTGTGTTGCTTCAAGCTACATTGTTTTTAATTAAGATAATTGAAAGTTTAAATACGTGCCTATCTACTTGTTAAAGGCCTTACAGAGGCTTCTCGCCAAAGGTACTTTTAACGATCATAAGGAGCAAGCCTTAACGACTCCTTAATCAAATTTTACAATGATCGTTTATACGGTAAACTACTACTCTGACTCATTATGTTGTATGATAGGATATTTATGTATTTTCAATTGGCATTAAAATTTAATTTCTTCGCGTCAATGTACCTACCCCGGACGTTGATAATGATTGATATTAATTTCAACTAGTTTCTTTTAACCCAATCCTGAAAAAAGGGACTCAAAGGCCGGACAACGAGGACATCCTACAATGGTTTTTGTTTTCCTAAAAATAAAACGAAACTTCGCGTCTGTTTATTTTTAGTTTATTAATTAACAGTAAACAACCGTAAGTGTACGGTATTATAGTAACGTAGTTCTGTTTAGTTTTATGTTATCTGTAGCCATTTGACATTTAATAAATAATTAATTATAATGTCAATAGATCCTTAGATTTTTCCTTTCGGCGTTATGTTATACAATTGGTTTAATACATTAACTTATTACCTGCGTACTTTGTATTTTTATATAAATTTAACATAAGTAGGTACTTAAGTTACATAATGGTCTTTTTCATCTAAACCAATTAATAGCTTATTGTAATAGTAATATTGTTAATTAATTACAAAACATATTACCGAAGCACGATTGAATACCTACGTAGTGATGCCAAAATATTAATTGTGTTAGGTACAGCAAACATTTTTTTCGACGTTTAAATGTCATAGGTCATAGCTATTTGAGCGAAGTAGTATCAGTTTTTAATAACCTCCTGAAGATTTTTTAATTCTGAACATTATTTTAGCTATAAATAGGATACTAGGAAATTGAAGTGTTTCCACCGTTTCTTCACGTGTAGTTTATAGGAGGATATCAATGTAATAGATCGCATCCTTCATTTAATTACAAGATGAAGCCTTATAAAGGAAGAAACATTATAGCGGTAGATTTTATGAATATTAAATTGCTATAATCAGCTATGGGAAACAGCGGCGCGAGTGAAGAATCTTGAGAACTGCCTCAAGGACCTGAGACAAATGATTGTGAGGAGCAATGACCCTATAACTAGAACTAAAGTAACTGTACTTCTAAGTACGAAGTGTTATGTAAACGATAGTCATTAGGGGATTTTAGTACCTAAGTTTATTATACAAAGAGTTGACTAGACGTAGAATAGAGAGAAGAAATTTAAACAGACTGTGTTTAAATTTGCGTATTACAATAAGCAATCTGTCACTCAAGTATATTCCGCTTAATACATAACAATACACGGTTAGTAACAATCTGGCTATATAGAACTGATCGATGATAAGAATACGTACCTAAACATTTTTAGGCTGATGGCTATAAAGTTTAATTGCTATATCTAAATTCCGGAACTCCAGAACTGTGTGCTAAAAAGGTTCAAACTGGAGTAAGTAAAAATCTTAGTCAGGAAGTTAGGTTGCAATGATCGCGAGAACAATAGAGCTACTCTATATCTAGGTATTATATCTGTATCTTTCTTGTCCTACGAAAGAACATTGTAAAGGATAAATTAAATAACTACATATTACTAACGTGCATTAGCCAGTTGGCTAATTGCTCTATCGGGATTGCAAATACCAGTTTAAATAGGTATGAAAAAACTCCTGTTATTTCTGCAATCCTTCACGCCATCGCTAGAGATTTCCTCGACAGCGTGAGAAGTCTACCAACACTCAATAGGCCAGCGCGGTACATTACACTCTGACTCCTTTCATATTGAAACCCGTGCCCAACAATGGGACGTAAAATGCCTTGATGATGATGAATTATATACACACTAAATATTATTAAGTATTTGCAATAAGCAAAAAGACTACATAGGTCTTCCAAGTAAATCCGTTGACAAATCAATTGAGTGCAAGCAAACAGTTGTGGAGTTAAGTGCGGTCAAGTATCTTTATGTAGTGATTGACACCGTGACATTTGGCGTTCGTGAGTCGCTACCGATAACAATTGAACACCGGTGGACATTTCAATCGCATTTTAATTTCGAGACATAGTTGAATGACATTTATCACGTAATACGCTTACAGCTACAACGTTGAGTTCGAAGAAACTGACAATGTTATTTTTGAAAAAAGAAGAGCTTCTGATGCAATGATATTTAAATTTTAAGAAAAAATATTACTTTCGTTTCTATTTTAGTGGTAAATAGGGAATCATTTTAAATGGGGAATGGAGGACATCTAGAAATTGAACGTCGATAGAGTGACATGTGAAATGAAGAAAAAATGGCAGTCAAGTGCAATTCAGACACGCGCACTGAATGTCTCATAACCTCTCCAAAGTAAAATAAATATTATAACGGAAATATAAATTATTTCAATTAAAAACCAGTTTTACGCATTACGTAACCAGTTTGTAATATAATAATTGGAAATATTTCTCCGTTTGGGACACACCCAATGTTTGTCCCGAAATAATTAAAAATATTATCAATGTGTAATCGCAGATCGCTCTTCACCTCTAGCATCAAATATTTCTCTCAAATATTTGTCTCTACATACTTACGACACGTGATGTCCAAAACGCTAGTGTTGTCAGTTTCAATTTGTCTATTCGGTAATCATGTAGTGACAGATGGCAGATACATTAAGTGCACTTAGAATGTGATCAATAGGAAAGTGCAGGCTTCGGTAACAGTACCTCTTCATTGTATGCCAACGAGAAGAGAATCTCACGTAACGCGAGATTTAAATTCAACAAGGTACTCTAGAAAGTAGATCTTATGTTGTACAAATTGTATAAACAAATCGATCACGTAACTGTGTGTATTTACTGAAATAGGTATATGTACAACTTAGGCTACACGTAATGCACTAAATGTGTGTTTGTCCAAAGCAACATTGTGTAATTTGTACATACCTATCTAAGTACCTATATGAATTAATTTCTTATACTTTAATTCAAATGCGCATAATCGGGTCATAGGGTCTATGATAGATATTAGTTAGGGAAAATAATTTTGGTGTCTAATTGATGATAGGATATATGCCACTTAATTAATTACAAGCCAAGGGGTGTGACTAATAGACTGTCAAAGCGGAGGTCTCGAGTTCAAACCCAAGGTATACCTACACTACTGACTTTATGCGAAGTTATGTGCGTATTTATTCACATGCTAAAACGGTGAACGAAAATATCGTGAGAAAACCTGCAGGCCTGACAGATGCTATCGGTGGGTCTACCAATCGCCACTAATGAATGGACTATATGCTAATCCCTCTAAGATTCGAGGAGACCAGTATCCAGCAATGGGAGTGTCGCCTTATAACTTGGTTGATGATGATATAATAATATAAACCAAATAGCGTATTCTTTTGCTTGTATATAGAACCAGTTAATCTCTCAACCATGGTAAATAGAACTGTAAAAAGTATCAAATGATTTACTCATTTTATGTAGGCAGGTAATCATTATTATGTAGACCTTACTACATGATTACATAAATTCTTTCTAGTAGTAATAACATGCAATTAACTACCACTTCACTACTGGCATAACCTTTTTTTATTTTTCTATCCTCAGTCTTGTAACGATGAGGGATATAAACGAAGCAAAACGAATGAAAAACATGCAAATCCGAGCAAATGTTTGTTATAACAATGCATAATACATTACTTTTTCTATGCTAATGATTATTACTGATCCCAAATTACGTATGCAATGTATGTCGAATTAGCAAAACTAATCGTTAACATGCAAAATAACGTCCCTGAACTCGTTTCAGCTTTAGTGAATAATTCGACGCGCGCATACTGAAAAAACTAGACGCAACACCATCTTTCTAATTAACATAAACATTGCATTTGCAGACGGCCTTACATGTTATTAACCACAGTTTGTCTTCACTTTCAATACATTGTTGTATTACTTAATAAGTTTTAAACATGAAGTCAGTTTCTTGACCTACTCGCGTGTTTCTTTAAACTTTTGTTTGACTTCGAAGGCACGGACCTATATATCACTAAGGCTTTACAGATTTTGTAATCCAAACAATGAACATATGGTACAATGGTGGTGCGTTAGTTAGCTGGTCGGGTACAATGGCTGAAGGTGGTCGGGTCGCCGGATCTTTTGCAAGCAATTGGATCGTGCTGCATCGTTTGACCTGATTACCTAACGTTAGCCTAATTCTAGCTGGTAATGAAGCCGTTAATCGTACTGTATCGACAAAACTTAATTAGGAATATTATTCTGAATTACGGCTCATTAGGTTGACACAATGATGCGTTAGTTATAGAGCTGCATGCAACAACGACGTAGGACCGAAAACATTTTATTATGAGAAATAAACCTTCATTTTTTTAAATAACCCCTGCGGCGGCCATCTTGGACCGATTTCCATCAAACATAGCTACCCCAAAACCCCTGACTAATTCACCTTTCAAACAAATAAAACTGAATCATAATCGGTTCATCCGTTCGGGAGCTACGTTGCCATAGACAGACACATACAGACACGTCAAGCTTATAACACCCCGTCGTTTTTGCGTCGAGGGATAAAAATAAATAAAACTACTTTATACGCATTGTTTTATTTATGTAAGTAGGTAACTTGTAACTTAATACTTAATCTTCATACCTTTAAAACTAAAAAGAGCAAAGCAGTGGGCGGGTAACAAATAGGTATCACGTTGAGCTAGAAATAGCTTCCTCATCTTTTCTACGTACCTACTTACTTATTTATTATCTAAGTAATATTTATGACGGCGGTATTATGTTAGATCTAAATATATCGCGAAATTGATTCCTCGTCCATCCTATATGCCTACATATTTAATAAGTAATATTATATTCGATCCAAAACATTTATTAGATATTCATGTGGCTCTTCAGCAATAAGTATACTTACAGTAATATATTTAGAAATAAAATTATTCAAAAATAAGTAAGTACCTCATCACTTAAAGAAGAGCACTGAAATCACTATGAGATGTGAACAAAACAGTTAGCTCAAAGGTGAATCCAGACTATGCAACAAGATAATGTAAGTGAAATATGCAAAAATATTATGTATTGCACAGTTCGGACTAACCTTAACACTCACAATTCACAAGTAAGTAGAAAATTCATCCTCCACTTTTCTCTGTTTCCTTCTCTAATAACTATCTACTAGAGAAACAAATAATATGCGTTACAAGAGTCAAAAATATAACTTTATGCGACTTTAAATTATACCAAGAAAACAAATATGATGCCTATCGAAACAATAGGCAAAATTATAATTACGTCAAAGTATTATGCCAAACTCGTAATTCTAAAGTAGATAAAGACCTTAAACATTATGTGAATCAAAGGATCCCAAAACAAGATAGGTAACTGGATGTAAATCACTATTTCCTGACCTATTGTTTAGTAGATCTAATACGATTTTGCAATCGTCTACCGACTATGCAATTACATGCTATTACTAAAAATGTATTATTCCATTCGTGCAAGTATTCTTTTAAAAATAATTTGAATATGGAAATGGCGTCTGGCAATACTGGGTGAGGTCCAATTAAAATTTAATGCAGTTTCGTGGCACGTGACTCAATAAATGTAGTCTAAATTTAATGCATATAGAGGACAAAGTAAAAAAGGACCATTAGTATGTTTACAATGTTTCCTTTTCCTGTATCTTGTGGTGGTGTGGTGCATAATAAACGGTGAACCATTACCCTCGCTGGCGGAACGGAACGGAACGAATAAACTCGCTGCTTCGTTGCCATTACGTATCTCAGATTTACCGGTACCGGTAATGTCTATCGTCGCTGACCGGTCAAGTCTTTTAGATCGTATTGCCTTAGTGCCAGGCCAGTGGCCAGGAAGGCAGGAAACGATATAAAAACTGTGGAACTAAGTAATGCTAGTACTGCCGTGAACAGTGTAGCGTTAAATATATTCAGGGCCAATGTAGTTCACGGAAAAAAATATTAATATAGGGGTTTGAAAATAGAATAAGTTACTTATACAAAATTGCATTATTATTTTAGTTTTGTAAAGATTCTTGTATAATATTATTAAATTGTTTTTAAAATCATATTTTTCTTTCGTAATCTTGTCAATGTTACTAACGTCAGACATTGCCTAGACTTTTACTAGTCGGCTAATGCCACTAGGCCAAATTAAAGCGATTTCAAACTTCACACTTAAACAGACCTAGTTTGTCTCAAATATTTGCATAAAGTAAATCACTGCAAGTGTTCCGCTCATTAGTTCGTCGTCTATATCGATTTGTAATCTAAGACCATTTGAAATGAGCTAGGGATTCCGTGATTTCCGTGAAATGGTCGAGCGATAAAAAGCCTGAACAAGATTTGAATCAACAGCCGCAGCGGTGTTCAGTGGCCTGCGGACGGGCATGGCATAGCAGCCCATTAGCCGCGGCGGATTACAAGTGTTAGAGCCAGTGCATCCGTGATAATTCACGTGACTGTTAAATTTAAAAACGATGTGCTGACGGGTGATAGTTAACATGTTTTTTAAATTAATATTTGTTTTTACTTTCTTTGCTGGATTTACATATCTATGATTATAGGTATGGTTCGGCATGGGTTCATACATGTTATGACAATCCAAATTACATCTTATTGATTATTTTTTGGACACCAATTTATGCAAGGCTGTTAAACATAGAGTTCACGTCAAACTACATTAATACCTACTCATATTGGTATAACAGACATTGTAAACAAAGCCATTAATTATTGTGTACCTACTTACATATTTTTTAAAGAATATTTATAGTTTCTTTTGCATGACAAAAGAAACTATAAATATTCTTTTCGACCTACTTTTTAAACCGTACAAAAAAAAAATTAATGTATTTAGAATAGGATATAAGAGTAGGTACACTAAATATTAGCTATTTTAAATTGATCTCCGAAAATATCTGTGGTAGTTCAACCATTTAGAGAAATGAGCGCTTTATTACTGAAGCCAGTCAAGCGTGGTTAGGAGCAGTTATGTTTAGATTGACTAAATCAACGGCAATAATGATTACGGCTGATGATTAGGCTAACAGGTCAATAAGATATTCACGAGTTTTTAAAATTGGTGCCAACAATTTTTAAACAAATTGAGTAGGTACCTAGTCTAGTAAATTTATACATAACAAATATAGCACTATTGATTTCACTTACGCGAATATTAGTTGAAGTACATCTACTTTTTATGGATTTATGGATATTACATATTTTAATGTTGTAAAAGATCCGAAGCGTTGAGATCCGAATACTATGAATATACCGCGACAAAATCCGTAATACATAACTATATCTTATATACACACCCACACTTCGGTGTGGTTTAGGTCCCATGTAATAGGGGGTGATTATATTGCCATCAAACGAGCACGATTCTAAACTCCGAGCTGCTTGTGAGAATTTCATAGAAAAATCTAATAACTTTGCTCGACCTGAGAATTGAACCCAAGACCTCTTGCTCAGCAGTCGTACTTACGACCACTAGACCATCGAGCCAGAGACCTTACATAAAAAAACAGTGAGCCGTCACGGGACGCCTGGCAGATGTGAAACATCGACATTATTTTGTAAAAGTAATATTATGCAGAAAAGAACATATTGTGATAGGAACTAAATATGTCATAATGATAAAATAAAATATTACGATTTTTTTCCAGATAACGATGACTATTTATTGAATAAACATTTATTTTCATTAAATACAAAAAGAGGTTTAATACAATTCACAATTCGAAAAAAAAAGGTAAACTTGAAAATAGAACTAAAATCAAATTTAAATTTCGTGGCGACGCGTCGCCACGCCAGAAATCGGTTTTACGTGCGGCTATAGATGTTTCACATCAAAAATACTTAGTTATGCTATTTTTATTTTTCAATATAAACATTATAATAACATATTTATTGTACGTTAAAAGTGCCTTAACTTATAGAGAGCTGCTGTTGGGTTACGGGTTGCTGTTGGGTTGGGTTACATTCAAATTGATGAACGATAGGTACCTATTACTAATCCGCAAAATGTTAGTATTGAAATGAAGACCATCAAAGGTAACGTAGTTGTACCTAGGCTTAATTCAAGAAACCTCATTAGTGTCATCACTTCCTGTGGTTTTATATTTTACGGTTATAGCAGTTTTTCTGATTCTATAAAAACTGTGTATGTTAGAAATGTACTTCCCTAAAAGTAACGCAGTTGATATATATACCTATTTGTGAAGAAACATGAACACATCTTAATCAACTTTCAAAAGTACAAAAGTAACATTTATTTCCTTAATTTTCCTGCATAACTTCCTAAATGAAGCCCTTAAAAATTTTATGGCTCATGAACTGTACGGCCTTTGGACTTGGTGAGATTGCATGCAAACTGCAATGCTTTATGTGCCACGTCACAAATTTATTACCTACAGCCAGGCACGGATGAACTAACGATGACGCAATGTCCAAGCTTATGGCGTTATTAAAGGGATAGCAACAACCATACCGATGCTAACTTAAAAGCTACGTAATAAAAAATCTAACTGAGCATTAACGCTTTGCATAGACTATGTAATATAATGTAGAATTGTAGACGTCATATTAAGCATATGTACAGTTACAGTAAAGTTTTAACGTGCATCTATTTGGACTACCCTCGTGTTACCATCTTTAAATTTTACGAACTTACGAGTTCGTTTCGAACTTGTTCGGGGATTTCACACATCTTGTCCTAACAAGTCGTGTGAAATCGCCGAACAAATTTTGTTTTTTTTTAAAGTTACCAATAGGTATTTATTTACATACAATATTTAACTATATTAAGTCTAAAGCAACTTAAGTTTAAAAAAAACTGGTTAGTATTTTCGACGGCCTTAATAAAAAGCCACACCATAAATGAAACCATACCGGGACGTACCCGGTTCCCTAAACTAGTACAAATCCAGGGAAACCCGTATTTGTACTTGTATTGTAACCCGATTGTAACCCTAGACTACTCGTAATTGTGTGCATATGTGCGTCATTTGTTGCGTGAATAAACTGTTTTTCTTTTTTTTTTCTTTCTTCTAATTCGTATCCAAATAGGATCGGAAAACATGCAAAATCGGAAATCTGTATACCTATAAGTTAATAGCTAACTTCACATTGAGCATGGAGTTTCGAGTTTTCGACGTGAGATTTATGTTATATTCTTTGTAAGTCATTATTTCTAACTACTATGAGTAGTTATCAAAAAACTAAGTTCGTACAGTCACGTAAGGAACTGTGATAGGTTTATTATGTAGACGTAGGTACCTTCATGCTAGTCTATTGTATTAAACTAGAAACTTTCAATGTCGCAATAAATCATCTATCATCTACACGCCATTTCAAACGTCTATGGTCAATTTTTTTTTATTATTACAGCGAGTGAGCAGTATAGCCTTACAGAAAAAATATAATACAGAAAAGCTTATTATTATAATATAATACAGATATAAAAAAAAACTTTGGCAATTCAATTTCTCACTACGTAACTTTCGCCGAAGTTTGTTTATGAATGTGATTTTCTTTGTGCGCGATCCCTTCTCTTGCTTTTTTCAGGTGATTGACTTACCAGATATTTTTTTTATTTGGTAACGCAATAAAAGGAGTTGGTCTAGTAGCCGTAAGAGCGACTGCTGAGCAAGAGTTCTCGAATTCGATTCCCAAGTGGAACAGTGTCAGGTATTAGGTTTATCTATAACATTCTCAGTAGGTTTATGATAATAAGCTCACCCCCTGTTCATGGAACCTATTATAAAAAAAAACACCGGCGAAATGTGGGTAAGTTAATTAGTACACCTCTGCCTAACCGTTCGGGGACGACAGGCTCGATGACATGTATTTATAATAGGCGTTATGTTGCTTGTAATAATAGGTAGTTATATCTACTACTTACTTCAAGCTATTTTCTATGACTGATAAAATATACATATATACATGTGATAATAAAACTCACGCTTCCACCATTCCTCCATAAAGATCTCGATCCCGAACGTGTAACTACATTTTATATTATCAATATAAGTTTACTACCGGTAATTTAAAAACCCACCAACCTACACATGTCTTCGGTCAGTTTTATTGTTACTATTTTATTAAATCTGCTGTGGCAAAATATTCACAGAGATTCCACCATCTGTTCCAAATAAGCGTCGAGTTCTTTTGCAAATTGTAAGTAGGTATAGTTAATTATGGAGTTTCTTTGCAAGTTTTATAAGGACAATACGGAATCCAATCGGAAACTGCGTTAGTCCACTTTTCACTCTTATTATAAGGTCCAGACAGAAGGTTCACTCCAGTTCGCTTCACTACAGTCTTTTTTTTATGTTGCTCTAGGATAGTAGGTGCCTTTAGAAATACAAATTTTCATATGATCAAAAGCCAAGACCCAGAATAACTGCCTGTAGATTATACAAACATTTGCTCCGTACCGAAACTAAACCTGCAACCAGTAACGCAGAAGCCGATCAATTACCAATGAGGTATACAATACAAGTCGTCTTATAATAAAATAAAGCTTTAAATAAATTTTTAATGAATAAAAAAATATTGTCCATTTTATCCGTGCACAGACCCGAAACGTACCGAAAATAAACCGAACGTATGCGGATATGCAAATATTTGCTCTGTGCGGGAATTATATACGCGACCCGGGGCGCAGAATCTGATCGCTTAACCACTGCGTAAATCATGTCGCTTGATGTGTAAATATGTAATAAACTCGCGGGTGTAAATCTTCGAATAAATTATATCGTAAAAACCGTCATGATACATAAGACGTGATAAATAGACATATTTATCACTACCTCTCCGGGTCGATCTTGTGATATAATATCGTATAATCAGAAGCAGATAATATAATCGCGAATAACACAGTAAAAACCTAGTTCTGACAAAAAAATTAAAGCTTTTCTTAATTTAGTACTAATGCCCGGGTCATTAACCTTCCTACCCTGCTCTACATTAATTGGGATTCATAATTCAAATTTTAGAATTCTTAACTCAACTTAACTCAAGTGCTGGAACTAATGGGTGAGGAATTTACAGAGGTACAGTGCAATAAAAAATAAAAATTAAACGGTCTATGTACCTAGTGTTAGTGCACTTTTATTTAGATTTGCAGATATGTTCAATAATAGTAGATGATAAAGGTAATATTATAGGTTCCAAAGGGTTAACCAATGAACATGTTCTTTGACACTTATGCGCGAAGATAGTAATATAGAAATCCTGTTTTACTTACCACTACTTAAATTAATATAGTAGAATCCCTTGCCTCCACATCTACGTACGTTCTAACACAACACAAGTTTCAGTTGAAATAATATTTATTGATTCAATATTCTCAAATAGTTTCATTAGTGCACTGCTTTTAAATTGTATAAGCGTTCATTTTCCGCGCGTGTTTTTTCATTGAGCGATCACAACATCGGCGTTCTACGGCTAGCGCTCCGCGCGTACCTCTATGGACTGAATGTTTTCTTTGAATTTCGAACTCCCCCCATCTTAGCGGCCAGCTCTACGGCTATAGCTTATAAGCTTGGCGCCTCAACCACCTGTCAAGCAATCAGAACGAATTCCACACGGTACCGAGGACTAATGGTTTCGTCTTTATACTTATAATAATAAAAACTCATTTAATATAAAACAGTTTATTTATTTCTTATCTACATTTGACAATAATCATTTTAGTATTATAAACACAGTTACTACTATAACTTATTTAAACACGAAGCAAGTAAGATACTTCGCCTAAATACAGTATTTGTTTAAATTAATTAGTTATCTTTCATCAGAGTACATGCAGAATAACGACGGAATAATCGAAAAGTAACCACTTGTAATTAATATAACATAATATTTAATCATTGTTATCCAAAAAAATAGCAATAACACTACACAAAATCATAAGAATACAAATAATTACTTACCTAATTTATGTAATAAGTAATTCAGTTTATATTAAATGTCACAAATATTTCCGAGCATTAAAAATATTTAATTTAACATATGACTGGTATTTCATTTAGTATATTTTACTCTAAAATTTCGTATTAATATATAACAATTATTTAGAATCTGTTACACCGCATAACAAAAAGGTACATTTCTTATAAAGTTATATTTATTATAGATAAAATGAATGAGAAGAGTAAAGAAAGTTATACTTTTCATTTGTTTGTAAGACTTCCATCTCATCATAACAAAAATATATTAAATCCAATTATTTTTTTCCGGTGTCGACAAGAAGCAACGCAAGTCATTGTCAATTACCATCACAAAGAATTTTCTGATTTTGAGGTCAACGCCCTGGGTCACCGGGTTGACTAATTACATTTCTATTAAGATGACTTCGGTAATGTCCTTGACCTTAGGATTGTAAGCTAGTTTATAATAAATCTAGACAGATTGTAAACTGTCGTAAATTTATGAACAGGAACATATACAATACATATATAAAATCCATGTACATTCCATAACTAGTTTAATCTCTCAGTATTCAGTGGTTTTTAGGTGCACATTCATATTTGAATATGAATGTGCACCTAAAAACCGATAAAAAACCAACGAATGTTATTTTACAATCTAACTAATTTGCAGTGAATTATTGCCTGTTAAATCGTGCATCGTACCGACGATTGTATACGAAAAGATTATGAACTATAGAATATGCATTAGATATATTTTTTTCTGAATTACAGTCAGATTTACAGACAGACATTTCAGCTAAGTATATACCTTTTATAAGATTGTAAGAAAGAAGGGAGTTTGTGGAGATAGAAGATATTGATAACTCATAAGATATAGTAATAAAACAAAAAATATAACAAATTTTAGATATCCATCCATGGTTTCCGTAAATTATATTTGCCAAAAAATCAGTCAAAATTTGGCCTACATTCGAGAATGTTACAAAAGTTTTTTTAGAATACAGTCCATAAAAACACTAGGTACGCGTAGATATATCACAAAATAAAATCGTTATTACGATGCGATGTAGTTAGATTCATAATAGATCCAAGTGGTTTTGTTGGAAACTATTTTTAATAATTTTGATATGTCCTAATACAACGATAAACTCTTAAGTACGTAGCTACCAGAACGAAAACATAATAATATAAAATAATTGATATTTTTTCCTTAACTTAATATTCGAGGGCAAACTTAACATATTAAGGCTAGACCGGCTAGAATTTTAGAGCCATCATAGCCATAAACAATAAAAAAAGACTGGTCATTCTTCCCTAGAAACCTTAAATTCAAAGGACGTATGGTCGGATGATGTAATTGTAATGGTATTTTTACACTGGCTACACAAGCCCTTATTTCACACTGACAATGTGATTTCACCTTCATCGTGATCCGCCACAACTCCCTCTTGCTGTATCAGGTTTTCACTAGGAAAAAAGTAAATACTCAACCGTAGATTTATTTATAAACTTATAGCCCGTTGTTCAGATTAAGTAAAAACTTAACTAACAGCAACTTTTTAGCCAAGCTTCGCCCATTGTGACCAAAGTTATATTTAAAGCTTCAATTCGATATTTTGTTTATAATCCAACAAAACCGCTTGGATCGAAGCAATATGCAAACAATCAATGGAATAATTACGTCTCCTCGATGTTAGGGTTTTCGGAGAACAGCTGGTGGTCGTTGTAGGTCCTCAGGTATTTCTTGGTGGTGAGGTACAGCATAAGACCCCATTTCATCATCATGGACGACCAGACCAACCGGATGATGATGCTGGTGTTTATCGGCATCACATCTTTAAGAAAAAAAAATGTCAACACATGATTTTGTAAGTTTATAATGTCAGACTTGAAGGTATGATAGCTAATAGTGTGGACCAGTGGAGTGTGAATCCAAAGTTCTCTAGTTGGGACTCCAAGGCATTCCACTGGTTTTTCGAAGTTATATCCGTATTTATCGTATATCTGAATGGTGAAGGACAATATCGTGGGATAACTGCATGCCCGAGGTTATTTTGACCTGTTTTTGTTTTACGAAAACAATTTACAGACTGAAAAACGTATTAATACAATACCCACGACCTTTCGTGACCGGATTGAAGTATGGTTTATTAAGTTCTATATGCGTGTATACGACTCTAGCTCAAACAATGTTATATTGTAATTATTGGCGCAAGTATACTATAAGATCACACCGCCTCTTAGTACCCTTGGTATACCCCTAAAAACACTGTGCCTATCTTCAGCTAGTTCAACTAACTGCCTCGTTAGTCTAGTGTTCGTAAGTGCGACTGCTGAGCAAGAGGTCTTGGGTTCGAATCCCAGGTCGAATAATTGTTATTGGGTTTATCTATGAAATTAACATTAGCAGCTCGGGGTTGGGATTCGCCCCCTAATGGGACCTAAAACATAAGGGCGAAAAGTCGGTCTACATTAATACACCTTTGCCTAACCTAACATCACGCATACGCACAAGAACATGGTAGACGACAAAATGCGTTTTATTTTCAATAATTGTTACGTCAATACATGGTTTATGGTTTTGTCACTTCATCATCATCATCAGCCTATATTCGTCCACTGCTAGACATAGACCTCACCTAGTGAACGCCACTTATTTAAACACAATTATTATTTGAGATATTTTTTATTATTTAAACGTTGCCCCACGCTAGTATTTTCTCCTGAATCGTGGGTGCGTTTACAAACATAACTTTTCACATACACAAACGCCCAGACCCGGAACAACTACCGGCAGAACGTACAAATATTTGCTCCGTGCGGGGATCGAACCCGCAACCCGTGACGCACAAACCGATCGCTCAGCCACTGCGCCACTGAGTCGTCATTAGAAATTAGTCGTGTATTAGAAACAAATAAAAACATGAAACGCGATTTTGGAAAATATCTAGACAAAGTTTAAAGAAGAGGTCTAAACGAAGGGACATGATGCATAGATAGATTTTAGTGCTACACCAAAAAAGCTAAAGTCTCTCTATTATTATGTATTTATTTTACATTACACAATATAAATGAACCCTGATTAAATGTAGTTTTATTTCAATGTGTAATATTGAGTGAAAATATAATATATAAATATGTCTCAACATTAGTACATTAGTAGTAAGTATGAATACTTATCACAAAGGGTTAGTAACAATATTTGTTTACCTTATCAATACTATGACAAACTACTTGCAACAATAATAATAGATACATAACTAACAAAGATACTCAACATCAACAACTGTGTATTAGGGAAGACCCTATTTACTCAGATATCTAATAATAATAAATATTTTTGGACATTATTACACAGCAACATCTAGCTCCTAGATAAGCAACAAGGCTTGTGTTATGGATACTAGATGGTTGATATACTACATACATATACTTATTTTTTTGTAAATACATACATATTATACATAGATACATCCATGACTCGGTTACAAATGCTGATGGGATTCGAACCCGGGTCCCATAGCACAGCAGGCAGCGTTAACTACCACTGAGCTAAACGGCTCTGTTACATAGTTCAGGAGACTAGACCCTTCTTGTAATAAGACTTCACTTTTGTAATGTGAAATGTTTGGTTGCTAAATAAATATTATGTATTAGGCAATCATATCATATTGGGCATAGTATTATTCAAATATTTTTAATATTATATTATTTGAAATTTTAGTAGTGCATATGACCTAGATGCTAGTATCAAATTGAAAATAAGTATGTAATTTATAAATATGTGTATATAATACATAAAATGTAAAACAAATAATGTTATAAAGGTATATTATAATAATATGAATAGTGTTTTTCATTGTTATAAGAACTTATGTTTAGATATTCTTAGACACTACAAACATTTTGAAGTCTGTGCAGACTTTATTTTTTATTTTATTATATACCTAATATTTATATAAAATTCCTAAATTATTTATTACTTGTAGATAGGTACATGAATTCACATCATATTATTTCTTTCCACTTAGCATGTTGCATGTTGTTATTGTATTTAGTTTGGTTATTGCATGGTTAGTTAAGTGGTCTAATTACCTGCCAGATATACTGTCTTCATTTTTAGTCTATTAGAGCCTAGAAGAGTAGAAGAATTTTGTGTTTGATGTTAGACAAAGATATCATATTTACTATGCTTTCTTAGTTAAAAAAATAATAAATCAAAAAGATTCCTGTTTATATACTTACCAGCCTTATAATAGATCTCCAAAAACAGATAGAAAACTGTTAATGCTGTCCCTGAGACAAAGCCAACCATACCAAAGTCACCAATGTACTGCAATGCTTTCCTGGAGAAGTTGACATGTAGGGACTCTTTGAGGTAATGGCAATGGAGCATCAAAGCCAGTGAAGCATGTACTCCTGTAAAATAAGTAGTCATTATTATTTTGCATTACAGACTTATTTTTAGAAAGTATTACCTACCATTCAATATTTGGAATTCACGAATCTTAGTATGTATTCTATAGGAGCCAAGTTATAGAAGAATTTATAAGAAAAAGCATAAAATATTGTTCCAAGATTTGTAGGGATGAACCATGAAGCAACGGTGACAACATTTAATTGGTTTTCCTTGCGTGTACAAAGTTATTGAGTGTGAATTTCACTTCACTTACCAGATAATAGCGCCCACATTCCGGCTTCAATGTTTGCATAAACAATGCAAAAACATATAAATGCAGATATGCCTAAAAATGCGCCCAGGGCACTTAATACTATATGAATTTTTACTCGCAACATATTTGAGAATCTGATGCACTACTTGTATTTAAATTACTTATTTTTCAGGTCGAAAACAAAGAGATTGCATTTATTTACGACTGAGGATAGCAGCTGTAAAACTAGGTGTCAGCTGTCACTGTCATGCTAATGTCAAGTGTCATACACATTGCGTTCGGTTCGAATTTACACACTTGTTGATAGAGCTTATAGTTACAATTTGTTAATCAACTTGTTTTAAGTTTCAGTTATAGGTACATCATTTTAATCTCTATATTGGTATAATTACGATGTTTTTATTATTAAATAAATTCTAATGGCCTATCTGAAGTAATATGTATTGAGTAAGTTCCGGGTGCAAGGTATAATATATATAAGGTATATACGATGCTCTAATAAGACGAGTAGGTACTATCTCCTTTGCTCTTGTCAACAGGCATAAATCAATCTATCTCATTCTTATGTCACCAAAATGCTCTAATTCCTTACTCGGCTTTGGAAATACAATACAACACTCGTACGGGAGTTCGGGATATCGGGAAATTCGGGAATTGGGATCACGTCGGGAAGACTATGTGTTATTTTTATTTATTATACATGGAAACTATTTGACCAGCGTGATCCAGTCCAAAATTTGAAGTCAAAATATTGATGATAAGAATTTATAATCATCAAAATAATGTTCTTTTATTAACGCAATCCAAGCAAAAAAGGAGACGGAGTTTTGGTAACTTTATGTAGGCGGTTTATCACTAAATTTTACATATTTATTTTAAACCCCTTGGTTTCTTTATCTTTTAATAATCTAAAATTACAAAGTGCGATATGAGTCGTGTCAATCAAGCTCAGATGAAGAAGTTGCTGGACCTTTTAAGCGAGGCTGGGGTACTGGTCAATGGCAAAGTTATGTACACCAATACTAACAAACAGGCCTTTTGGAAGCGCATTGCTGTTCAACTAAATGCCATCGAGGGAGGTGTTTATAAGAACACCTGGAAATGGTGTAAAGTAAGATCTTTGTGTATAGACTTTAAAGTAGTGAATGTAGAGACCGTTTCCCGCCGAGAAGCTTTTATTTAGTATGCCTAAAATGCCTCTATATATCCTTATTTCTAAGTGGACAATTCTTTTTGATTAACCATTGTTTTAAAGGGATCAGTCAATCAAAACAAGAAACAAATAATTCATTTATTAATTTCTTTTCATTTTCAGATGTGGGCTGATTGGAAGAACAAAACAAAGAAAAAAGCCAGTATATTGTTGAATAGAAAAAACTATGGACCTATCGAACAGCCATCGCCTACATTCACCAATTTAGAACTTAGACTGTTGAAAATGATCAACTACCCAATGGATGATATTGATGAGACATTGCAACTAGAGATGGTAATTAAATATTGGTTGATTTATTATATTATCTCTAGGACTAGGTAGAGTGGATATTCATATATTATTTTATTTATAAAAGGAAAAACAAGCACAGCACATGGCATTCTGTAGTTTCCGCCTACCTCCGTAGGAAAAAGGTGTGAATGTATGTATGTATATGTATAAAATTAACATAGAATATGTAGGTCACTTAATGTGTTATTATGTGACCTACATCTTCTATGGACTTGCTGGCATTGTATAAAAATCTTTTTTTATGATACTAAAATACTCCTAAAGAAGTTTTTAAACAAAGCTTCACTTATTTTGGAAGAAAAAATTAAGGATAAGCCAGGTGGGTCAGAGGCATCTAACAAACATTTCTAGAGAACTCATGTGGTTGGTCACTGGCACTAAATGTGTTAAAGTGATAAGTTTACAGCCTCTTAAATCCACAGATCTAGGGTGGCAAATTAATGGCTGATCACTTCTGTTACTCTAACAATTTAAAAATCTAATCACTCATGATTTAAGTCAGTAGGTTAAGTGGAGTCTGGTGAAAATAATAGATATTTTTTTCCCCTCTGTATCTATCAACATTCTTTCTAGTTATATGACTACTTACTTTTAAAAGTTTCTATTTATATATACTTATTTGGTATTTAAAATGAAAAATAAATATCATTAATGAACTAATTGAAAAAAAAGTTGTTTTGATACCTATTTTTTTATTTTCATTTACAGGTGGTGAGCAAAGAAGAGGTACCAGACCCTAAAGATGATTTTCGGGTTGAATTCATGAATGAAGACTATGGTGATGGTGACATGGAATCTAAAGACAAAACAACTTCTGATGAGGATGATGAGAAAGCCTCAGATTGTTATGATAGACTAGATAGCAAATTCTGTGATGTAGATGATATTTTACAAGGTGAGATAGATATCTTTATATTACACTGTATTATTTTACAAAGCAAAAGATGAAACAAACAACAGAGTTCATAGCTAGGTATTGTAGTAATATAACTCTCTGTCAAACACCAGACTTTAGGGACAGTGTAAAGAGATTTTTTAGCTAATGACCAAGATTATCAATACTTACCTTGGATGCATGTTAAATAAATCCCAGTTGTTACCTATACTGAAAAAATTGTATCCTGTATAAAATATCAGTGATCCCCTAAATAAGGTTGTAAAGGTCAGTTTACATTCACTTAATGTAAAATAATATGTAATATGCACCTGCATCTGAGTAGATTGATGACCAATCATTTTGGAAAAAAAATGGTGGCTGATGACTATTAAAATTTTTTTTTATATGAATGGTATTTACTCCAAAAATCTTAAATTTGATATACATACAGTGATAGATACTAACATTTACTGACGATTTATTAATTCATTAATTTAACTAACTCTTGCATGGCAAAGAAGAATAATCTGTTAAGTCAATATAGAAGCCCAAATAGAGTATACTACAATTTTAAAGGCTACATTGTGTTTCTTAAGCATAATGAATTAACCATATGTAGTCAAATTAGGCAGTGCTTGTGTTTCGACTATCAGCACCAATTTCCCCAAATAGGTTATTATAGGTACCCATTTGTGAGATTTATATGTACTATTTTAAATGTATTTAATTTTTCTAGATAACAAATTAGAAGAACAGGAAGAAGAAGAATCATCAGAATATGACCAAAAATATAAATTAAGTCGTAAGTAATCATATTTTACTAAAACAGTAATATTAACGAGTATGCACACTAACACTAAATATAAAATTCTAAGTTTCAGACAAAGGGTTGAAAAAGAGAAAGGTATCATTAGAAGAATATAAAGTAAGAACAACATTAAAAATAGAAAAAGAAAGAGTACAGCAGAAAGGGGAAGAGTTAAGACTGAGAGCACTAGAGTTAAAGCTGAAAGGAGAAGAGTTAAGACTGAAAGAAATGGAGATGAACAAAATTAACTATTTGACCAGTATTGAGGAGGAGAAACTAAAATGTTTTAGAGATATATCATCATCATTGAAAGAGTAAGTTACTTTTAGAATAATCTTTTTGGAACTCACTTTTGATGCTATGCTCCAAGCTAAGATAACCATCTTAGCTTGGAGCATAGCATCAAAGTGAGTTCCAAAAAGATTTTCTGACACAAAAAAAGTGATGTGATTTTTTGTTAATTTTATCGCCATAAACGTTAATTGTACGATTTTAAAGTTTACCAAGCACCAATGTAATAAAATAACTCACAAAACTGTATTGAATGCGCAATAAGTTATATGCAATTTCTTAAATCCCGGGATTTAACCGTCATGTTTATGATTCCGGGATTAAGTAGAGGAGAGAGCGTTATTAAGTCTATGTTGCTCCTTCTTCGAACTTTAGGTAAATATACCCTACCTATTCCGATTCCTGCATCTGCTTCTCTAATTGAGAAGAATTAATTATTTCTTCAAACACTAATAAGAAATCTTAATCTCGGATGCTCTTAGTAGATGCTCTGTTAGAAAAAATACTACAATAATGCTTTGTTTATAAAGGAATTTATTTTTTCAGGTTATCAGAGAGAACCAGAAGTGCCGGTGGCGCTTTACGATATCATAATGCTCTTTAGTAATTGTTGAAATATATACAAAAAAATTTCATTGTTGTAAAGAAAACTAAATATTGTAATATGAATTTTATTATATTTCCAAGAAAATGAAAACATTTTTTTAATTATTCTCTTATCTTTAACAGAAAACAACCCAATTGCATATAGTCATTATTCATATAAAAACAGTGTTATTAAAAGTATAAACATTATTATGTTTTAACAATATTATAAAAAGTTTTTCTATATTGCACAACAAGTTACTTACATTGCCATCTTGTTTTCCAAATAGTTATAATTTTATTAAACTAAGGTAATTGAATTTAAGTGCACTCATTCATATCATAATAGAAGAAATCCAAATCTGGGTTCTCAATCCCTTTAAAAACTTCAACAAAAAAGAAACTTAAAATCGAACATTAGTTTTATTATTTTGAGTCGGTACTTAATGAACAAATAAAAATATATTTTTCATTGATCTGAATAAATGAAATCGAATTACCTAGTGCAAAGATATACATGGTAAAATCAGTTAAAATAACAAAATTCAGTGAGGGAGACAATCATTATCTCATTTTCTACCTTTACAGCATTTTGTTTTGACTTTGGAGTAACAATATAATTAAATCAATATTATGAGAACAAAATTGAATTGATTAATGGCTAATAAAAATCTTTCTAATTAAAATAAAAACATTCACCTCATGTTGAAACTTAAATCTGGGTAAATAGTAAAATAAAACATAGGTACTTACCGTAATATGACGTAAGTAACATTAGTATAATAAAGACCATACAAATAAGAATGTTTGTGTCTAGAGAAAATAAAACTTAAATTCATTATGAGCTACTAATATTTTTTTTCTTATTTTGCACATAGCTCCTACTTATTTTATAGGAGCTCCTACATATTTCTAGCTTATCATTTTGAATTCCCACATCGAATCCTGTTCAGGTCAGGTTACTCACAGAGTACCTAAACGCTAAACTAAAAAACTTCAAGAGTTAAATGTAAAAAAAAACTAATGTACACTAACATATTCATTTCATATTTTTTACGAAGTAACCAACGTTTATCGGTTAGTTATCGCACAAAAATTATCCAATACCATTATTTTGAGTTTATTCACTTGCAGTTTACAAGAAACTTTTTACTCCAGCACATTAGTAGTGAATTATTAAGTTGAAAATAATTTGAAAGGATATACCAATCTAAAAGAGGCCTAATAGTAATTATGATAATAAGTAGTATGATAGTATCTGCCATAATTTTTAAAAATACTTAAATGTTTGATGTTTCTATACAACTTGAAAATAATATTTTCTTATAAAAATTCTTATTGTTTATTAACTTGAAAGTTCATTTTTATTAGATTGATATTACCCTTTTAAATTATCCTTATATTTTAAGATGGCGTCTTTTACAAAAACTATATTCACAAAATCCATTCTCATAATGAAAGAATCCATTAAATAACAATTATTAATAATCACTAGAAAACGTCTTAAAATAATATTTCACGCTTTTAGTAGTTTTAAGTAATTTGGTTTCAGTTTACTTAATGTGATGGCATCAAGTTCTGATATCCTGTGGATGCGGAGGTGGCTCTTCATGTTGCCTCTCTGGGCATATCCTTGTCCACAAATAGGACATTTAAAAGGAGTTTCTCCAGTATGCAATCGCATGTGCTCCTTAAGGTAGTCTTCATGATAGAAGCAGGTATTACAAACAGAACACTCAGCAGGCCTTTGACCTGAAATCACAACACATTGTTTTTATTATTGCTAACCCAGTTGTAGATTTTACAAACTCAGGAAATGGAAAAATAAATGTCTTTCTTCTGACTCTTTTTATGATCAAGAATCTAATTGGTAAAAGTACCAATTACAGACACAGTTAAAAATATTTGACTGGGTCTGTCACAACATCATCATTTGGTTTCTTGCACCAATCCTAAAAAACTGCTTAACAGATTTGTATAAAATTTAGCATGTCCACACATATGCCACTTTTTATCTATGTACCATGTGAGCAAATCAGTGCCAGAGAAGAAAAAGAAGTGCATTAAATATATAACCGGCCAAGTGCGAGTCGGACTCGCGCACAAACGTATCCAAAGGGAGAGAAAATTAAAAAATGGCGATTGTTGTATGGGCCCTTAAATATTAATTTTATTTTGTATTTAGTATTTGTTAATATAGCGGCAACAGAAATACATAATTTGTGAAAATTCAACTGTCTAGCTATTGGGGTTCTTGAGATACAGCTTGGTGGCAGAGATACAGCTTGGTGGCGGACAGACAGACAGCTAAGTCTTAGTAATGGGGTCCCGTTTTTACCCTTTGGGTATGGAACCCTAAAAATGACAGTAGGTACTTTAGAGAGTTCAAAATATCCACTAAGATTATGGGATTGGGAAACAGCTCAATGCAGGTAGGGCACTGTATATTGGCAAAGAAAAAAAAAGTGAACTGACTTACCTGTGTGCACAGATCTCTCATGAATAACAATAGACTTTGCACATTTATATGTTTTATCACAGTATTTACAAGAATATATTTTCTTAGGCCGTGTAAGCTTTTCATGTACATTTCTAAAGTGAGAGGATAGCTCTCCTTTAAATGCAAATCCTAGGCCACATGATGAACAAATGAATTCTCTGTGAACATCATGTTTTCTTTTTATATGCCTGTTTAAATAATAATTTGAAACACAAACTCTTGGGCATTTGGGACATTTGACAGGATTTTTAAAATGAACTTTTTTCTTATGGATAGAAAGTTTGTCATTATTCCTAAATACATCTCCACAAAGGTCACATAGCTTTTCAGATTGTGGTGTCTTGACATTTGGTAATTTTATTTTAGTCTGTGGCCTTGGTTTTGTCTCTTTCTTGTTATTGCCTACTATTTTTTGTAATGTTGTTTGTCCAATTTTCATACTGAAATTTACAAGGTGATTTGGTTACCAATTGGAATCTAATAAATAACAGTTAAGGAAACGAATAATATATTCTCATAAGTTAGAGGTTCCAAATAGAACAACTCTAATAATAAATATATAATATTACCACCATTTGTCCCCATTCCATGCAAAATTTCCTTCTAATATAGAAGATGCAATCTTGTTAGTTCTGTTACGTGTTTGAATTTTGGTTTTGGCTTTTGATTCTTTCTTAATAGGTTCCTTTTTTACTTGCTTATTTATTTTTAATGGTAATGTATCCTCATAATCATCTAAACTGTCATGATAAGAGTCAACAGTTTCAGCCTTTATTTGTTTTATATCTATTTCTATTTCAGCACTAAGATCATTCTTTGTATAAGTGTAGTCTTCTTTTTTCACAAACAAATGCCCATTTTGTAATATTTTACAAGTCTCTCTAAATTTATTTATAAAATTATATAAAGTGTCTAATGTATTATTGCACATTGTACATATATGACGTGGTAATCCTGCAACATCTTCTATCTGAAATGATAGCTATTCTTATAAGTAAACAAAGTAAACTTTATGGCTTATGAAACAAGTAATTAACATTCTTAAATTCTTACCTTTTCGCATTGTAAACAGAAAGAAAGTTTAGAAAGTATATTATCTCCTATTTCTGGCTTCTCAAATATTGGAATGATGGCCCTATCATCTAGACATATTCTACACAGACTTGTTGAACTTATTTCCACCATAGTACAGATTCTAATAGGAATTAATTAGATAGAAAAAAGGCAACTCTCTATTTGATTCCCATTTTAAGAAACTGGAATATTTCCATTGTATTTACGTACTTCATATTAATTATTCAGGAAAAATATTATTTATTTTCATTCATAACTATATTGACATTTTATTTTTTGACATTTTCGGACAGTTAGTTGCTGTTTGGTGTTTGATTTGATTTGACTTAACACAACGTCATTGTTTGACGTTGCACTTATGAACTCAGTTTGCCATATGAAAAAAAAAATACAGTCGAATTGATAACCTCCTCCTTTTGGAAGTCGGTTAAAAATAAATATTGAATTGAGTCCACAACTAAAATAACAGACTTTGGTTTGGGCTAGTGAAATGAGTTATTTTACTGCCAAGCCTTTTAATTTAGTAAATCAACTTCATGGCAACCGTAAGTTCCAACACACTGTGTGACGCCCGGATCCGAGCAATACTGGGAATGTCACTTCAAGATTAAAATTAAACATAGGCCAGTTAAAAATATGATTATATTTGTGTATTAAGAATTCAAGCAGCGAAGTGAACTATATAAAACTATGTTGATCGACTAACATAGTTCACGGAACGAGATTTAATCAATCAGATCATTATAGTGAATAAATTAACCAAAGCTTTGATTTGGCCCTGTCTATCATTTTATTTTTATGAAATTTTCTTTAAACCTGAGAAATTGAAACAGTAATATGTTCACGCCTTTAACATATCGTGGTGCTTTACCATCCATAAAAAAACTCACAGAAATAAATCGCAAAAAAATATTTTTGCCAATACTTAAAACATTGAATGTTTTAGTGTCGAAGCAAAAGCAAGATACAATTACCAATAACTGATGAATGATATAGGTAATTTTGATATATTCATTTTTTTTATAATATAATGAAAATCTTTCGCTCGTGTAAAAACTTCTTTATTATTGAATCAGTAGAATATTTTATCTTTTGTAAAGACTTTAATATTTAATCAATTAGCCATTCCTTACATAAAATAATTTATCGTTAAGTGAATAATTCAAATTTAATAATTTACAAAAAAAATATTAATCGATTAAATTTATATTTTTCATGAGCGAGATCACAAGACCTTTCATAGACAATATTTTATCACTTGTCTTCTGTCATCAGGTGATTTAGGATTGGGAGTAAAAAAGTCCTGGAAAGGGATAAACGCCAAATATTTTCCTAAATCAATATGTCTGGAAAAGATAGATTAGCGATTTTCCCTTCTCGGGGGTAAGTTTTACTTAAAATACCGTTATTCCGTGTTACGTTAATTTAGAAATATCCCAACTTGTGGCGTCTGATTTGTCTTGGATTCACGATGTAATTTGTCCTGGTTTTAGTGCTCAGATGTTGATGAAGGCCCGTCTGGCAGGAGCACAGAAAGGCCATGGTCTTTTGAAGAAGAAGGCTGATGCCCTCCAAGTGAGGTTCCGTATGATCCTGGGCAAAATTATTGAGGTGAGTGATCGTAAATGGCTTTATCCTGATTATGTGTAGTTACAACCTATTTAAAAATGGGTCAAAATAACATAAGTATATTTAATATTTGCTCAATTTCTCTAAATTAGAAATAATATTGTATGAGGTAATAAGATTGAAGTGTATAACTACACACACACACACACACACACATACACACACAATAAGAGGCCATCTAAACACTCAAAATTACCCTACATTTATATAATATTTTCTGTTATAAAAATATGTAATTATCTATTTTGTGCATGCTAATTAATTTTGTGTTTTCTAAAGTTTCATTTCAAATGTCTTAAGTCTAGTTCAAGGTGTGACATTTTTTAAATATGATATTTTAATCTTTAATTTCCAGAGATATTATTATAATTATTAAAAGAAAAAAAAATTAAATCAATATAATTTTATTCCATTCACAGACAAAAACCCTTATGGGTGAAGTGATGAAAGAGGCTGCTTTCTCATTGGCCGAGGCTAAGTTCACAACAGGAGACTTCAACCAGGTGGTTTTACAGAATGTCACTAAGGCTCAAATCAAGATCCGCTCAAAGAAAGACAATGTTGCTGGTAGGTATAGGCAATCTTTTTTTACATTTTGAAACTATTTAAGACTTCATTGTAATACAAAATAATCTAGTTAACATAAAATTGTGACTTACAATTTTAGAAGTGTATGATAGTATTCTAGCTAGTTTGGTTTGATTGGAGTCAGCTGATTCTTTTATTGACAGTCAAGAAGTAACTGATTGCTTAAAATATACATCTAAAGAAAATATTTGGTGTGTTTTGGAAGAATAATTATAATAGTTACTAAATAAAAATTTTGGAAATAAATTTTAATTAATTTTACTTTGAATATTGGAAAATGTGTTTTCACTACCTACATATTTTCAAACACACTTAAAACAGTGATGAACAAACAGTATCAGTAATTTGAACTTATCAAGAAACTGATTTAGCAAGATTTTTCTACATGAGTTAAAGTAGGTACAGTTATTACGGCATACACAATGATTTACTGGGGAATTAATTAGTGCTGCAGTAGGTCAAGGTCATCATTTAAGGCTTCCTTAAAGTTATACCGGATCAAACTGGTTCTGTCAAAACTCTTTAATGAACTCATAATTCCAAAATATTTATATGAAAACTTATGTTTTTCATTCAAGGTGTAACACTCCCCATCTTCGAGTCTTACCAGGATGGGACTGACACATATGAGCTGGCTGGTTTGGCCCGAGGTGGTCAGCAGCTGACCAAGCTAAAGAAGAACTTCCAGAGTGCTGTAAAGCTGCTGGTGGAGTTGGCTTCTCTGCAGACATCATTTGTGACCCTGGATGAGGTCATCAAGGTCACAAACAGGCGTGTCAATGCTATTGAGCACGGTAAGTTAATTAAATTTGTGTTTTAAGTTTTAAATACATACTTCTACTCATTTCTTACAAGTAATGGATACTTTTATTTTTTAAGATTAATTTATGATGAAAATTCATTAGCCTAATGTTACTTATTAAAATTAATAATGAGCAATGTATATTGATCGTATTTATCAATTTGTAATGTGAGAGAGTAGTTGTCTACTGTTAAGATTTCTACAAGTGTGCCATGCAGTTATAACAAAACAGGTTTTCAAATGACAATGGCATTATTCTTAATAATTCTTGGAATTAACAAGCCCAAAACTGTTAATAGTATTCAAAAATATTTTAATTACGTGTGAAGTAATTGCAATAAAATAATAAGTAAATCAATAATAAGGAAAAGAAAAAAAAACTCACTTTATTTTTATTCCTTTTTTAAATTTGTGGTTATAATTCTGGTTGAAATTGAACCATAAAGTACAAAAAAGCTTTTTTTTTACTTTAGAAAAGAAATTCTGTATGCTCAAAAAAGGGTAACAAGATTTGTTTTCAAAAGAAATTAATATACACAAATATATTCCAGTCATCATCCCCCGATTGGAGCGTACCTTGGCTTATATTATTTCTGAGCTGGATGAGTTGGAACGTGAGGAGTTCTATCGGCTGAAGAAGATCCAGGACAAGAAGAAGATCCTCAAGCAGAAGGCTGAAGCAGTGAGTTGATGACTGACTTTTATTTGCTTATTTCAATTTGTTATGTTGTATGTTAGCTTACAAAGTTCTGTTAGAGTCAGTTGTTTTTCTAGTTGAAATCATTTCAATGGGCTCAATGTAAAATATTTACGAAAGCTTTAGGTTACTTCACTAAGGTATAGAGAAAGTGGTACATCATACTGAAATAGATCTTTGGCATCAAATTAGAAATGAAAAAAAAAAGTAAAACTGTACTTGAAATAGCTGAGGGGATAATTATATAGATAATAGGGATGGCTGCTGTGACAGTAAAGTTCTTGACTGCTGACCCTGCGTCAGAAAATGCGCACCTACCAGTCCAAACAAGAAGGTTAGATGACCTGGGAAAGGAAGCTGGGAGTTGTTGGATGATACATGTTTAAAGTCCTTGTGAAAAATTATGAAGCAGGCTTTTGCTAAGTAGATTTGACAATAAATGGATGTACATTTCCTAATAATTTCAAAACATGTTTGTTGATATTTAGTGACCAATTTGTGTAGGTATTGCATAACTTAGATTTCTCGGTTAGGTGTGACAAAGATTTCAATGTATTCTCTATCGAAATTGACAGGGACAATATTTAGAAATGTATAAATTAAATGTTAGGTCTAATTTCTATATTTACTTGTCTTTATAATTACTTTCGTGGGCTTAGGTTACATGAGCATATTTTTGAGTGTATTTTTTTGCGAATGCTCTTATTGTGGGTTTCTTTTTATTTACCTTTGGTTTAAGTCAGCATATGCTTAAATGTAATATTGTTAATTACAGCGTAAACAGGCGATGTTGTTGGCTGGCCAGGATGTACGCGACATCGCGAACTTGCTCGACGAGGGCGATGAAGACCTGCTGTTTTAAGGCGTACGCCGACCGCCATAGAAACTTATATACCTAGCCAGTTGTTAGTAGTGTGCAGTCAAGTCGGGCCCCCAATGTTCGAGCCAACATCTAAATCCAACACAAATGTTTGATCAATCGTTTTTCTGATCTTCCTCCAATAAGTTTCCAAACTTGACTGCATGGATTATAAATGATATTACAGTGTTCATTACGTTGTAAATACAGTATTGTTGTATCACTGTTAAAATGTACTATGTGCTGTTAAATTTATTCTATCTATCACCTCGTAATGCGGTTTAAAGCTAGATTTATGAATAATTCTAAAGATTGTTTGCTTAGGTGTTGTCGTATGTAAGCATTCCACCACATTTTGATTTTGTTTTATTTTTCAAAGCTTTTTTAAACGCTGTATGTAGCATAAAATCATTATAAGTACACCTATTAAGTATTTATGGTTTTTGAATTGTTGTTCGGTAACTTAACTAAATATATTTTAAGTAAGCAATCAATCATGTAAATACAAGTTTGTGAAGCGAAATATATTATTATTATTATTGATTCAGCGTTTTATTATTCGTTATTTTTTTGTACATTGAGTTAACTCAATAGGAGAATACGTCGATTGGACACAATCTCCCTTATGAGCCCATCATATAGAGACAGGGAAAAATTGTATATCCTTGGCTCTCCGATTAGTCGGTGTACGTAAGCTTTTAGCAATTACAGTTAACAAAATAATTGAGACGATATAAAGTAAATAACTGTTTATTTATTAGAGCTGTAAAAGCTCTTTTACATTATTACAGTAATTTGTGGAGAGGTATAAAAATCAGACAGACATAAGCAGAATTGACAATATTATTAAAATTAAAAATGCATAACTTGATACATTTTAAGATCCATACATAGATAGATAACCGTTATATCTTAGTTTGGACGTTACATAATGTACCGAGTAGCCAAAATCAAACACAAGATTAAGATATAGACTCGTAGATTCAAAAATGATACACAAAACGTACGTAAGCGAGACTAACGATTATTGGGAACGAGAAAATATTTATTGCCGCGTTTCTGTAATAGGCCGAAGTCTACCGCACACCTCATGATGGTACCTATCGATTTGCCTGTACGTTTTGGATCGTCCACAACTCTGTAATGTTTCTTCAGGAATCCAATCACTCTTCGAGAGGTTAGACCGTTTCTTGAAGGCAAGTTGTGGAACGCCCACAGCACTATAGCAGCAGGATTAGACTTACGAAGCCCCGACTTGATTCTGCTGTAAGTACGGCTATCACTTGCTATGTTCCGAGTCCGTTCCGGTTCCGAATATTCAGAGACAGACGAGCAGTACGAATTTGACGTCATACTGTTACAAGGCGAAACATACCTTGGGTGCTTCATTGTTGTGTAGCGATAGCCCATGATGAGACGTTGACACTGAACTTATTTTTTTGTACTTTTTATAATTTCTGAACCTAGAGCTCAATTGACTGTGGATTGTGAATGACGTGAATTACAGGTTATTTTTACGACTCATTAGTAGTTGTCATGCAGTCAATATTAACGTCACATAACTCTAAGCCATACAGAAAAATATATAATGAATTAAATTGTCCTTGTCATTATTCATTGAAAGAGGTCGGAGTCGGAGCTTGAAGAAATTAAGGCAGCGCGCATTGATGCTTAATCAATTAAAAGTATGTAGGCGTAGCTGGGTAAAAACTAGATTTCAGGGTTCTTTAAGGTACCAATAGATAGACGATAATAGTATTTTTTAGGATTATTTCGTTTTCTGTACGTCGCTCCGTGTGACGAAATACCTACTTGGACCAAACATTGATGGTGATAGCACCTAAGCGCAGACAGTATACCTACCTACTTAAACGTGAACACAAATAACACGTTTCTTTTACGATAATTTAAATCTTATCGGTTATCAAATTTCACGTCAAGTAAGATTAGGAATTGTTAATATTTTGGCCAACCTATCACATCATTTGACCTAAGAATGATTAGCTTATCAGTAGTTATCTTGATTATATATTTATGCGTTTTTTTCGGATCCCTTACAGTGTGCACAGATATGTTTTTTAAACCGCAATAAAATTCGTCAAAGTAGTAGTCGTATTTCGAGAACTAGGTAGTACCTAGGTACTAGTTCATCTTAAGCCTATCGTCATCATTATAAGCCTAAGCCTAATTTCAGAGGGGCTCAGTTAACTTCACGAGAACTACTTATTACTTACTACTACTGGATGTTTGTTACTCTTTCACGCAAAACCGCTAAACGGATTTGGATGGACCTTGGCATTCATAGTTTTTTAGTTTTACCTGGATTGTAGGCTACTTTTTATCTTCATACCATGCGGGAAAAGCCGCGAGTGGGATCTAGTACTTAAAATAGGTAGGTACCCACTATTCTACGAGCACGTTCTTCGTACGAGTTCGTATCGTTTCCAACACGTAAACAGCCTGTTTGAATATCACTAGTAAACAAGGACAATGTGCAGCACTCCCGAACGGAATGATCCTGCGAGCGACGGTGAAGGTAGACAGGAATAATAAGTAGGTGAATACGCAATTCTAATCATTTAACGCTGAGGAGGCGGAAGTCTAGTCCGAATATTTTATGTTCTAGTGTTAAGTAAGTTAAAAGGAAGCTGATAATGTAGAAGCATAATATAGTATTTTATTTCAATTAAGTAGAGCAATGTTACAGGAACTTATGAATTGTAAAAAACTATTGATTATGATTGAAATTAGACTACTTTTTACCGATTACATCGCGATACTATATAATCCCAACATTTCAAATATTTTAGGGTATACCTATTTACATGGTCACGGGTAGACTAAGGTGTTGGTTGCATTTAATTTTATCATCCGGTAGGTACTAAAAGATACTATTACTGCTGCTACTATTTTTGTTAATTATAATTATAAACATATCTATAAAATGTACTTAATTAAATAAATAATAAATAAATATTCTGCGACATTTCACACAGCACCATCTAGTCCCAAACTAAGCAGAGCTTGTACTATGGGTACTAGACAATGGATATAATACTTATATACTTTTTTTTTTTTTGTAAATACATACTTATAATACATATAAACACCCAGACGAACACAAACACTTATATTCATCACATAAATATTTGTGTCCCGTGGGAATCGAACCCACGACCTCGTGACCAGCAGTCCAATTATAATTATATTTATAAAAATATAACTACTTAGTTGTACGGTTCAAAGAAGAAGAGTTGGCAAACAACTCCATAGTGGTATATATTTTGTTAAACCAATAGATATTAAAAAGTTAATTGGTTTTGTTTTTAATTTATTGGCATACCAACGAGAGCATCAGCCACGGGTATAGGATAGTAATTTTAATGAGTTAGCCAAACTAGTCGCTATGTCTACAACAATAATCACAAATATGAATTTAGAAATGTGCTGAAACACCTATACAAAAACTGTTCCGAAATAACAAAAAGACAAAGTGAAACAATATAAATGAAATACATAAAACAGCCGATGTTCTTAGAACCGAGAATATCAACAATCACTGCTATAAAAATAGCCAACTGACAAAACTCGGCGAGTAATTAACGATTAGTTAAGCATCTAAATTATCTAATTCCCAACAGAGTGAGGTCCTCGCTCGGTCGGCCGACCGGTCGTACAACTGATCTCCCGAGTAGACGCGGCATCAGAGTCGGGCTACGAAAGGCACATATCCGGTAACCGGGGGTGAATTATTGCAACTTCATTTACTATGACGCTCGGGCGTATTTTGTGCGATGAATGTAGAACAGGCTTTTGTATTTTGTACCTACTATATGTGTACATTTATGTATATTGTTGTTTTAATAAATAGGTAAACAAATTAAAAAAATATCTGAAAGACCTAACCTAACACTTGTCCAAAAGAAATGTAGTTACTTAATTAACTTTAAATATATATAAAAATTTAGTTTTGAAGCCGTTACATTTATCATTAATATCAAATACTTAATTAGATAATAATTAAATTGATTGAATTCTGTGGCTAGGTCTAGTCTCAACATCATTATGGTTATCAAATCAACTCATTTGTGTTTGTGTACGTAACACAAATGTCAAAGCTAAGTCGGCCAATATTGAGCCAGTACTACGGCCTTTCCATTCCAATAAGTCTTTAATCTACGCTTCAACCTCTTCTCTATCGTCTACCGCTTGTATTGCATATTATATTAGAATTACATAATAAAGCTGTAATAGCCTAAGGCATGACTAGTGGACCGTCGAAGTCAAAGGTTTCGAGTTCGAACCCAAGGAACGCACCACTGACTTTTCGAAAGTTATTAGCGTAATTATCACATGCTCAAACGGTGAATGAAAACATCGCAAGGAAACCTACATGAAGACTGCCAACCCGTGAAGGTTAACGTGTTAGACTATAGCCTCTCCAGTCAAATGAGAGGAGACCCGTGCCCGGCAGTAAGACGAGAGAAGTTGATGATGATTATCTTATGTGCTCAGCGAAAAGGCTTTTTGCAAGTTTCTTTTGCAATTAAATGATACATTTCTCATTATTTACAGTTTAGTTAAATAGATGATAAGTACTCTTTCGGGCAAATAAAATAAAATGTTCGATCAAAGGATCGATCAAAATATCTTTGTTTCCTAACGGTATGGAAAATGATTAAATTCTATAAATGCTTTTAAATGAAAGAGACTTTACCGTCGTTTAGAAATTATGTCTAAGCGATGAGGAACGAAGAGCGATCATTAAACATTAAGATCCAAAGCGTAATCCTGCAAAATCATATAAATACTTAGTTTCGATAGCCGAGGCGACGCGGCGTCTGCCTGCATGCGTTTATCATTTATTATTTCATCCCCAAAACCTGTCCCCTGCCCACCTCTATGCTAACGTTAACTACCCTTAAAACCGGGTATTTTTAAATGAAGGTTCAATGTAACTATTGTGCTAAACTGTAGACGATGAACAGTTTTTGTAACGGCTAAATGAATTCTGTTTTAATATGTAGGTGTTCGTGTAAATATTCTGGGGTATACATACCTTTAATAATTTCTCCATATACATTGACCATTAGCATATTTTAACACTTTAGTTATTCAACGATACAGTGAAAATTTTTTTCAATGTAGTATACTTATTTTATAGTTACGCCTTGTCACGTAACAGGAGGCGTAGCATGCAATGCAGACAAGGGGTTATCTATCCCTTCGTCTACTTCGCATTTTATATGGGTAGAAAATGTCATTACTTGTCTAGTTACTTTATATTGACATAGCTGCCGGTGTAATTACACGGCACGTAATCATGCTTTGTCCATTAATGTAAACTTCACAAACAGATGACGCTGTTGGAAATAAGCACAGTAAACATCAAGTTTCACTGGCATTAATAAATCCGACGTGAAATATACCATCATCCCTGTATTCCCAGAAGAGTTTAGCAGAGGTAAACTGTTGAAAATACACATCATTACACTAGAAATGTCCATTAAATGGAAACAAATACAAACATAAACTGGCGCCTCGTACAAAGTTTTTTATTAGTAACGTGAATTTATTATAAACGAGTTTTAAATCCAAATCATATTCATAATACTAAAGAGCGAATATACTCTACACAAATTTATTACAGGGATGCTAGATTTTTAGTTTTATATGAAAAGTTTATATAATATAATATGTCAAAACTTCTGCCTTTCGGGATGACAGGCGTGTCGGTATGTATGTATATTATGTTTTGGGTGATAGAAACGCCTGGGGCCAATACTAACCCCCGGCCCAGCAGACGGGGGCACACTGCAGTATTGTCTGACGTAGGTATCTGAGATTGTTCCGTGTTAAACAGCAGAACAGTCCACTACAGTCTACAGATAAAATTACCTAGACCCAGTTTATGTGTTATTTTTTCGGTCTGGTGGACCGAAATAAACAACGGTTGAATAAGACTGGTAATTTTATTTCTGTTGTCTTGATCACCATTATCCAATTTCTGGGCAGGTCTCATCCACAATGAGAAGGTTAAGGTTGTAGTCCACACACTTGCCAAAATGCAGGTTGGCGGACTTTACGTGCCGTCGAGATAATTTCTGAGGTCGCAGATCGAATTGCAAATTTCCTGAAGTTATTTCCTTCATAACATGACTTATGACTTAGCACGACGTGGTCGTATCACTAGGCTATCAAAAGCTAAAAGTCTTTGGCTTAATAGAACTAAACGGAAACCAAGACGTGAATTCCGAACTAAAATTACCGTAAGTATTGAATCCTACTAATATTATAAACGCGAAAGTTTGTAAGTATGGATGGATGGATGGCGGTTTTTGCGTGAAAGAGTAACAAACATCAATATTTTGTCACCCTTTCACGCAAAAACCGCTTAACAGATTTGAAATTTAGCATACATATAGTTTATTACCTGGATTAAAATTTTATCTATATACCATGCGGGCAGCCGCGGGAGGCAGCTACTATTGAATAATCAAAAATTATTCATGATCAAATCGAAGGATTTGATAATGAATATATATAATTATATTTGATACAGATGTAGTAGTTCCGTTTAGACATTTTCATCTATAATATAACGGTATTTACCTATCGTAAGCGAATTACTGGAGTAACTCAGAATAGCTTCGAGGTGGAAAGTTTATATTTGCACAATAAAGTAGGTAGATATTTGCACACTCCGGGAATACTTTATGTACAAAATACGTAAGTTGGGATTTGTAAGTACCAGTTCTCGGAAATCGGTTAAATTCTCATGCTGTTAGGTATTGTATAATCGACGCAAAAACCTTTTTTTATTTCGGATGCGATCGAATATACCGATATTTCATACAGTTATTTCGCTGTAATCGGTTTAATAGAAGGATAATAAACCGGTTTTGCCGGTATTGTAGTTGGATGGACCTACGAGCCATTCTCCAACTATGTTTGGAGCGGATTCTACAATAGTTGCAGCTGAATATCAAAATTTTACACGAAGCATTTGCTTTCTAACCTTCACAACCCGATGACTGGGAGACTACACTTTTGATTACAATATTACCTGAAGTTATGATAATACATTGTAGATAATTTAAGTAGGTAATTTGTACGAGTATTTTTTACTTCAATGTATCCTTATCTCAATAGCCGATACTTTAAGTTGCCCTTTATCTGTAAATAGTTTTTAAATAAATTACTAGGCAATTACAAAAATACAAGTTGACTATGTTTCAAGAACAACCAAACATTAAAATAAAACTAAACGTCGCTCGGTATTAAATAATACCGTCACGGGCCACCCCGATGTAAAATCCGTGAAAAATAGTTTTGTTTCAATGTCTAACATTCGCGTAAGTGTCTAAACATTGTCATATTAAAAATAATTGTGCGTCCTTTTTACTTTCATACAATTGTGCGAAAGAGAGAGAACCCCCTACATTACTGTCTTTCTCCGCTAACAAAGTATACCCATGTTAAAATGCAGTTGTAGCGCCAAACAAACTCGGTGGAAAACAGCCGCCATTGCTCATAATTCTTAGTAAGTTTTTAAATTATAATGACTAAGAAATTGAAAGAGCGATTTTGTGTTATCTTTTCAGACGTGAACTAAGAAGTACTTAGATAATTAAAACTCATAAGTTAAGTTTCCATCATTCTCATCTCAATATCCATAATACTGTATATATGATTAAATGATACATTGATATAATTGTGAAGTGTTCTTATTTATTTAATAGATCCCGTCTATTACGAAGTAGGTGTAAGACATATAGGTAGATATATCTGGTCTTTTTGTATACTTATAACCAATATAACATTTTAAAATGTGTTTGATAATTAAAATTTACACGTAATTAAATTAACTTATAACCTCCATACTAGGTCGAGCCTGTCTCGTGGAAGCCTATGGCACTAAAGGTGTTACTGATACCGAACAATAAACGATTATGTGAACTTATGAATAACACCGTCACAGTTTAAAGTGTATATTAATTATCTATGCTCGGCTTGCATCTAAAAGTCAGATAGGCACACCCTTTTTTGTTTAAATATTAATCAACCTACTACTAAAGTACCTATGAGATTATTACGTAATACTTGATTGCTTTCATACGTAGGCATAAAGCAAGAATCGCAATCAATTAGGCATGGGCACGTATTCCATAAAATTGTGATGCCAGACTGCAATAGAAAATTCTAGACGCTCTGAATTCGTTTTAGGTAATGTTACCATTTTGTAAGAACTCTTACAGTAAAAGGGTTCGTTATTATTACCTAGAAATGGCGTAAAACTAGTCGTAAAGAGTAAACATTCAGCAACACGAGTAATGGTAAGGTTATAGCGAAAATGTCTCGTGAACGAAGATGTTTCGTGGTATAGGAATATTTTCAGTAGGTAGTGAGGGGGGCGGCGGTGGGGAAGCAGGGCCGCGGGGGGCGGGGACTGCGAGGGTGGATGTTTGGAGTGTTGTTCCCTGTAAACGTCAAGAGCGATCACCACCGGAATGAAATTGAAGATAGATTTGAGGTAAAACCGGAGTAAAAACCCGAAATAATCGGTAATGACCAGTTTTAGTCGGTTCACGTCAATTTTTCATAAATCTTGGTGCGAATGATACAAATGTGAGAAACACTAATAAATAAATAACTTGAGAAAATGTATCTTCTTTGTCTTTAGATTTATGATAATAACTTAACAATGATTTAGGTTAATGCTTTATAAATGATCTCACCGTATTATAGATTATAGATCCAAATGCACCAAAATGTATTAATTATTAGGTTAGAATTTAAAAAAAGCAAAGGTCGATCTTGACATATTGACAATTAGTCCTGCATATTTTAGGATGCCTGTCACATACAAGATCCACTACGCATAATAAAACACAATTCCGTAAAATGACAACCCTCAATTTTCTTTTTAAATATTCGAATTACGAATGTTACACTTTTTTGAGCGATGACGTCTTAAAAACGAATGTCCTTTGTAGTTTTGAAAGTCGAAAGCAAAAATCTCGTACTTTATTTTAAAAATGAATATGATGAGAATGTTGTGGAGTGTTATGCGACCTCCTTGCTTTGTTTATCAGAATTTTGGAGCTTATTTAATCTAATTGGACGGTATTGCGTAAAGCTAGATGTCCTCTGTTTTGATCTAAACTGCGACATTGATCTAGCGCTCTTAATCGCTTTTGGTGAGGTATTGGTTCTATGCCCACCTCAAGTAAAGTCATAAAGTTTTTTCTCAGAAGCTCTCAGTAGGACTTGAGTTTTAGATTTGTTCTCAATTAATAACAATCCCACTCCCAGTTACTACTACGTGGGATCTAAAAGAGTGCATCAATAGTCTTTCGTCTACCCGTTCAGGGTTACAGGCATAGGTAATGGTATGTAACTTTGCTTTGTTAACGGCATTGCTAACTCCTGAATAATTATGAATGCTCGTAAATATTTGTTACTTCTTGTTTATAGTCATTTTAAAATACTGCATATATGCAACCAAGATCTTCTGTATAAATGATCGTGTACCTACCTAGAGATAAAAAAACAAGAAAACAAGCATCGTCATCGCGAGTTGTTAGAAATATTGAATATACATACTTATGTAGGTGCTTAATTATAGTCAACGTCTTATAATATATTTAAAAACTTCCAAGAGCAAACCCAAATAATTTCCAAGAACATGGTAATGAATATGCAATTCATTGACCAAGGGCTAAATGCTCTTTGTATTCTGTAAAAGGTTTTATACAAATAAAAAGTATAACGAAAGTCTTGGCGCATTTCGTAGTTGGTTTGTATTTACGTTCATCTTCCAAATACCAATTAAACCGACTCCATTGTGGCTATATTAAGAAAATGTTGAAGTAAAGAATGTATTATCTAAACGTTTGAATATAATTATAGATAGTGTCGAATCGTTTTATTAATCTATATAATTTTCTTTGTATAAATGTAATAATGATAAAAAAAGTATTTTATGATATTCTTTTTTTAAATTACCTAGTAGGGTTATGTTGCATGTCCATTGCCAATAAAAAAAATATCTTTTAAATATGACGTTTCGATTGAAATAATTTTAACGGTAAAATAATATTCTTTCAGTACTTTTGAAAAAGTATAAATACCAAACGACCCCGCTTGTCGTTCCCCTAAGGTTTAGGCAGAGGTGTACTAATAAACTAATATACAACCACATTTCGTCGGTATAATTATCGGTCCTATCTAACAGGGGGCGAGCCTATTGCCGGTACAAACGGGCGCAAATGAAAATTTCGAGCTGCAACTGAGAATTTCATACAAAAATCCAGTAACACTTTGGTCGATGTATGAATCAAACCCAGAACCTCTTGTTGAGTAATAGCACTAACGACCACTAGACCAGGTAAAAACTTATCATTTTACTTATCGTCGACTAAGAGTTTATGTCACGTTTGGCCGACTTTTTATACGTATCAGAAAGAATAGGTGCCTAGCTGAAAATAATTCTCCGATTATCCGGATGAAATAAATAAGTTAGCATTCTCATGACGAGGGTTGATATGGGTGTACCCTTTACGTATATGAGTGTGTATGGGACAATTTATTTACTTACTTTTACTCGTTTTTTAAAACTTTGTGGGCACGCTAGGGATAAACGACTGTACTAAGATAAAAACAAGGCATGCGACTATCAATGTCCGCATAGGTAGATTTTTCTGTAACTTTACAATGTACTACGTTTGTCTAGCTATAGTTAGATAGTTCATCAATTTAAAGACGTTTTTCAGGTGGAGAATTATCTGATATTATCTACCTATTTAAAAATATTTTGTTAACACTGAGACATATAACCTACAGTATACGGATTAGTCATAAAATCTTAGAAACTTAAGTATATTAATGTGTCAATTCTTATAAGAAATTTTCTAACTCTTTCCTTTGTCTACATTAAAAAATATATTTAGGGAAATTTCCACGGGTTTGGGAAAAATATCCCCATGCGGTGGCACAGCAAACCACAGTGGGATAGTTCATAAAAGGTTAATATAATACCTAAGTAGTGTAAGTGCTATCCACTTTTTCCAAAAGCGATTGATCGTTGAGTGATCTATTGTATCAAGAAATTTCTGTAGTATGTAACAAACAATTTTGTGATGTGACGTCGAGTAGTGACGGTTTTTCTGCCAGGAAGCGTGGCCCCGGATTGGTATTGTACGAGGTGTTCGATAAATAGCGATAGGGTCGCCCCCTAGCCCCTATTCCGTAACGGACCCCAATTCTGTCCCTTAGTTGTGTGGTATAATATCTCTGTAAGTCGTTTGTCTTAGGTTAGACTGTAATTTTTATCCAAAGTCGACATAAACAAGTCTAATGACAAATACTTGTGTAAAATACTGACTTTCAGCCGTATCTGATGCAATTGAACGCCGTATCTAATATATTAAGGAACAGGCTAGCCCTGTTCCCTAATATATTATGTAATCATTAAGTGAGTGTTTTAATTATCGTTAAGATTATAACCGATTTCTTTTTATAGTTCTTCTTTGACTTATATTCTTGTTGACAGGTCTGTGAGATCGATGTCTGCCATAAGTCATTAGTTCTGCCTTGATGTGTTTCTAAGTGCATAAATAAATATTGGACAATAATTACTTGGAGGCATGTTATCTAAGCTCAGCGAATATTAAGAAAGTAGTGAGTTCGTATTGATTAAAAACTTCACACTGTAATTCTGAAATGTTGTGTAATCCGTGATTATTACATTTCAGTCTTTGTCTTCAGCTCGGCGGCTCCTTTATACGTCCCCTTACTTTATTCTACCTTGGACTTAATAATTACTTACCTTGGTATTTCTCTTTTTCTTGGACGTTATTAGTATTTTGTAATAATTCTGAGATTTCCTTGATGCGAATGGGATATTTTAGTTAGCTGTAGATAATTTCTGTTCGTTTAGTAAATAGTGCCCGTACTCCCAATTTCCGAGTGTTCAATAATTCATAAATCGCTCAGCTGTCGTCTGGGAAGTTACCTTATTTACAGAGAAAAGTGAATTATTGTTTTAATAAAATACAGAAGTTTAACATATTATGCCACTGTTTCCATAAGTAAAGTTTAGATATACAAACCGTTTGCGTTTAAAGGTGTTTAGGTCCCATGGCTTAGGAAGGTCTTGACAAAACGAGCTTCTCTAGTTTCAGTAATGTTCTCACTAAACATGGAGTTGACAGTCTTGAGCACAAAGTTGCTAAAAAAACAACTATGTACGCTTGGTTGTCAAGAATCTCATTTCAAGCTAAACGCAAGTCTCAACTGTAAGTTTAGCAGATGACCTAACCGATTGTGGCTAAGAAAAAGTTGCTAGTACTTATCTACCAAATGCAGTTGGTAAATCTTACTAAAATTGATTAACCTATTGGTAAATCTCACTAAAATTGAGTTAGCTATGATAACTCATAACTAAAAAAGGCCACTAAGGTAATATCAATTACCTTAACTATTCAGCTTCTTACTTTTGCTTCCGTCCACCGAGGTCAAGTTCCATGAAGTTTTTCTTGCCAGCAAACTAAGATAGAGAAAATTTGACAAAATTGTACTAACCCTCTTATGAAAAAAAAAAACAATTATTATGAATTATACAGCAAGACCTGTCGAAGATGCATCACTTTCATGGCAGTGTAGGAGAATGATTGGTAACAAGTGGGGGATATTTCCCTATAATTATACAAAATGGTGACCGGGCCAATCATCGGCTATTGTCTGGTGGTGTTGAATAAAGCAAATTCCTAGAAAACTAAACTCTTTTTCAAGAATTAGCAATACAAGCAAAAAACACCTTTTAAGAGGTGAACACTGAGTTCATTCACTGTGGGCTGTAGTTACTAGTCAATGTGCTGGGGAAAAGAAAAATATCTTCTACATTTAGAATTTTAGCAGACATGCGATAAGCACCGAGCTGGAATAAAAAATATAAACATATACCTAACTTTATTAGTAAAACGAAATAAGTAAACATATAAAAATGAGGTGCGAGCGTAAGATCTTTATGCAGGCACTGCTCATAAAAAACCACACCAATTCTCTTTACGTTAAATAGGAGCATTCAAAACAAATTCACAAAGATTACGAGATAACTTAACGTGAATCTCTACTGTCATAAAAAAGCAACACGTTCTTGGTCCAATGACAATACATTTTGTACCGTGTTCGTCGACGATGTTCAACACACGTCGCTTGTTGAGAAAATGAATCTGCGACTCGTTGCATGATCGGTTGGCGCACCGGTCGCCCAACTTGCCGCACCGCAGCATGGCTTCGTGGAAATATCTTGTAAGGGTTTTAAGTTAACTAATTTGTTTGATTATGTGAATTTCTGTTTCATTTTTGGATGTCTTGTACCGTGTAAAGTCTTACACGGTACAAGACATCCAAAATCGATCCAAAATTGATTCCACTGAGTCCAGTGGAATCAATTTTGTTAAGTTAATACGACATTGCATGTTTTTCTCTACTCCGAAGTTTACTACAGATGTAGTAGTGTATTATCCCCTGTAATTTTAAAGTCTAAATGTCTAGTCTATTGCCGTTTACTGGACACAAATCAAAACTCCGTGTATGTGTGTACTTATGAACCAATTCCTTATATGGCACTCTCGCTTCGGATCCGAATGTACTGCGACTGCATTAAGGCACGAATTATCTCAATATTTTCTGTTTTTTTTTATTTCCCTGGTATCGCAAATAAATATTAGGTAAACAAATGATTTATTCTGCCATTGGTAGTTCCCATGTAAATTGTACACGTTGGCTTTATCTCGCGTTATCTGTGAGGGCGATTTATCGCTGTTAGTATTCTTATCTGAATTATAATCGATAGTCACAATTTTAAGTACCTACATCCACATCTTAAGTTAAGAAAAGTGTACTTACGTAAATTAAACTAAGAGTTTTCTACAATTTATAGAAATCTTAATGTGATTTCATTCAAATTAGTCGAGGAATATTTAGTATTTACACAACCGCAATTATAGTTACTAAATCATTATAAAATTTATTAGGTTCTAAACTTAGAGTATTTCAATGTTAATAAAATGATATCTAATAATATATCATCAAAAAATGTTGTTACAAGAATTATCCCCTATGGTACCGTATTGTTCACGCTATCCGCTAATAGATGGCGCTAGGTGTTGAACGAGCGACGTGGCGCAACGCGTCCATTAAATTGTAAATCACTTTTGATACACTACAGTAGGTAGCGTGTGAATGTCACAAGTTTGTTTTCACTTGATTTTTTGTTCTTTTACCGCGATTTAACCTTTTAACTATCAAAGAATTTGAATACTTACATCGCTTGCGAAGTGTTTTTACGATACCAACATGTAACAACAAACAATATGGCGAACTTTGACATTGGCATTATCCATGTTTCACCGCCTTTTACAGGCCCAATGTGTAGCGACCCGTTGTATTTTTCATCGGTACGCGTACCAAATTATACTTTACAAAATAAAATATTTGATTTAAAAGTTGTCGAGTTAGTAACTTGGGTGTTAATTTGCCGTAATATTTCAAGCAGATTTCAGTTATTATCAGGTACAAGGTGGATCATACCATATCAACAATATAAAAATCGAGGGGTGCAGTGTATCGTCAGGATAAGCACAGCGACACAAATATTTTTAACCGATTTCTGAAATTGAGGTTATTACATCAAATAATATTATAATTGCTTACTTACTTAGAAGCTCCCTCCCTCCTCTCCTTCTTTTTCCGGTTACGCCTGTAAATAGGTGGAATAACATTGATAATGACAGTAACTTTACAAAATTAGTTGGTTTATTTAAGTTCATTCATATTCAAGTTACATTAATGTAACTAATACTAATAAATAAATATATCCAAACTAGACAAAGCGCTATCTAATTCCGTGCAAAACAACGAGGCTTGTGTTACGAATACTAGTTGGTTAAATCACTATATATATGGATTTATATATTTAATACTAGCTGCCTCCCGCGGCTTTGCCCGCATGGTATATAGCTAAAAAGTAGCCTATGTGTTAATCCCGGTAATAAACGATATGTATGCTAAATTTATTTCAAATCTGTTGAGCGATTTTGCGTTAAAGAGTAACAAACATCCATCCATACATACATCTACACTAATAAACTTTCGTGTTTATATATTAGTAGGATATAGCATAGGAGAATATATATTTGTAAATAGATATTATATACACACATTTGCCGTTTGCCGCGAGTTTAGATGTTTAGTTCTAGTATTCGTTGTCAGGATTCCAGAAAGCTTTGTTCGCCACTGGAATTAATTGTTAAGGTGATACGTGGTTGTTACTCAGGATTTTGTACAACGCCTGCTTGTTTTTGTTGACTTGAACCTCGAACCTTCTATCAGAGTGTGATAGTTAAGATATATATGTAAACTAGCAGCCATGAGCTAGCTACCTACATAGCACAATGTCCAGCTCCAGAGTCAAATTGTCAATAATCCATTCAAACATACACAGAATCGGTCCAGCGGTTTAGGAGGAATTCATTGCCGTACAGCTGTACAGAACAATTATTACATAAAGATAAGTTTAGTCGTATAACATTAATTTTCTCAGCATGTGGAGAGGAAATGTTTTATTCTTGACCGATTTCCCATGACCCAATATACCTACCTACTGTTATTATTAATGAAAGGGAATTTTATGACAGATGATAAATAATCTCTTCAGTGGCGGACTAAGGGGGGGGCGGTGGGGGCGGTCCGCCCCGGGCCCACACTGAGAGGGGGGCCCCGGTTTGGCACTCGAGTCGAAATTCGAGGTCTCTTTAAACTGTTTTAAAATTTTCGTATGTTAAGAGCATACCTTACCTATTACCATCGGACAACCAGGCAAACTGCAGTGGCGTAGCGTGCCTTGGCGAGGCCCCGTATAAAAATTGGTTAAGGGGCCCTTCGCACGTCGAGGGCCCCCATAGCCCGGGCCCCCCCTGTAATTGATACGGTAGCTACGTGCTTGGCAAACTGAAAAGCGGCACCGTTTCATGGTGGAAATTCCCGAAACCTGCACGAAGCGATCGGTTCCTCGAAATAACGAAAAATTGGGTAGTTTTTATTATTTTTTGCTTACGCACGTCGGGGGCCCCCTAAACCCGGGGGCCCCCTATAATTGATACGGCAGATACGGATATAGCTACGCCCCTGGCAAACTGAAAAGCGGCACCGTTTCATGGTGAAAATTCCCGAAAGCTGCACGAAGCGATCGGTTCCTCGAAATAATAAAAAAAATTGGTAGTTTTTATATTTTTTTGCTAACGCACGGGGGGGGGGGGGGGCGTAATCCGGGGGCCCCCTATAATTGATACAGCAGATACGGCGGTAGCTACGCCCCTGGCAAACTGAAAAGCGGCACCGTTTCATGGTGGAAACTCCCGAAAGCTGCACGAAGCGATCGGTTCCTCGAAATAATAAAAAAATTTGGTAGTTTTTATATTTTTTTGCTAACGCACGTCGGGGGCCCCCGTGGCCCGCGGGCCCCCTATAATTGATACGGCAGATAAGGCGGTAGCTAAGTCTCTGGCAAACTGAAAAGCGGCACCGTTTCATGGTGGAAATTCCCGAAAGCTGCACGAAGCGATCGGTTCCTCGAAATAATAAAAAAAATGGGTAGTTTTTTCGACCAAATCAACAAAGGGCCGAGGGATATTGGCACGGCCCGTGTAGAATATGTCCCCGTTAGTCTCATCTGCATAGAATGGATGCCGTCAATCGACACCATGGCGTCAACGACTGCTGTAACGTTTCTGTTAGACAAAAATCTGACAACCCAGTTGCATAATCCCTTTGGGAGCCCGTATGATGTCAACAATTTTTAATTTTTTTTTAAATGTAAGAGAAAATCCTAGTTTGTGGCACTAGGATTTTCTACTGTATCGTGAGTGCGTTTACAAACACAAATGTACACATGCACAAACGCCCAGACCCGGAACAACTACCTGTGGAACGTAAACCCGCACCGCAAACCGTGACGCACAAGCCGATCGCTCAGCCACTGCGCCACCGATTCGTCATGAAAGAAGACTGACTGCCAAAGCTTCACCGGTGTCAAGCGAAAGCCGTACTGACGGTCATTGATGAGTTTGTTGCCTTCTAGGTGTCTTAGAAGTTGGCGGGTAAGCACCTGCTCCATTACCTTAGAAAAAAGGGGAGTTATAGCGATAAGCCTGTGATTGGTAAAGCGATGGGTCTGATCAATCGGGCACTGGATGCACATTCGCAGTATTCCACGAAGACGGAACTCGCCTGCTGCTGTATAAAAGTGCGAAAACACGAGTTAGTACTGAACACAGCTCAGCAGTACAGTGCTTAAGCACTACTGCCATCCGGCCCATTTGACTTATTAACGTCTAGGAATCGGAGTTGCTGCCGGATCTCTCGCTATGCGTCTCCAGCATGGTGTTGTCACACCTTGAGATGGTAGGAGGTACTGCGTTTCCGTCGCCCAAAGTCGCGCACTATAGGCCGAGTTCACCATCTGGCTTCCAAACGAACAAAAGTTACCCTTGGCAGCCTTAGCAAGCCAAACAGCTCGTTTCCCAGAAGGATAGATACATAGCCGCATACCAATTCTGTCAATGAATTTGAATTTGGCAACGGCTATTGCTCTCTTACTGGATCTCGAGGTAGCATTCAGTTTGCATCGAAGACCTTGAGGTCCTGTCTAGCCCGAGCCGTGGTCTAAGTCTCAAATGCATTTTGCTTGAAAGTTCTAGCATCCCTATAAGGCTGGTTAAACCACGGTAGTTTTTTATTCCCCAGAACAGTCACTAGCGGGTTGGGGATGTAAAATTCCATACCCGCTATGATTGCTTCGGTTATCCAAATTCTCTTTCTAGGGATCTCGTAAAAATATGCTGTCAAAGAAACATTTTCTCTGACAGAAAATGTAGAACAACTGGTCCAGGGCCAGTTGTTCTACATTTTCTCTGACAGCTTTAATGGAATCATGATGAAACACTCCAGCGCGTTGCAGATAATCTTCTTAAAGTTTTTCCAACCTTTTGTATTAGTATTTCATCATGAGGGTGGAAACGGCTTTTTAACCTGGGATGATGTCTCCGAATCCATACTCAACATAATGTCCTTAGTATTCCCTAACGATTAGTCCTATATTAGTTATCAGTGGCGTTATGCGAACCCAAATTTTTGAAAACTGAAACTAATCAAAACTTATTTAAGATCGACCATGACTGAATACCGACTTTCCAGTTAAGGTAATTTTGTCCAGAGAAAGAAAAACAAAGTTGGTTTTGGATTTTGATGACGTAATTAATATAAACTAAATCCGGAAAACAGAATTTGAAATGAGTATAATTTTTATTTCTTGTCTAGTGCCATTGCTTGTCTTTCTTACCTCACATATTGATTAAAATTTGATTAATGCATTATGTTTAATTCGATAAATATTCAAAACTGGAGGGTGTCAGGGGGGGCCCAAAATTAGAGATCGCCCCGGGCCTCAAAAAGTCTTAGTCCGCCACTGAATCTCTTATAGTGGTAAGAGATTTACGAAAATACTTATTGTATGCGGTTTAGAAATCAGTCTCGGAGACTGCAATATTGCGATCTCCAATATTATTAGCTGGCGAAGTGAACAACTCAAGCGGCTGAATCCCCGGTAATCCTATCAGGGAAATTGGTATAACTGGCGGTTAGGAAAATATATATTCTTTTGTCTTGATTGTAAGCATCGATGGTTATTTTTGAACACTATATAGACTTATGTGTATGAATAATAAAGCTTGTTTTCGCATGCATACTTTTATCTATCTATTAGAACCTTAGGTTATTTACGCAGACGTATTCATATTTAAAAAAGTTCACCTTTATGTTTTAGACTCCCTGTTAAAGGAGGCGCGCACTTTTATCCTGACATTCATCCAAACTTCGAGCTTCTACATACAATAAAAAATCCATCCTTTGCTCTACCTGGGAACCGAAGTCTTCACGCAGTCGTGCTTACATCTTGAAACCATCGGAAAAGCTTTTGATTACTAATCATTCCCAATCATCATAAAAAAACTGTAGTGTTTTCAATAAGCCGATCAGCTGACGCGGGACGTTGACCCAGAAATCAATGAAGTGTTTAAAAAATAAATATTTGATCGTTCTATTATAATAATAGTATTTAATCGTCCTATTATAATAATAGTAGAAAATATTCGTACATATGTTACTGTTATGTTTCTGGCCGTTGGAATAATGTAGCTTATATCAACCTTAATTTGTCTGCAGGGGTTCGATCGACATCGGATAGTGACGTCACTCGCCATATTTCACAGAATTTATACGAACACTGAGAAAAATTGACACGTCACGGTATGGACGCCTCCACGGCGTTTAAGTATTTAAAGTGAACCTTATGTAATTAAATCGAGAACACCGTACAATGTACTTTATGTTATTAGAGATAAAGTCCAATATTTATTATAGGGTCGCCTGTGTCCCTTTCCAGCCAGGTAATAATAAAATAAGAGATTACATCTTTGCGTAAGCAACAATAGGGCTCCCTGTTATTTCACTAGGGTTGTAGCTACACGTGAAATTTTACCTTAACTCAAACTAGCAAGGTAGGATTTTCTTTGTAGATTAATAAATTTGATTATAACAAAGTTGGATTGGTGCGATAGGTAATCGGTTGTTTTAAAACCGTTTAACCAGTGCGAGCCACCTGTTAACTATGGCTCTGTTGCACTTTACATGTTAATGTCTATAATTAGAAGTGAAGATTCGTAAACTGTACCGGCAGTATCGTGATTGTTAACATGTTATAAATGTAATTTAATTGCGTATTGTACTATTCTTGGCTATAGTACTGAGCATTATGGAGGGTTTTTTGATAATAACAGTAGTTCCCGTTCTAGATAAATATGTAATATTTTGGCTCTATTTAAAAACCTGCTACGACATTATTTCCCAACTATCTATGCATTTATTAATATTATCCATTGCACAAGTTCTTTTTTTACCTATATGTTACATTGAATTCTTATATACTTATGGTGTTTGGGTTTATCAGTGTCCAGTATTATATATTTTTTAGTTTTTTTAACATAGGTCAGCGTTAGACTATATGTAGATATAAACTACCAGTTTCATTTCGTGAATACGTATGTGCACTGTTAAAACATTCAAATAATTAAATGGTAATAAAAACTTGGAATTAAAACTACAACAAAAGTTGTAATTAAAAAGCAACAAAAATCCCTTTTACATTCCTGCCATTCCAACCAGAGGGGTGGCAGGATCACCATGTTAGATGGCAGTGCTAATCCTTAGACCAGTGAATTTTATTAAAACTGTCGCCCAAAAAGTTTTTAATCAAAGCAAAAACGAAAGTAAATACTTAATAACTGTAGGTACTAAATTACCAAATCTTATAAGCTTAGTAATTCAAAACTGTGTCAGAATCTTAGACGGCCTTCGCTTTGTAAGCACTTGATTGTCTTGTTGAGATAATTTAGTCGGACAAAAACTTCTTTTGTATGAGTTATCTGAACATTTAATAGGTTAGACTAGGCTGCCTTGTAAATTCTCAACAATATTTTACTTGAGCCAGTAAAAAGGTAAAGGTTTACTAACAAATTAAGGTCTTTTCTAGGCCGCTTTTGTGGTATTTTATTCAGTTTTCGGCGTTTGAAATAAGGGGATGTATTTAGAAAAACTTATTCTCATACATACAGCCTAGGCCGCCCGCCGGCAACATCCACTCATAGGTCATACAAATATTTCTCCCGGACGGGGACCAGCAGTATGTAAGCTTGCACTTGTGTCATCTATTGCAATCACGTTTGCTTATATTTTATAATTTTTTTCTTCCCCATACAGCACGATCTTCATTTTTTTATGTTTAGTCATTAGAGTCGTCATCGTCACATACTTTACTTATTTTTTCAACGCTTTGTGAACTTACAATCTATTAACTGATAAATTATTAGGCCGCTAGGGTCATAAAGAGGAAATAAAATATTCCTTAATTAAATTATAGTTAGTTAGGTATTTACCTGTTTGATAAAACTAAATTCCATTATTAAAAATGTTTTAATTTGATACGATAGCGGTATATGGTCAAAATGTATTTCAATATATGTATTTTATATTTTAATTCTAGGTATTATGAGTGGTTTAAAATAGACAATTATCATTCTGTTTAAATTTTGGGTCCAATTAATATTTCCATTAAATAAATTCCAAGTATTATCCTGTTTAGATATGAAATGTATGTCTAAATATACATATTTTTATGTGAACACTATTTTCGGAATTACTCCTTCAGTTACAGTAGATTTGACCATTTAGTAGGTAAGTTATTATGGTAATTAAATTATCTCCAATTATCTTTTGAAAAATCAAAGCTTTTAGTTTTCAACACTAGATGGCGTAACCATCGCGCAATTGATTAGCGTAGAGTTCTATTACTACTATACTGTGTACATTATTAACGGAACAGTAAGAGTACAGTGTGACGTGCGAGTGGGTGTATTTCTACGTTTTTAAATTATGTTATCTATATATATAAAAGGAGAAGCTGACTGACTGACTGACTGACTGACTGACTGACTGACTGACTGACTGACTGACATATCCACGCAGGGCCTAAACTATAAGGGTTAGAAACTTGAAATTTTGCACAGGGATTCCTTTTATAACGTAGGGGAGCACTAAGAAAGGAATTTTGAAAATTCACCCCCTAAGTGGGTAAAACGGGGGTGTAAAGTTAGTATGTAACTTGGCTGTTTTTGAAGTTATTCAATTGAAATTCGGTTTGAAGGTTTTTCATTGAAAGTTATGAAACATGTGTAAAATATTTTTTCAAAAATCATCCTTTAGAGGGGTATAATGGGGGTGCAAAGTTAATATGAAATTTCTTTGATTTTCAATGAAACTTGGCGAGTGTAGTCTTTGTATGACGTAGGCATCCGATAAGAAAGGATTTTCCGAAATTTTGCCCAAAGGGGGGGGGGTGGTAGGGGGACCAAGTTTGTACGAGACAACGTGATTCCTTGGTCCAAGGGCCTAAACTATAAGGGTTAGAAACTTGAAATTTTGCACAGGGATTCCTTTTATAACGTAGGGGAGCACTAAGAAAGGAATTTTGAAAATTCACCCCCTAAGTGGGTAAAACGGGGGTGTAAGGTTAGTATGTAACTTGGCTGTTTTTGAAGTTATTCAATTGAAATTCGGTTTGAAGGTTTTTCATTGAAAGTTATGAAACACGTGTAAAATATTTTTTTAAAATCATCCTTTAAAGGGGTAAAATGAGGGTACAAAGTTAATATGAAATTTCTTTGATTTCAATGAAACTTGGCGAGTGTAGTCTTTGTATGACGTAGGCATCCGATGAAAAAGGATTTTCCGAAATTTTGCCCATAAGGGGGGGGGGGATAGGGGGACCAAGTTTGTACGAGACAACGTGATTCCTTGGTCCAATCTACTTCAAATTTTGCATAAACATTCTTTAACAGAATTGATGGAAGACGTATTTCGTATTTTATTGAAATTCCCTGACGGGATTAAAAAGAGATAGAGAATTATGTTGGAGGTGATATCAATACTCCTTAGTGCTTTTGATTTAAATTACTTTTTATTTTGACACATGCTTGAAAACTCAATCCGATTTTATTCAAAAGAGGTTGAACTCACATAAAACATTTTATACTCCTTAAAATTGGAATTTCTGTTTGTAATTTCATATATAAAAGTATAGATACGGTAATTACACAAAAAAATAATTTCTTTTTTTTTACTATAGGTGGAGGCTTGTAATTAGCTATTTGTTAATATTATATTGTTTATATAATCTTATATTATTCGTCTGTAAGCCTTCTTTAAAATAAAATAAATAAAATAAATAAAATAAATAAAATAAATAAAATAAATAAAATAAATAAAATAAATAAAATAAATAAAATAAATAAAATAAATAAAATAAATAAAATAAATAAAATAAATAAAATAAATAAAATAAATAAAATAAATAAAATAAATAAAATAAATAAAATAAATAAAATAAATAAAATAAATAAAATAAAATAAATAAAATAAATAAAATAAATAAAATAAATAAAATAAATAAAATAAATAAAATAAATAAAATAAATAAAATAAATAAAATAAATAAAATAAATAAAATAAATAAAATAAATAAAATAAATAAATAAAATGTTTGTCTGTCTCTCTCTTCGTTCCTTCTAATTGCTGCAACAGCTGGACCGATTTTGTAGCAACTTTCACCATCGTTATAAGGAGTACCTTAGGCTACTTTAATTTAAGAACAAGAAACGAATTAAAGTTCCGTATGACTTAAAAACGCGGGACCTGACCAATGCATTATAATGAATATGAACATTAAATTTTTCGTAAAATTTCACGCGGACGAAGTCGCGGGTAACAGCTAGTTTATACATATAGCTTGTTAAGCTTGTTTAAAACTTACATCAATAAAAGTTTAATAGTAGCATAGGTACTGCGGTATGTGTAATTTTAACCTTGAGTCCCCCTTTTAATCCTTAGTGATGGTTATATTATTCCATAGCTACCTTTGTGATGAATCTATAAGTTCACTGGACAAGGGGCAGTAATTATAATGAAAATATTAATTTAAGGTCATTTTGACCTACAGATCTTTACCAATGCGCTTAACAATAATTCTCACATTAGTCATTAGCCAAATTTGGACCAACAAGCCAAAAAAATTTGTGCCGCAAATTGTAACGCGCCCTTGTGGCCACTCAGTTACTGAACCAGTCACGTTGGTTGTCAACAAATTGCAAAGGCAGACGATAGCTGGCACAAGATATCAATATATTTTCTATTGCTTCTTTTATTATCTTTAGTACCCTGTATTACACGTAAAATGGAATATCCCAATAGTGCAGCCAGTTGACTGTGAATCCTAGTAGTTTGGTGCAGAGTTTGTATCGCCGCTTCTCCATCCCGGCAACACACTAGGAAGCGGTGAACGGCGGGTGTTTTTGGGGGCTGTCTTATTGTTGACGTTCAAAAGAAACCACCATAATTTTGCCTACGTGAATAAATTATATTTTTACTTTGACTTTGAAACTCCACAGTCTTCAGTTCAATGCAAAGGTACCACTGATTTTTTTAAGTTATGTGGGCATTTTATTAGATTATTAAACGGTGCAGAGACACTTCGTGAGGTGACTTCGATGCCTGAGAAGCTAGCGTAGTCTAATCTAATGTAAAATAAAATAATATAAAATAAAACCATGCCCATGAGAGATTTGGTGCCTTCACTGGGCGTTGAGAATATTCGAGTACTTAGTATAAGTATTCCAGTCTTACATGCGGTACGAATATACTGCAGATAGATTTATCAAAGTAATACATGTTTACATCTCTTTACCGATCCGTTGGTTATTAGATACGATATGTCATAATCTTCGACGATAAATGATATTTCTGACCGAATAAAACTAATTACTAGTACTTTAAATAATCCTAGTAGGCAATACAACGTGTGTAGTGGATGGAGTGGAGAAACCTGTCTGCCAAAATACATTTATTAGTAGTCTAAGCATAGGCTGATATATCTAGTTCTGATGGGTTAAACCGTTATGTGTAGTCAGCAAGTGATAGGTGTTACAGACTCTTAAGCTGAATTATTTTCTGACAGTACCTAAAGAAGTAGATAACGTCGTATAATTGTGTATTGTATACTACTTTTTAAGTTAATGGTACTAAATGGTTGATTTATAATTAGAGTTCTTAAGCTCGAACCGACTCAAAATAGATTCACATTCTGATTTCTTAGGCATACGCGAACATTAGAAATTTAAATAAAATTATGTATTTTTACGTCTAGACTGACCCGTCTCCCCTGTGACCACACTGCCGAAACCGCCGCGTTATAATCGGTAATAAAAAGCATTTTTATTACAAAAATATACTTATCAGTAAATACCAGTTGCGTTAACTCTACGGCTCTACCTAAGTACCTAATACACAACTGAGATATGAGATACTAAGTGAAAACGAAAATAGCTTATTTTTGATGACCTATTAAACGCGTCGACACAAGTTCGAACATTAACGAAATAAAAAAATAACTTAGAAACGGATACGTCCCAAGAATGCACGGCTATAGTGATGTGAGTCATCCCATCAGTGACCACCACGAAGTTCTGACATGACCCTCACTATTAGACCCCAAGACAAACGAATACCACCCTTATTACAAAGTTATAAAGACCTCCCGAAGTGTCAAAGTTCCCAAGTCTGTATAAAGACAAATACAATGTTTAGTATGCGGCCGCGAGAATCAATTTAGAGCGAGCTCGAAGGGAAAATCGGCTTTAATACAAAGTCATAGAGGTGACTTAGGTAAATACGTCTAAATAACTGGATGAAATATAAAATTGTACCATAACATAAGTTTAGACTACATTCCGACCGTAATGGTAAGCAGTGGCGTATTGTTCACAACGTGGCTTCTAAGCGTTTATAAATTAACAATTAGGCTTACAATAGTACTGGGCTACTTCACAGCTATAATTTCTAAACAAATTAAAGGCGTTTGGGATTTCTTCGGCGTGTAGAACACTCAAGAAAATGAACGAATTGTCTCAATTTGTTGATTACAAGACAACGCCGTTGGATATAAAATACAACTGCAATATTAACAAAATGAAATAAGTACAAAAATTTATATATTTTTCGTAAGCAGTGATAATGATGGTGTATACGATAGGTTACGTTTATAAATGAGATACATTATGGAAAGTCAGTGTTATGGTTATTAAATTAAGGTACATAATTATACTGTTTGATTTATCTATTTAATTGTAGATGAACTTTTTGGGCGTAGTGTATTGAACTCCTTTTGTTCTTATATAGATTATGTCCATAAAGCACATAATATTATTAATAAATTAGTCCACTCAATTTGTAGTTGGTTCGAAATCAAATACCGTTAGCTAAAAGGTAGTCTATTTTATCACATTTTTAATAACTCGCATTTTTGTTAGTTCAGCTAAGTTGTTTTTAATGTATTTTGTGGTTTATTTTATACTAGCTGCCTCCCTTCGGCTTGGCCCGCGGTGTATAGATAAAAATTAGCCTATGTGTAAATCCAGGTAATAAACTATATATATGCTCAATGTCATTCAAATCTGTTAAGCGGTTTTCTCGTGAAAGAGTAACAAACATCCATCCATCCATACTGACAAACTTTCGCGTTTATAATATTAATAGGATTAACTTTATGGTGAGCTGTTTTTAATGTGTAACTGTTAATACAAAATCTAATATATTCTAATTCAGAATTGTATAATCTTTTTGGAAGAATATCCTATAAACTGAATTCCAGAAAATATTTAATTAAACATCGTCAGCCATGAGTTCTTGTTGTGCCACTAGATGGCGTTACTTGGATACTATACATTGGGTTAGTTATAGACTAGAGTACTATGCAATGTGGTGGTGTTATCGTAATTACATTCAAAATATGTAACCAACGGTTTATTTCGTATAAATTGAATGATTATAGATGGAGGGTCTAAGCATTCTTTGATTAGTTCAAGTCGACTCTTCAGAGTTTTTAGTCGGCACTATGTACCATCTTTGTGTAGATAACAATTGTTTATCTAAAAAAAAGTTAGATAATACAGAATATGACTTTAAACATTATAAGTTTGCTTTTTCTTCTCAGTTACATAAAAATACACTATTATTTAATTGAATTGTACTGTTATCCGGTCATTACATATTACAGTGTATTACTTACGAAAACTAATCGATACAGGATACCGATATCGATTAGTTTTAGATTATGTAATGTATATCGAGTCAAAGCTAATATAACTAAGCAGCTGTTGAGTTGGGCGTGGCGGTATGATTCCACCATTCACGGTGTCATGGTTCACTCGACACAAAGGCTTTTATAATAACTTATACTTTTTTACGTCGGTGTTCCGAACTGAAGTTGGCCCAAATGAATTTACTGCTTGGTTCTTGGCCAATAACTGTGTTAGCCGCAACTTAATATAGAATATACACAGATAATAAAGTATAAATGAATATTGTGTAAAAAGGTTTTATTTGTTTAATAGAAGACATTATGATTTACGCATTTATCGAAATAAAAACCGTAAAACTTGCCATAAACAACTAGGCTCTATAAGCTCTAAAGAAATAGATCCCGTTTCTATCTCACAAGTCACTACAAATATATTTGTCTTATTTGTATATTTCTATAGAAAGTTAAAAGCCACTTCAGGAGTTAATAATATGAAATAAAACCTGAAGTTACTCTAGGATATATGTAGATAGCTAATCTACATAGTTTCTAGTAACTACAGGTACTGAGTACATAAATCGCAGTACACAGTGTTGTCCAGTACCGGATTAAGCTCACGCTCACGCTCATCTAATATGACCAGTGAACCACGCAGCGCTAGCTTTGCCCTAATTCCGTGTCACACCCAACAGTTAATTGAACGGCAAGACTTATTCGAATTTAATATCGAATAAAAAACGTGCTATATTGCACCCAGTAACGGTGTTAATCGTGTCCGTTTTACAAAATAACTAATACGCTATCTCTCACGCTTAATGCGCTTTTTTAATTGAAGTTTTTCAACTTTTTCATAATCTGCCTCCTGATTCGTTGGTCTAGTGGTTGTAAGTGCGACTACAGAGGAAAAGGTCTTAGGTAAGATTCCCAGGTCGAGCAGTGTTATTGACTTTATCTATGACATTCTCAGTAGCAGCTCGGAGTGTGGATTCGTGCCCGGTTGATGGCAATAAGCTATTAATTATTACATAGGACCTAAAACAGACCAGCGAAATATGGATACATAAGTACACCCCTGCGTAACCCTCCGGGGACGACAGGCGTGATGGTATGTAAGGTTTTTAATTTTTGGGAATTGAGTTTGTTGATAAACTCTGTTGAAACTTGTTTGTAACATGTTGGTTTTGATTACGAGACATAAGGTTTATTTATAAAAGAATATGATTAAAAGAATGCAAGCATTAATAAGTCATTAACCTTAATCATATCGTTAGCATTAGATGTAGTAAAAACACATAAACATACAAAAGTCTCCTTAAATATGTTACCACATAAATAAAATAATTGTATACATTTACTGAATTCCTAAACTTACACGAATATAAGACGTTAAAATAAACTACTTACTACGGATTTTATCGCAGTGATTATATTCCAAATGTGATGCGAAACGTCGGCATTGAATAATAGCAATATCCCGCGATAAAAATTTAAAAAGTAGTTTTATTATAAATTCTATACTTAGTTTATAAACAATACTGTAATTTGAAATCACAACGAATGGCTTCGATCGTGCTACTTTTATTAATCTAAATGGAACCGCAAAAGTTACCAAAACGGAACTTATGGACCGCGTATTAAAGGAACTATGGTCAAAGATACTTTTACATGTACCTATTCCTTTAGAACGCCTGAACCACCGCTGCAATTTCGACAAATACGGATCGTCATTTATCGATCACTACAAACGCCCCGTAGTGTTTTCATTTTCCTAGAGTGGGTTTAAGATTTATGCGTCGATTCAACAACAAGACTCATGTTTCTGTGTAGCTATTATTGAACCAGTGCGAGTGCCGGTTTCCACATTAACACGCTATAATACGCTCTTGAAAGATTCTCAACTACTTTCCACCGGGTTTTACAATGTAAGCGCTTCTTATGTGTCGCGTGTGGATGGACTGACAATTTGAGCAGGCCGTTACTACGAGTGTTGTCTTGACTAGATACGACCATGATAGCTAATCATGTTGTGATTATACTTGGTATTAAAATACCATGGATTTTTTCGGACTTTATAATAGCAATTAGGCCCGCTGCTTTTACACCAAAAAGTTTCAAAAGGATAAGAAATAAAAATTCATTTACTTATCTTCTCTACGTTCACTTGGTTACATTCTGAGACCCAAATAATTATCAGTGAAGTTACGCTGTCGCAATGATTAAGAAACTAGCACGCCTGGGGTTGTCGCTTTTAAAAAAATACCCGAATTTACAGTAAAGGTATATTTTTAGAACTTGAGCAAGATTACTAATGGGCAAGAATTATAAAAAGGATTACCTACTGCACCCACATACTATATGAAACCCATAGATATCGATATCCGTGATGAAACCTGTTTATATTAGTATTTGGAAAGGTATGGTAGTTTTCTTTAATAATTTTCTAGGCTTATATAGGCTACTAACAAGTTTTTAAATACTTTTTAAGTATTCGAACAAAAATAACAGTACAGTGCATATATGTATAAACAAGCAGTAAGGAGTATTACAAGAAAATAGTAATTCGTAATCACGGAATAATTAATAGTAGGTACTACGTAGAGAATGGACAATCTACGTCTCCCACGGTAGTCGTTTAGGTACCTCAGTAGCAGTTCTTCCCGCAGTTCAGATATAACTGACAGTAATGACAGTTGTGACAGTTGACAACTTCAGAGTTTATAGCGCGCAGATTAATTTAAAACAATAGCATTTTTTCCGTTACTTGTGCTGCAAGATTTGCTCGATGTTAAATTTCCTCGAATCGAACCCAATGTACTCAACAGTATTAGAAGATAATAAAAACTCTTCTTCTCTTGCCCATCACTGGAAGTGTCACGATACTTTGCAAACCATCAATGAGGCACATACAGTCGACACAATTGTTATAAATAGTTGCAGTGCAATATTTATTCTAGCATCGTTTGCCTATTCTTATGCTAATAGCTAGTTTGTGCATAACTAGCATTGTAAATAATACAAATAGTGCAATTAATTTACATATACCACACTCCGAGTTTCGCCCACGATTTATGTTGGATCGCATAATCGTATCAGGTACTTGCTTCGTTAGAAATTTAACAACCTTCAATTAAAGATTTTTACACTATATCTGGTAGAATTAAATTTTCGTTAGATAAGTTTACGCTTTTATTAAAGCTACACAATAAAAATAGTATTAATTGTCATTACTTTGAAAATTAAGTGCCCATTTCACGATGTCCTGACCTAATAATAATATAATTTGTATTAATATTATTGTCAAATTTTAAATTTATCCGAAGGTGAATCAAATATGTAGTTTATTATAATTATTATAAAATTATAAGTTTTTATAGCACTAGCATAAATAATGTCTGGAGTTTTGAGCAATTAATCAAATGATAGTTCTAGATAATAAAAAATCTATTCCATAATTAAACTTAAAAAAAGATACCAATTAACTACCAATTATTAAACTTAAATCTAAAAAAATTACGTTTACTTAATTTAAGAACGTTTGTATCGTCTATAAGTAACATTACATCAGAAAATAAAAAGCGCAATTTTAATGCTATTTGAGGCCTACGTAGAATATACGTAGAATATCTACGTAGGCCTTTCGTAGACGGCGACCTTGAATCGAAATGGTTTTGTAAGGGCAAAGATCTGACTACAAGTCTGTCAGTCATTTGTTCATTGCCCCTAAGTACGTGAACGATATTTTATATACAATCGGTGGGTACCTACTTTGTAGTTTCTAGTATTCTTGTGGCAGTGCAGAATTGATGACTTAATACTATGTCTATAAATACGTATTTTATGTTATAAATGGATAGATCAATATTCTTCATCGTTTTCGACCCTTAGCGGGGCTAATACCAGACTTTGGGAGCTTTCAGTTTGTAAATATATTTTTTTTTAAGTTGAAACGTCTATCTCTCCCAAATCAGAGGAGACCCGTGCACCAGCTTTGAGAGAATAATTGGGTTGATGATGTAAGTTGAAACAAATATATCTATCCGTGTGTGATCTCCGATAAATGTTTCTTTCTTTATAATGGTTAATGATTGTTGGTACGATATAAAAATATCGGTAGTAAATAGATATTATTTGCTTACTAAACATTATCCTGCTTTTTCTCAAACGTTGTATGTTGGCTGTCGCTTGGGGCTATATTTGTTTAGATAACAATATAAGCAAAATATTTTTACTAAGTGAAACACATTGACATTTGATACCATTTCCGTACGATTTCTGTTGGGGGGTTTAATCTTTAGTAAAATCTGTTCTGTTTTTTTTACTTTTTATGAAATAAACACACTTTTATTATTTTCATATTTTTGTTATTACATAAATTTAGCAATTTGTTAAGTTATGGAAAGCATCATGTTGTAACTGTATGCGTACTATGCGTATATGTCGGATCCCCGAAATTTTGATAATATACTGGAATCTATTATCAGAAGTAATTTTTTAATTAATTAGTATATTAAACTTAGTAAAATAAACACAGCAAAGGTCCCTTAATTATTTGCATATGTCAACTATTTTCTACCAATCGACATTTGAAAAAGGAATATAACTTTGACATTAACGCTTACTTAATTCACTTCCAAGTTTAAATATTAATACAATCAACTAGAATTTTATCGTTAAGGTATTTTACTCGTATTTATACTGAAGTAACTAGATTAGGCCAGCTTGATAAACTTATATGATTGACGAACTCGTCGTACCATCGCTACTACGGCTCAGCTTCGATTTTACGTATATGAAATTGTGAATTAACCATTCAACACAGGTACAGAATAATTAATAGGTACTGCACAGAACGGCCAGTCAGCCAATGCGGGGTTACTTCTCGAACATAGCAACACCGAATGGCCAGTATGTATCACGAACGCTATCATTACTTCAAACAACACGACCACTTGCAGTGTGACCAACAATCAAATGTTTGTCGTGACATTTTCACACACACACATTTTGTATACATACAGTATTCGAAACTTGGATGGTTATTAGTTATAGATTGGCGGCTAGGTGTTCGTGAGTTGGGCTTAGGCTTGGGGCCAACCTCCCTTTGACATTATTATGGCTCTTATAAAACCCCAGCCGTGCTACTGACACTTCTGACGAGCTCAATAGATGAATAACGAGTAACCTTTACGCGCAATTGGATAAAAAAATGTTCACCTAAGGTTGATAAATGTACTGGGTTTGTAATAACAAGTACTTAGTAATATTGATCATAGATATAGGTTGTATTACAATATCATTGTAGCAAAATTGTTATTGAAATAAAATTACTTTTCACGGTAAGTAGGTATATTATTTTTTCCCAATGTTTTAGATTCTTTACAGTGACAGTGGTCATGGGGAGACTATTGAGAATGAAAAAATTGCCAATATACCGCAATCAAATCCGTAAATAGTAGTTTTATTTTAAAGTTTACTATTTGCTTAAATGTAAGTTTATTTTTAATTAATACATATCATGAGGAGAATGGAGAGGGAATGAGTCACGATGTAAATTTTAAATCTATGTTATCTACTCCTCAAATCTTCTAATACTATATTGTATTCGGAAGTTTGGTCTTTTTGTTTGAACTGTAAAAACTATGTAGAATATTATTTAAATAGCGATATGTCATTTATCCATGTCATCCTTTATTTATTAACAAGCTAAAGTGTCACCCCTCGAGACCAGCTAGACGGGCATCTACCTATGTTATAAAATATTTAAACTCCTACGCGCTAAAACGTAACGAACTGTGATTAGGCCCCGGCTCTGACCTTTGTCTAAAGAACTTTGCAACAACAATATCTCGGCGAAAACTTTGCAATAATGAACATTGTAAATAAATCTTATGGCGGCTGCCCGCGAAACGATACTAATCAAGACTAAAGAAAAGTACTTGGCAGAATAGCGTTATGCCTGTGCCGCCCCGCCCGTACTCGCGCTGGAATACAGTAACGAGAGTATTTTTATAGCGCGTTTATTTTATGTAATCTGTGGGTGAATGAATGAATGAACGCCGCGGAATAATACCGGCTGGCTTAATGTTTTGTCAATGACGCTAGTGAGATTGAATAACAGCCAATATTGTTTTTATTTGTTCTTATCTGCAGTATATGAAAGGAACTGGGTTTAACTACTTAGGAGATGAATATTTTATATGGTGCAGTGAAATATTAGGTTGATTGTATAGTATTATTAGATGTATTGACTAAAAATTTGGAAACGATATTTTGTGACTATTCAGACGTTTATTACGTGGTAAATATTATAACGTCATTTTAGCTTGAGCTTGAGGGTTTGATTGCCGGTTCAGAGTTCATATTGGTGCCTGGTTAAACGACAAGTACAAGAAATAGGTAGATGGTAGATGGCCTATTGCTTCGCCGATACAGGCGGGGCGTGATGACACTGTAGGTTTTAATTTCCATCCCGAGTGTTTATAAACACATTATCATTTGACCCTGGATAAAATTGGATCTCCAGAGGATCTATATAGAGGATTTGACACACGGTGCGGAATCATGCCCCCATGCGTGTGTCAGTGACCTCGGTGCATGTACGGTGCACCACAGCCAACACTTAGATGTGGGGGACAACGTCGAAGAGATATTTAGAAACGGTTTTGTTGTGGGTGATCGGGTGCCCATCATTTGAGCTCTTTGAATCATTTTGATTCCCAGGACAGCTTAAGTATTAAATATTATGTCAGATTTTTTTTTGTAGAGTGTATAACTATGTTAATATAAAATTATATTAATTCTTTTCCCTCAAGAAACTAAATAATTATTATAGAATTGTAGAAACATTATTCATACAGACACACGACGTACATACCATCACACTTTAACGCCTGTCGTCCCCGAAGGGTTAGACAGAGGTGTACTAATATACCTACATTTCGCTGGCACGTTTTAGGTCCCATGTAATAGGGGGGCGAGCCTATTGCCATAATATGATAGAAATCAGTATGGCGGCTGTAGTACTTATACTTTTATACCTCTATATATTATTACCAGTTACTAGGCTATTTACATGAAAACTCGTATAAAAGTCCTTTCCTTTCAACAGTTTCAACCAATAAATTGTTAATACGCAGGAATGGATCCTCAGTAACGGAGTGTGTATTTAATTTGAAACAATATCCTTTACTTCAAGTTGAGCAATGTTGAATTAATTAATCTCTCTTATAATAACATTTCGTGCTCCAAACTTTCGTAAAAGGAAACGATGGCGACTTGGCGAGTACTAATCTTTTAAATAGAATTTAGATTTGAAATTATATTAAATAAAATATAAGTATAGATATATAGATACATAATGAGCCGTATATGTACTACTTTAAATAAATGTTTTTAAGTTAGTTGGCAGGTTCAGAATATATTATTAAGGTCAAAATCGTTTTTAGTACAATTTATATTATTATTCAATTTTTTTTTTTTATAAGTAAGATGCCTACATTCAGCAGTAGACATCAATTGGCTGATATGATGATGATGATGAAGACGTTTTTTAATAGCACTGAATTAAAATGCAAAAATCGACACTACAGTTTATTGAGAGTTTTAGACGATTCTAGATTTAATTAGCTACACAAATGCATGAAGACATTAATTGCACTAAACATGTTTAAATAATCAACAAAACCTATAAAGACAGATAGATAAAATATTAATCCACTTCGGTAACTTACGATACTGAAAATACGTTCAATACTAATATACATATAATTGCTTAACATAACAGAGCCGCCGAACTAGTAGGTTATAATAATTTAATAACAGAAAGATAGCTAGAAAAAGTTTAACAAGTTATAGAAAAATAATATAGTTATCTGTGGCGTCAATCAACTCAGCCTATCGCAGTCAACTGCCGGACAAGGCCTTTCAAAAGCGCTCATAACATGTGCGGCATGTCACATGTTAAATTCTTTATAATTTTACAAGGACATGGTCACAATATTCAATTCCCACTTACGGGCAAAAATGCGATAATCCATCCCGTATGTCCACCCTACTTATGGTTCTATGGGGGTATCGATTATTCCCCGCGCGCGCGTCCCCCGCGCTGCCGGCGCCCCGTGCCCCCCCTCGCAGATCTCACCTACGTACGAGGCATTCCCACTTATTTCCAAACTTACTTGCGAAAACTAGTGTTGGGTTTTTTGTAGTGCATAAACTGCTTGATAGCTTTTTCTCTATGTTAGATTTATATAATTATTTGTCGTATGACCGACTTAAAGGACATTAGCGCGATATTTAGGTTAATGTCAATTTAAAACGCGGATACTTATAAAGTTTAGACTTAGTAGGCATACTTATTGTGTTCTTAAATTGAAATTTGTTTATGGTTTTTTTTAATAATGCTGGTTGTCTCAAGGCAAAACTAACACATAATTATAAAAGTTCAATATATAAGGTTTTAACTATTATTTAAACAGGAACTTTTTTTAGTTATAACTATTCGAATCTAAAAATATTTTCCATAGGCTAAATATTATATATTTTAAGAGCTGTTAGATTTAAACAGCCCTTGTAACCAGCACGAGTGTAATAGTCGAACTAAATATAACATCTAGTGTGTCTATGATACTCGTAAATTAAAAAAATGATTTGTATTCTATTTTCAAATGGCCATAAATATAGGCGTGTCTATGACAAGGGTCGACACTCGAGGCGTGCAGACAGAATGACATGCCGCAGATAACAATATTATTTTTCTGTAATTTGTTTAACTTTGTAAAGCTCAAATTATCGAAAAAGATCTGGCTATTTGTCTGTTATTAAATTATTATAGCCTATGGTTCGACTGCTTTGTTATGTTAAGCAAATATGTATTTATATCAATGGACGTATTTTGACCATTACAAGTTATCCAAGTACATAATGACTTGGAATATCAATAAGCCCTATTTTAAACACGTTTAGTTCAATGATTATCTTAATGTATTTCTATAGGATGAAATATATTTTATAATTTCATTCGTTTAAATGAACTCTAGGAAATTTGCATTTCAATTAAAATTGCCAATAACAACGGGGTAATTAATTTAAAAAAGTATTAAAAAAGGTGAATGAAAAATAAAACCGGAATAAAATAATTTGTTCAGTCGCAGCTATAGCGGGTTTAGTTTCCCAGTAGTTTAAAAATGGAAGTGAATAAAAACGTATACAGTGCGTTTAAGGTTTTTAGGTTAGATTAAAATAACATTAGTCAATACTGTAATCTGTGTTGAAACATTAACAGCATGTAGAAATATGTTCGAAATTATTATTAGTATTATTAATGATTACTCAGGCAAACTCTTCCGTTTATTAGGGGTCGAAACTTACCCCTTGACGTAATTTAGTAAATCGGGGGACGCTGTTCGCACAGTGTTGACTTCGTTGCCATTTTTTAACTAAGACTATGTGTGAGATTATTGGCCAAAAACTCAAAGTTTAATTAATATTAAATAGTTCTTTGAGAACTTTATTATAGTGTTGTCTCTTTCACTTGCGTCTATAATGAATGAGACGACAAACTATTTGGGGGCTACATACAGCAGATTTTTTTTGGTGATTGTAAATCAATACATAATGCCAATTACGCGTTGATTTAGATTTACAATTTTATATGATAAGTTTGTAGTATCGAAACTTTTTGGTCTTATACTTAGTCGTACACTGATCCAGTAGTCAGTACCCACGTTATTTTGGCTCACTTGCGGGCTGCGGCAACGGCTGATCTTGCAAAAAACGGTAAAGAATAAGAAACTTTTCAATAGGTATACCTAATCATATTATGTGTATGAGCAACCTACGTAGTTATAGATACATGGAATACTTGTGGATATACATAGTAGCTCCAGTTTACGGAGAAGAAGTCATAGAAGGAAGAAGCAAAAAAAAAGCAATATGATGACGTATTCAATACTACTAGCAAGAAATTGATGTTGAGTGCTGTTAAAAGGATTAAGCTCCGACAGATTTAAGAAAAACTTTATTTGTGCGTCATTCCATCTCTGCCTACTCCTTCGTGGAATAAAGTATCACTGTATGGTGCGTAACTCTAAAATGTGTCACTAGATGGCGTTAGACATCAATTCATGTTGTTATGGTTGATTCAGTCTATCGCCATAATCGACACGAACATCCAAGTCGTGGGCAGAAGCTTATATTAATAATTGTCTGTCAATCAGTCTGTAGGTCAGAGGGCGAATACCTCGACTTCTAGAGACAAGACAAGGGCACTAGGTAAAGGTAGCAATCAGTTAATATATACTTACCTAGTGTAGATATTGATACTTACACCCTGTCTTTGAGTGTCTTTGAGCCTCTTTAGTCCAATCCTTCTTACATATGGAATTGTCCTGCCAATAATATTATTGTAACCTTTAACTATTGCTTTATGTTTAAAAACTAAAAAAAAAATATCTTTTGTAATAAATAGGTAGGTAATGCTTTTGTTCGTCATGAATATATTAAAATTATTAATTATTATTAGGTATTCAATAATAATTAATCTTTATAAATCTGCTTATTCAAGTGTTTGTATTTTCCTAGTACCACTTTAAGCAGCGATATACCATTATGTACAATTCCTATCTATCCTTCTAAAGCAATTTTTTTTTGCCTGGCGGTGTGACTTGTGAACTGAGATGTAAAAGGTCTTGAGTTCAATCCAGGTTATATACCACTGAGTTTTCGAGGTTATATGTTTATTTATCACATGCTCAAACGGTGAAGGAAAACATCGTGAGGGAACCATCATGGTGGTCTATAGCCTAATCCCTCTTAGGAAATCCAGTAGGATAGTAAAATGGGTCCATGATGATGATTGTTTCCTTTGTATAAGCTATTAGATACTTTATTGGTCGTCCTTAAAAAAAATTAAATATTCCCTTACTCCATACAAAACTCACTCAGTAAATCCACGTGTGACATCGGTATGCAAACCTTGTTTGCGTCAAAGGTATGGTTTTATCGGATACGTATGTTATATAAAAACATCAAGGGCGAATTTAATCATATTGCTTTGGAAGGTGTGCCGCGTACCTACTTATTCTGTAGCAATAAAGGCGCTTTTCCAACGGTAGTATTTTAAATTGTATGGCAATTGTTACAGTGATTGGCGATTTGGTGCAAGTAGTTGAGTGGTCAGTTATTCCACCACGGGCCGTGGGTTTCATCCCCTAATACTTTCTTTTTTTACCACGAAGGTAGCAAATAAGCTCACAGCCCGCCTGATGGTAATAAGTTACCGTAGCAAATAATAAGTTATCATAGACATTTGCAGAGGTGTCGTTCGCGCATTTCCTAACCCATAAAAGCCATAGCCAAGCACTCTCATACTCTTTTCGAAGTACCCCAAAAATTGAGGAGCGTCTTACAGGTAGTTTCAGGTCTGAGCGTTCGTGTATATAAGAATGCTAATTTGTAAGCGAATCTATGACGGACGTACACACGTACGGAGGTAATGTTTAAACATTTCACAAATTTACCTCAAATAAAAATCCCAAAAGCTCTAGTTTTGTTTAGCGCAGTTACTATTTGCATTGACCCGGTTCGTAACGTAGATACCTCTATTGAATAAGATGCTTGTTCTCATCTTGATAGTTATTTAATTTGAGAAAACTGTTTAATGAACCCCTGTTCTAAGAAGGTTTTAATTAAATATTCTTCAGGCATTAGGCCGGCTTGATTTTAACGAGTGTCTTAATATTTATAATGGATTGACTTCAAGTAAATACTATGAGATAAGTCAATCACTTCAAATCAGGCTAAACAATTCGTTGAGTTGAGAAAAAATGTTTTTTAATATTATAGTTTGTCGGGACTCTCACACACATTCTAAGGGTGCGTTGCACCCTTAGAATGTGTGTGAGAATAGACTAGAATAATAGTGACCGAAGTAAAAAAATAGATCGGTCTCTCTTTCTCCACAGGGTTTTAAAGCCTAGTCTTATTAAGGTCAGTTAATGGCAAAATCAGAAATTCTTGTAATTTTGAGTTAGGTCACTTTCATTCTAAAGGTGTGATATGTAGATTATGTGCGGTTCCACGCGGAAGAAAAAAGGCATAACAAGAATATCAACATCACAATTAAACGTCACTTCATGGTGACTTTTATTTAAAATGAGCTTATCCTCGTATCATCGCATTCGCAATAAGTTATAAAACATGGAAACGTTACAGTTTGTCCTTAACATTATACAGTACTTATGTACCTACCAAATAGGGATGTAGTTCCGGGGTTCAGCCGTTCAGGGACATCAGTAAGATAGGCTTTTGAAACCAATAAGTAACCAGTAAGGAGGATTTAATACGACGTATTTGAATATTCTTCTTAATTACACATATATTCGTGTACGTAGGTACTTATTTATGTATTCCATTAATAACGCCGTTTACTACGCTAAACCTATCCATCTGCATTAAGAAGAGCGTAAAAAAAAATCCAGCTTCTAATGTGTTGGTCAAATGTTTAGTGACAGTTTTCTTCCTTCTGGTCCATTCATGTATTTAATATACAGTATATTTACTAGACTTACTTACTATAGATATCTTATATTTAACATTGCCAGGTTACAAGCGTCATTTCATTAAAGTGTTGCTATTTTAAAGTAAAACATTCTCACAAAATCTCACTAGGTTACATGAGTATTTTACATTTCAACTTTCTTTGTTCGTACACACGTCGTGTTTATATCTCATATTAAACACGTTCATTTTATAAACGAACACATTTCACGAACAAAACATCATTTAAGTTATTTGATAGACATTCATTAAAACGGTGGTTCTTTAAAATTCTTTTGTATTAATTACAAAGGCTTAAAGCGAGCTAACGACTCTCGTCAGAGCGCGGGAGGGAATAAGAGAGTGGTTTATTTAATTACGTACAAAAATATCACTATGGAAATATGTTTTTATTATAAAGTAAAGCTACCGACATGTTTTATTTCGTGCAAAACACTCGGGATTATTCGTTCTCTCGCACAATGTTCAACTTGTCAGCTCGGCAGTCGGTCAACCAGTCTGCTTACCCTGCCCCCGCAAGTTCTACATCTACAGCTGTAACAAGACCTCCCACGCCCCTCGTAACTAGCGAAAAACGGTACTAGAAAGACGGAGCAGCAAGCAAATTTGGGGGTCTAGCTATTTATGTCGGTTGTAGAAACAACCCACCGTAAGATTTTACGAAAATTAACTTTAAGGGGCACTTCAATCTAAACCTTCAGGAGATTAGGGTTTTCACGTAAGCGTATACATTAGGCGCTTTTTGGTCAGTTATGTGGTTTCGCCTGTCTTTGTGTACGGTACCTAACGGGCATTCAATTGAATGGAATAGTTCGCTTCGACCAAATACGAAATAACGGCATTGTTTGGTTTGGAAACCTTATGATTTTCAATATTATTATGATTCCGACATCTCTGACCAATGTGTCGGATTTTGAACGGATGAATAATAAATGTATGTATATAGAATATATGTACATATTTACTCGATGCTGGTTTAAAACCTTCATTCTGCAAAGGTTTATTTAAAACTAGGTTGTAAAAGCAAGGTAAAGTGAGTTTTTAAATAATATTGTTTTGAGACAGCTCGTTCCCCCGATTCTTTGAGTTCTCAGTGATGTCGACGGAACACAATTCTTGTTATAACCTATTGTTGACGTCAGTAAGCCTGTCAAAAAATCTACCATCCGCTCAACTGATCCGAGTTCGAACAAACAGACAAAGGAATTTTTAAACAGCTGTATACGTTTTACTTACATTTTATTATACTCAAGTAAGTATACAAGTTAACGTAAGGTACTTATGCAAGTACCTTATTGGGGTTTTTATTGAAAACATACGTTGACTGCATCCCTAGACTAAGATCTCCTACTCTCACTGTCTGCGATCGATAACATCAACACTAATCGTATCAGAGTCGATGAAATTAATTATAGAAACACTGATTGTTATTAGATAGTCACTTTGTCTAAGGGTAACAAAAAATAGGGTATATAATTGTTTATCGACCCAGCAAGTCGTAAAACTTTGATAAGAGGAAAGGGTTAATGTCGTACAAAACGATAATATGTTTACTTGTCACTACATAAAGCGACTTGGATGACAATTAATGTAGTTGTATAGGATTTAATTCTACAAGTACCTGCGCTCCAAAACTATGTAATAAAACGGTATTAAACAATGTCCTTAATTAAGTTAATTTCTTATGGTCAAAGCTATTCTAGTGTCTGTAATTAGTGCTTGGACGCGTTAATATGTATTATAAATCTTAGATAAATAATTTCATAAGAGAATATCATTTTCTTAAAACCAGCTTTGTGTGAACAGGGCGTATCCTGTTGACCGTTGAGGAGTTTATTCCTCTGAAGCAGTTAAATCCTGGTGGCCTGCTGACCTATTTCTGGGTCAAGCTTACCATAAGAATGATTGGAACGTAGTCAAGTTAATTAAAAACTACTTTTTACGGATTTTATCGCGGTATGTTGATATTATATTATGAAGTATCTACCTATCTGCCGAACATTGGTTTCTAAATCATAGTATAGCCAATGTTTTATTTTAAACTCAACACAAACAAATACTTTTAAATTATATTTGTCGCCCTATTTTTAAATGAAAGCTTGTAGAAATAAAACGCGCATCAAAGAAAACTACAATGCAAATGAAGTATCTATAGAGCATTGATTTCTAAGACAGGAATATGTTATGTTTTATAATGCTTTAGCGTTGCATAAATAATCTAGGGTAATCACCCTAGATTATTTTTGTCGCGCTATTGTCAGATCGATTTACTCGTCTGGCAGAATTTTAAGTTTTAAAATGCGTACGTTGCGCCACAATCTGTACCGTCCAGTAGTGGTGCCATTCAAATTAGCTTAAGTAATCTATTCGAAATCGAATCGAATACTTTTATACACTAATAGTTTATAAAAAGGTATCTATGCGAACTAACTTAAATATCTCATTAATAAAGGGCGGATTTAACAGAAAATAAGGGCGAGGACAGTTGTTCAATATCGAGTAGGATTGATTGATCGATTATGGCCGAAAACTGAGTAATCCGGATGACCTTTATACGAGTTGACGGGGAAAAAAAAGTAAATACTTTCGTTTTCAACAGCGAACCATTACTTTTTGTAACAAGTACATGTTTTTTTTATAAAAAAGGGTACTTACCGAGGTTTTAAGCAGCACCTGTTTTTGTACAGATGTTGGTACGAGCAGGTAATGTAAGGAGTAGAGACCAAAGAGGGTTTAATGCATCAGTCTTACTTTGTGAGATGAAATATCTTGGTGTGGGATGTTAACGTACTTAATAATTTATTTGGGTAAATACGGATAAAATAAAAAGTTATTTTAGTGATAGATTTTATCATAACATACCATAGTATAAGAAGGATCCTAAAGGACACGAATCTTAAATGGTAACGGACAGTATTATGAAATGTTTGTCAGAGCCATAGCAATGACATACGCTATCGGCTGATACTTTGGTTTTGTATATATGATAAGCAAGATTGTTTTTGTATTAAATTAAGTTCAAAAAGGTATTATGTTATATATTGTTGAGAGAGTCTTAGAGTTAGATAGTTGGAGTTAGGTTAGACTTCAGATGCTATTAACACATTGATTCACAGTCAACTATGTATGTGTCTGCTGCTGAAATGAAATTCGTTGTTATTACCTCTAGACACTGACAATGCACTCTCTGGTGATCTTATAGATCTGATAAACAAAACAAATCTGGTAAGAATATTTGGTCCACATAATAGCAGTGGAGGATTTACCAGCCGGCTGAGTAGGCTGGAAATGGCCTAGGGCGGCAAATATTAGGGGGCGGCAAATTTAAAATTATAAGAGTAGTTAGTCATAAAGTTGTAACTTCATTGATAAAGAAATATGTAATTTATATAATTGTGTACTAGGGTTGAATAAGTCAATAGGGGCGGCACAATTGGAATACGTAGCCTATTGGAGACAAATATGTAAATCCGCCACTGCATAATAGGTATAGAGCATGTATTTCCTATTTACCCATTGGTACTTACACACGGTACAATCCACATATAATCTTCCGATCCTATTTTATACTGTTGCTACGTGGCTTGCAACGGTAAATATTTAAGTAGCGAGCAAGCGTTTGAATCTCGAACAGTCTCGATAAAGAAGTAAATTATGGGGAAAATGTGAGCGCTACATAGTAACAACATATAATACATACCTATAACATAAGACGTAACATATAATTACGCCCTAATCCTCAAAGGGTAAGGTAGAGGTGTACACCCACAGGTTGCAGACATGTTCTCAGGTCCTATGTAAGATAATTACGTGGACGAGGCAACGAGTCGTTCTGTGGCATATCCTTATTTACCCCAGACCTTTGTGCTTGCCATGAGTGTTTGTTTGTTGGTATTTACTTGCATTTATTTTATATTCTAATATGGAAACAGCAACATTTGATGTGATCAACATGAGCATTCATACCATATATGTATATAACTCTATGTATATATAGGGTATGTAGGGTAGGTATTTATCATAGCTTATACATATAACACTGATTGTCATGGGAATTGAATTCAAGATTTTATGCTCATAATTCGAGTTTGATACCACTAGGCCAATAATCATCAAGTATCATGTCTAAGGAGTATTTAAGCTCCCTTTAATTTTATATACTTTTAAAAACTGTGAACACTTGTATCGGAAACTGGATAAATATGTACTCACACTGATCGTAATAGTATTACTAACTATCTGACATTCGGCTGAAGGCTTCCGTAAAAATCTTAGAGCATGTGGAAACGTAGACTAAGCATTTAATTTATATCTACTAAAGATAGAATATGCTTTATTGTTATGCTTTTTATTTCTTTAATTATAACAGCATGATGCCACTTATTATTCACCATTTATTAAAATCAAGGACATAGTAACCACATAATAATAATACAATATACGATAAAACCATTAATTGTAGATCATAAGCTTAAAATGAACATTAAGTTAACATGCGGTTTTGAACCCTCGTATTTCCTTCATGTGCAGCTTGCATGAAGTTTTCTTAATAGGTGTTAAACTTACGGCTGATATTTAAGTAAAAAAAAAACAATAAGCTGACCAGACCGGGGACCAGGGGGCGTGTTTGTTTAACGAGCAGCATAAAGCGACCAAAGCACGTTGCACGTGGCATTCTGTAGTTTCTGGCTGCCTATAAGGCTCTCTAGAAAGTCTATAAGTATACGAAGGCAAAGATTATTGTATTTATGTATGTGTTACAGATTTTTAACACAAACGCGAATACTAGTTACAAAAAAAAATATTTAAGAACTTTTCACAACACTATAATGAATCCAAAGCGTCGGGATTAAATAATATCAATATACCGCGATAAAACCCGTAAAATGTACCTAGTTATATTTCATTATGTATGTGTTACAAACACATATATACTTATATGCGGTAATAATAATAATAATCTTTATTAGGAACATCTTACATGTGCGTCTTTCAGGTGAGACCCTGACCTCCAAACTAAAGTGTAAAATGCACTTTATGTGCCATCAATACACATTGGCGGTTATCGTGACGCTAAAACAATCAAAATGATTGAATCAAACTATGTAGCTTTATTTTCCATCTTGAACATTATACAAACATTTGCCCACTCTTGGGGTGGGCAAGTGTTTTTATAATGTTATAATATTCATTCTCTATCATTCTCAATAATATAAATCTATTACTAATTTAATGTAAGCTGTTGGCTAAGGTGAGGTATTCGGCCATAATAAAGTACGTAACATTATGGGGTATATGCATTGCACCTGTCCTGATGTCTATGGTGTGGTGGGGAGGAGTTATTGTCCCATCTGGCGCGAGGGTGCGGATAATAACAAACACCATAGGGCCCGGCGAACCGGAGGCAACTATTGAAACTAGAGGATATTTTTGTGGAGTATGGATTATTTGTTTTAAGATCAGGAAGTGATAGGATATATTCAATATTGGTAGGAGTAAAAATTGTTTGTGTAATCTTTGAGGATAAATTTCGTAATAATATTTAAAAATAGCTCCTCCTGATGAAACCCGTAATCTAAAATAAATTTTATGTAGATTTTTTAATTGGCTTTTTGTCGAAATGTATATCAATAACAGATTAGGTATGATCAGGGTATGCAAGGTCGATCTTCTGTTTCTCTCGGTCTTCTGTATCCGTATTCGTGGAAGCCGATTTTAGTTCCTCGGGCACCCTCGTCTATTGTTCGCTAATCTATAAACCTAGACAAGTAACAATCTGTCAGTGTCGATGTGTTTTGAAAGCTCTAAAATATATGCAATTGACATTTATCATGTGATCAAATAAACGTTACTTAGGTTAATATTTTTCATCAGTAGCTGGTTACCGATATTTTTAATGAAATCTACTACTTTCTAAAGGAGTTTTATTTTCCTTATCCTTTGCGAGAATATTTAAGTATAGTAAATGTGCTTATTTATGTACGAATTCGGAAAAGTTCTTTACTTTTAGTTTCCTATAATGTCGTGAAGTTCATGGTCATATAGTTCCAGCTTGCTCGTATGTTATTTGTTGATGTAGATAGGTTTGTAAGGGATACACATGTCATTGGTACAAAATGGTCTCATTCAACTTCAGGCCAATTTGATGTGCGACGATTCGATTAGCGCATTGACGATGAGTGAACTGCGAGGCGATTGCTATCTATAGCACGAGTTTAACCGTTTGTGAAAACACTTATTTGAGCAACGATAAAGCACATTAAATGATGTTGTACTACTACTTATACTCATGACGTAGGAGAAAATAGCGTGGGGTAACTATAAAACAAATTTTGGTAACAGGTTAATTAAGTATTTATTTGTTAAACTGAGTAAACACTTACATTATTGTGTAGTATATTTGGAATTATTTTAAATACCCAAAAAGAGTATAAAGCTTCAATGAATGCTGTATCGTAAGTTTAGTAATAGAACCAAAATTGTAATTTAGTTACCGTAATGCCTGGAAGTTTCTACAGGCCTTACTAATTATTATCATAACGACAGATAAAAGGAGTGGAGTAACATACCCGTAGCGCCGTGACTCCAATAAGCTGGGATCACGACCGGTATGTTACTTCCGTTGCCCCATCACCTGTCTCCCCAGGTAGCAGACACCTATGAGGATATCGGGAAAAGGAGGATGGAAAAGAGGATTGTACATATCCAAACTCCTTGTTGCTGCTAAGAATTTATTAGAAAAACCCGTTAACAATGCGAATCGGACCCAGTATCACACGCCCAGTAATCGATTGCCACATGTGACTCATTCGTCAACTCGCGCGCGCGAATCTCGCGAGCGCGCGCGAGTTGGCACCTTCCTATTTTACCTATTTTTTTTGTCGTTAACTCGCGCGCACTGTCAAAGTACAGTCAAATAAAAATGGATTGAAACCAAAAATCTTTAAATAACTTACTATTACCCGCGTCTTCGCCCACAGTGGCTGATTTGGAAGTACGTACGTTAGCTTCACCATTAACGAATTTATTTCTAAATTCTTAACTCATGTTGTTATTTTAACTTTTGATTTGTAATATTGTTCATTATTATTAGGGGAATAAGCAGCTTTATACTTTTTTTATATTATACAACTAGGTATCACAAAAACGATTATCATCAACCATATTAGCCTACTGCAGGTAGGTATACATTATATACCATCAAGAAAATCTCTCAAACATACAGGTTTCTTCACGATGTTATCTTTCACCGTTTGGAGCATGTGATAAATACACACATAACTTCCGAAAAGTCAGTGGTTTGTGTGTTTTTTGGGTTTTGGGTAGCACCACTAGCCTACTACAGCTCTTCTCATAAAAATAAGTTTTATTTTAAACTCAAATTGTGGTGTCTTATCCATTAAAAATAGGTACATATATTAAACGATTTAAAACATTTTTGTACTTGACTGTCCATAAATACGTCAAATTTTATTAGTAAGCGAGTTGACGACAAAAAAACAGGAAAGTCCAACTCGCGCGGACGCGCGAGTTTCACGCGCGCGAGTTGACGATTAAGTCCCACATGTAGACTAACGAGGTAGTTATCGATACGTGTAGGTAGGTGCATAATCACCTATTTAATCACCATATTTAAACTGTAGAATTTCAACGGTTTTATATATGTATGTATGTCTCATTATAAGAAAAGGATATTATTATAGTGAGAATACAGGTTTATATTCACATTTGACCGGTCAAAATAATAATGGAACCGGGCTTAAAGCGACACTGTTCGAAGCTCCGTTTAAGTTAACATATATATCAAAAGCTATGGTAAAAAAACAAAGCCTTAAAAAGTTCCCAGTACAAAGTACCTACTGAGTAGCAGCTGGCACGTCGGCGCGCGCGCATTTAGGTACCAAGCAGGCAGAACAGAAGGTCCGCGGCTATATAGGCTGATTTATCAATATCGTTAGATAGTGGTTTATATAGTTCATGTCTACTTACTTACTAATAATTTACTTTCTTCTTACTGTGTCCATGGTAAACTGCCTATCAATTTAATTAGTTTACAACGCTGGGCAGAGATGTACGAGTCCCTTAACGACTAAACTGTGACGTAATAGTAATCTACTCCAATAGGAATTTTAATGAATATTTCCGATATTTGTGAAATTCTCACTACATAAAACTATTTATTCATGGATACATTTCTGAACCAACATTGTTGAAAACTTTTCAGGAAATAACTATATCACATAATATATGTAATAATACATAATATATATAACTATAGCACATTAGTTTATACAATACAATAGCAAAATTACAGACGGTCGATGAGTAGATCTCATTAGCTTTAGTTGACGGTAACGAATGGGCCTTCTATATTGTATCCTAGCGTATGTTTTTTCTCTGGAGCGCGGGGCGAGGTGAGTGACCGCCGTCGGATGCGCCGGCGACCCCGCGCGCGCCCGATTTCCGCCCAATTCCGCACTGTGCGCCCACCCTTAACGATCTAACACAAGTTGATACCACCACGTGTTTGCTCTAACACTTTGTCTCTAGCCAGCTTTGTAATAGTCACATTTTAAATTTTAATTAGGTTGGGTCGTAAAAATATGTAGATACTTAATGCTTTGTGGCAGGATATTAATTATGAGTTACAAAGGTGTCAATTTAGCGAAAGAGGGGTTATGTGGTCGTATACCGGTCAGGTACGACTATGTTGTGGTTAGTGTTATCTAAATTCAATCATGGATCACTGGTTGCTTTCCTTTCACCCCTCCTGTGGTCATAGCTATATTGATTTGATCCAACTCGGTGCACAAGTAAAAAACGAGAGACAACCAAACGATATTATTATCAAAATTGTGACGTAATCAGTCCCAAATGTGCGTCCGCTTCCGTTTTGCAGGAAAGAGACAATAGATGTATGTGTCTTACTCTATGTTAAGCAAAGATGTTAAGATTGGTATTATGTAAGATTTTATGAGTTTTGCTAACCAGCCGTCGCGTTGTTCAGATTATTATTTATCAATTAGTATAAATTGTACATATGTTAATATAGTAATAATAATGTAATAGTAGTAATGTAAAAAAATCTTAATCCTGTATTGGAAGTCTGCATTCGTTTGTCCGTGCAAGCCTTAAGTTCTTTAATTTAAGATAACCAGACTTAATATCTAATTACTGTGTTGTCAATAGTTAAAACCCTTAAAATACTATCAAAAGCATCTTTATTACTCGACAAATCGTAAAAAAGAATATTGTACACAAAAAACCCTCTTTTTAATAAAACAAGATAATATAAACATGACTAAAACGCCAATTGGTTCCAAAGTTAGGCCAACTTGTAAACGCCATGTTCGAACAGTCGCTCAACAAATCGTGAGGATTATAGTAGTACAAGGTTTATTAGAAGATAACTTAGGTACAGCTTTGGAACTCGCTGTAAATTGATTGAGTTATGGCCTAATACTCAAACGTTACTCAATTTTAAGTAACCTTCAGATAATAGTGCTACGTCTTTCTACCTACCAAGTGAATGAAACAGTGCTAGGCCTACCCAAAATGGAATAGCGTTTGAATATTCGGTCATTAGTTTGAGAGGGAAGTTACGATAAATTACTATGTATTAATAATCCAGAACTAGAGTAGTACCTAGTTCTGTATTATTAAGGTTATAGATGGCAGTTCAATAAGTTTGTTATATTAATATATGAAATTAATATTAATTATTTTTTTATTCATTTTTTTTTACGTCGCTTTTTTCTGAATTACTATGACAATTTGCGAGCATACTTAGTCTTTTAACACAATACATATTTTACTTTTTTTTAAATAGTTAAGTAAGATTCATAGCCTATAGCATGGTATGCAATTAGGTAATCGATATTAATCTTAATATCTGTTTAGTAATGTCTCTCTTTATTTGACATTGGGTTTAGAAAATACAATGCAATAGATATGACTTTCTTTCACTAAGTTAAGCTTAATAAATATAAACCGTCAAACATAGATTGTAAGCATTTGGTCTGTGATATTGTATAACATTTTTATTTACATAAATGCTGACATAATACACGAACGTCCTTGAACATAAGTTAGTATCTAATTACATCAAACACTCCTCTGTGTAAATAACATTCTTCATTTTGTATAAACACTGAATCATGAAGGCAATTTTACTTAGGCAATAGGATTTATCTTAGGATACAGAAATTATTTGTAACTGTCTCAAGTCATAGGTCCTCGAGTTTAAAGCGAAGGCGTCTGACATTTCGAAATGATGTAGGTACGTATTATTGGTATTTCTATAAATAGGTGAACACAAAACCTTTCCTACCTCTCTCTAGGTACCTTTCCTCTAACCGTTTTTTGTTTAGTAGCTACTGAGCTAAACTAAGCAATATAAACGATTTAGAAATAGTGTTATAGTCGAATTTTGAATACTTGGTGACCCACTAATAAAATTAATTAATTAATTATTAATATTATTATCCCTTGGTTAAACGGTGTAACACATCGTAAGAGACATGGATACCCGGGATTGTAGACTTGAGCATATTGTCTCTCATAGGGTTTGTAGAGACTAAAGATAAGATTAAAAGCATCCTTCTCACTACTATGTTGCCGTGCCCTGTTCAGGGTCTATCATGTACCCTTTATGATAGGTATTGTAACATATAACGTAATTATGAAGAACAATAATGATATTTAGTATTCTATCTAAGACAAGATCCGTGATAGGAAAAGCGTTAATGAAATGAAAAGTAAAAGATAGTTGCACGGCAAAAAATAATACTTACCTATTTATAGTTGTACTCATAACGTCTTTGAATAATGTAGGTATACCACTTATTACATACATCTATATTTAATATCACGCGATGTTAAAAATAAACATCGCTTTTGTTAATTAGCGTTAGTTATCATCAAATTTCTGCGTCGTCTCACGCATAAGCGATAAACCAGTGGAATTATTATGGCTTTTGTTACTATTGGAATTTGTGATGTATGTATACACGTATTTTACTTATCAACATTAATAGCCAAATGCCAAAACGCTACTCCATTTTAAGTAGACTTTAAATACGTACTTAAATTTGAGTATTTGATCATAATAGAGGTAAATTAAGAAACGAGGTCAGGGTTGGATTTAAAGGAATCATAAAAATGTCATCCAAATTCTACTGTGACCTTGTATTCAGTAGCAAAATACACTAAAGTAACTTTAATCCCTCGCTTTTATTCACGAAAACGTTAAACTTTTACAACTGTCTTTATATTAGACTATGCTGCTGAAAAAAACAAACAAGTGGACCTATTTGTTATGATTTAAAATGCTCTAGCCTTTTCTCTTGTTTAATGTTAGAAAAGGACGGTGAGAATTATTTTGTTAAAGGTGGGTCTACGTTTTAATAATGTTCATTGAAGCCATTATCTGACAATACAGAAACAATATAAAACGCTTTCATTATTATATTACCTCGTAGATGTCGCTTATACAGATAACAATAACAATATTTCAAACAACGCGTTATCCAACTATCTTTCATACAAAAAACATATCGCGAACAAAAGTGGTTTGAAAATCAACATGATACAAAGCAAAGCGAGTAGTAACGACCTATATACAAATACCGTAAGTCCATTTAAGGCGATACGTTGGTATATTTTCATTTATTATCCATTGGTTCTTGTGCACACAAACTGAAACTGCAGATTTTAATACTAACAGCGTTGTATACGAAACAAATGGGAGGCGACACTATGATTTCGCATGCGCTACGGTCGTCTCGAGGGCATACGGTGTTTATATGGCAAAACGTAATAAGTAGGAAAATACGCTATTTAAACCTAGACTTTACCAGGCTGTATTATGGTTTATAAGAGCAGAAGATTTTCTTGGCTTAAGTCATTTTTGAAATAAGAAGGCAGTACGTTCGACGCCGATCGGTCGCATTCGGGTGCCGTCGCCGCGCACGTGCACACGGCGGGAATGAGACACCATTAAATGTAGGGCTGCCCCCTATCTCCGATCTCGTAATAATGTTTTATTCGGCGAGGCCGCGTGATACTCGCCTAAAGAATAAGTTTAACGACTTCTGCGCTACTATTTTGTCACCTATATGTCTGAATTAGTCAGTTTTAATTAATTATTGGATTTTGAGTAAAGATAAGAAGAAATAATCAAGTGAAATTATTTCTTATTATCCTTGAAATGATTGAAACAGTATATTATTCCATAATTGATGTGGATCGTATTATGAAACAAAAAGTTTACTATGCAGACCCTCGTAAATTATTCTAAAAAAATGAATGGCACAACCATAAAACGCCTGCTAGAGTTTTTGTAAAGCAATGAATCCATCCATATGTTAGAGAGGCGCGTAGTTTACGCGTTCCAAGTTTAAAAGTTCATTAACGTTCAATATCCAATGTCGGGTAAATTATTATTTAAATAGGTACTCTGAATTTTCCGGCTACACCGAGTTTACATTTACATTATTGTTTGATTACTTTGGAGAATGTTTGTCCAATCTTTGCTCCAACGTTTATCTGATGAAAACAACGAGATTTAGTAGGTACGTTTGGACCAACAGTTGTGGTTTGGTGATGATTTCATTTGTTTGTGAAAGGCGCTTTGTGCGTTATTATATTCGTACAACCTTGGTTGTTTGCGGGTAGCCACCGTATTCAAACTTCGAGAATCTTTCTTTTAAATAGATAAACAAACTATTTTGTGAAGAGGAGGAGCAGTTTGTTGTGTTTCTTTTGTTTCCACTTTATTATTTGCGTAAGAGCGCCGCACGACACTTCGCTCCGACATTTTCCGAAATGTAAATTCATATTGATACAACCATAACTGTGAAAATTACGAAATCGTATTTTTCAACAAGTACAATCTTAATTATATCCTCAAAGCTTGCAGCGGCTTATTATCTCAATGAAAGCGATATTGACAATAACAGACTTAATCGGAAAATAAAAGTCGATTTAAGAGCTAATAAAATTAATGGTACCTAGGAATAATCCGTAATCCGTGGGTACTTGATCAAAGTGAACATAGAGATTACAACTCCTCCCGTAGCTTTGTAATGACGGCTGAAACCATAGACTAATTAAACGAGTAATTACGTGACAGCATAGACAAAAGACTTTAATTATGTCCAATTTAGTTTAACAACCTAGTACTTAAAAACATAGAAAGGATTACAAAAAAAAATATTTTATGATCTTATTTTGTTGTTTTGTATTTTTCACAACAAATATAACTTAAGCCGTTACTCAATATTGGATTATGCAACTAGGTTTAAATAATAATAAAAAATTAACTAATTTATTAATATCTACATATTTGTGTATGTTTTATTTAAGTATTTTTTAGACAGAAAATAGTAGATAATATCATTAAATAATGAATATAGAAAGGTATGTATTAAACTCTAAGCCGACTGAAATATTTGGTTTGTTCAAAGTATACATCAGTTCAACGCAGATGTAATTTATTTAGGCAGCAGCGAACTTTACGGATTGACTCAGTTCATGCTGGGAAAAGCGGGTTTATTATTCAGCATTTTCGCGTATAATGCGCCTTGCAGTCTCGCAACAAGAGTTCATTGCTAAAACATTTTATTTATTGCAAGAAGTCCAATTAAAGTTATTATTTAATACTCTAAAAACTGTAACTGTTTTACGAAAATATCTGTCTGGATAAACAATCGAAACTTTGAATTTTTATGCGTAATGAGGTCGTGTACCTGTAGTAAGTTCACACCGGATTGGATGAATAAAAAATAATCTGTGCCGAAATCATAAGCTAAAGTAAAAATAGACTTATGGCGATTTTGGGGTGAGACTTTACAACGTCACATTTACAGATGTGCAAATATGGCGCAAAATTACAAGTAAAGATATTTAAAGACCATGCCACGTAGTATTTTGTAATCTCTATAACTATGACCTGTATATACACTTTATAGGAACTATTTTAAAATATATAATAGATTGTTATTAAAATCTAGTATATACACATAAGTACAATAGATGAAAATATGTAGTTATACATTGTGTTGATTAATCTTGGAATTTAATATTACTCGAGACCAACAGATGGCGCTAGCTTCTCCTTCACGCCGCACCGCTTAGTTCACTTGCACTGGCAGTATGTATCATATGCATGTAGTAGTATATATATAAGCTTCAGGTAATAATCCAATTTTTGACAGACTGCTTAACTACTGAACAAAGTTATTTACCTACTTAGCTTTATCGTACTGTGTGGTAAACTTAGTTCTAGATTGTAGAACAGTGTGTATACATACTACGGTTAACTAAGGTTACCCAACCCCCTGTTTTTGTCGTAGTATTGGTTGTCTCTAAAAAAATGGTTATCGGACGAGCGAACGTGCAGCAAGATAACATTGTAAGCACACATGGACACGATCAGCCCGACACACACACATTTGTACGTGTATCAAGTTGTATTGTGCTATTATTTATTCAGTAGTCTAACGTCATCTTGCTTAACTTAAATGTAGTTTTAGTAACATTGGTTTTGGAATATTTCTATGTAGTACCGGGGGTGTGGTCCATTTGCTTTTATTGTTATTATTTATTACACCTAGAGGATTCTAAAATCTTTTACCTAGGATAGGTAATCGTGTATCTTTTTGGAGCCGACCGTAAAATAGAAACCATTCACAGTATTTATAACCATCTTACAATTTTGGAAGACAAAGAAATGTCCATGCAGAGGCAATTCAAAAATGCCTGTAATACGGTTGAAGGTTTTAAATAAAATATTTGTTAGTTTGCATTTTATACATATACGAAGGTAAAAAAAAATATGACATAAACATACAAACTTAAAATATTCAGATGAAATAAAAACCTCCTTTTTGGATGTAAGAAATATAGGTGAGTGAACCAATGACTGATTGACATTATAAACAAATAGGTCGAACGACCTTTCTTGTATTTTTGTGAGTTCACGGACTAATGACGTGTATGTCTTACGTCATAAAGACTGTAATCGATCAAAAGTGTAAGTGCTACAATAAATTCTCCTGCCTGGCTGACATGATTTGGTCACTGTGTAGATATCTCGAGCCGATGCAGATGTCGAGACGAGGCTAGAGACGAGATAACGCAACGACAAAACTATATTATTATTATATGTATGTACGCATGTCCGTCGCGTGTTTAAACAAAAAATTGTCTGTAAAGTTGATTTGTGACCTTTTATATTTCATTATGTGCAATGACAATAATTGAAGGGTGGTAATTTAGTGAACCGGTCTCAGCCGGCTGTAAGTAAGAACCCATTTTTTTTGGGGTTCCGCAGACAAATTAGGAACGCTTAATCGCAACGCATTGGATTAGGGCCCCGATCAACAATATTGATATAACGAGTAGGGGAACTGTCTCAACGATCTTTCTATATTGAATTCCGTATAGAAAATAACATTAAGGTTTCCAGTTTTACTGGAAATTGGAAAATAGTTACTAAGTACATGATAATATAATAATTCAATGTTCAAGGTTATTGTTGTCCAATAAGTCACTATTACCTAGAATGTGCATCTAAGCGTCGCTAGTCATCGTCAAAGCGTCCTGGTCGGGCCTGTACGGAAACAATATTTAGGTAAGCGGGGCTCTGCAGAGCGGGGATGACAGGGAACGAAGGGACGATGTCGGCATGACATTAAAACTAAGCTACAGAAGCTCCACTCGTAATAACTCGCCCAATAATTAAAACGTGGAATTCCATGATTTGATAACTAAAGATAAAGTCTGTAGAAAAAACTTGCATTACGGCTCCATGATGATAACGTAGTTGACATTGTAGCTCTTATAGTAAAGAGCATAGAATAGGGATAATTTCACTCACAAGTTATTATTAATGTATATGTATAGGTAATAGGTAATGTAACTATGCACTAACAATTAGGAATCACGATATCCATAGTATTAGCACACTGTGTGCAGTACCTTATGATCATAAACAGCCTATATTCGTCCCCTGTTGGACGGAGGCCTCCGAAAACGCCACAGAGCAGAGATCTTCGGCTCTTCTCCAGTGCAGAAATAATGTAAGGCACAGAACAAATGTCAACCTTGAGACTTTTATTGAATTCTTATAGTGTACCTTCTGTTCTATGTTCTTCATGGGGACACGAGATGACGCCGCGTTGACGGCCGGGCGGTAAGCACACATGCGGCAACGACACGGATCCGATAAGTGAACATAATTTCCGCACTGATGAAATATTTAATATTTTCTTTTACACTTATTATTTGGTAAAATTAATACTTTTATTTATATCTTAAGATACTATTACGAAGATAGACTTATTATTATACCTATGTATTTAAGTCTATAATATCTTTGGCTGTTGATGACTACCAGCGTTTATTATTAATAAACACACATTTCTGTTAAAAATAATAATTAGAATAGCATGGCATTGAGATCGAGACTCAAACACAGATCAGGTTTTCACTATTAAATCCAGCTAACCAACGAGATCTTTCTAAATGTTAAAGTAACATTATTTTTAAAACTAAGTCCTTCAACCTATGTAGTACACTGTTATATTATGCTATTGTATTGAAGACTATTCGAGAATCGTCTTTTGTAATATCAGTTTAGTCCTACCCAGTTTTTTTTGTAAATTGATGGAAGACGAGACCATAATGACTGTCAATATATTTTCAGTTCTCATATAGAGCCAAGCTTCTGACTCTACCCGCCCCTTAACTCTACAAGGTCCCCTGACTCTACAAACTTCACAAACTCCACACCTTAGTCATAATATGTGTATTCTTTCTTTTCTAAATAACAGTAAATAAATTTGACACCTTACTCGTGTGAATTTTTTATTATAATTCGAATTTTATTTTTACCAATGGCCGAACGGTTATTATGTAATACATGATTAGATATTTAAAATGGGTCAGTCTAGAGCATTGTGAAGAAGCCGTTAGCCGACAGTACTATCCATAGAAAATGGCGGGTTTTAGCCTTAGTAGGACCTCTCTAGTTTTAATTTTGAGCTAAAGTTTTTGAATAGCCTGTGTTTAATTCGCCCGCGCTAAATCTGAGGCGATAGGAATTCGAGTTCTTTTGTTTATAACGTTTAATTGAGATCCGCTTAAGTTATCGAATGACGAGCTATTAACTACGGGGTTTATAGTATTCTCCTATTTCTCTCCTATCTACATGTCATATACCTATGTATATGATCAAAGACGACTTGTGAAAAATGCCATACCTACCGATTGATATCGGTATTAAAAAACAAATAAGCACATTAATGAACAAGCAGATAAGATAAAATTACAAATTTTAAGCAGACGAAGTCGGGAGCAATTATTATTATGTAAGTTTTATTTATAAATTTGTTTTATTTTTACAATCGACTACTAATCCAGTGCGATTAGTAACAAAAATAACGTTAAGAATACAGTATATAACAATTGATCAGGCCAGTGGCGTGTGTGTATCGACCTCCATCTCCCACTGGCGAGGTGAATCAATCTACTCAAGGTCCCTCCCAGCAAAAGGTCTGACCATTTTATACATATATGTATATGCTAAACACCTTTAGCCGCCGGCGATACTCGCCAATTCCGATAAATTACACTTTTTAAAAATAATGTATGAATGTATAGAGTATTTGAAATGATGAAGAACTTACTAAATCGGTTGTATGATATTAGTATAATATATTGTTCTTTATTGTCTTAAAGTAATACGCATGTTTTTACATCAGTACTTGGTTCTACACTTTGCTTAAGTTTGAATTATAAGTGAACTGATATTTGATCTCTTACTACTACTTAACAACTCTTATTACTGGGCCCAGTTCCTGCAGAAAGCTTTACCTGTAGCTGTAATGTGTCACGATTTACATGAAATTTGGAAATAAAATGTTCGTTATCTACGTAAATACATAAACATATAACTTAAGTTAAATAAAAGCTTTCAATATTCTGGTCTATCTATTTTTCGCCTCAGATGTAAGGAGAACCTCGCTCTTTTGAGAGGCTTAAGCGGGGACATGGGTCTAACGCGCAGAGCCTCTAGAGAATTTTAATCTAAAACGAATTGGGACACTAATTGAATGATCAATATATTGTTTGTCGTTTGACAAAATATTCGGGAATATAATATGCAATATAAATTAATGTTGGTTACGTCTTGACGTCATCTACTGTCCCACGGCACGAATCTCCTCCTATTTTGAAAGCGATTACTTTACCACGAGAAAATCTCTCGGGCATGAGATTTTCATCACGATAATTTCCTTGACTATTTGAGCATGACATGTGATAAATGTTGATAGTATTTATCACCATATATAACTTCAAAGTCACTAGTCACACTAAGCTATCATGTAGGCTACGTACAATTACGTAATTAATTGGTGTCTAACGAAAATTATTTTATTGTAATCGTGCTGCAGTTGGGAACCTTGAGAAGTTCGATTCATTCATTCACACAGTGATGCAATTTGTTTAATGTAAGAACAATTGGACAGAATCACATAAGATAGCCTTGGACTGAGATCAGTGGAAAACGATAGAGATCTTTGACTATAGAGAACAGTAGGATCAAAAAGATTATAAAATAGAATCTGCGGAGGAAAATATTTTTAAGATATAAACCAAAAAGTAATTATAGAGCTAAGTATACAACATAAAAAGTGTATACCAAACCATCTAACGCAATCTAAACGACATATCTAATTGAAATAGTTTTTAGGGTTCCACAGTCAATAGGGTCGAGGTCATACAGACGGATGTGGCGAAACTATATGGGTCTCGTAGTTTCGCTACATCCGTCTGTGTATCTGTCTGTTCGCCGTTTAGATCAAAGACTCTAAGCACTAAAATTTAACTTGGAAACGATATGCATAATATTAATCATGATAACAAAGTGATAAAATAAAATCGAAGTCTTCCATGCAGATAAAATTTTACAACCTTATTACATTTAAAATAGGGATGTTTTTTCCTCTCCCCAATCCCATGGTATGGGGTGTCAATACATAGGGTATTAGAAAGTATTACTTATTGATGGAAATATTTTTTAATTCAAAGATGCGTGTATCCGAATATTACCTAAGCCTTAAAGTGTTAATTTTTATAAGATTCAAGTGTTCAATATGAAAAAATAATCATGATAGGAATATATTATAAGTATAACGGAATCAAAAGAAACTCTATTACACTTAAGTTGTACAAGTATTAATGGACGACCAATGGGCAACTACAGAATCCTACGCGGGGCCCGACGCGCACTTGACAGGTTTTATAGCTATTAGAGTAGTTAGGAGTTTAAAAAGAACAACAGATATAGTTCTGTGTACATACTAGTGGTAACGCAGTAGCTGAGATTTAACTGTAATTTAGTTAATTAATTGGCAATAGTTTTTTATGTCTTTTAAGACTTTACCGCATGTCGCACTTCTTCGTGTGACTAAGTTATTAGCTTCTAGAATATTGAATTAATATGTACTGCACACTTGCATAGGCTTTGTGTGTATTAATAATCATATTATTACTATCATGGGTACGCAGTATCCGTGTATCGAGCCCACAGTGTAACACTATCTCTCAAATTGCGCTACAACAAAGGAATTTCCGACCTACATGGCGAATAATCGTTGTCTAAATTGAGCTACGGCACGTATCCCAGCACTATTCTGAACTCCGCCTAAAACTCAAATAATGAACACTACAAACACGCCAAGAAATTCCGCAGATTTTTTAATTTTCTATGTCGGTACAATCTCGCTAGACTGCCAGCTATCTGTTCCGCTGGCCCGCAATACAAAGGAGTATGAAAGGCTTCACAGCTCAAGTTGCACTGGCTGCTGTGATTCGTGTACGTAGTGTGTAGTTATATGATTACACGCGCGTAAGGCGATTTCATACGGCTATTATCAAACAGAGTTTAGGTTCGGAATATGTTAAAATATACGAATATGTAAGCTATCTACAACCCACGTCTATTGATGCAAGTACACAGGTTATAAAACATATTAGGTTGTAAAGGCATGCAGATAGAAAATCTATTGGTATAGACGTGTTATGCTACAATAGATTTGTGTAGCAGATCGGAATACCGGTTTCCTATTTAAGAGTTTTCTTTACAAAAACAAGACCTTATATCTAGAAAATTATTTTAAATTATGTAAATAAAAATGAATTTAGTCCTTACTAGGACGTCTAAGGGAAATGCCAATATTTAGAGAGCAGAAAGCTATAATGATAAAAGTACCTGAGTTACCCTTTAAGTTAATTCTAGAACCTGGTAAAGATAGTTTTATTTAGGTTGTAAGAGAAAGATGTCGCTTTTTGACCAGTAGAGCGTCAACTCCCTTTGATAAACTAAATAATACGGTTTAATTATGCTTTGGTATGGCCACTGAATTTGTGGTTTCTCATTATATGTGATTTAATTCATATCTTAATTCATAACGACATTTCTTGTAGGTGTTAGTGTCTCCTAACTCAGGAGATTATGAATGCTAAAACAAACTTGACCTTGACAATCATGGTCTCTTGTAAAAATCCAGATTTATAGGTTAAATTAAAAAAGTTTATATAATTATATAAAAAGGATCGGATGCTAGTTGCCAGGAATGTTCAGGAATTATCATCAAACCAGAGGTCTGCGGTTAGCTCATAAAGCAGTATGAATCAATCATACATTGTGCTTCCGGAAATCGGATGGAGAATTCCTGATGAGTTTCCGGGTGTATTCAGCCAGTGACTCTTGCGAGGAATTGATGATTGGTTGTAGGTTATTTCTCAACAATTGTTTCTCGAACAACTTATAAAGCATATTGACTTGTAAACGTTCATTGTATGCTGACGAAGTTTTATGGAATACGCCACATAGGAACATATTTGCTTTATCGATTTTTTTGTTGCCGTATGAATTTATTTATACTTTTTAAAGAAAGCTACTTTTTGAGAAATTTTATCTCCATATAATGATATTATTTAATCTCGATGTTTTGAGTCCTTAAGCATCCATGGTCACGGGTAGTCTGCCCGCGATAAAACCTGTAAAAAAGTAGTTTTATATCAACGTTTTGCGTAAAGTTTTTTTGTTTTGGCGCCACATAATTTATTGCATAATTTTATCGATGTATAATTTTTATATTTCGATTAATAATGATACTTAAAACCACACTTATTTTATTACATAAATGTATATTACATATAATAAATGTCGTCTATTCAATTATAATATTATTAAGTTTATAAGGTTGATTTTATGATATGCTTCTATAATCTGCAAACGAATGTGTACACAATCAGTGTTAAATTTGTTTGTATTCACATTGTAAGCCTTGAAAGGTTAGGTAGAGTTGTACAATAGTAGATACGCCTGCTGCTCACCCACACGCCTATTGTATTGAAACCCATATTGTAGGGGGAATAGGTTTCAATTTATAGCGTACATAGGCTACATACAAATATGTGGTTGTTATATTTTTGAACATTTGTCAGAAAAAGAATTTGTGTGTTTAAAACTAGTTTAGTATTTAATCACTGTCTTTTTTCCTGAAAAAAAAGTATTACTACGGAACGGAATACGTAAACAAAAAAAATATTTTCTGTCATTAAATAATTGTAGTATTTTTATATGTGGCAAACGGCCTGGCTTATGGTAAACGGTAGCCGCAGCCAATTAGCAGATTTAGCAGCACGCCAGCGTCACTAGGACGTACTATCAGCGCCTTATCAGCTCTTCGGGCCTTATTTGCCCAGTAATTTCACTGGCTACATTACTCTTCAAATCAGAAAACAATAATCTTTGATATCTTTATATCTTAGAGCGAGGATACATATTCACGTGTGGTTATTATTGAAGGAAATATGTTATTCAAACACGTATAAAATCTTAATAAGTATACTGTATAACTAACTTAACTCTAGGCTCGAATAAATAAGTTTTAAACACAATACGCCCGTACTGTTAACTTATTCGATATGTTTGACAAAACTTACTTCAAGGATTGGGTGTACACTCGCCGACAAACGCTTTGTCACACATTAAATCGTTTTACGAACGAGGGGAGATATATTGTGCACGTTTGGGGGTTGGGAACTTCGCTTTAGTTTTGTGATATTGACAAGGCTTTTTTTGGATGTTTAGTTTTGAAATGGCTTTTTGGGCCACAGAAGCGTTATAATTATTTTGTAAGGTTTCGCAGAATAAAAGTGTTTAGTCGATGGAATTAGGAATATTTTTACATCAATTAAGTACGTAAATTTTTAACTGAAATAGGCATGATCTTAATATATGTATGTATGTCGGTTACTGATTCATTAATGTGTTTTACTTTTATAATAAATTATGTCCTTATACTGAGAACTCAATATATGCAGTAATCATAGCACTATTCATTATTTTTATATTTATTAATACATACGTATTTTATATGATCGCCGTAAATATTTTGTTCTTAATGGACTAATTATTTTTATTTTCTAAGACTATTTGGCTACGGCCAAAGGTTTTCATATATATTCATTGATACTGTAAAACTGTCTGCTACCAAACAACTAACCTGTGGGTGTAACAGTTGATTTTTGTTCGTGAATTGATTATATTTTTTGGCTTGTAGCACCGTTATTGGCTCGGCGCATGCTTATGCAACGTCCATATTACGAGCGATATCAGCATTCTGCTGTAAGGTTAATTTAAAACATGATTGGCGAATTTGCGTCACAATATCAGCAAATATCTATATCGTTTACATTATCGCGAATCAAGTGGTAATAATAATGAGGTCGCGAGAACTGGATTATTCTTTGTAGTTCCTTGGCCAAACTAATGTCACAACTCCTTTTAACATCATTGAAAAAATACCGACCTTTAAAGTTGGTTTGTGTTTTGCATTTAACAGATGGCAGCACAGCAGCAGGGTTCGTTAAAATAGTTTGTAATATACATTACTGGCCACTGTTACTAAATCGTTTGAATATATATTATAGAATAAGAATTTCTTCATATACTTACTTAATTAAAGGATTGTCCAATATAATTTATATGTAGCTCTGTCTGTAAAGAAACTGTAAAACTGAAATATAATCTTATTTATAAAAATCTCGTGTCACAGTGTTTGTCGCCGCGCCTAAAAATCGAATATCAAAATGGTGCAACACGTGTTTTGAAATACAATTATTTGGGTTCATTAAATCCAGCGTTCCAGGATTTCCACCTTCATAGTGTTGCCAATAAAGTGTATAAATTATTAGTGGTGGGATACCGGGTTAATACAGTCAGCCTACGCAAAAATTTCACCCTGTTGGTAACCTTTACGATACATGCCGTCATTGGATGTGAATATACTCTACTTTAATAATATTATTATATTTAAATAGGTCACAGTTCAGTATAGAGTTAAAAATGTTATATAATATATATAGGTTTTCATAATTAAGTACTATTATTAAGAAGACTTACATTACTTAATTATTATTTTAGATACTTAGGAGTTGCTGGGTGATCTGAAATCAAATATTATCTAATATTCTAGATAATCAAATATTTTCTAAGCCCTAAATGTACTTGTTTGAAGTCTCAACATTTGTGTATGTGATAAATAAAACAATTTCGATGGACACATGTGGCTCTATGTTATGTTACTTGAAGCTATCCATGTCTATATTATCACCAGACATACTTTGAAATAAATAACAATAAGTTAACAAGCTTTAGATTTGCAGCAGCCAATATTTTTATGATAACATAATATTCAATATTATTCTTATACTAATATGATAACACACACACACGTGTAGAAGTCAACGTAAACGTAGCTTACATAACACTTTACCAGCACTTTGAGTGCGTCAATGTGAAGCCTATTTTAACTTTTTATCAAGGGTAGTTCACCTCGCTCGACCGCCGTTAACCTCCGTTGAATATTTATATTAGCTGGGTGATGGGTCCCCATTCCAGCTCCCTTTGAGACGGTCCACGTTCTATAGAGTAATCTGTTTATTGTTAAAAATAAAGGACAAGTTTGAAGTACAGATGACTTATCGACGATGAATGCTTTGACGATGAATCAGAGCACAGGAATGGACTGGAATCATTACAACATATGCTCTAGTTTTATCGTGACATTCACATAACTTGTCGTGGGCACTACGTTTTACATTTGATTATGACCAATTTATGGTTTATACATCTTTAGAAATTATTTTAAGTTTATTTTGAACAATCAAAACTAAGCGTAGCTTTAGACAGTGGGCGGTTTCTAAGACCTCTGGAGGTTATTGTGTCCCTAATTAGTTCTTTGACGGATTCAAATTATGTATGAAACTTATTACTAACTTATATATTAATTTAGTTTTTACTATAGACGGTATTGTAGCCAAATTGGATTCCACGTGGTTTTTTTATTCGTTAGGGAACTGGCATACGTAAATTACTATCATTCATGTATGCTTGTAGGGTTAGGAAGTTGTGTTATTACACAACTGCCTGTGCATTATTATGCACAGTACAGTACTCCCGTATGATAGGGGATGACCCTATTGCTATTAATCAGGCACAATTGCACAAATCCCACCTTCAAGCTGCTAGAGATAATTTCACATAAAAAACCGAATCATACTTTGCCGCCTTAGATAGAATTTACAAGAATATAATGCTCCATTATAACAAGAAAAATATCTTTACACTAAAAAGGCACTTGCCCGAAATCCTGATAAATCATACCATAGGTACACTCAAATAAAAACTTATAGGTACACATATTGATTCAAACTTGTACGTAAATTACAAGTACATGAAGCTCATAGTGTGTAACTAAAGCCTAGTTAGCCGGCCTCGGGCGATACCAAACAATGTTCTTGAAGGTACTATTATTTAAAAAATATGATCGAAAGTAACTATTAATCTCGGCATGATTTATGTAACCTGTCTCAAAGGCCTCTTAATCTTTATATTTGGAAGGTGACCCTTATTCTTTATCTCTTTCAACGTGTTCTATGCCACTGGCAAGTAAAGGTCCCCTAGAATTATATTATAAAGGGGATATCTCGAACAGCCAAGAGAAAAAGGGATGCAATGACTTTATTATACGTCAAAGTAAGAGATAGCGATAGGGGTTGAATTCGTAGAAATGCCACGATAATTTGCAGTGGTTTATTAAAAATTAGAATTAGTTCTCGTTGATTTAGTGGTTGCAAGCGCGTCTTTTAAGCGTCACGTCCTGTGTTTGATTCCCAAGGTAAGGAAAGAGCTATTGGGATTCTCTATGAAGTTTTCGGAGTTTGGATTATTAAACATTAATGACATTGACAAACCTATATGAATTATATGGAAGTTAATCAAACCGCCTAAATATCAGTATAATTTTAATTTCGACGTTTCGAATCCATTACATCCCACATGGATGTTCTGAATACATGTATCTGAATGATAGTATCCTTAAAAGGAGCATCATTTCAATCCACATTCGCGTGGTCCCTAAGTCAGAAAAGTAATAGCCTTGAAAAGAATTGGTTTTACCAACACAACAATGACAATTTAATTAGTACTAAAATTGATATTAAAACTAATATAATAGAGTAAACATAATTATGTGATTATCTAGCGCACCCATCCACTTTTCCTATATTTTTTAAATTCCTCAGTTGAAAATCCAGTCCACAGCTGGACTGGACCTTACCACGTCTCTATCTCCGTCAGGAACATTCTCTGTGTCTCTCCTGCTAAGATCAAGTAACACTTAAATAAATTGAAGTACTATTACTTTTCCATCCGATTTAATTTAGTTGCCGAATTGTGGAGTTTAAAATTACTCTTGTAATGGTTTATTTGAAACGCATCAGATCAATCGACATGGAAATAGATTTTCAAAAAGAATAAGTTCAATTCAAGAATAGCCTGGCTTTTACAAAAAAAAATTTTTTGGAGTTGTATAATATCCTTTCATTTGTCTTTCACTTATTAAGTTATTACCATAATCATATTACCTATATAAAGGACGTCCACCGCTGAACAAAAGTCTCTCTCATAGGGTTTTTTCTTTTTTTTTCTTAAAGGCAAATATCGTCAACTTCAAAACGTAGAACACGTGAAAATCCTAAATTGTGGTAACACTGAATTTAATTTCAATTTCACACGAGCAAGCTAGGGGAGTGTCAAAACGCTAGTTAATTAGTGCAAAGAGTTTGTATGGAATGGAGTTTAGAAGATTTGATTAGTCACAGCTTGAATATATCTAGAATATTTTTATATAAGATAGCATATGCCTCATTTGACTATTGATTCCAAGAACGACTGTAAGCAGTATTGCAGTAAGTTTTTATGCTTGCCTGGTACACAAGCTTGGATTTTGATCTGTGTTCGGTAAATAATATCTAGCTCTCATATTAAATTGGGCCTTAAAACATATCGACTGTGCGCACTCCTCTGCCTTCTACCTCTCGGGGATTATATAAGCGCAATGGTATGTTAGTATTGATTCGTATCTCAAATAAAATGTCAGTGCTATGTCACATTACGAAAACACCAACATCTAGGCAGAGTTTTCAATATAAACTTTATTGGCTTTCGGAACGCCCACTTTCAATTTTTATAGCTTATACGTTGGTAGAATATTTTTATTCCATCTTATACCCCAGGCGAGGTATCTGGCATACATCCCAGCTCCCCAATAACACGGCGCAGTGATATTGAATGAAGTGCAAAGAAAGAAATACATGTGTTTGTCACACTTTATATAAAAACACACATAAGACACGTATGTATAAGAAATATACAGTGCTATAATTACAATAGGAACAGAAATAACAACATCTAATTAAGCTTCTAACAATTAGGAACCTAATTTAAAACAAGACTTATTAAATACGAAAATAACTGAGATTTTAACACCAAGCATAGGAATGAAACTAGTTAGTTCCCTCGTTAATAATTATGGAAAATACATTTATTATCGATAACCGGCACCGTCCGTGGCCATGCATAGAATGATGATGACTGTTTGTGTTTGGATTCTGAGAAGACCAATTCCTTCCGAAACACAGTTTTAATTAGTATATGAAGACTGCTAATCTATCTTATACTACTTGTAAGTTCAGCTTATATTTATGTATTTAATGCATGGAAAATTTACAGCTGATTAAATACGAAGTAACAATAACTTAAACGGCAGACAGCTAATTATAGGTTTTTATTTATAGATATAGACTAAAGCTATTAACATAACAGATCATATCATCACGCCGATCATACCCAAAGGGTTAGGCAGGGGTGTGCTAATACTGCTAATGTGCCTTTACCCGCATTACGCCGGTATGTTTTAGGTCCCATATAATAGGGGGCGCGCCTATTTGTTGATTGCTATCAACTAAGCACGAAACTCCGAGCTGCTACTAAGAATTTAATACAAAAACCCAATAACACTGCTCGACCTGGCAATCCATCCCAAGACCTTATACTTAGCAGTCGCACTCACCATCACTAGCCCAACGATAGTTAAAGAGTACAAGTATTCATCATCATATCATGTCCACTGCTCGACACAAGCATGGACGAACCTACAGGGGGGGCCGGGTGGCCTGTGCCCACCCCAAAATGGTCCACTGCCCACTAGTGCTAGGATGTTGGGCTACAGCTTAGAAATTTTCATAAGATGGACTGTACCCACACCAGGGACCAAGCCCCCCCCCTGAAGGAAAAGTTTAAAGGCTTATGTCCAGCAGTGGACGCCCACAACGAACGGTCCCGCGCCACTCGTATAGATCTAGCGCATGCATGCAGGTGGCCCATTATTATTTTACTAGTACCTATATACTATTATTCCCATCACCCTAAAACAAAATAAGTACTGTATGTAATATTTTTAAGAACAACGTTGTTATTACGAATTGGACAAAAAGGATTACTAAGATTAAGAAAACAATTTTGTACGAGTTCGGTGGGAAACGAATTATGAATGGGCCCTTACAGTAAAGATTTTTGTTTAGATAAATTTTATTATATAGTTTGTTCTCGGGTATGTATAAGTTTTAGATTATTCTTTCAAGGAAATCATTATTGAAACTAAAAAATTGTTTATTTTGGCCTCTGGAGTCCTATTTTGCGATAATATATTACAACATTATAATGCTTATAAATAATATTATTAAATTAAAAAGAAAGAATAAATATCTGGATCGTATCCTTGTCACAAAACTTAAACTAGAGTTTATAGTTGCTATAAAATTGTTCTATCCTATACATATAAGCAAATACATATGTATTTAATCGTTTAATAAATGATTATTCTCAGGTTGCCAACCCATTCCTATTTAATTGCAAAACCTTTAGCAGCTTTACACATTAAAAAACATTGGGAGCAATATAATATTTATTTTCTCACATTTCGACCACTTTGGGACCATTGAAATATAAAGGACATTAATTTTATACATTATACTCTCTGAGAGCGAAATACGAGTACATTTAGCAACATAATCAACATAAACAGTAATGACATATCTACAGTTATGTCAGATCAACGATAATATTAACGACGAAGCGAATCATTTGATTTATTAAGACATTTTCGTTATTTAACTTAAATACATACATAGTAATATACATTACACCTACAAGCTTCCATACGCGGGTTTGCCCGCATGATATAGATTAAAAGTAGCCTAAGTGTTAATCCAGGTAATAAACTATTAGTAAGCGAAATCCCATCTAATTGTATTCAGCGGTTTTTGCGTAAAAGAGCAACAAACATCCACAAATCCGTCCATACAAACTTTCGCGTTTATAATATTAGAGGGATATTGTACAGTGACCAGAAACACATTTGTTACGGCGGACGTTGACACAAATAATAGTTTTATCCCAAAAAGTAGACCTATAACTTGTCTTATCATGTTCTACCTGCGACGGTTCTGACGTCAGTTATCACCGTGACGTCACACCCTTACAAATTACACCCGGCCGGGTTAGGTTGCCGAATTTATGGGCACATGCTAACCATACTAAAATGTCCAGTTTAACATGACCTACCAAATTAAAACTTGAGTTCATGACTGATGAATGATGTGTAAAGCAGCAACCGTTACGCTTTATTATGTAAAAAAAGGTATTATACCTATAGAGTTTCATGTTGGCCGGTTTCTGTTCTACATTATGAATTTATGACATAAAGAGGAGACTTCTGGTCACACTCAATCAACGTTTTTAAAGATATCATACCAAGTAGGTATATATAAATATAGGTAGGTATAAAGATAACAAACAGTCTCGTGATCGTGAACAATCTGTGCTAATAGTTGAATAAACTCTTTTTACAAAATAATATATCGAAATAGGTACATCGTTCTATCAAGCAAGTCATTGACTGATAAGATAACAAACAAATACAAATAAATGTACTTAAAAAGGTACACAAATTTTCAATTATATAACTGTTACAATTACAATAAAATTGTAATTCTAATGTGCTACTATAAAATTCTAATGCAAGTCAACTTGGCTTAGAAAAACAAATGTTGGATCAAACGTTGGCAGTGACGTATAAAAACCAACTAAGAGCAAGCTCACGGCGGAAAACGAAACAGAATATGATTATCAACGCGACCGTACGTACAGCTGGTCGCTACCGGGACTACGATTACGATCACGAGTTTTTACTACGCGATGCATACATTGCTACATACTCTATAAGATCAAAGAATACATCATGTAAAAAAGCAGCAATGTAAACTAAATAGAGATGTACCGACGTTGTTAGGATATGGAATATTACCAGTCGTCAAACGCACACATTCCGTAATAAAGTGACGCACGCAAACAAATGCTTTCCACACAGAAAAAAGGTATTTCGACAAGGATCTCTACTCACCCATGGGTTCATGGCGTTACTGCGAGACGATGGCCCTATACAAGGATAGATAATATATATTGTAAACAAATCTAGATAACAATCCATTGATAAATCAACAAAGTGAAAACTTTTGCCCAGTTGGTAGACAACAAAGATGTTTTTAGGTTATCCAAGTGTAAATATCAAAATCGGTTGATAAGCAGTGTACGTTTTGGTTGGAAACGTAACGGATTTTCTAGAAAGTTAAAATCGCATGGTGTCACGTATCCATGTGTGTCATATGACGGCTTGCGGGAGGGAGGTTTAGGTTGGTTTATTCCACTAGGCTCCGCAGATTGGTTAATAATTTAAGTAAGACTAGTCTTCTTTAAAGATCAGATTCGATCCATTATGAGAATAATCTCCATCATTTACTTAAATATAAAATAACTAGCCACCCTCCGCAACTATGAGAAATGCAGGGTGATCTTTTATAAAGTAATATGACTGCATTATAAATATATTTATATCTCTCTAAATAAAAAAAGCAGTGTCAAAATCTAATGATTTCTTTAGACAAGACACCTACACAAATATCTGTTATTTGTGTTCATATTTTGTAAAACTTCAAATAGAATTCCTCTAATTCTAAAAATATTACGAGCGATAATAGACTTTAAATTAACTTTTAATTAACATTAGAATCAAGTGTAAACTATGTGATTGAGAGTACAGATTAGTCGAGCTGAACAGATAACGTTGTATTAATTATATTGAGTACAAGTGGTTCAAATGATGTTCAATTATACCTAACATTTGATAATAATTCTGACACATAATAGACACGTAATGTCACTGTTTAATTGCCTAGAAAACGCGATATTGCCATTCTATAGTACCTATAGATTACAGACTAAGTGTCTGTGTATGAAACTCTATCGAACTATGTTGTGAAGTTATTTAAGATATCTTTTTTTAATAACCCACTTACAATAAACATAGGCAAATGTTGTTGTATTTATTATTTACGAAATCTTTTTTTTTTGGATTTTTTTAATATTTGTTGTGCCTATTTAGTATGACCACTTGAACGGTATTTTATAGTTCTCTTATATTTATGAATCCATCCGTAGACTGACTATGGCGGCGCAGTAACCTTACAGATCGATAGATCAGCGCGGTTCTTACTCAGCCATGAACTCCTCTAAACGATGACGAACTTTATTCTACTACAGAGAATAAAATAGCTGACAAAATGACAGATAAAATTAGTGCATTTCATTTACTCGACACATACTTTTAATTTAAAATGAACTTAAAGAAAAATTTAATAAAAATCTCAAGATTAGGCAGATTCAATCCCGGAGTTTTCGCGAATTAAATATGATCAGGTTCCCTAGAACTCGATCGCATCGTTTACATATTATGACGGATCAAAGTTAAATTTCAAGTAAAGTTTAGATCTTACCACGGAGCAAGCAGTTTATTTTACCTGTACAATAAGCTTTTTTTTCAGCACGCAGAATGGTATAAGTTAAACACCATAAGCATGTATAAGCCGTATAAAATGAATCAGCATTATTAGTGCCTCGCTGGAGTGGCAAAAAAGCAAAAACAATCACGTCAGTTGTTATCACCGGTAACTGCAATGTAGGTTGCGCACTAATTAATCTATCGCCAATAAGTTCATTATTCTTGAAGCCGTTCACGTCAATAATGTAAGGGGGAGAAGTCGTGACCTTTCGGACACATTTCCACGAATGTTGTTCTCCAGTTAATAACCTGTAAAAAAAACCACATTCGTTTTCCGTTTCGTTTTGAAAATAAATCAATATTAATAAATACACACACATTACAACACAGCGCCGTCTAGTTTCGAGCTAAGCAAAGGTGCTTGTTTTACGGATACTAGTTGGTTGATACCTTTTTTTTTGTTAATACATATTACACAAAGAAACATTAATGGCTCGGGTACCACATAAACATTTGTCCTAACCTGGATTCGCAGCAGCTTCGTAAACTGTCTACATATCAATTGAGTATGAATTCCCGTATTCTCAAGATATCCCTGTAGAAACTTATCGATTCAAAACGTTGCAATATATATGGAGGGGTTCGGATCAGTCGATATCAGTATCGAGATTCTAGAAAGTGGATCACGACAGTATCGATCGAGATCGATGTTGTCGTATCGAGATATCGAGAATCAGGTACCCGACAACTTGATCCTCTATCCATATCTAACATCTTACTTTACAGCTGTAGCTTAGACTTTTCTTGAGTAAATAAATAAACGTCATCATGAAACAGTGGTATCCTAGTAAGTTATATACTCGACATTGATGAATCTGTAACCTATCTTTTAGTCGGGAGGAATGATAGATGTGATGTTAGGTTGTTTTATTTGGAAAACCCTGAATAAAACTTCGAAAACCGAAATTTGCATGTTTTTTACCTAGCTTATAAGATCGAGTACGCAATTCACATAGGAATCTCATACACATAAAGCAATAAAAATAAAACTTTTTGGAATCGGTCTCCACGTGTCATCCAGATTAAACTTCTAGTAGAGATTCTAAAAGCAACGCGTGCATAAGCCACGTGTATTGAAAAAAAAATGTGATGGTTAGAAGTGGTGGAATAGAAGTGAATTATCCCGCGTATATGATTTATCGATCGACTGCCCAACAAATCAGTAGTTGGGCAGGCAGTCAGCCTGAGTATTAACCTCTCCCACTCTCTATCTCACTTATCAACCCATTTATTGCTCCTATGCTGGGCACGGATCACCACTTATTATGCATTAGGTTATAGTCCACTGCGCCAGCTTAGTGCGGATTTGCAGACTTGACACGCAATCGAGAGAATCTCTCAGTCGTGCAGGTTTACTAATGATGTTTTCCGGGATTTTTTTGTATTTTTTATTTTGTATCTTCGAAAAATTTGTGGTTTGTGCCACATCGCTAGGCTATCATAGCTTAGCTTATTATTATTCTACTAATTATCTCATATTGTTATCTCAATAAGTATTACTTCTTAAAAGTACAAATCCACAAAAGCATTCGTGCTCATACCTATATCCAAATGGGAGATATACAGAGGAAGTAAGGACTGACAATCTGTCGCAACAAAGTGTAGTTTTATTTATCATCTCGCTACATTCGCGTTTGCGTAGTTCCTCCTAATGGTTTCCGACTAATTGCATTTCTGTCTGCATCCTTTTAAATTTTCACGTATTTGCGGCAACATTTGTGATAATGACGACGATGTTTGATAATGTTTGTATCTGTTTTGTCAATAATTTGTTCTTTATTTGAAACATGGATGTTTTTTCCCTTATGATTTGTACAATAATTGTGGTAGTAAGCATAACGAGCCTTTAAAAATTTATAATTACATACTACTAATCATGATCTATAATTTTATAAGTGCTTAGCCGTCGATGTACTTAAACAATAATCATAAAATACTAATACTATTAAGTAATATCGCTACGATAGCCGTTGTGTAGAGCCGTTGAGATTGCCTCTTTTTATTCAAACATTGTATTTGCCATTGACGGGATAAAAAGAAGAAATAGGAATATCCTAAATAGGTAACATTTCATTCAACTCTTTAGAAAAAAAATATGTTTATACTAAATACTTTTTTTAACTTGTGTTTGAAAAAACGGGAATTTTAAGAGAAATATGTTATGAACTGAAGTAAATAATAGCTATTAATCAATATTTACTAGCTACTCTCGTAATCCCCATTACTAAAGTAGATAGATACATATTCAGCGCCCGTGCAGTATCATGAAAATAATCTGAACACAGGATGGACCTGCAGTGAGTTACCTCAAAGTGAATGCGGTGAATTTCTTTAAAACATCGTACGTTTGGAAGGCAGGTAGGATGCGACGCCATTGCGTTGCCATTGCAAGGTCAGCGCATAAGAATAGGGTATTTATAAAACAGTTAGGCGCAAGTCCGCGCGCTCCTTTGTTGAGTTCAGGTAGGCTTCCGGCCAGCCTGCATACTGATAGCTGCTCAATACTTGGCGACAAACACTTAGATTGTACGATACAAGTAAATTAATAGGCGTATGGAAATTTCCCATCCGTTTTTGTTGGCTGCTCTATAAATATTTTATCAATTATAACACGAGAATCTGATGTTAATTCAGAATTGAGAATTCTTGGAAACGTAGTGTTCGGATTTTTTGAGGTTTTTATTAGAAGGGCGTGGCGATGTGGTCGTTGATGTTATACGGAATGAACGGTGTCACCACGACAGAAAAAATGTCATGACATTCCATAATGCGTTTTAATTCTTCGTATTTATTTGCAGTCTTGCGGTAACGAATGCGATTTCTGAAAGAGATTGTTTAATTCTCTGGTGGAGCAGTAGTATTTTGAGATTTTCTATCAAAGTTCTCAAAAGAAACTCGGTCATTAACCGAGCTTTTTTACACGGGACCTTCAATCATAGCTGCGAAATATAGCTAGCTATACATCAATACTCCACTGCCTAACAGTTTGTCGGTAAAGTTACGTTGTTGTTACGTTATCGTGTCGGCGTGAGCTACACAGTTACAGTTTTGTAGTATAAAGATTAGCCAATCAATAGGTTCAAAGCGATTTTCACTCCACAGAATAAGATAGACGATAGTATTTTATATCATTATTCCCCTCAAAGGCCCTCCTAAATACACCCCTATTTATGTTGAAAATATTACCCGCTGCAACATCCTTCGATTCCTCCTTACAAGAAATTAACAAGCTGGCAAGGGCGACATCTCCAGCGTTGTTTATGAGACGTTTAATTGGATTTTGAGATCTAAATCAGGGTAGAAAAGTTTATTATCCCTAGTAGGAAACCGTAGAAGGTGACAACTCCCTAGATAGAATTATTTAGTGTTATGTAATGTAATTTTCCTTCCTTGTTGTAACACTTGATCCTTTTCTTCTAGCCATTATGAAACTAACATATTTTATTATAATAAATCCTCTTCTGTAGAAGAGGTACCTTAAATGCCGTTTTGTAGCTTTTATGGATGCTATTTGCTAACTTACTAAAGAAAGAGATTTTATTATTTTATTGCTATGGCATTTCATGATAAATACGATAAAACTCGTAGCGTGTGAACAAGCTTTATGGATCTAGATTTATGAGCGAGTCAATAGAGCTCTTAATGTAGACGCATTGAACAGAGTTCATCTTGTTTTGGGGTGCTAAGGAGAAAGAGAAACACCACGGACCGCCCACGACGCCAACCGACTACGCATACAAATGTAAGTATCGCTTTTAAATATCAAACGACAAGTTCATCAACATTATGTAATTAATATCTTATACGTTTTTTCTTGTCAAGTTTACGCAAAAAAAGAATTTTCTAAAAACCTCCATTCGCAATGCAATCTAAATTACACTTTAGTAACCTCATTTAAAGCCCAAATTCCAGTATCGAATCGTAGAGGCCAATGCCACAAACACATGTTGGTGTTACACGACCAGGTAAGCTGAGCTCCCCTGCCGCTTTCGTGTGTACAAGAATGTTCATAAAACGAGGTTGCGTTGGAGTAGGCTGGGGGTATTTTAGGCTGGTTTGCTTTATAGGAGCAAAGGGGGCGCAGAAACGGAATCAATGAACTCCGTTCGAGCCGACCGACAAAGGACGTTTCGGGCCGGCAGGTAATTAACTTAATATCAATCCCTGCTCTTATACATAATACTAAACTATAGATAAACACTAAATTACGTGCTTTGAGTCACGGTGGGTTACAATAAAGTTAAATATTATTATGACGCGAACGGCGCCAAATGAGCGTTTTAGTATAAATTACTAAAGCTGTACATAGGCTCAGAATAAACTAATTAACTTTTTTCAGTTTCAGGCCTATCTAATAAAAACAAATAGTCTACATAATAAATGCTCAGATAGAATTCCTTGAATACTTTGAACCTTTATTGCCGTCTCACTTTGTTAGAAAGAAAATGACAGTGACAGGTAAGACTTATCAAGGATTTATGGATGTCAAGTTTCGAGGATAAGAGGGTTGCTTATAAGTATGTATCAAATAGAACGAGTCATATTTCTCTTTGAGGCGAGGATTACTTGAATGTTGAACTGGTGAGAGAATAATCTAGGACAAGATGTAGCATCTGTGAGCATAACTTGGACCTATTGAGACTGAGGAGTACGGGGGACAGTATAAATTCACTTAGTAAAATTCATTCAATATCATTGACGACCGGCTTAGTACAGGGACATTGAAGGCTGCCTTTTGTGGCAAGAATTATCGAAATTTATTTGTGTGATGAGCATGGAAATTTGTACCTTAGTCCATGGATGTTTCTATATTATAATATCGATGTTATTAAAACCAAAAAAAAGATGTAGTGTGTCAATCATCTAGTATCTGTAACACAAGCCTCGTTGCTTAGCTCGGAACTAGATGGCGCTGCGTCGCAATGACCGGGTATATTTATTTATCTGTTTATTCCACAATCTTTAAACAGTTGCAGAGAAGAAGTCAAATGTTTGGAGGGGAGATATATGCTAAAACAAATACTATACAGTACTTACTATAGTAATAACACAGCAATATACAATATTTAATAGTATACACTTTTGTACCAGAATTGAATTTTAATATATTGAGTTTTAATATATTAATTTCAATTACTACACGAGAGATCATACGGCTATTAGCTGAGATAGAGTGTTTGAACATTTGTTCGGTAACATGGATAAGTAAGTCGATTTCATCCGAGTGCCGCCGAGTTGTGTGCGAAGTAAACTCGACAAGTAGTTTACACTCTTAACTTAACGCGCAATACTTTTTCGACTCAAGTTTCTCTGAGATTATCTCATTCATTTCAGCAACACCAAACATTACGTGGTTATATGGATTATATGTACGTAGAACAATATTTATAAATCTATTTCACACATAAGACAATTTTCTTTTTATTTTTGAAAAATAATACTTATGATACTTCTCGATTAAATCTGTAAGGATTATATCAATATTGTTTGATAAATCCGTAATTATTCGAAATCAAAATCAATTCAAAAGGTATTTATATCCTTTTACGTATTTAATTTTATAATAGGCTTCCTTGACAAGAACAGATTTTACATGATTTTTAAATTTCTTGCCGGAGAGATCGGTGGCAGACAATGATTAATTTTATTTCAAAATCTCGTAGAAAATTCGCGTAGGTATAACTTATAATAGCTAAGTTTTGCGTGTGCGTGTAGTAATAAGATTATTAGTAATAATATATAATAAACTAGCTGACCTAGCAAACGTTGTTTTGCCACATTATAGGGGTTGGTGGACTACCCCTAACTTTTAGGGGGATGAAAAATAGATGTTGGCCGATTCTCATAGATACCGGATAAGCACAAAAAATTTCATCAAAATCGGTCAAGCCGTTTCGGAGGAGTATGGCAACGAAAACTGTGACACGAGAATTTTATATATTAGATAATATCTGATATGTATGATAACGATGGTATAATATGTACGATAACTGATACCTATGCAGGGATTGTAACGCACCGCGATCTGTTGTTTCTTCTTAGCCCAATGGGGAAAAAAACGTGAATTTATGTATTACTAGCTGACCCAGCAAACGTTGTTTTGGTTGGTGGACAACCCTTATCACCTAGGGGTATGAAAAATAGATGTTGGCCGATTCATAAGCACAAAAAATTTCATCAAAATCGGTCAAGCCGTTTCGGAGGAGTATGGCAACGAAAACTGTGACACGAGAATTTTATATATTAGATAGATAACGAACAAAGAGATAATGGCTAAGACAGGATTTTAAACCAATACCAAACAAATGAAACAGCTAAAATATGATAAATTCTAAAGATCACATTTTTGTACACCAACAAATCACAGCGTCTACTATAAAATGTTTATGAATGAAAGTATTCCCAGAAGCTGGACCACTTCGACTACTCAGCGTTAACAATACGCTTAAATCTCTAAAGCCCTATTACGTTATTATTGGCTTCATGTCTTCCAACCTGCTGTACATATTATGTTACTTACTATCTTGCAACAGTTTATTGAGCACACTTTTATAAACTTGATTGGAATCGAAAAAAATCTGGAATTACGCTTGAGATTTTTGGATATTTTCTTTCGGGAAAAGGGACTGTGTTGAAGATGAAATATTCACCGAAAACATACTCCAGCATAACAACCGCTGCTTATATTACACCGAAGATATTTAAAATAATAATTTAATTTTGTAAACAATGAACTATTCACAATAAAACACGTCTATATTACTTACATTTCGCTAGAATGTTTTAAGTCGAATGCAAAAATTCGAATACAGGACATTGTGCTCGCGTACACTAATGAGCCAGGTAATTTATAATGGTTTAAATATTGTTAGAAAAGTGACTGAATTATTGTAATTATAGATGTGGAATAAAATAATAATGATAAAATGGTAAGACCCACCTCCGTCGAACCTTTAAATATGTCAAAACTGTAGAGATTTTAATGATTAAAAAAAAAAAATGTGCCATATCACCCGATGAAGAAAAAAGGTACCTTACTAGAGGTCTATTCTTAGAGCTAAAATCTCACGCAAGTTCAACGGTAATATCTTAGACATAAAGTAAAAAATGCAATCGCCTATAACATATGCACGTATGCTAAGTATGCCAGTGTTATGGCTGTGGTTATGGTTCACATAATTTTAACGGGATAGGACAGGAGCAAGCTACTACAATTTTCAGACAGTAGACACACAACCCTATCATTTTAAAATATGTCTAACGACCATTGAAAATGAATTTTAATACTTTTACTGTCGAGAATAAATATCGAGACAAAAAAAATCGACTTGCATAATTAATATTAAATAGTAAAAAAAAATATGTTTGAATAAATAACAGCTAGTCATAATATTTAGCTAACAACAATAAGTAGCTTATTTCACAATAAGCTAATTACAGGCTTTCACTGTTAGTAGCGGAAATTAAGAGATTTGAATTATCACTAGTAAGCGTAAAATATAAAGAGTTATTAAACAAACCGGTTTAACATGTACACTACAAATATTACTTGAAATAGTGAAGGTTTAGCCTATTGTGTACTATTGTACTTTTAGTAAATAATATAATTTTGATAAAAACATCGGATTGATAAAAACGTAAAGGTGTTATCTAGGATCATAGGAGGTGGAAACCTATTGGCTCTACCTCAACGGAAGACTGACGAGATAAATATACCTAATAAATAAATCGATGTAGTAAGACTTATTTCTTACTAGCTATAAGCCTATGTGTTAATCCAGGTAATAAACTATATGTATGCTAAATTTCATTCAAATCTGTTAAATGGTTTTTGCGTGAAAGAGTAACAAACATCCATCCATACATCCATAGTTACAAACTTTCGCGTTTATAGTATTAGTAAGATTATTAAGGCAAGTTGTTTTCTTTTCTGCACAGTGCAGCTAATAGATAATATCTTCGATGAGAGCGATATTAGTAGAGACATAGATCTGTTTAACACAATTGGAGTCTTATTGACTAGTCCGCGTAAGTAGTTGAGTGTATTCGTAATAGGTACAGTATGTAAGATAGTACTTAATAGGTGAATACAATCAATGAACACCCACATAGAGCGATGTATGTAGCTCGAAGTGACAACAGTGGATCGTGGAGCGGTATCGCCGGTAATTGTCGACATGGTGTCCGCATTCGAGTCGCAGACTGGTAATGCAGAGTTGAACTAACCTATGGCGATGAGACTTTCTTCACTTGTACCCACACACACGCAACATCTATGTATATGGAATTGTTCGGGGCAATCACAGTTGGTTACTGCGTTTTTTTGTTGTTGGAAAGTTGCGCAAATTGAACTTAATATGGTAAAATAATTGTTATTTATTTCTTAACATTGAAATTGTCATGCGTACCCAAATAATAATCGATTTTATTATTTAGATTAATTTAGAATTCCAATGCGAAAATTTATGAAAGCTCAATTTCGGTTTTAGCTATAATTTCGCCGTAAAACTTAAAACACTTATGTAGGTACTTAAAAAAGTTACCTATTGGATTGATTAATGACGGAGATATATAGAACATAAATAGTAGGTAGCCTACCCTATTTACTGTATCCAGTATAAATGAAACATTAATGTGTAAGCCACACAATGAGTTGTACAGAGTTGTGTTTATAATCTGTGCTCAGTGGAGACATCAGGCCCCGCCTCCGCGCTTGTTTCCACCGATATGGGTAAGTTTTCTCATTTTTCTCCAAGGCCTTTCGTACTCGGTCCGCAGAGAATTTTAACATATTTGTAGCTTATCCTTTTGTTTGTTTTTGGTAAACGTTTATTGCATAACATATTTCTTTTAGATAAACAACCCAGCTTAAATTGTAGCACTGTGTAAAAATTCGTTTACTGGATCCCCAGAGAGTATAAATTATTACACTCGTGTGTTGAGTTGAGATTACTTGATATTAAAGAAAATAGGTTTACTTATATTGTTGTCAGTTTAGTAATTTGTTGATTTTGAATATAAATGTAGAATACAATAAGATATAGTTTATGCTCAAGACTTTAAATTTTTATAAAAGCGTAAACCATATACTTGGATACTTTTGCATTTCAAAATTTTAACACAATGTTGAAATGATTTATTGGATAAAAGAAATGATTGTAGTTATAGATATTATAACAACATAGGTAATACAATTTTATATTAATAAACAACAATCTAGTGGATGAGGTTCTGTCACGCTTGATAGGTTAGATATTAACCTGTAGTAAGGAATAACAGTCCTTCTCCCTTTGGAGTACACAGAATATATGATTATTATTTTATACGTTACGATTACTTACAGGCCATACATAGGGTATGAACCCGCACTCTGTGGCGCAGAATGAAATGCACCAAACATACCGCCGAAACCATAAAACATTCGACGTTCACATTGCCATTCTCTAACTCTTATGTTAAGGTATAATGTAATGTTGCGATTTTATTTGCTATAATTAATTATTCTTGCAAATAATTAAGAGGGAAACAGATAAAAAATATATTAAATAAAGCTCACAAAACCACATGACGAAAATTAAACAAAGAGATTTATACTAGCTGAAGCCTTTGAACATATAATCAAAATACTAGTAAAGTTATACGTTCCAACTGAAATAGGTATTGATTTACATTATTACAAAGTTCACTAAAGAAACAAAGTCTTTGAACTCGAACATTTTAACTGAGGACGAAAATTAAGTTTTGTGAGCCTTCGTCTGCCTGCATATACATATTATTAACATCGCCGGTTTGTAATAAATCCGTTTTTAATTTCATGCCAGTGACCTTTTCATAAAAAGAATAAAATTTCAGTCTCTTTGTTAGTTTGCCTCGTCGACGGAACGACTGAATCTAATTTAATACAACTTTTACTGCTTATATAAAAAAGAGACTGCTGTAACGTGTAGATCTAGCTAGTATGCCATATGGCAATTTAGATATTAAACCATTGTGACATCTTTGATTCGATTGCAGTTTATATTTTTTGTTAAATTATTTTGACACTCATTATATTGTATAATTTTATTTTTATTAGCACACTTTCTTTAATTTAATAGAAGTTAGGGAGATGTAAGATACATTACATTCATACGATTTTATGACAAAACAGACAAGAAATAATATAAACGATAAAAAATATAAGCGTTGTATCAAAGAGGCCGGGTGCGCCCGGTGCGCCTCATTGGACAAACGCCAGACCATAGACTTATCTAGACTTGTTCGACCAAAGACACGCCATTACGCGGCTGATTATAATAAGTTGTGCTATTTGCCGCCACTAAAACACATTCGATGTGTGACTCCGGCCAAATTGTTCAGTATATCTTTATTTGAACTCAGACTGATATGTTTTATTTTTAACCAACTTTAAAAAAGGAGGAGGTTATGTTATAAATTTATAATATCTTATATATAAAAAAAATATTAGTAGTATATGTAATCGTTTTGATAGATTTTAATGGACGATTTTGGCCGTTTTAATTATAAAGTCTCGCATTAGGTTGTACTTGATATTTGCATTTAATTTTGCATGGCAACACGTTACTTATCAGCATTTTCTACCACCGGTGCTTATTAGAATTTTGCAGTTTAATGTTCAATTTATAGCCGACTAGTTCCAGTTTAGCTGTTCTTGTCAGTAACAGCGAAATGAATCGAAAGTGATTAATAATGTTACCGTTATTTGTTAGAAACTGCAATGTAATTATGAAACAAGTTCTTATACCATAGACACGTAAATTACACGTTTAGGACCATGTAGTCCTAAAATTTTAAATCTTTCTTATAAAACCAAGATTGTAATCTGAGATGTTTATTTAATTTTTAACGTTTCCGTTGCATTACCCTTTTTCATTCTCTCAACTTTAACTTTTACGAGTAACTATGTGGTCATATTTAATATGTTCTTTCTATAATTATGTCTACGTCATAATTGTTCATGTCTTCATAATGGAAGCGATATCAAAATCTGCAATTTAATAGTTCAAGGAGTTGTCTGTTAACCCCAAAATGTTGAATTGCTCAGAAATTTACGGCAAATTTAACGTAGCTAAACTCGTCGGTCTGGCTGGATAGGGCGGTGGCATTACTCTGTCGCCACCTAGATGGCGCTACTCGTTAGGGTACCTCGTCCGTGGAAATGGAATTCACTGGGCCTTTATAACGGCCATTATAATCGGGCCCATTGTCACGTTCTTGTGAACCGGCCCCAAAAGTAAGTATCAAATAACAATAAGAAAAATTAAGGAGAATACCGACATCGTAACAGCACAACAGTGTTTTGTTTCATTCAAAAGTTTTTCGTCGTTTTAAACCTATAAAGAAAGGAGTAAAAATATAAATTGTTATACATATAAACCAGGTAATTGTGGATTACATAATTATTGAACTCAAATGAGGGAAATAAAAGCGTATAACGGATATAATAAATAAATATTGCGTTAAACGTTTAGCTGCTTTAATTAACCTACGGAGATTGAAAGTATTTACGTATTTATTAAACTCATTTATTTATTATATATACTTATTCAGAATTTCCAAAAATTGCAGTACGCTAGCTATGGCTGGTTCAAAATTTAAAATTAGGGATTTACTGCAATCCTTGTGGGTGCATTCTGATCTTCTAAGTTACTGTACTTATACCCTGTATGAAACAGATGGAATATGTTTGTGCCTAAATTATAATAAGTATTCATTTAATTCTGATTTAAGGAAATAGAAAATACAATAAAGAATATGTTCTTCATGTTATGTGTATAATTAAATATCGAAAAAATATTGCTATACAAGGACAATTTTGATAAAAAAATTCAGCGTATCCCAACCCACGTTGTAACCGAAATGTTTGTTCCACGTCTTTGCCTACCAAATTACGTGATTTAATATTGAATCGCTTAACGGGGCAGCCACTTGCCAAGTGAAAGCTTGACGTCACACACTGCATTCATTCTATAAACGCACTTGAAATCAGACTGCGCATTCATAAAGGACACCGCTCGGAATGTGATAATTGTGTGCCACTGATTTTGTGTGTGACTTACTTCTTTTGATATCATACACGATGGAAGAATAAAGAATTGCCCAGAAGATACTGGGTTTAACTTATAAAAGACGGAAATCTTGAAGAATTAAAGAATGACCGAAAAATACTGGATTTCGTTTTTAAGAGACAGACACGAAAGACCGAATGAAGATGCTGATGAAAAAGCAGATTAAAGAGCTCTTATCAGACCATGGTGTTGTAAATAATGGACATAAACCGTAGTGCCTTTTATCTATATCATTAAATAAATGCTGCTATTCGTTTTCTCGATAATATCAGATACAATCCAAGGTCAAAATGTAGACAACTACGTAAGTATACGAGACTACTAAAGATACTTATTTTGCATTAGTCACTAACATTTCCATCTAATACTCGCCACATCCGTTTTATTTCACCTATGTCTTGTCCATCCAAATTTTGACAGGTAGACAATGCTAGCTATAAGACGGCGGCTATAGTTATCATTATTTCAGAGGTAATTCAGATGGGTGTTGATTGGAAGCCGACAAACATTCTCACACCGTTAAGGGAAGGCTAGGACCATGAAGAACCCAGCCAAAAAAAACGTACATAAGAAACTTAGTACAAATTTTTAAGTACAGAGATGAGTATCGAGCGTTTTCGGTCGGTTGTGTGTTAAGAGGGATAATATTTAGTAACCACGTACGATCATCAATTATGGCATTTTGTAACATCGATTAAGGCAAAATTGGCAATGTTCCCCCCACAACCGGAAATTTAACATTAGCTAGGTGAATTAGAAAGCTTATAACGCGTTAAACGGTGACTGTGATGATAAAGCGAGTATTATAAGGTTTTTGTAAAGTATCGTACATATGTACATAAACTCTTTCTTGAATTCGTACCTCTTTTCCTTCGCCGTTAGGTAAAGCATCTTTTCTATTTCTTTTTTGAAGGACCTGACCAATATAACAACAGGAATAAATGATGTTCAAAAAAGTCTAAACAGCAATTTCGGTAATTACTTCCCCTACAGTCTGAGCTCAGACCTCCTGTCAGATTGAGTTACTAATGGCTACTGTCTGCTTCGCCAACCTAGTGTAGATTGCCAGACTTTATACACTTCTACAAGAAATTTGAGGAGTCACTAAGCAGATATCATGGCGAGGATTTATTTCAGCAATTTCAATAATATGAATACATTTTTTCTTTACTTATTCACATTACGTAAGTACTATTATTCAATAACTAATTATATGATATTAAATCATTTATATAGCACATTCTTATAGTAATTAAAACAGACTTAATTCTTGTTTCAGTCATCTCATCTCTTGCTAGTTAAATGGCGTATTGTGTAAATGTAGTCACATTGTTGTTAATGTAAACATCTGTACAATCCACACTAAAGCAATATCATTTACACATACATCATACATACTTTTCCCACAAACAGTAGTAATGTAATAATTGTTGTTTTTACCCATTACGTTTTGAAGTTTCTTTGTGTTTTCGTTGTTGAGCGTAGTGCCTTATGTTAAGGGCGCGGTGGCGCTATGCGCGCCCCTTCTCAATCTTTTGTGCTACCCCTTACCTTGGGATAGGTACTATTTTTCCTGGACCATTAACCACCCTTGGTAATAATTTGATGAAGGCATTTGTTGATTGTTGACAGAAAAATTTGGTGATAGACAACAATTTATTTCATAGATATTACGCTATTCTAATTTTAGATGGCCTACTAGACCCCTTAGAGAAATTGGCTTCACATTTATAGTGTTATAATAGAATCCTTTAAATAACCGTATATCAATATTTTAACCTGGGGGACTTGACGAAATGAGAACAAAATTATCGAACCCCAAATATTATTCTGCGGTCTCCTTCGTCTTAAGATATCGACTATAAAATATTATAGGAAACAGGAGGAAGATAATAGTTAGTTGCTGCGGTTGTTGCGGCCAGTCACTACTTGAAGATCTACAAGTAAAATTAACGTTGATGCTGATAACGGTCAGAAATTTGTATGCAGAATGAACTCCTACTTCGAAAATACTCCAAGTTACAATCTGCCGTCATCAGTGAAACACGAAGCGTCGACTTCCTTTGCAGCCAACATCAGGACATCGCTAAACTGTCGCGAAACACGCAACGAATTAAAAAAGGAACAAGAAACGTTCGGAAACCGTCCTGAATAAAATGCGGGCAGTATTTTATGGAATATTGCGGGAATAAAATATTAAACCTAATAGGAAATATAAATTAACATCGGTTTATAGTTCTAAAAAATTTTTTTACTTTATTAAACTTAAATTTAGAACGAAAAATGAGCAAACTTTTATGCCAGGACTTCAAACACCCGCCATTTCGCGCGCTTGCCGTGACGTCACAGACTTTAACAATCAAGTCAGCGCACAATACATTACACCTGTTCACTAGTTGATTGAATCAACTAGTGAACAGGTGTAATGTATTGTGCGCTGTAATTTATTAATATTTTATATTTTAATAACTATACTTATTATACTTTTCATGGAATAACACCGACTTATATTATGTGCCTAAGCAAGTAAGCACTTACTTGTTGACGTAGTATTGTAGACTTTATTGTCATATTCGTTTCAATTACATTCCTACCTCTTTTAATTACCCACAATTTTTGCACTTTTTAATAAAAATAATAACAAATTTAAAATTCCGTTTAAACATATTTATTCATGGTTAGTTAGTTATAATTTATTCTGAATGATATGTTATGATAATTTATTATGATGATAAAAAATAGTTGTATTTGAATCAAACGTACATACATATATGTATATATTTCCTGCGACGTACTCGATTTCGATTTCACACATATAATTTTAGTAGAATATAAAAATACTTATAATTCAAATGTTTTTTATTGAACAATACACGAATTAACATGAACATGCCATCACGCCTGTCGTCCCCGAAAGGTAAGGCAGAGGTGTAGGTACTAGTGCACACCTACGTTTCGGCGATATTTTTTAGGTCCCATGTGATAGGGGGCGAGCCTATTGCCATTAACCGGGCACGAATCCAAACTCCGAGCTGCTACTGAGAATTTCACAGGAAAACCCAATAACACTGCTCGACCTGGGACCGACCCAAGGACCTCTTGCTCGGCAGTCGCACTGTACGACCACTGGAACAACGAGGCAGTTACACGAATTACTCATGAGTATTTTATCGTATTGTAATTTGTCGGCTCCTAACAGTTTAGTCTGTCGCAATCCTGGAACAAGGTCTCCGCTTATTACATCCATTTCTCTCGATATTCCTGCTTCCAATTCTTAAGGATGGTGTCTAAATATTTAGAGATATGTATTTATGTTGTGACAAAAAAGCTTATACCTACTCCTACTTAATTAACTCTAGTTGATTAATTGCTATTTGCAGCAAAATCGATTGGGTAGTAGAGTAGTCAATTACAACGAGTTTGAACAGAAACCTTTTCACTGATGTTACTACGAAGCCAACGTAACTCCCTCCTAATGCAAATATAATATTCACTTAGCTCAGTGAGGTAGCACATTAGCATGTCTGTAGTCACCTGTAATAGAAAAAGGCTTTGAAGCTAATCAAGTAACTTAAAATCCTTCAGCTAAGTTATTATAACATGGCCCTAAACTTCAATGGTTGTTCTATTTATCTGTCTAATAAGACAGCGACGCGTCAGTGCGTAGGTCGCCTGTAAATAATTCAGGTTTACAAACGGTATAAACGGTACGTCATTATATTATGTATATTCTCTCAGTCCGGGAGTAAATCGTAAACGCAAACGGCTGGTAAAGACTAGAATTTTATATCTGACGGAAAATTTTAGGTAGGTATAGTATTTTCATTTCGTTTGCTTTTGATAGCCACACAAGATTTTGTGCTTATTCTCTCGTAAACATAAAAAGTTGTCCTAAACTTTTAAGAGAGCACAACAAAGATTACACGATTCCTTTGTCACAACTTTAAAAAAAGCTAAGATGTAGTTAGTATAACCACAAATTAATGTCTATACATTGTCCATATAGGTGCTCTATTCTTACAACACCTGAGACGTTTTTAATTATCGAAAGTAAACATCCCGGAATCTGTTACGGGACTTCATAAATGTAAATTGGAGGCGCGCATCCCGTTTAGCGGGGCAGCCGCGCCCCGCACGCCCCCCGCGGCATCCCCGCCCCGCGCCACACCGCTGCTGACGACGACGGCCGAGGAAACGGGGCCGGGCGCCGACGAACCGAGGATTGCGGTGTACATCACTACGATATACTTATCGCTATCGTTGTATTAGTAAATTGCGGGAAGATTTTAGTTTTGCCGTTTTTAGACTCGCTCGCTATTCCGATCAAATACCGAGATCACTAATTATAGTGGCATGCCCCGAAATGTAAGTAAGGACAGCAAAAACAGTAATGAAAATCTGGTTTTGAACATCAAGTTATTTTGTGTGTAAAAACGTTAGTATAAATCTAAAATATTGTTATGCAGACATATTACTTTAGTTCAATTTTAATTGTGCCTAATCGTTCCAAGTGGTTTATTTTACTTAGAACATTATAGAGCAGATTTCATGTTATAATTTAATTCTTGTTACTCGTTCAGATGTTGAATCTATATCATGATAATGAACCTTTACTTTAGCAACAATACGGTTGAAAATGGTTTGCTTGTAATAAAACATAATGAAATATCAAAGAAATACGAGTCGAATTTTGGAAACTTGACGTGCCGGTTGATTCGTAAGAGGCGTGAATATACTTTTATAGAAAAAGACAATAGGCAGTGAGGGTATGGGTTGGAGTCTGTTCACAATGGCTACGTCGCGGCGAGCCAGCAGGTAGAATAATTAATTGCCCCTCAGAGGTATACGTGATACGTCCCAGATGTTGTGCGGCAATTTTAAACAAATCTCATAATTCTGTGTGTTGCCAAATATTCTATAATCACTAGATTAACGTTTTGACTTGTAAAACAAAAGAGGAATCTGTGGGCTACAGTGTGGAGTTAATCTAAAACGTATGTAGGTAACTAGGTTTTAGAAATTGGTCAGATAGAAAAATAGCTCGTTGAAGAATTTAAAATATAATTAGGTAGCTACTTATTTATGTAACGGTACAGACTATGGTCAATATCTTTATAAATTAGTCTGAGGTGCTCTAAATAAGGTAAGACTAACGTAATGTAGCAAATATTAATCACGAAATACCAACAGTAAACTATGTGTTCTGTTGAGAAGGGTAGACATTAGATATATTTTGAAAGATAGTCGGCAAACACAATTTATTATAGACTCGTTACAAAATAAAGACGTTAATATTTAGATAATAAGCCCGAATGAAACTGACAGGTTAAACGGAAAACGCTTTCAGTATCATTCTTTTGTAATAAATGCGAAGAAAAATAACACTGTGATATTGAGAACTGGTAGTGGGTTACGTAATCCTAGAGGAATCTTTCTATAACTAGTTAGTTGTTAATCTTAACTAATTGGTTATCATGAAATGGTTTTGTTGAAAGTATTTTTAAGAATTAAAGAAGAAATAAACTAAATTATTATCGAGCAATCTACGTAGTTTATTTTAATACAAATGAACAATATTTGTATTTATTATGAAAGGAGGGACCGCAGTCCCTATTCCTATTGGTTAAATGGTGTGGGGATCGAAAAAAACTCACTCTTTTTATGCTTTATCTATATCAAAGTGTGAATATGGAAACCAAGCGAAATGGATACATTCACTTCACTGGCATTTAAACGAGTTTTCGCAGACATTGTACCTAATGCAGAACATACTGCGTAAGTATTTTGTCGTTCAAGTTGATGATGATGAGAGATGTCTAATAAATAATTATTAGACATCTATAAGTATCTTAAAGACATGTATGTAGAAAAGAATAGAAAGACATGTATAAAGGAAAAAAAAAAATCTTGTTTCATTTTACTTGAATTGGAATTCATTGGAACACTGCATTATTTTCCCATTGAAATTTAATTAACTACAAGTACAACCTACTCAATTAATAATTGTTTCCTTTTACCTTAAAAACTATATAAATAAACATAGTATTATTATCCGGTTCCAGCGAAACAAGAAAAAGTAAGGCGGTTACAAATTCGTCGTAACAATAATTATAATATTTATTCGAGTGTAATTGAAAAGGTAGATATAATAGTAATTATTATTTTATTATGTGTTTGCCACAATAATAACACATAATAATAACAATAATTACTATTATATCTTTCCAGACTTGGTGAGTCCAGATACAAGACTTTGATCAATAATACCTATTACGTTAACGTAAGTGCGGGTATTACTGACGTTTGAATCCAAAACACTATAACTCAGAAATAACTATTTTGAAATAAGGGCTCTTAAAACTTTTTTGGTTCTTGGTATGTCGTAACAAACTTTAAATATATCTCCATCTTCTATACTATGAAATAAAAATATATTAATATAGGGTTATGTAACTGCCTCGAAATTATCAAATAAGCGCAATTATGGCAATACATTGTAACTCGAGTTACAGTGTGTTGGATTTACACGCAACGCAATGATGTTATAACGCAGGTTGGCTAATTTAAGAGGATTGGGCATTCCCAATGTACCTTTCAAGCTCTTCAGTTTATAAAACTCTCTGAAATGAACGAAATTCATATTGATCTAAATAGAATGTCCTCTGTTTCCTAATTTTTCAGATTGTGAAACAATACGCGGTTCCGGATTGAATCTGGAATAACTAAATATTATAAGTGTATAAAATTATTTCTTAATACCTAACTACCCGGATTCAATAATTATGTACCTAATACCTATATAGAGTAGTCACCCTTGTGTAGTGTTCCAGGAAGATGTAGTCGACAGAATTTAGTAATCTGTTTATCACCGAAGATAATTATTACCTTTCTTTCTATCCTTTTGAGGAAAAAACTATCATTTTAATTTTGTAGATTTCATACGAAATCTTTCTCCTGTTGAAATAAAGTTAGAACACGGTTTAAGTTACATAAAATATGTTTAGAAATGACCAATATTAAATAATACTTCGAGTTTTTTTCATAAGCATATTATTATTCTTTCGCGAAGTCACAGATATTCTATAAATTGAATATAAATCATCATTGAATTAGGAAAATAAATATGTTGGATCTAAAATTAAAACCTAGTTTCAATACTCGTGAAAATTGTAATAGATGCAATACGTACGTTACAAGCACAAAATATTGCATAATGATTATTTTAAGTTTTAGAAATGATGCAATCCCAAGGATTGCAAGTGGAGCGTTAGTAACAATAAATGAATCATCAATTCATCACCAAGGGAAATATCCAATAGCTTGCCGATTACAATGAGCATTCGTACTGTAATACGTAGTTTGATGTCCTAGCTATCTGTATTAGGTATTTGGGCCATCAAATCTGAGTGTACAATGACCTCGGCGGGCGGCGTGTTCGCGCCAACCTTGCCCGGCCCGCGGCCGTCGCTCGGCGTCATGGCGGGCGCGCGGGCGTAGCGGTCGAAATTTTAAATTTCGAACGACGCGACACTCGGCACGTTCGGTCAAGCGATCCCGGAAAGTGAGACCGATCAAGTGCACATTGCACATCACTAATTTATGTGTTTATGGTTTTAATGTTTCGTATGACTAGTTGCTATAATGTTTATAGCCCTTATGGTTCATTTGCATCTATGTAAAAGGAAATTCTTGAGTTATGGTTTAATTAAAATTGCTACATTATTAAACAATGTTTTTTATATTAATAGTAGTTAGTAGCAATACTAAAACGTATCGTTGTTAACGAACCACAATAGGTAATGTAGGAATCGATGTCAGTATACAGGTTTAATGTTTAAATAATATTTTATAAGGTAGGTACAATAGGTGTCAAAATTTTAAAAAAAAATGCTTCGTAAACGTGTCAATCGCATTACCTTAAAATAATAAATACATAGTTTGTACCTATTAAAGATTGATAATTTCAATGATATAAAAAACTATATTTATTATTTTTATTATTTAATAAGTTTATAAAGATACATGGTATTCTTATAATGTAACATAATGTTCCACAAAACTGTACAAACAGTTTGACTGTGGAATCAAACAAAATTAATATAGAGTTAAAGCAGAATTATGGAGTGTCTTATTATTATTATGGCAAGGTATGTCATTGGATAATTTGTAGATTTGCTGCTACTGTAAATTCAGTCATTTTGGGGTCAACGTCCTGCGCCAGCTGGTCAAGACTATGAACCTACCTACAATTAAGGCTATCCTTTCTTATACATATAAGAATTGATGAAAGAAAATCACTTTTCGTCTGTTTATATGTATAATTTTCATATTATTAACTATTTTTAGAGACCTAAATATATTATTACTAAATTTATACTAAATAATTATTATTCTTTTTAATTATTTAATTATTTTTAATTATTATTATTATTCTAAATAAATGCTGGTATTATTTAAACTAAACAACGAAATGCCATTAAATCAAATGCCGATTCTGAAGCCAATAACAGCTGGATGAATGTGGACTATGTAAAAGCAGATGTTACCAAAATAAATAATAATAAAAATCCTAACTAGTCTAGGAGAACTCCCAAAAGACTTACCTTAATGTAATTAATTTTATTCAGTTGTATGATCTATAGAAGTTTATTTTAATAGACTTGGAAACTTATGGTTGCAAGGAACAGTTTATTTCTGGTAATAAACAAAAATAAACACCGACAATACCTTTCGGTAATTTTATGTTTTACGACGGATACACATCAATGGCAGTTAATAACGAAGTTGTGAAAGGTACACTAACGATCACATAAGAAGTAACTAGTAAATCAAGAGCCAGTTACTAAACTACTTTATAATGTCCCTCTAACAATATGACATTTATGAGAAGCTGACTGACTGACTGACTGACATATCAACGCAGGGCCTAAACTATAAGGGTTAGAAACTTGAAATTTTGCACAGGGATTCCTTTTATAACGTAGGGGAGCACTAAGAAAGGAATTTTGAAAATTCACCCCCTAAGGGGGTAAAACGGGGGTGTAAGGTTAGTATGTAACTTTGCGGTTTTTGAAGTTATTCAATTGAAATTCGGTTTGAAGGTTTTTCATTGAAAGTTATGAAACACGTGTAAAATATTTTTTCAAAAATCATCCTTTAAAGGGGTAAAATGGGGGTGCAAAGTTAATATGAAATTTCTTTGATTTTCAAAGTTGTATCAATAAAATGTTATATTTGGGTTATAAGATCCTAATCATGATTATTTCCGACATCCCTTTTTGAAATTCATCCCTTAGGGGGGTAAAATGGGGTGTAAAGTTAGTATGAAAGTTCTCTAATTTTCAATGAAACTTGGCGAGTGTAGTCTTTGTATGACGTAGGCCTCCGATAAGAAAGGATTTTCCGAAATTTTGCCCATAAGGGGGGGGGGGTAGGGGACCAAGATTGTACGAGACAGCGTGATTCCTTGGTCCAATCTACTTCAAATTTTGCATAAACATTCTTTAACAGAATTGATGGAAGACATTTTTATTTTATCGAAATTCAATCCCTGACGGGATTAAAAAGAAATAGAGAATTATGTTGGAGGTGATATCAATACTCCTTAGTGCTTTTGATTTAAATTACTTTTTATTTTGACACATGCTTGAAAACTCAATCCGATTTTATTCAAAAGAGGTTGAACTCACATAAAAGCTTGATGCAATGCAAATATTTTATACTCCTTAAAATTGGAATTTCTGTTTGTAACTTCATATATAAAAGTATATATAGGTACGGTAATTACACAAAAAAATAATTTCTAAAATGTTTGTCTGTCTCACTCTTCGTTCCTTCTAATTGCTGCAACAGCTAGACCGATTTTGTGGGGACTTTCACCATCGTTATAAGGAGTAACTTAGGCTACTTTAATTTAAGAACAAGAAACGAATTAGAGTTCCGTATGACTTAAAAACGCGGGAGCTGACCAATGCATGAATGTGAACATTAAATTTTTCGTTAATTTTCACGCGAACGAAGTCGCGGGTAACAGCTAGTCAGTAATAAACCAAAAAGTCACTGCTGACTTGAAGTCTGCTTATGCTCAGCAAAACACAAATCAACTTCGAGCACTAACTAAAGACAAGAATCGCCTGGTTGCGTTAGATTATGCTTGATAAAAACTGAGTCCTATTCGATTTATGCTCGGCGAAAAAGCCTAGCTCATTGAACAATTACATGCCTGTAATCTGATTGTTTTCTGTCATCAACCCATTTACTGTTCCACAGCTGAAGAGGTCTTGCCTGTTATTAATTAAGAGGGATAGATTAGGTAATAACGTACCACGTAAAGGTTGACAGACTTCAGACGCCATTGAGAAAGTTTTAGTTTCCAAACGATGGTTTCTTTCACCGTTAATATGCGTCTGATATAGCTGCGAATAGTCAGTTATGTGTTCCTTGGTATCGAGTTTAATACCAACTTCACAATCTACATATCTTATCACTAGGCTCTATTAGCTGTTATGCTTACGCCTTTAGAAGGTCTATTCCTAGCTATTGCCAACGCAAACCCGAGTCCAGACCAGCTAACGCTCATCAAAAACTTTTCCAATCAGAATCGAGCGCTGACAAATGAACAAAAGTAGCTTCGTTAATTTAGTTATGAAACAAAACAACTTTTTTGGATTTTATCGCGGTATTATCAAATACTTATATTTCAGATTCCTAACATCATTGATTGTTACCGGCAGAGTAAGTTATTCATCGTGTAGACAACTGGTATTTATTTTCCCTTTTTTAAAAGACTAGAATTTTCTCCTGTGTCGTGGGTGCGTTACCGAACTGGCAATCCGATTGAACCAGAGCCACCTCACCTTATCATAGTTTTCTTCTTTGTAGGATTAGATTCATTTTGAATATTATCTATATTGGGCCTGTACTAATACTCCGCCTGGCTGGAAGTAGCTAGACGGTATGTGACAACTTATTTTCTTCAATTTGAGCGTCCAAGTTCAATCCTAAGTATTCTTAAAGGGGATTAGATCATCTTTTCCAAGGACGTTTGGTTTTCTGATCTTATTACAGGCTTTATTTATATAGTAGGTAGGTAGGTAGAGATGGTGCAGACCTTTGGGAACAGCGGTGTTTCCCAGATGCTTTTGAATTTACCTTCATAAATAAGATCTAATCAGCGATTGCAAACATGCAGTCTATTTAAATTAAACAACTTTAATCATTAATCCGTTTAGTACTAATAATGAAATGTACATACGTACACATAAGTAAATCATTACTACATTAATGTTATTATATATTCTTAAACAAAAGAGTATTTAAATATTTTGAATATATTACCATAGTAAATAAACTGCTTATACTTGTATATGTATGTGTGCTTCACAGCTGCTAAAGCAAGTTTAGCTAATTGTATATCTGTCAAATTTACTCTTACCAGTTGGCCTAAGTATGTAAGCATTGCGCGTCGGTATGTAAGGAATTTATTCGTTGTTACAAGGCTTCTTCTTTGGCTTATTCTGCTAATTCATCTAGACAGTATTCTATAGATATTTGTTTTGCTAAACAGTTTCCAATGATTGTTGACTAATTGTCGGGCGGTTACTTTTGGTCTAATGAGCATTTATGGCCATTAGCACTACTTAGTAATCATCACTCTCGCTGACGTAGCCGTAGTGTTGACAGTTGACACGATCACATTGACCTAGCGCCGCGACGCGGACGCCGCGGCCGCGGGCGTGTGGCGGCGATGTGGTGGCGGTGTGGTGGCGAGCTACATTCAGTAGCGATATTCGGCCGAGATAATGTGGCACATGACTGTCGTTCACACGGGGTTCATGCGTCGCGCGGCGCGATGTGGCGGTAACGTCACGCTGATATTGAATCAGGGCAAGACGCTGCGCCGGCGGCTGGCGTGCGGGAAAGAGAGAGTGCGGTACACAGGTGTGCGCCGAGGCAGCCGGCCCATCAGCTGTTCGACGCGCTCGCTCGTGCCCGTTCTGCCGTTGCTCCAATGAATGCCGCGTGCATTGCGGGCAGCCACTGAACCCAGTGTTCGTCGATAGCCGCTCGTGGCCAGACGCGCGAACCCGCCCGTTTGCCCGCCGATTCTCGCTCGCTTCCCGCATCGTATCTCGGATGTGTCAGTGTGTGCATGTTTGTGTACAGTGTTGTCACTGACGCGGCGATCGCGAGCTCTTTGTCTAATTAGCAGGTAGGCTAATGCTTCACTAAACTTTTTTTCAGTTGGCCGGACACAATCGAGTTACTTTTATGTCGGTTTATTTTTCTGTCGTAATTGAATTTTATGTAACTTTCATTGTTCTCATTTTTTTATATTTACATAAAGAAGTAAGTAAGTAGGTTTACTGTGATCGAGAATTCAAGACTTGTTTTAATTATTGACAAGTAAATACAAGTTGTAAAGCGTTAAGGGAACAGCTATTTAGAAACAATGGTTCAACGCAGCGACAAAAGGGCCGAAACTGGTTTTCCGTGGATAGGCATCTGGCACGCACTAATTGATATAGCATCAACTGACGTTTATAATTATGGTGTCGAAGTGGATCGGTGCACAGACTCACCCTATACATATAAATGCGATTAAGAAGAAAGTCCTCATTAATGGATACTGAACCAGAGTATACACAACTATCAAAAAGTATAGTATGAAGGTAATTAAACTTATTACCATAACCTTAACTAGTACGTATTTATTTTATGGATCCTGCTGTCAGGTGCCTTATATCCTAATCTTTTTGGTTATTTATGTATCTTTATACCGACCTTGGTTAAATAACTATTAGGAGGTATGTACATGTTTAGTCTATGTACTAACAAGGTCGTTGCGACTCGAATCTGTTTTGACCTTAATTATTAAGGATGATGACACACATTGACTTTTTGGTTTTTCAAACAGCTGTCTTGAAACTCTAGAACGTCAAATAATCACGCTGTTATACTTGTCAGGAATCTCGCAATGAGTGATAATAAAGTAGAAACTTAGGAGGAGGAGGGGGTGGGAGCACGGCAAGGGGAGGGGGAGGGGAGTTAGTGACGCCGATGACGTAACGAAACGGCATGCGATCGTGTTTATTAGAAATTAACATCAACTACGTATCTATCTATAATTAATTTATTAATTTAATAATATAGTCTTAGCCTGCGGCCATGTAGGTAGGTAGTTACTATTACCTAAAAGATTAAACATACATAAATATACGTAATAGGTACATATATACCGAAATAATGTGGTAGTTGCATGCGTTCAGGATGCTATGCCATAGGGCTGTTGTCTAATGAACATAGGGTACATAGCCTTCCTATATTAAAGCAAAAGTAACAAGAATTATTAAAAAAAAACAACTTTTTGGAATAGTTAATACAACTCCATTCCAGATTTGAACTAATCCCACACATTCGAGTCTCGTAGAAAAAAGTTTGTATTCACAAAAACTTTTTTACCAACTCTTTCTTATGTTGCCAACAACATCATATAATTTATTTATGTTGCCAGTAATGAATGAAAATTGTTTAGTAATTTATTATGTTTACTGGTGTGACAATACTAGTTACGACTACTTGTTATTCAACGATTAGGGTAATGGATATTTTATTTATTTTCTTGTTTGTTTTATGCAATAAAGTTCAGTAAGTAAAAGAGACGAGGTGTGAATCCTCATAATATTATAATATCGTCATGGCGATATCCAAATATACTATATTAGTTAATTAAATAAATATCTTACAAGACTAAACATACATACCATAAATATAATATACATATGTTCACATGTATCATTTGGTGACCTTTAAATAAATAGACATTCGAGTTGGTGTCTAAAAGACTGAAGGTTTTTGATAAAACGGGAAAATATTCCTCAACTAAACCTTGCTTAAAAAAATACAAAGGTTAACATATTAATAGCTTCAGTTATCTAGTTGGATTATATTATAAATGTACACTAATTTAAATAAGACGTACCTTACGTTTTTAATTGACACATGAAGTGTTGCCAACCTTTTCACACAATAAGTCCGAATAGAGAAACTAATGACGTCATCTTCGTAAAAAATTAAAAACATGTTGAATATAAACAAAAAATGTTTGAATACAATTTCTCAGATTCTCGAGAGCTTTCGAGCTACGATTACCATGAAGTCAGCTATCAGCTATCGTTTCGCGGCCAGAGAATGTCAGAGAACGAATTTATTGTCCTCTTGCATGTATTTTTTCAAGTTGTAAAATTCAACAGAATGGTTCGTTATTACGAGTATGAGCAAGCGTGGAACAACTACAAAGTGTTGCTACCTTTGCGTTCGACGTTTATGCTAAAATGTATGTAAACCTTTGTCGTGAGTACATTCCTAATTTTGGGAAGCTGTTGTTATTGAGATATGAAACTTAATATTTGTTACGATTAAAATGCAAATTCCAGTGACACTTGAAGTTCTTTGAAGCCGTTACGTCATCATCGTGACTTATGAAGTGATTGACGTTTCCCACACACATGACCATTAACAGTTTTCTTACTGCTTTTATGGAGTTGTGAATACCGATGACGGAGAAGGAAGTATTACGTATGATATTGAGACAAAGGAAAATCAAACCTCATAAAAGTGAATTTCAGTTTATTTTCCTTTAATCTCAGTCATAGGCTTATTACTCACACTTCTTTTTACCAACAAAAATTGTTCGAAGATCTTACAATTGTTTCCTGCAAACCTATATTAGACACAATCATCTATTGGTAACAAATTGGAAGGTAACATGAAGTAACTATTATACCTTATCCAGCTGATATTTTCTTTCTGTGGCAAGAAATGTTATTCATTGCACAACCTTTGTGTGAGTCGGTTTGACACGTGTTGGTTTTTTATGCCACAGTATAAACAATATTAACGAGCGAGTTTGTCGTTAATTTATTCTGTAGTGCTTCCGATGGCCAGATACAGTCAGTCCTTGTATCGATTCGCTTTAGAAAATTCAAATAGAAACTTGAATTAAGAAACTTCTTAATTCCGTTTAATTTGACAGGACAATAATACACTTAGAGCCTTCGTGTCATGGATTTTATTACACATATTTAAAATAGTGTTGCTACCTTTAAAAATCATTATTTTATTTTCTTTAACAGTTTAAATAAGTTCCATTTTTAACCGACTTCAAAAAGGAGGAGGTTCTCAATTCGTCGGAATCTTTTTGTTTTTTTATGTATGTTCACGAATTACTTAAAGACGCCTGGACCAATTTGCAAAATTCTTTTTTTGTTTAAAAGGGTATACTTTACAGATGGTCCCATTGTAACCACATCAGGATCTGATGATGGAATCCCAGGGAAATCGAGGCAACCCTAAAATTTTATAGGCAATTATCACGTTTTCAATATATTTACAAAAATTGTTCCAGTATTTGCGTCTGCTAATCATCATTTGATGTTGATGAGCTGATGATGGAAGGTAGAACTCCTCAACAGTTAAGAGTTAAAAGAAAATTCTTTCAGTTATAGGCATTTATTACATTTACATGTATTCTCCAAAACTGTTCAAGTATTTGCATCTGAAAATCACCATCTCATGTAATGATCTGATGATGGAACGTACAACTCCTCAACGGTTAGGAGTTGAAGGAAAAATCTTTCATAATTATAAGTATATATGGATCGATAGTTGTATTCTTTCAGGCTGTTAGATTACCTGATATGAAAAGTTTAATATATACAACACTAAAAAGAAAAAAATTAACTTTTTAAAAAAAGAAAAACCAACTTCAAAAACTAAAAAGCAAAAAATAACTTCATAGTTTTACCTTTTTTCTAGTTTTAATGGTATGAAGTCGGTGCCGATGATGTGGTGGTTTTAACCACCCCGCTCAAGGTCACTGTTATGTTTCAGTTTTGGCTTGGCACCGACTTCATACCTTTAAAACTAGAAAAAAGGTAAAACTATGAAGTTATTTTTTGCTTTTTAGTTTTTAATAAAGGTGATTAATGTAATGTATCATGTGACTTTGGTTTATTAGAAGGTTTTGTATGAATAACGTGAAAAGACCTCACTAAGGTTAACAACAACAAACTAATCCAAGCAAGGACTTACATAAAACTACAAATTAGGACAACACAGCTATAATGTAAATTGTAGTTAATGCTAGAGACCGCATTTGATAAACAATGTTAACTGAATATTACGAATTTATTCTTTATTAGCTTTTGCCTGCGACTTTTTTTTTATTTTAACCCTCCCCTTTCAAGAAATTATTGATTCCGCAATCAAACTACCAACCCCTTTCGGCCCCATATGGGATGATTTTTGGAACAAATTCCATTATATTATGTCCTTCCCCGGGACTCAAACTCTCTCTATACCAAAAATCAAATAATTCGGTTTAGTGGTTAAAGCGTAAAGAGGTAACAGACAGACACACTTTCGATTGTATAATATCGTATGCTTAAGATAACATAAGTTCATTTTTCGAATCTAGTCGATAGAACCTTGTGCTAAACAGCTCACATAAAAATAACAAATTATTTTATAAGATAAACACTTGTTACTTCTTGAAGGAATTCTGAATTAAATTCCTTCGAAGGCAATCAGTTAAATGTACTAAAAACAACTGTTATAGCCAGAACTTGGTTAAATTGAAACCGAGGAATGTGTAGCAACGCAGGATGAATCCATATTCCCTAGTCTAGACAGTACCGACGTCGCTATCTGTATTCCGCCCGTTCCAACAAGACGTGTTAATCGTCACAATAGCACCAAGCTTTTTATTAAAAAAGTAACGGGTAGGCATTGAACCCCCGACCTTTGGGTAATAGCTCGGAGATAGGACATATTATTTTTTCCCTAAATCAATAAGCTTGACTGGTGACTTGGAAAGTCAGTAATACGCTTACGCAGCTAGAAATTTTATTCTACATTAACTACGTGTGAAGAAAAAAAAATCTAAATAATAATTATCAGTTTGAATATTAAGTTTCCAATCATAAATTAAAGAAATCGATTTAAGAAAGAAAGACCAATAAGCTTAAAACATAAATTCAACTTACTTCTCAAACTAAATCTAGAAATTGAACGTTAGTTTATTTAAAAGCAAGTAAATGTATAAAATTGAAATGACAAATCATGAGTTGACGCTTCGTTCCGTCAACCACTCAATTGAGTAGCTACTAACCGTAATCTCTGAACTCGCTCCCATTAACGTGTAGTTACCTATACAATGTTGATCAATGATCAAATACGATCGTCTCTATTCAGTTTTGTATGACGATTAATAGCTTCAATTTTCTACAACACATCAATTTAGAAATCTATATCAACTTACCTACCTATTACACTTAAATGTATAAAATCAAATTATTATCAAGAATAAGAATGAAAATCAATTTTTTTAGTATGATAAAATTCGAATTCAATCAAAATCAAAGAATCGAAGTCTTTAAAACTCATTTTTGAGCGCTTATTTGTAATGTGAGAGTAAAATAACATGTGCAAGTACAAACTGACAATTCGGCCCATGACTATTCCTTTTATCAAATTAAGAGGTGTTAACTTGATGATGTTTAACACGCTAGAATGTTTGCGTGGACGTGTGCAGCGAAGAAACTCAAAAGCGTTCTGTTTTGTTCAGTATGAACTAATCATCCGAATGCTGACACTGGTATTTGCATTTTTAATTGTATTGTTCTCTGAAGAACGAATTCGAGGTTTGATATCTACTGATACTAAAAGAAACCTGATTTAAATCAGTTAGATTCAAACCTTTCAAAGTTGCAACAAAATATTAAATAACCCGCAATAACCATGAGTGAAGTAAATCAACACTCACAGATGGAAATAATTACGTTTCAATCCTCAGGAAACGTTACTCGTATAGCTTAGTAAAATCTAGATTTTGCGCCTCATTGGTCTAGAAGCGAATACAGTAAGAACTGCTAGCGCTTCGGGCAAATCTGTAATTGGATTTATCTCTTTGAAAAATTCTCAGTTACAATCCGGTGCAACTGTTTTAACATTGCGAATCCTTACACTCTGTGAATGTTTATAAGCGCGCCGGAGAACAGAATTTATATTTTAATATGTATATGGAACCTTCATGAAAGTATAGGCTCACATACTTTCCTGAAACCTGCAACGCATTTGCAAGGCCTCTTATGTAGCATATGTCCATGGGCAGCGGTAATCTCTTACCATCAAGTGAGCATTTAGATTTAATAAATTTAATAGGCTCTATTTCACTAATGGCGAAGAATTAAGTTTGAAAGAAGTAGTAGAATTAGCAGTAAGTTTGTTGCAAAAGTTATACCGAAATCCCAACTATAAAGAATTAAGACACTAGCGCGTTTATTTAAATGTATAATAATAGATCGTATAATAATGTAAAATAATTAGCATTTATTGAAGTCCTTTTTTACGCAACTCATTTGCGACGTTACCAGTTACTCAGTACTAGCACTAACAATGGAAAGCTGCTAAACAATAACCGTCGGAATATTCCGTGGAAAGTTAGGTAAGCTGGAGAGCTCGCAAAGAACTTTAATAAAAGGTGGAAATAAAAAATCTTCCACCCTTACTCTTATAAGGTCTCCTGTTTGTCTTGGCTCCGGATGGAGAAAGTGCAGTATAAATACAATTTTTGTTTAAAAAATCTCAGGTGAAGTTTATCCTGTAACATACCATCATCCCTGTAATCCCTTATTTGATTAGTAGAGTATAACAGTGATTCTCCTAAACCTGTTTATACCAATGAAGCCTTTCTAAAAGGCTTAAGTGATTTGATGAAATTTTGGTGTGTTTGAGTAGTTTAGATTTACAATTAAACTGTAACTGGAGCCGATAGTTGGAACTCAGATAAAATTCTAGGAAAAATTCCCGTCCGGCGGGTTTCAATATATGTACTTACAGTGAAATTCACATTCCATTGATATATTATTGGTCGTGATATTTATCTAATGTGATATAAAGTATAAACCGCAAAATACGGGTTCTACGTCCTCACATTTTTATGGACAATTATTTTATTCTGTGTTTACACTAAGACAGTAGTTGCGCTTATGATCACTAGATCAATCAGACTATTAAGCACTGTTATACACTAGTGCTAGATAAAATAACAAAATGTAGCTTTAATATATAAATTCGAAAGGTCACTAACTAAATGGAAGTATTGAAAACCAGTCTATCTATAAAGCTGAAATTTATTACACGTCAGCTAAGAACTTCTCTCTATATTCGAGGAGTATATTATTGTCTATGGAGGATATGTATTAGTGTAGTGTCAGTTATCTAAATGTTACATAACCATTTTGTTTATGTAACATTAAGATAACTGACATTGTGCACTGTGTGTATTAGTATATTACAGTAAATTCTAAAGCCAAGGAAAAAACGCGTTAAAAGTTACTCATTAAAAACCAGTTTTAATTCTTTTTCCATATCACGTTTGTTTACGGCATACCCCTGTTTTAGAAAACCGATATACTTTTGCCAATTAGCAACTGAAGGTAGGTATTTCTAGTTAAAAAGTAATAAATAAGCGGTCAAATACGACTCAGACTCTCGCACCTAGTGTTCCGTACCCTCTCCATTTTTGCTCAAAGTAAATATTATAAAGTAAATATATTCTCACGATTAATGATAAACAAACTAACCTTTGCAGTTGAGGTACTCGTTGTCACTATTATGTATTATAATCACAAATACATATTTTTCAATATGTTAGAACGACAAATTAAACATTTTTGAATGCGGTATCTTTACTTGTTGTGTGACCTTGCTTCTTGCCAAATTTCATGATTCTAGGTCAATGGGAAGTTGCTATGTCTTTCGATGGTATTTTTTATTGCATTGGCATAGAAAACTTAATTTTTACATCTCCGAAATTCCGCAGACTTAGATATTTGATATTGATTGCAAATTGATACGCATTCCTGAGAAATAAGGTCTTTCTTGACCCAACGAATGGATAACGAAGTGATCCTGTAAGGGTTCCGCTTTTTCTTTTTGATGTACGGTACCCTAAAAACCGTTTCCGTTTAACAATACAGCGGTCTTATACTGTATTTTATCGGAATTACTTAAGAAACGACGCAATGCAATGAAAAACGAAACCATAGTTCATGTTTCATACCTTACAACCAGACCTAAGTGTCGTAATTTGCTTCGAAGTAATTTTTCATTTGAATAGTACATTTTCTTAGTCGTAAATGGGATTCGTTGAACAATTTGCGACTATAGGACCCTTGCCAACTGATGAGTGGGACTATAAATCATATTTAATATGCTACCTCTCGTTTGCTCTTATATGCTTTATGGGGCGCAATAATACAGTAAAGTTGTAAATACAAGTAAAACCGACGCCATCTTGGTATGGAAATCTATAACATTGACTTGTAAAAATAGTTATTTACATAAAATAATAGTCATTTCATTTCAATACTATGACATTATGATAATTGTGTCACAAACAAATTACATAATACCTATAGAGTATAGACACTTATAGTAGGTACGTATTAATATCGAAAACTTTATTTCCGTCCTAGAAAATAATTGACAGTGTCAAACGTGAACATTTTTTTAATTTCGTTGACATGTTTTGTTTCACGTCATTGGCTCATTGCATATTTTTAGTTGATTGACCATAATTTTAATGGCTCGATTATTTGTTTTTCTTTTATTCCCTATTTAAATATTAATTATTTTTAATTAAGATGACATTTTATTACAATAACTCGAACGATTTCGATGGTCAGGAGAGTTCTATATTTATGTTATCAATTTGGAGCAAATATCATGGCCTGTCACAATAAAATCACAAAGTGCAAACGAAAACGTTGAAAATGTACCTTTATCATTGATATATCCTGTGGTGAAATATAGCGTCTGTGAGTATCGATTCCTTAGTATTCCATTGTTTCCGTGAACTAGGAAACAATTATATTCCAGTTTCCACGGAAATATTCCTTTGCTAAAAATAAATAAACGGCTACCAAGGCTTTACATCCTAATTCGAGATGGCACAGACAACGTTTTTATATTTGCTAGTTTGTACAGAAATAATGTTATACAAATAAATATAAATATTCAGGGACATTTTACACAGCACCATCTAGTCCCAAACTAAGCAGAACTTGTACTATGGGTACTAGACAATGGATATATAATACTTATATACTTTTTTTTTTGTAAATACATACTTAAAATACATAGGAAACACCCAGACGAACACAAACACTTATATTCATCACATAAATATTTGTGTCCCGTGGGAATCGAACCCACGACCTCGTGATCAGCAGTCCAGTACTCGAACCACTAGACCACATAGGTCGTCAAAACTACAACAAACTACAACTGACTATAAGTTACATGTGCTGCTGTATGTATTGCGTCAATAAACTAAACCATTTCCAGTTGAAATGCATCAAGCTATTACCAATATTGAACTGATTCACAAATCCAAGCTGCTATGCCTTAGAGCGTTGCCAAAGGACCTTGCGTTGGCATCATGCGGAGATCATTCATTTAGTAGGTACTCACTTACCTATATTTATATCGGTACACACGCTCACACAAAAGAAGTTGCAGTATACACGTCGTGACGTCATAAATCCGTGGCGCGAAGTTACAAAATACCTAAGCGTTTCGTGATTATCTTTTAATGTTTCGGGGTCAGACGGCGCCATCTACCGGCAGTCAAGGTGAACCTATTAACTGTTATCAACTGTACCGAGAGACGAGAGTAGTGTATTTAATCGTTTTAGTAATTATTTAACTAATGAGGTTTGTTGGTAGGAATTTATAGTAATGCTCCATTGTGTTATTTGGTCGACATTTTAGTATTTCTTGGATACTGTAGGATGAGGAAGATTCCAGTTTATAAAATTATTAATTTAAATCAACATTAATATTTATTATTTAAGATTTGATTACACCTGTCCGGGCCGTAACGTACCTACCTATTGTTATAAGAAATCACGCAATAAAAATACATAAGCAGTTGAAACAAAAACTGTAATAATAGCTAATTATTTGCAGTTTTTCATAGATAAATTATAATAAACTTCATAAATATGACGAAAATAATAAAATAATTTATAATATTAATTTAATTTTATACTCCGTAAATTAAAACCTCAGTCGTGTTACCAAGCATGATAAACCGGTCGCCATTAGCAGGAAGATCATTTACTTATCATTATATCAATGTCACACCGTACAGAACAAAATTGCAACATAAATTTTGTTCTGTACGAAGGAAATCAAAACGTACATTTTATTTGATCTACGTTGCTTAAAAATGTATAACTTACATTATGATACATACATTTTAAATTGATTTTAATTCCGAGTTTTTTTTTAAATTGCCTATACTGACACTAGTCACAATCAAAGTTACTTTGTCAAATTAAATTCAAGAACATAATTGTGTTGAACCACATAAAGAGAACAAACGGTTCAAATACTACTTAAAAGAAGATTCAAAAGATTCCACTCATGTATCATGGAATGGTACCGTGAAAAAAAGGTTGAAAAAGATTATGTTAAAAAGCTTTGTCTTATTTTCAATTACGTACAGATTTTAAGGGCTCAGTCATTGGGATCCGATTTGATCCACCGCAACGTTTCTTCACGGCCGTGCCGTGTGTAAATTATAAAACCGCATCAATTATAATTCATTGACATGGCTGGACATAAAACGGATCAACAAGCGCGCGCGGGCGACTCGATGCCCACTTGCCCAGTGTCGCGAATTCTCGCAGAACTGCCCGTAACTTCTCGCCGCAGCCCGCGCCGTGTCCCGCGTCTGCCCGTCAGTAGCGCTACGACGCGCGACCATGTATTATTTTAGTGATTTCAGAGCTGGCTGGACCAATCAGCCTCAAATGGGATTAGGTAGGCCGCACGCATATGTGTGTGAGTGTGGGTAACGTATATATTTAATATACATATGCTATGTTGCAGTTCTGCATAGCGTATAATTAGTGGCATTCGTTCCACATTTAACGCCGTTCACCAACTTGAAATTTTAAGTAGTCGACTCAAACAACGTGTGTTAACTCGAGAGCTACACGTTAAGTAATCAACATTGATTGATATGGCTTCGACGCTTGGTACTAGTTACGTTTATCAATTCATTGTCTTGTTGGAGTAATCTATAGATTTCGTAACCTGTTCTTACGTCGCAGTTACCTATTTCGAATACGCTTACGTTATCTTTGCACACTATGAACAAATGAATAACTACTGACATCACAAACCTTCACCTCCTATTTTCCTTAAAATATTTTTCCGCTCCAAGCCCACGAACATTGTTAAAAACGAAGATTTATAATTTCCTAATAAGTAGACGAATCACGTTTCATTGAGTCGCAGCGTTGCGTTTGTTGACAATCACCGCGACGACTGTGACGACACTGCGTACCACAGGAAAATAGACAGTATGTCAACATATAAAGGAAGAATTATTATAAATCAAGTTCCAATATGGAATGGAAGACAGTGCTATGTCTACATGGACTTCTTCTAACAGAGACTATATGCTATTCGGAGGACAAAGCCGGTTAGAGTCTACTTATGTTTTCGCTAAAACGCAAGCTACATAATTAACTCGCATTTTGTACGGCTCAGTCGTATTCTTCGCACAAACAAGTTACATTGCCGGTCGGACCGCTCAACAATATGACATTGAAGTTATGAGCTTTCAATGAACACGGATCAACTTTTTAAAGTACGACGTGACCTTGTTCGGGCTACGAGTAATAACAAAAACTTTTGTTTTGTTTTGTACATTGTTTGAATGTTACTTATGTAGTTCGATATATGAAAATAAAGATGCTTAGTGTAGTTTTGTAGAGGAAGTTTAATTTGTATTGCTTGATTGAGATCAATTGTTTGGTAAAGGCGTATTATTGGATGGCGATACGGTACAATTTGGTTATAGTCGTTAAAAATTCCGGATGCGAGCAGAAAACGAATCTTCTCCACTAAACGAACCGAAATCTCATCAATATTCATATGTGTTGTATCAATTAATGGATCGAGGAATGCGCATCGATTCCTCATTGCAATGTCCCACGTTGGCCATGCAAAACTTTTATACCTACGAGATGTGATTTATCTTGGCCATTATTTCATATACTTAGTAAATGGAATAACAGGCAACACATAGGTTTTTATACCAGGAACATTTAATTTCCGTATTAACGAGAATTGATCAGATTTTATTAGTTTGTTTTTTATATACTTATTGCCATTTTTAAACGTTTTAAGTTTTTATTATAAATTTGTAGGCAAACGTAATTTGTAAGATTTGTTTTTTTTTTAATTTGAAGACAACGCAATGCAAATGATGCTGCTAAACGCGCTAAAATTTAAATAAAAAGAACGTGTTTTTAAATAAACGTAGGTTTTTGAGAAGGTCAAAAGTGCCAGGTGTTTAGTTACTGTAAATAAAATGATAAGAACATACAAATATGAAGTAAGTACCTAGTTACCTACGTACAGCAAGCAATGCACCTACCTAATCGCTTAGTTTTTATTTATAGGTACCTACTAGGTTGGCATGCAGTTTTATTAAAAAAGTTAAGAAGTCAAATACTAAGTAGGTACTACACAACTAATGTGTAGGTACCTAATTTACTTATTTTTTATTTATACTATGCAACGTAAAAAAAAAAATAAAGGAATACTATTCTGGTATAACTCTTGAATTTCGAATCGATCGCTTTATTGCGAGCGATTTTGACATGTAGGAAGCGCGCGGCGACCTCAGTGACGTCACCGCACGACGGAGGCCGCGCCGCTCTCTCTGCGCGTCAGTCACGGCAGGCGGCCCTACCGTGTGTTGCCGACTGCCGACTAATCTCTATACTGCTCATTACATTACTTATTTATTGAATCGCCTTTACTACTGCTCCACTTTTGGCTATTGTTGCTTCAAATTATGATTAAGTGGCGTTAGGAAATTTATCACAAGGGATTTAAGCTCAGGCATAAAATTAAAAATAAAATAATTTGAAAGTCAAGCAGTGTGAAGATAATGAAATATCAACTCAAACATTAACTAGAAGTAGGTATGTAGGCAAGTACTTAATTAAAATTGTAAGGGCATATAATTTTGGACATTGATTTAGCTAGAGGTCCATATTAGTCGAAGTTAGGTAAATATTAAATAACTAAAGAATTGTAATTAAGAAATTCATACACGCACAGGCGTTAATATTGGAAGGTTACGCGACGACCTTTCAAATGTCCTTGAGTATACGAAAAATAATACTTATTTGCTTGCGAACATGTGCAAAGATCTAGGTCAATACATCACAGGTGAGGGCAGACAGACGAATAATTCAGAATCGGAATGGCCACGTACCACTGTTGTTTAGATACTGAAATGTTTATTTCTACTGCTGTAATGTCTCGTTGGTCAACTGGTCGTAAGTGCGGTTGCTGAGCGGCCTGGTTCGATTCCCAGGTCGAGCAAAGTGTTATTGGGTTGTTCTATAAAATTCTCAGTAGCAGCTCGGAGACTGGATTCGTGCCCGGGTGATGGGAATAGGCTTGCCCTCTAAACCTAGGAAATGTGGGCGTACATTAGTACCTACATCTCTGACTAATACGTCGCGGACGACAGGCGTATGTTTTATCATGTTATGTTTATTAATCACTCCATCCATTACGGTAATCTGTCCGCTTATTGTCGGTATATGAACGTACAACGTACGTCTCGAATAACATTATTTATTCAAGATCACGATAAGAACTCAATATATGCGCACACAGATTAAACAAACTTGTGTTTTAGATTTAAATACTTGGTGACACACTTGAAAGGGTTTCCTTTGGTCAGTTTAGTTTCTAGCGCTAACGGTACTTGTGCTTTGTTTGTGTTTTATCTCCATTTATGCGGATTAGAGTTGCCAGGTGACTCGCTCTATAATAGCTACCCAGTGCTAGACTAAAGAGTATCTTATAATAAAACAACACCAGGAAAGTAATACATACAAATTATCATTCATGATTAACCCGTTTATTATCTCACTGCTGGGCACGGGTCTCCTCTCATTTGAGAGGGATTAGGCTATAGTCCACCACGCTAGACTACTGCGGCTTGGCAGACTTTACAAGCCATCGAGAAAATCTATCAGGCGTGCAGATTTCCTTACGCTGTTTTCCTTCACCGTTTGAGCTTGTGATAAATATATTTCACCCTGTATTTCTTAGTATGTAGATGTAAAAAATGCTATAAACGCATGGAAATTCAATCAGTCTATTCAGTTTATCGTATGTTCATAAGTGGTCAATTATCATATTCATTTGTGTAGAAATAAAGGTACTTACTGAAAAGACAGGCGAGACGACAAAAACGTGAGCCGATTTGATATGGGCTGAAAGCTTTGACCGATTCCGAGTTCAGACAGTATGAATGTTTTGGAAAATTAATAAATACATATTTTGACGACATTGATAAGGTGAATGTTTCTTATATCTATCGATTGCGAGTTATGTAATTAATTTCAAAAGTACAGTAAATACCTAATATAGTTACCAATATTTCTTTTATCACTTTTTTTTATAATTGAAAGCAAAGGAAAAAAATATTAAATATTATTATTACTCAAGTATAAAACAGTTTCAACTGCCGATACTTGTGCCATCTGTGTAAAGGAAACATGTAGAAATATAAAGTGTCCTATTTAATAAGTTAATATCGTCACAAAAGTAACAAAAGGAACATAATAAAAACATTAGGTGTAAGTCATACGGTAGACAGTGGGTATTATCGGTTCGCCCACAGCGCAGGACGGCCTTGCCTGCGTTTATCAGTAAAGTCAATTACAGAATGCAACTGTTCTATACAAATGGAACACGACGTTTTCAACATCGTTCGAAATATGAATGCAATCGATTTTTAAAATTTAATTTGAGAATAGGTACTTGTTGGAATTATAAATAAAACGGGTAGCAGTTTTGTCTGTCTAGGATTGTATTAATTCATTTTAATGTCACTTTCGCTATAATTGAAAATCACAAGTTTTATAATGATGTATCTTGTTATTACGTAGTTAATTAAATCGATAGTTAACAGGTACTATTTAGAGGTTTATTTTTTATCTTAAATAAATCCTAAGGAAAATTGCTTTATGACAAATAAAGTCATGACTACATATTTTGAAACTATTCCGCATTTAACTTAATATTTTATACATTGGCGTAGTTATTCGTGTTTTCAAATCGTTTAGACACACTTTTGAATATGACGTCATAGTTTAATAATAGTAGTTTAGTCGCAAGTTGTAATGTCAACTCATACACTCTTATATCTCTCTCTGTCTCCTGTACAATCATATCAGTGTGCGAGACAAGGATAGTATCAATACGCTATCCCACATTTTGGAAGCTTCAACCGACTCCCACTAATTATTTTTTTCATAATCACATTGATAAACCTAAGTAGGTTGCATTACTCACTTACTTAATGTGTTAAAAACATTTAGTTTAAAAAAAATAATAAAACTACATCTATAGAGGTTAATGAAGAGAAGTCTGTATAGGTAGGTACAGACTACAGTACCCACATGAGGTGTATCACGTTTGCACGTGATCGCTACTTGGAACATAAATAACATAATAGCACTGCGAGCACTCGCCACGGTCCGAGTATCGCTTACATACCCTTCTAACAATGTTCATGCTACAATTTGCCCTTATTGGGACAGCAGAAATGTACAGGAGTATGGAATTAATGTTCTATGGTAATATATAACGGTAGAAACAAATATAGACTTTGTTGTTTATATTAATACAAACTGTAATCCAGATGGTATTGATAGTTTATGTTACAAATAAAGGTGTCAATGACATATTTGTTGAAATTTCAACCTTGAGTGCACCGTGCTTGTACCGCTATTTACAAAAAAACGCGTGCACTAAAACTCAGCAACAATTCGTATATATGGCACATTCATTGCTGTACCAATTACTGTGCAATTTCATGTAGGAAACGGCGAACAAGTATTGAATATCGTTTTAGGTAGAATGTTGCGTTGCGAAGGCCGGGTGCGTACTGCGTAAGTTGTACGTTATGTTTTGACACCAAGCCACAGTATACCGGAAAATGCAGTGTTATAGGTTCGTACAAACTTCACTTATTATGTACCTATAAGTCGAAAGAAAAGTTAGCTGCTACTTCGCTTAAGCTAAACATATCAGTTGTCTATCGTTTCATAAACGGTCAAAATGATTTATTCAACGATCTCAGTGTGCTCAATAAATCACAATGAAGCATTCTCAAATCAAGTTTTGGTTTAGTAACAGCAAGGTCATCAAAGTTACGCTAATGCAAAGATAATAATGGTATTTTTTTCTTCTGTTGTTCATTAGTAGGTATTATTTAAGTATCTCGCTAATTAATACAATGTAAATAAAGCTGTAATTAAATGAAGTTGTAATAAGTAGAATAGAATTGGTCAAACAGTGTAATAGAATAACATACAAAACCTTATTAGAAGACTTGAAAAAATACTAGTGCTGCGACTGCAATAAAGTTACTAACTCTTTCGTTATTTAAAAACCGCGCCCAAACAGTGCGTGAATTTGAACTACTGTGTTTTGTTTACATGGCTATTTGACGCCGGGGAAATGACCACGATAAACGACCTACAAAATGCTTACTTAAAAGTGGGTCGACCTCTAGCGACAATCGGCGTCGGCGTTCATCGTTAAATGAATTTTTTACTCTCGCAATAAGTAATCTACAGTGTTGTGTTCAAGAGAATTTTATCGAACGCTTTGTTATTACAGAATAGTCATCATCAACCCACGCTTGAATGTACTGGAAACACAAGTACAACCTTATTACCACGAATACGTTAGCTAATTTTATATGAACACATACATCGCTCACAATTTGCTCTACAAAGACCTGACGAAAATATCAAACGTAACCGTGACGTCACATCGTGGTGGCGTAACAAGCTGTTAGCGTTAGCGACCTTGTAGCCTCTAACTTGCTTTCGGGCTTTCAGTTCTTTAGAAGCTCATAGCAGTTCAATTAACTCCCTGTTAGTTGAATGATGCGTTGCTCGACTCCGCGCCGTGTCACCTAAGCTATTTGTGCCGTCCCAACATCGACATCAAAAACAGTTTTAGTGTTGTTGAAAAATAAAAAAATACTCATTCACTTTTCCTTCGTAGTTGGCGGTCATTATCTCTTGTTGACGTTTGTATTGAACGTAGACAAAAGTAGGCGACGATTGTGTTGATATTACGCGGTATTTTGATGCGAGAATGTTGCGGTATTACGGGCAGCGGGTTATGTACGGACGGAGCAGTCGGACGGCGATCACGGCGCGTTCCTCCGCGCCCGGGGAGGGGGGCTAGTGCAGTAACCAAAGAACCGGACGCGCGCGGACAGGTCCGGATTTCGGACGTTCACAATTAAGTTTTATTACCTACCTACTTACAGATAATAAGTATGTACTAGAACATATTTAAAACACTTTTACTTACATTGGAATGCACAATTAATTATTGAGAAAATTAATGTTACACGGGCGAAATTATTACGTAGTAAATCAATAAATTTAATATGTTAAACGTAATGTTGAATGTACGTTTCACTGAACTAACGTCAGAATGATTTCGTAAGAATACATAAAATAATGCACAATAACATAAAAGCGTGCAAGTGCCATAGCCCATAATGTTCCAAGGCAGTATAATCCTAACAGCAATGGGGCCGAAATATCGCGGGGGTAGAATTTCACACGAAAATTTTTGGTAAACCTACCCAGAGTGGGGTGGATCCGCCCCCACGACCTCGGCCCACCAAATGAATAACAAAATCAAAAGCAAATAGGTGTTCCCTTCGAACTTATCTTAGGTGTTTTTTTTGTTGTATTTCGTTTTGTAGTTTCGGTCATTTCATTCGTATTACTTGACACAATTACTAATAAAAAAAAATATGACAGCATGAAGTTTGCCTGTTTAATTTTCGATTAGAAATCTATGAAGACAGACTTCATAACTTTATCATTGAAACTAATTTGATTCTCCTGAGGCGTTGTGTACCTTTGTAAATAAGTTAGATTAGACTTACTAGTTATTACCCAACAAATACTTAAGGCTTCAATTTAAATTTTAACGAACGGCTCTGAGTTTCTCTTACGCTCATGTTATGTTACCCAGATAATTTATGTTTTATTGTTTAAAAATTATTACGAGACAACTGTTCATTAACACAGAAACACGCGTTCAACCGAGAATATTCTTACTACCAATGTAATGGGAAAAACTTGCTTATATAGACTTATGCCGCGAACGGCTAAATACCGCCTGGCGTTGAATATTTTAAGCTCTTTCAGGACTAAAAACGGGTATGGTTACAGTATTCGTACATTGTGCAGTCATTATGACAAGTTATCTAGCTATGCAGAAATACAGTCTGCTCTAAAACAATTTGTTAGTTAATTTAATTTGCTGTATTTATAAACATACAGGACCTGTTCACGAGTCATTTGTTTTCTGTACAAATAAACGATTCATATACAGATCTATGTATCTCCATGTAATTTCAATTCATGAACGAAATGATTCTGTTGAACGCTCGCACCTATTCCGTAATTTCGTTTCGATTTCGCTTAGGGGTGAAAGATGTAATTAATCGAGCAACTTCTGTCACTAGATGGCGCCGAATCCTCTGCAAGGCAAACTTCCAAGTTACGCAGGGCCCAGTAAAATGTGCCCCTAATTTTGGCGCGAAATTGCTTCCTCGCCCCGCAATAAAACTCTTTATATCAGTCTTATTATGTTCCATATTGGCGTGCACTGCTTGCGAGCTACGAATAATGCACAGGGAAGGTTTTTCAAATAAATAATTGTAAGGGATTGTGGTTGTTAACCATCTACAATCGAATTATGGCGTTATTGTATTGATTTTACTACGGCATTGAGTTTTGGCTCCCTAAATGCGCACACTTTAAGTTAGGAGTGGAGGATTATAATTTACTAGCTTCTACCCGTGACTCCGTCTACGTGGAATTAGTAAATTTATTCAATCTGCTTTTTCATCAATTTGGTTATTTATGTTACCGTCCTCTTTATACAAATTATTGATGCCGCATACAAAAGTCCACCCCCTGTTTGCCCTTTTAAGAGTTGATTTCCTGGACTCAAACTGTCTCCGTGCCCAATTTCATCTAAATGGGTTCAGCGATTAAAGCCTGAAGAGGTAACAGATAGGCAGATAGACATACTTTCGCCTTTATAATATTAAGTATGGAAGTATAGATTATGTAACGGACACTGTGCCCTGCTTCAGAAAAGACCTAAAAACAAACTAGATACATTTCGAAATTTCAAGGCCCTCATAATAAACGTAATAAAGAATCTGTTTGCAGAGAAGCGAAAGAACAATGAGCATATTATAAGTATAATACTTGTAACTGTGCTAATTACATTTTTAATTTAATTATGAACATATATTAAGTGCGTATAACTTGTTTATTGACTTACTTAATAATGACTTCGGCTTGTTGCGTGAAAATTAAGCGGATAGGGCTCTTACAAAACGAAAAAGTTTCTGAACTAAATCAGTTAAGGAGGTCGAAATATTTCTCATAATGTTCACATAACCTGAGAAATAAACAGAACTCAAATATGCATAGCTAAAAGGTTTTACGTAAAAAAAAGTAAACGTGGTCTTAATGTTGTCATTCTAAAAATATATATTCTAAATTCAAATGTCATATTAGATGCCATATCAAGATCTTATAATACATGACTTGTAAAAGTGTCTTCAAATGATCTATTTACAGAAATAAATATCATTTATCATATTTTTTCTCAGAGACTAGTTATAGTATGAACTATAGTATGAAGTACGAATATAAAAACATTACTATTTTATAACAATTATGTTACACTTACATAATAGCTATTTTACACGGCCGTCTGGGATCCGCCGATCAAGTATTTATATCTAGAAATATTTAGGTACTAGAATTCAAGTGTGATAGGATTTAACTCTTAAATAACCTATGTGAGTGAGCTGAGATATAAATGTTGCCAGCCGAAAATAAACCAAGTTGTGATTAATTACCGCGTCCCATTTCTTTGTACCCCGCCTACGTGTTAATACTAGCTCCGGAACCGGCTCCGTTTACGTAAACGTTGACACGGATTAAAAAAGACTAGTGTTCCTGTCCTCTAGCCATAACACAGCCATTTATTATATTTTTATGGAATTTTAATAAAACTACTTTTTATAGATTTTATTGCTATACATATACTGATATTTTTTAATTTACAGCATCTCTGGCATTGTGGTATCAATAACTAACAACAATATTGCTGTAGTGCTTAGTAATTATAACATCGAAGCAACACCCCACACTACCCGTATATACCATAAAAAAGTATTTTTATTTCAATGTCTAGTATTCGCGTACATCAATCAAAATATTTTTCTTTTTTTTTCTTATTTAAACTAATTTATAAGATTGGGTTAGATCCAATCTTTCAATGAAGACTTAGCGACAACTTCATTATAATAATAATAATAGTATATATATTTTTTCAACTAGAACCAGATTTTTAAAAGACTATACTCGCAAATATGCCAAAAAGTGGTAACTAAAACCGCCTATTTAACAAAAGTGACATACACATTTTGTATCAAAGTTACAAGAGATGAAAATAAAATAAATGTTGGGTATTTCGTCTCCTCTCTTTTTTTTCATTTACTAATTTGAGCTGAGTGAGAGAACGGTCGGAAAACCACCAATGGAAGTCACTTGTCGCTACTGGGAACAGAAACTTACTTTATAACCGTGTAATTAGCTAGTTAACATTAAATTTTGCATATTTATTTTGTAATATTACTTTGCGGCCTTGCGAGATAGCCGAGTTTAAATGTCACTGATAATAAGGTTTATTATTACACATTTTTGCTGATACTTGCCGTATGAAATAATCGAAAGAAATAGCTGGTTTCAATATAGTTTCCACTGTTGAAAACGATTAGATCGTAATAAATATAAGTTTTTTGTGGGTGCTTATCTAGTATAATGATAAGATAAACAGTCAACGCTCCCCGCACAGTTTAAATACGCCTATTGATATCCAGCGTATGTTGCACTCGATTATTCGTGTTATTAGGAATATAATATCACGCGTAAACTAGTTTAACTGGAGGTCCATTTTCAAATCAAACGACTTACCATTCCACTTATTGAACGATTTACGTTAAAATTCAATTTTAATGTAGGTAAGTGCAGGTGATTACTAGTAATAGACCACGTTTAAAACTTCTCGTTTTGCTGTGTTTAAGTAGCGTTTAACACACAATTTTATTAGTAGAGTATAGGTAGGTACCCTATGTTCTAATACTCGTAAATCAAAGCGTGAAAATGGTTTGAAACTACTGGTTGTCAAAGTTTTCAGTCAAAACGGTACCAATATGCTAAAACCAACCGATTTTACTTTAATACTATGGACATACAACAAGTATCACTCGGTGTGCATAAACTTATTTCTTTGACTCAGATTGTCGGATCGACTTATCATGACATTTTGTAGTATTCGATCAAGCTATCGAATTTTATATGAAAAGGAAATCAATTACTACTAACCACAGCCAACTACAATGATCGTATTGTAATTGTGACGAAACCGGTTTGAAAATTGAACCGGTTGCCGAAACTTGTAAAACTTATCGATACAATTTCGATTATTAATATTACTCGATTAACTGTCATATCATTATAATTAATATATCATACGTAAACTAGCGTATCTAGTCGATTGCAATGTAAACAGAGTTAATGAACTATTACTATCACTCGTTCGCAATGTTCCAAGGTTGTTTATTTATTCACTAAAAATGAATTTGTTTACTTCGTATACAGTTTTGATAATATCCTCATATATGTACCAGGAGAGGTTACACAGTACTGAAATAAAAATATCGTAGTCATTTTAGACCGGAAAGTATACTTAATTATGTCTCTAAATTAACATGATAGCGTGTCTATATTTAAACTATGTAAGTAGGTATACTAAGTTTCTCTGAGATAAATGAAGGTTTAGTAATATCATTATGATTAAAAAACTGAGAGACCTGCTAAAGTTCTCATTATTCGTCCGTGGTGCGGCTCCACAAAAATAGCAGTGAAATTCCTTTTCGCGGAGCAAAATTCACGTTCGCGTTGTGCAGTCAGTCATTAAACTTGGTTCGCAGTCGGTAGATATGTTCGCATAACGGTCCGCATGCGGCCCGCGGTCGCCTGCACCGCAGCGCTGCAAGCACTGTTCTATACAAAACACTACTTACCAAGTTCCGATCAACAATACAGTCTAGTAAAATACATTATGAATGAAAAAAGCGCTAACTTCGCTTACATTCACACGTCACTCCACGTTACCCATCTGTCAGGGATGATGCGTGAAAACATTTTGGTCTTAAATTAAATGGCTTCAATGTGGGAGTCGGGGACGTGATACGGATCTTATTCTCTTGCAAGCAAGCTACTGCTCATGTGAGAATTTTAAAAGGAATTTACTTATGCAGACATGTTTGTGGAACAACACTTCTATTTTTTTCGTCAAAATAATGTTTAAGCGACGCTGATGATTTTTGAGACATTGAACAGAGTTATTTTTTACGGATATTATCGGGTTATCCTAATTTTATTATTATTCCATCTTTCAGATCCTTTACAGCTTCCATTTTCTCGGTTTAGACTGAAGTGTTAGATTTAGGTGTTGACAAAATCAATATGCCGCTATAAAATACGTAAAAAGCAATTCTATTTCAATCGACAATGATTTTAGTTGACGTTGCTATCAAATTTAATATAAATGACATTGAATTATATTTTTTCATAAAAGACTATATAAAAAAGGAACCAATCGACCTGTTTCGAATGACAGCAATCTGTTAGTCGATAGCAAATGATCACGCTACGTTCAATCATAGGCAAAGAACGAATCGGGTCACCCTCACAGTAGATTGAACTTAACAGTTATTAAAAGCAAAATACTATGTATGTCTAAACAATGCTTGTACCTATAATGAGTCAGTCGACATGCGTTATGCAGTATCAAGTTGATTGACCATGCTGTCAATGACATTACGTGCTTAGGGCTCTTGTGCTATGTCAGTTAGTGTTCCTGCAATCACAATAGTTTGTGATCTTGTGATGATTGTTGTGACGTAAACGTAATAAAATAAAGCAATTTTATTTACTTCTTTTTAAGATACATTAAAAAGCAGTTACTACTTTTCAATTACCGCAGTCTAAATTACATCAAAGGCAAACTATTCAATAATATTCTTTTATAAACCAGGACATTCTCTAGTCATTATGAAACATATCGTTCAGTATGTGTGATAATTGTATATATGTGTATGCTTAATAGATTTGTATTGTGTGTGACATAATGACGATAATTTGGCTGAGGAAATATCAAATAATAACCCATATTTATAATGGAATGCGTCTCAATATTGCTCAACTCATAAACACCATTTTGGTCCTACATACTTGTTGTAAAACTAATTCCCTTTGACTTGAGGTTAAGCAGTATCTACATAACAAGCATAAAACATAAGTATACTTTTCTTGTTTACTTGATTTGACCACGGGAAAAAAACATTAAAATGACTATTAACAAAGGTAAAATTCGAAAAATTTCCGTTCGCCGTTTATGGTAGTGATAGCTACAAGATTGCAAAAAATATAAAAAAGGTAGTTTTTACTGTTTGTTTGGGAAAGTACAACTATGAATTCCGGCTTTTACGCCAAAGATAATTTTACTTACCGAACAATGTATGCGGAAATACCCTGCATTTTAACTTATACAAGTGAGCCAATCGGACTGACAACATAAATATTATGAAAAACTAATATGTTATCAAAGATCAGTACTTTGGTAGTTACTATACATACATAGCATCACGTCAAAGAAAAAGTATTAATGAATACTCACAGTTCTTGAGCAGCCAGTGCGTTTAAGTTTCCGTCCATTCTAACTCCGAGGCGTTGTGGAAATTTTATTGTAAAAGCCTTTGAAAGGACCTCTTGGTCACTTGCCACCAGCAGAGCAGACAATGGCTGTTAACATATCGAACTGTAATGTATTCAATACTGGCAATTTGTAATTCATATAAAAAGACGATGAAGTAAGAAAATAATAGAATTACAGTGTAGCCAGCGATGATATTACCCACGCTTGAACGCACCGCGAGCAACGGAGAAAGCGTTCGACTAGATAGGTACATTCATGCTACATCCACTTGCGTACAAAGGGCCTGCTTCTAGCAAACCACTAACACTCGTTTTTATAAAATAGAAAAAGAAAAATCAATACCGATAATTATCCAGATTAAAATATAAAGTAGAAGACAAATAAGGACTTAATATACCTTAAACTAACATTTTGTTATCCAAACTTATACGAATCTCCCAGCAAAGCGTGGTTCATGGTAAATCCCTTTGGCAAACGTCCATCTTTTTCGCATAACGCGGCGATATCGTTTAAATGAACATGATCATTGGCGTTTTAAAAGTACGATCGCGAAACTCATTTGAATAAAACCACTTCGTTTATATTTAAAATCAACATATATTTTAATTGACATGCTTTATTCTGACTTGTTGTAAGTGTTGCTGATGGAGTTAAAATGTTTCTTAAATCTTACAGCTAATTTTATTTAATCTTCTTAAATTATACTTGTCTTAACCGCAGACATAGTGCGAAATACATTTAGTAATGTTATGTACAATTTTAGTTATTAGTACATTAAAAATAAAGGGGCATAAAAAGCGTGGACTTATGACGTTATGCCACCTCAAATGTCTCGTACTGTTCCCTAATTGAAAAAGCTATACAAATGTCCCACTTCGGTCACCGCATCGATTTTAAAAATAGAAGCTTGGTGCGTTTTCGATATAGGTACGCCCGTGCTGCGATAAACTATACAAATACTGTTAGATCTTTATTCCAAAGGAATAGAGTGTATTATTGCGCTGATCTTAATTCATATGATATTACATTATTTCGTCAGCGCTGCTCGGCTGAATGGAATTTGTACGAAATGCTCTCCTACGTTGAAACTCGAGTTCAAACAAATAGAATGCTCGATTTACGCGATGAATATTGTGAATCGGATCCGACATTTGTGAATCGATTTTGGCGGCTCGCTTTACTTTGTATCTTAATTAATTAGCCTGCATTTTTTTATCTTTGTAACCTTTATGAATTATGTTAATAATTATGTGACCTAGTTCTGGTGTTTAGATTAATTAAACAATGAGAGACTGGTGTTTTTTAAAATAACATCTGTTCGAGAGAGGAGTGGACTGGTGTAAGAAATGAAACTATGATGGTTTTAAAGAGAAATTTAGTAAATTCAGAGACACTAGTAGCGCAATCACAATGATAGTAAAAAACACACTGACAGGACAAAATACAATCAAATCAGATATAAAAATAAAACAATCAAAAATAGAACTGTTGCCAGCCAGTCGCCAACATTCCGGCCCCCTAGTGGAACACTAAGTCCTGGTGGCAACTGGCTGGGGGTCTGCCACGAGTGGAAGGAGCTTTCGGACTGGTCGGCGTAGGATTCCTCCTTTGGTCGCGACATCTGCAACGCGAACCAGTCCGTCAGGTCCCGGAAAAGTTTTAGAAATCCTTCCTAAAAGCCAAAGACCTCGTGGCAGGGTGTTGTCGGCTATCAACACTACGTCTCCCTCGCAAAATTTTGCCTCATTCTTGTTCTGTCCTCTTGGAATAAGGGTCGGCAGGTATTCGAAAAGCCACCTGTTCCAAAAGTGATCAGCTAGCCTAAGAGCGTGTCGCCAATCGCACCTTCGCAACAAGTCGCTGTCTGTAAGTTTGACGGGCCACTGCGCGACAGATGAAGAACCGAGAATGAAGTGAAATGGGGTGATTGCTTCAGGAGCGTCAGTGGAGTTTGAGACATATGTGAGCGGCCTGGAGTTCACAATTGATTCCGCTTCCAACAATAATGTGATTAAGATTTCCTCACGGGGGGCTCTATCTTTTAAAGTTGCGCGTAGAGCGGACTTGATAGAACGCACGAGCCTCTCCCATGCACCGCCCATGAAAGGTGAGGCGGGCGGAATAAAACGCCACGAAATCTTGCGGCTGACTGTAAAATCTCGTATGGTGTCATCATAAAAAGCGGCAAGTTCGCGGTTCGCTCCAACAAAGTTTGTTCCATTATCGGAGAATATCGTCGATGGAGTTCCTCGCCGTGCTATCAGGCGTCTAAGGCTCATTATTGCTGAATCTGACGAAAGTGAGGTGACAATTTCCAAGTGTACGGCTCTTGTAACCAAGCACGTATATAGAGCCACCCATCTCTTTTCCCGCCGTCGACCTACGGCCACCTCTATTGGTCCGAAATAATCTAAACCAACGTGCGTGAAAGGTCGCGTATGGTGATCAAGCCTTTCTGGTGGTAGGTTTCCTGTGGGCGGTGTTATGAGTCGGCCGTTTTGACGTCTACATTTTATGCAGGATTTTGCGACACTCCGTATAGTTGTTCTCGCCCGTAAGATCCAGTACTGTTGTCTTAGCTCGTTCAATACAAGTTCATGATTACCGTGGCCAGCTTCGACATGTTTATGTAGAATCATCAGGCGAACGATGCGGTGGTGACCGTCCAGTATGATAGGCGATTTTGCACTCTCGCTCACCCCAGGGGTGGACTTTATGCGTGAGTATAGTCGTAGTAGACCATCCTGGCCGAGTACTGGAGCGAGCGCAGCAATGCGGCTACTCCTCGGCAGTGGCTGTGAGGCATTCAGGGTCTTGATTTCTTCCAAAAAGCTGTCTACTTGCACCCTCAGAAGCAATGTCTTCTCTGCTTGGTCGACGTCAGCGGCAGAAACTTGCGAGGGAGACGTAGTACCACGAGCATCCTCTGGAAGCAAATGTGATGATTGACATAACGATCGAAATTTTCGTATAGCCTGAAATACCCGGGCTGTTGCTCGCAATAACCGTAGCCAACTACTAAAACGGGCTGCATCTGGGACCGATGGGCCATTTAAGCTGTAGTCTTCTAAAAACCCCGTGAACTCTGGTTTTAGCTCAGCAGATTCGTTGGAAACGCGCTCTAAAGTTAAGTCAGGTTCACTTGGCCACTCTGAATACGGATTCATGAGAAAAGAGGGGCCAATGAACCATCTATGTGATGTGGTGAATTTAATTTCTTTTGGCTTCGTAGCATCGTCTGCGACATTAAGCTCGCTAGGAAGCCATCTCCAATTTGATGGATTGGTGAACTCTAAAATTTCACCTAGTCTATGCGCTACAAATGGTTTAAAATTGCGCGCATCACTGCGGATCCATTTCAATACAGTGGTTGAATCGGTCCAGTAAAAAATTGTGGAAGGTTTCGTGCGATGAGCGACCAAAATGCTTTGTGCGTAACGACATGCAATCAGTGCTGCCTGCAATTCGATTCGTGGGATGGAAAGTGGCTTCAAAGGGGTAACACGAGCTTTGCTGCCTATTAAGGCAAGCCTAACTGAACCATCATCAAAGGTATAACGCCAGTAAGCGACACAAGCATAGGCTTGTTCCCCCCCATCAGCTATGATGTGTAGTTGAGTGTCACACGTCCCTAGTCTGCCCATGTACCACCTTGGAATGCGAAAATTGGCTGTGGCTGTCAGTTGGTCAAACCAGGTTCTACATTCATTTTCATATTTTATAGGGACAGGCGAATCCCAATCAATTCCTTCCCGCCATAACTTTTGAACCAAAATCCTACCCTGGATTACAATGGGCATGAGCAGACCTAAAGGGTCATAAACACTCATGACACTAGATAGGAGACTTCGTTTCGTTACCCTTGCTATTTCTCCACGACCTATCCGAAAACCAAGTGTATCGTTATAGGGATTCCATTTAACACCTAATGCACCTACGTCATTGTTAGGTGGTAAGTTTACGTCAGAGTTTGACTCGCTATGAAGTTCTTTTGGCACTAAAGCTAGCGCCTCTGGTACGTTCGATACCCATGAACGCATTTCAAAACAACATGACTTATGAACTGTGACAATATCGGCGGCTAAATGTGCAGCATCTAAAAGCTCAAATTCACTTCCGATAAAATCGTCCATATAATGATCATAGATAATGGAGTGAGCAGCGGCGGGATAATTGGCCTCAAACTCTTTAGCATTCTTATTTTTGATGTACATAGCAATAAAGGGGCTAGATATAGCACCAAAAATTAAAGAAGACATTCTGTACTCTTTTACCGTATCCTGTGTATTACCACTGCGCCATAAAAACCTAAGTGCGTCGCGGTCACTTTCTTTTATTTTAATTTGAGGGAACATTTCTCGTATGTCTGCATTAAATGCTATTGGTCCCTCCCTGAAACGAAATAAAATACCTAAAAGGGATTGCAATATGTCAGGGCCTTGTAATAACATGCTATTTAGACTGACACCCTTAGTGACAGCTGCTGCATCATGAACAACCCTTAACTTACGCTTTTGTGGATGGTACACACCAAAATGGGGTAGGTACCATCGTAATGAATTAGAAGATTTATTTTTTAAAAACTCATCGTGATATGACAACGGATCACAAAGTTCCGCGTAACCTTTTTGAATAATGCCATCTATAAAGCCTCTGTAAGCTGTTGCGAAAGTTTCGTCCTTAGTCATCTGTTTCTCAAGTGATTTGAGGCGTGATAAAGCGTGAAAGTAATTGTCAGGTAAATTGTTAATTATCTGTTCCTTCCAGGGCAAGCCTACCTCAAAACGACCAGTGCTTAATCTTCGGGCAGACGATTCGAGTAAGCCGACTGCGTGTGTGTCATATGTGTTTTGCCTCGGGGCATGTTGTTGTATACCCAATGAGTCTATCTCGTATTGTTTTTTAATAAGTGTTTCAAGAGAATCGAAAGATCGTGAAGCAAAATCTGTTATGGAGGTATTGTTGATGAAATCTATAGGTTTAGCAGTCGTGGATATTGCGCCATGAACTACCCAACCCAAAAGAGTTCTCGATGCTACAGGTTCATCTTTTCTACCTACTTTCATCTCACGGCTCAATGACAGGTGCCAGTCAGCAGCTCCGATGAGAACGGTTGGCGTGGCATTTTGGTGTGTTAACACATCGGCTAAATCTACTAGATGTTCAAATTTTGAAAAGTCTATTATATCTGTAGATTGTGGACTAAGTCGAAGAGACGTGATGCTCCGTGCACCTTGAATATAGTGACAGTCTGGAAGGTTACGTCCACGTATGTAAAAATTGACTAGACATACCTCCGTGTCCAAGAACATACCACCTATACCGGTGACACGAAGTTGTTGCCGTCCTGTAGTCGTTGCCCCAATGCGCGTCGCTACTTCGCTGTCTATAAGTGTAGTGGTACTGCCCTCGTCGAGAAGCGCAAACGTGTCGAAAGTGCCGTGTGGACCTTCCAAAACGACTGGCAAGATCTTCAGCAAACCGCGCATTCTCGTTGCAGGTACCTTGAACAATGCGGCGACAACCTCACCAGCTTCATGAGGCACGACGGTATTATTTGGTGAACTCTGCGGTGAGTTAAGTTGATTAGCGTTGGTTTTATTATCTAATGGTGAAGTGACATTGTGGAGCAGAGGATGGTGGCGCCTAGTGCAGCCATTGACACCGCATCTCTTTGTTGGACAATTATTCCAGGTATGTGGATGCGATTTAAGGCATCTGTAACAAGTTTTTGTACCAGTTGCCCAGCGCCACCTCTCGTCGACCTCAAGCGATAGAAAAACCTTGCATGTCTTTACTGAGTGCGAACCCTGTTTGCAATATGAGCACTTGCTATCTTTATCGTTAGAAACAGTGGCAAAAACATTAACATTTTTTGTCATTTTGGGCTTATTAAAAGCGGGCTTATAATTTGACGTGCTTGGTGTTACAAGTGCATCAGCCACATAGTTGAAGTTGAGCTGTCTCTCGGCTTCGGTCACTAAAAACCTAGAAAGTAGTTCTAATTTGGTTACGGTAGGCTCAAAAGGTTTGTGAGTTGCTGCGTAATCTGTAAAACGATCCTTTGTGTTGTCAGTGAGCTTTGACAGTACCATCTGAAATAACTCAACCGACGACAAATACTCATCCTGTTTGAGCCACCTGATGGTAGCTAAGCAGTTTCTAAGTTTGTTGGCTAAGGTGTTTAAATGCTCCGCATTAGTGCTGGACTTTAAGGGTCGAAGGCCAGCAATTTCGTGTTTAATCAACAATTCTGGTCGAGCATAATTTTGCTGTAAGGCAGTCATCACCTCCTCGGGGTCTTGCGCTTGAAATAAAATGGAGGTAATAGCCTCTCGAGCTGCACCGCGGATAGCAACAACAAGGCGAGCAATGTTTTCTGCAGGAGAAAAAAAGGCTTTAGTACGTTCGTAACTACACTTAAAAGCGAGCCAATCTCTAAGTTCGCCTGAGAAGGCGACAAGCTCCAAACGTTTGTGGTGACCAGTGCAGGCAATTGCTTTTTGTGGGTCGAGTGTAGCGCTAGGAAGGTGTGGGTCGCGTGGGACGTTAGAAAAGTGTGAGTCGCGTGGGACGTTAGTAATGTGTGGGTCGTGTGGGACGTTAGTAATGTGTGGGTCGTGGACATTAGTAAGATGTAGACCATGTGGATCGTGATCCTTAGTCTTGTTCTGATGTCCAACCCATTCCACAACACGACTTTGAGAACTACAAGAAGTATTGTACCTCTGGGATTTTTCGGAGTGCGCAGACTGTGCCTCGAGGGAGGCGAGATGAGCGCGCAGCTCCGTCTCGTCGGCCTCTTGTTGTAGGAGCGCCAGTTTACGCTCCCGTTCGCGCTCATTATTGGCTAGTTCGCGCTCACGCTCCACGCGCCGACGCCGAAACTCGGCTTCGACGGCCAGCTTTTGTGCCAACACCGTCGAACTAGATTTAGATGTGTGTGATTGTTGTGTTAAGTGTCTACTACCGTGTCGTACCTCGAGTGGTTCCGTGACGCTGGTGGGACTCATTGGGACTTCTTGCCTTTGCGCAATGTTCCCCGGGTGTGAGTCCGCTGTTGCGGGGTTAACCACATTTGTACCGCTCACGCCTGGCTGTGGCTGGGCTAAAACTGCCTCGCCGGTCGCGCTTGCGTTTAATTTACTAGTACTTCTTGTAACCACCATAGTTCTACGTACGTTTAAGAAATGTCAAATGAAAGAAAATGGGATAAAAATGTATGATAAAATGGTATGGGTAAATTTAATAGCTACGAAGGACCAAAATGTTCGAGAGAGGAGTGGACTGGTGTAAGAAATGAAACTATGATGGTTTTAAAGAGAAATTTATTAAATTCAGAGACACTAGTAGCGCAATCACAATGATAGTAAAAAACACACTGACAGGACAAAATACAATCAAATCAGATATAAAAATAAAACAATCAAAAATAGAACTGTTGCCAGCCAGTCGCCAACAACATCTTTTCCAGTGGGTAAATGTTAAAAAAATCGTAAATTAATCTCAAGATATAGGCCGTTCAGTTAGGTATATCACATAATGTTGCGTGGCAGAACGGAACGTTGACTTAAAAATTAATAGGCCAGCTTGCAACAGAGCTTCCATAACTAGCCGCTTAATTTATTGATTGAGCTTTCATCTATTTATCAACTGACATGCAAGTAACAAATATTTGATATAACGAGTAATATTTAATTAATTTGAAGTATAAATAATAATTATTTTATGCGCATGTCATAATTTTATTATCTATTCAGGAATCACGCTTGAATATATTTTATGACCGCGTTTCGAGTAATAAATTATTATTATTAACTATGCCTTAAAACATGAAATAAAAAAATTAAAATAGTTTAATAATTTAGACTTTAAAAGTACATCTTAGTTATGAACGACTTTGCCAAGTACAGTAAGAACACATTTCATATGACGTTCTTCATTTAAAAAAATACTAAATCCCGTTCACATTCAACCGGCTCACAGATTTCGTAATTAGTTCCCCAAAATCTCGAAACTCGTACCAACATTATACACAAATAGTTTGGAGGGGTGTATTCTATAAACCAAATTGTTATGGCGCTTTTTGATCGCTCGATCATTGGTTCGGAAGTATTCAGAACAGTCGACGAACCGATCGGCCGACCACAAACCCACATTGAATATTGTACTTCATGCATATAATATTAAATCCTAGGAAGCTGTTTAGTTTCAGGTGATATGATGAGAAGATTTATTGTAAAGTTTGAATATATATTTGCTAGCTTTTGCTGTATGCGTTTTAGCGTATGCGTAGAATCAGTAAATTAAGTAATTTTATTCAATCTACTTTTTCATCAATCTGCAATGTATTTCTTAATCACCTCTTTTAAAAATCCCCCTTTTGGCCCTTTAAAGCGATGATTTCCGGGACTCAAACTGTCTCCATATAAATTTTTATCTAAATCGATTCAGCGGTTTAAGCCCAAAGATGTAAGAGACGGACTGTAGATCTAATTTCTGGGTAAAATGTGGGTCATATAAACCAAATTTGTTTGGAGCGACCGTGTTTAGTAAACTACTTATCTATAAATTATCAAGACAATAAAACGTATAAGGAAACTTGTTAGTAGGTCCTTTTGTATTACGCTACTGTTCTAGCGGGCTATAGGTATTAAGTCACATAGCAATGTACGAGCATTGCAAATAGATTACTAATTAAGTAAGCGGCATAATGTTCATTATAATTCGTTTATTTTATTTAGAATACCTATAAGTACAAAGGAATAGGTACATTTAATACAGTTACAGTTAAAATAGAAAATGCATAGAAAAATGCGTGTTTATTATGAAGTAATGATGTGTGTTATTGTATTGTCCTTGCAGGAGACACTATTCATACAAATTCATGTTATTATAGTTTCGAAAGCGGTTATCAAGTGGCGGGCTTACGTTTCACCGTATCGCGGGCGTGCCGCGTGTAATCCATCATTTGTGACGCTAACTGCGACCCACCACGTAACTCTGTCACTATACTTTCTTTACTTACACCGCACATTTTTTCAAAGCCTTTGTTCCTTAGCAGATTATCGGACCAAAACTATTGAACATCCTATTATCTTCTCCACAACAAAATCACGCTATACGGTAGAGTTACCGACAGATAATGAATTAGTTATAATAGGATTCACGGAATTACAAACTAAATAGTTGAAATACCTTAGATAAGTATCCTCCCATTAGTAAAACGACAATATAAATAAAAAGTTAAAACTAGAATAAACTTTATTAATCGCTGAGCCTCCCCAGGGGGCTGGTAATGTCGGCCGTGTTACCTTACCTAACTGACTGTAGTGCGGGAAATAGAAAATAACATTTACATTATTTATTGAGTCGTCACGTAATAATGAGCGTGCTATTAGTTCACGAAGATAGCTATTAATCTCGGCCGTATAGTCCATGTCAATAAATAAACAATAAGCAAAGGCAGCACGACATACAGCCAGCTCGGTGAGCCCGATGCGTTCCGATTCACAGGTGCAGTTTACACGCGGAACGATCCGCATGCGATATTGATGTAATCGTGATGTTGTTACGTTCGAAAAAACTCACTAGAGCGGGGAAAGTGACGCGCCTCAAGATCGTGAAAGGTACTTAGTCGATCACCGGTTCGCGCGGACCCGCGACGTCCCTCTCGGAGCTGAGGGAAACGTGCGGAGCGGAGGACGCCGACTAATTTGCTGGAGCTCTAGTTTGCGTGGTCGCGTAAACTTACGACACCACCGAGCGTTCGGAATTCGAACTACTTTCGCGTAATCTGTCTGAATAGAATATGGCGCCCTAGTTAGAGAGCTTCAGCTTTTTTGGTAAAACTATTAAAAAAATAACCAGTGTGATTAACTCTCCATGACATCGAGAAGTACCGTATGGTAGGTTTTCTTATCTACAATATGAAATTCACTATCTACAAAGATAAGATAAAATAATTCAAGGGCCTACCTAATTGATGAAAGAAAATGGTTGTCTGTAGTTGCCTGTTACCACTTTAAAAACACAGTGATACAGGTTATTATACATTATAATTATAAAAGTCATTATAGTAATCCTACAGCAATTGGCTCGAATGTCATGCTAAAGTAAATATTTACAAAATAACGTGGTATTTATCAAAGGACGGAATCAGTTAAACATTAGTTTACGTTATTCCGTTTAGTTCCTGCTTCATATTACGCTTTGATATACCAGTGATAATGAATTCATTCATACGTTGTGTTAAAATTTAATTATATTACCCGCTAATTACCTACATTCCACTGGTATTCGTTCGTGAAGCGCGTGGTATCAATTTTAAAATGGCGTCCACCATATCCTTAACAAATAGAACGCAGTGGTCTAGTAGACGATAAACAAAAACATGTTTGTTGATTCTGTTTTATTTATATAATGATTGTCATGTTATCATCGAGGACAAATTAATTCTGCACCAGAGTTTTTATTTAGGTTCTTATTTCTTTTAAAAATGCACCTGCCTCGGTCTTTGGGCCCCAAAACCATCTTTGAAGCTACACATACAGCGCTTGCCGTAAAGATATTTGACTGAACCGATTCACAGATGTCACGAGCGGGAGGTGCGACTCGTCCGTGGATCGCACCGAGTGCTGCGTTCCGGACAAAGAAAACAGATTGTAATCGGGCAACGCGTCGCCCGACAAATTGGAAATCAACGACATTGCGCCACAAATCGAACGATCCGTCCGGTCTTCGTGCCGTACCTACCAGTTTAATTTACGATGTTGGAGAGAAGATAATAGGTGCTGTTAAATTGCTGCTTTTTTGACAATATTCACCTCTGAACACGATTAGCGAAAGAGTTAAAAAATAATTGAGAGTTGGGATTAAATATTGGACTTCTTTAAATAGTCTGAAAAAACAGTTAAATGGTGTTGTTATGTGGATAAACTTTGTATTGGTTCGCACATGATTCGTAGTCGGTAATCAAACAAACTTATCAGCTAATTAGTTGACGTATGCAGTAAAAACGGCATCTAATTAACGGCGGGCATAAAAACATTGAAAGTTTTCTCGTGTCCAGAGTCCGGGGTTCTAGACTGACGCAGTCCATTGCCTAGTGCAGTGAACCCTGTACGGTGTGCGCCAATGTCTGGGTCGAGATCACTCCCACCCAGACTCCAGACATTTTACGCTAATTCGTTTCTAACTAAATTTTCTCGAGAGTATTTTAGGCTACGCATCAAATATTTTCAACCGTTCTCTATTTTTATTAAAATTTTTTCTGTTAATAATTTGCCAATAAAGACCTGATCCTTAGATTCTTACATAGATAGTGTTAAGATATTTTTTTGTGGTAAATGTTCTTGAATTAAATTTTTTACTCATAAAATATGTTTCGTTCCTGTCAGTTTAACATTCGACTTTTTAATTATTTTATTTTAAGCAAAAAAGAGTGTTTGTGGATAATTTTAATTAAAATCTTTTATATTTAACCACATCAATGGCTAGTATTACATGTTAAGAAAATAAGTATCTAATACATTATACAATAGAATTTCAACATTTCAACTTGACTAATAGTATATTGTGGCCGTGTTTAGGGGTGCCACGCGGGACTACACGAACAAAAATATATCACTAATATTGTATACGTCTAATTGGCTTTTCGTACGTCCCTGTTATTATCCGAAAACGTGAAATTACCTTTGGGATACGACGAGTTTTATGCGACGAAGGTTTTCGTAAACAAATAGATTATGATGAGGCATAAAATTCATTACACGTATCGTTTCGCCTTATTAAAGCAGTATAAATCAAATTATAAATTGATAATCAAGTGACAGAGACAAGTAGATTCATTTGGGTGAGGTAGAGCTGCCTATAAACATTTCGAGCTTGCTTTTTTAATATTAGACAACCGCGCATTCATTTGGTTTTATTATGATATTAAATTTAGTATATATTTTGTTATCTTTTTATATTTCAAGAAATGCCACAGAGTAAAGTGGTTTCTAGATAACACCTAAGAAAAAAACTAAGATTCAATGTTTCGACTATTGGTAGACTAAAACATTTGACATTTACGAAGTTTACAGACTGTGATTTATTTTTATCAAGCTTTGGAATGTGGACTGGTTAGTATGATCTACTTTTAAGCCCAGATTTCAATGTTATGTATTTTTAAATACCTTTGTTATGGGACATGGTAATACAGGGAAATGTTTATTTACGTTAGTATTATGAATGATACGCAACGAGTCACTGACACTTGGCAAATATCACTGTGTGCTCAAAGTGACATTGGTATCTAAAAATATCGCCAATAATAATGTTTTCATGGCTTCGCTATATATCAGGCGTTGGTTAAGGTTTTTCGTCACGAAATATATTTTTAACGTATGAACCAATTTTTGACTTTCTTGTCGGAGTTGAATGACCCTCGCGATTATGTGAACTTACTGAACATACTCTATTAGGTTGCTTTGTTGAGTAATCACTATTTTACATTATTTATTTTGGGATTGGTATACGATTAAATGTCGTGTGCTTTATAATAAATAGCTTCAAAGTTTATAAGAGTTTGAACGGGACACACATTTTAGTACTAAAACCAACTCGAAATAGCTGCCTCCACATACTTGTTTGTAATTAATTAGTGCAAGTTACACTGCAAAAGGCTGGTTTTATTTCACAGAATAACTAATAGTAGGTACTTGTTTTTGTATATAATTTTATTTATAATAATATCGAACCCTACATCTGGCCGTGAATAAACGTTTTTCTTTCTTTCTTATTAACTTACTTTCTTATTTCTTATATCTTAACACGGGGCATAATACGTATTATATACTTCTTGTTTACTTCACCTCATTAGCTTTAGTCTATGGCTCATTAAATACTCCTGTCAAAATGTGAACGACCCGACGTTTGTTAAATCGATAATTAACAGATTACCTTTTTAGTGTTAATTTATTATTGGACTATAAAAAATGATGCATTGTTATTTCGTACGTGTTTAGAATATGTCTTCAGACGCGGCGTAACTTACCTACGGGAGTTTATTGCACTTAGGTAACTAACTCATCTAAGCCATTTTAATATAAAACTCTGCTCCTTAAGAGATATGATTTAGAATACTTAATTAAATATTAATCACAGTTCATTAACATACATAAGGCATAAAGCCATGCTCGTTATAGCTGATGGATAAAATAAAATACATTCAAATTAGCCTCCGCTGGCTTTACGGTTTGAAATGTTTCGAGTTTATTTAACATTTTGATCTTTACTTTTCTATTTAATCATAATGCTCATATTATTTTGGTGTTTACCCGTATTCTATCAACGTCTTACAATGTTGTCTTAGGCTCAGGCTGATCCTTCGGAATGTCATTAAAGTATGAGTGATCTTATCCTATCCTTTCATATTCGATGATAAAAATATAAATATGATATTATAATATTACTTCTTATGTATATTGATCATACTATCAGCTGCGGACCACGTGATAGTATATCCCGGTATAGGTATCCTATAGGTTTTAAATCGACTTCATAAAAATACACTATTTAAAAAAATACTGACTTCAAATAGGTATTTAAAATATACAATTTGAAATTATAATGAATGAATATTTATTTTAAATTCTTCTTTACACTGAATGTAATTGTTTGAATTTGTCTTTTTTTGCATATTTATTTCTTATACCGTCAAAAAGTTATTATAACAGTAGATAATGAACGCTAAATAAGCTAATGTTAATTATTCCGTTCATGTATAAGGTAGGCGAGGTCAATGTAAAGGAGAACTTGATTAGATACGATGGACGTCAATGGAAAGAGATCTCCGGGGTCGGTGGTTACTATGGGAGTTCCGCAAGGCTCAATTCTTGGCCCTTTTTTATTTTTAATATACATTAATGACTTACCTTATATAATGGGGGACAATCAAGAGATAGTGTTGTTTGCAGATGACACTTCACTGCTATTTAAATTAAACCGCCAGCAAATGGCTACTGATGATGTAGACAGTACTATCTCTAAAGTGGTACACTGGTTCAATGCAAACAATTTACTTTTGAATGAAAAAAAAACTAAATGTATTAAGTTCACAACACCTAACGTTAGACAAGTAAAAACCAGTGTACACATTAACGGAACAGAGTTGGATCTTGTAGAATCCACAGTGTTTCTAGGAATTACCTTAGACGCTAAGCTTCAGTGGGGCCCACATATAGAAAAATTGTCGAAAAAGCTCAGTTCTGCAGCTTATGCTGTAAAGAAAATCCGTAGTTTAACTGATGTAGAAACAGCTCGGTTAGTGTATTTTAGTTATTTTCATAGCGTGATGTCATACGGCATTCTACTGTGGGGGAATGCTGCTGACATCCAAACAATATTTGTGCTGCAGAAAAGGGCTATTCGGTCAATTTATAAATTAAGTCCCAAGTATTCGCTGAGGGATAAATTTAAGGAGATTGATATTATGACTGTTCCATCACAATACATTTATGAGAATTTGTTGTATGCACACAGGCGTATCAATCTTTTTAAAAAACGTTGTGATATTCATAGTGTTAATACCAGGAATAAAAATAAATTTATTGTTCCTGCAACTAGGCTCCAAAAAATAAGTAAATCATTTAAATGTCAATGCATACGCTTGTACAACAAAATTCCAACACATTATCAAAAATTAAGTCTAAGCAAATTTAAATCTATTATTAAACGGAGACTTTGTTCTCAAGGTTATTATACGTTGAAAGACTACATGGATGATAATAGTGCTTGGGATTGAATAGTTCTGATGAACCGGGCTATCAAAACATGTTTATGATTATTATTATATTCTTGACATTATATTTTTATCATTTATAATTTTGAAATTTGCACAATTATGATTTTATTATCTTGACATTTTATTATTTTAATTTATACACTTTTAACTGACATGCATGTAACTTTAGTTACAATAGTTTTATTTTATTTCAAAATTTATTTTAGATTTTGTAAAATTTCCTGTAAAATATGAGATTAATGTTGGCTTCGATGTTGCTTTGCGAAATGAAAAATGCATACCTACTGGTAGACATTTTGGCCAGGCAGTCTGGGCTTGTCATGCTCTCTCAAATGTCCTGCTGATGGTGGCGTTGTGTGTCGGGTCCCTTTATTCCCTATATCATGGTTGAGTAGAGCGACGCTGATACACACGTCATGCTCGTGAACGGGTGCTGTCAGTTGGGGCTGGTCGGCTTATACATGTCATGGCATCCGGGTTTTATATTATAATTATTTTATTTGATTTTTTTAGTGCTAGTGAATAACTCATGCGTTTCACATCAGACTGCATTATTCTCATATTAATATTAAAAACGAAAATTGTAAATATAACGAATTATTTAAAAGAGTATCTATGGAGTTTCTTGCCGGTTCTTCTCCATAAGACCTACTTTTTGGAACCGTGCAACTAGTGTTGACATTTCGAAAGAACCTGTAATATTGGTCTACTTGAAATAAAAATATTTGAATTTGAATTTGAATTTGAATTTGATGATATATGTAATGCAATTTTAATAGGTATTACAGAATATAATAAGCAACAAAGTTGTATGAGCTCTTCCTACCTAATATTACTTTCTTGTATACCGCGAATATTTTTTTAAGAAATTAACAACAGATTTAATAAAAATCTCGATGTAAGTTTAATTTGTATTATAAGATTTTATTTTATACTTAATATTAGATTTTAATTTGTGCTCAAAAAACTCAGTACTTAGTAGGTATACATATTTTTAGGCCGGGTAAAGATTTTTGCCTACGTAAACAACTATAATTAATAGTTGTGCTGTCTTGCCTAGGCAGTAGGCACACAGACGCCGAAGGGAAGAAAATCAAATAAGGTCAAAAAATTCTGAAGTAGTAATCATCGACTTATCACCAGTTTTATAACAAATATATAAAAAAAATGCGTTTTTTTAAATTTGATATTTTGTTTTTTTTTCTTTGATATTGGTGTTCCCCTATTGTCATGAGTGATTTCATCGGTAATCGTAAATGGTATTTACAGTTGAAAGACTTACAGCAAAAACTGCCAAAGAAACCAATTCCGGTTACCATTGAAGTTACATGAATAGCAAAACGACAAATAAATCGAATTATAAGTTGTTGAGGATTTTGTATATATTTATAGAAAATAATTGGTGGACTTTTTAATGCAAATATTGAAATAAACTAATGGGTCGTCTATTTTACCCGGGGAGGGGGTTGCCTTTGGGTAAGTCTGACTAATACAGATTAAAAACCACACTTATCTCCTAAACCTATCTTCGCCAGAACCATTGACCAATACCACAACTAAATGGGCTAGGGTTTGTCAACCACAACAGTAAATAAATAAATTATGTCTGAAAATAGACGTATTATTCATTTTTGTTCCACTTTAAACTACGTCTTTTATAAAAAAATAAATGTATACATAATACAATAAATCATAAAAATACCGGTTGTTGATGTGGGATTACGGGTTTCTTTGTTTCAGTTTAAACTTCCTAAAACTCAATTCATTAATTGGGTCATGCTGTTAAAACAGTTATTATAATTTTCAAATTTTTTTATCTCATTTAGTAAATGAAATAACTGAATTAAAAACTGTAGAAAAATATAATAACTGTGTATAAATAGAAGGTGATAAAACTAATCACATCAATAACCGCAGTACACGACACAAACTGTCACTTGCTTTTTTAATAATCAAGGACTCGGGCGTTCGACGTCACTCAGCCTCGTTGCGTATCGGTGCCACGAACGGACGGTCGACTCAACTATTTTCGTGTGTACTTCGGGCGTTATCGGCTGCGGTACCACGTAGCAAGTCTTTTTGTTCGACATCGGGAATTGAGCGTAATCACCACACCATTAGTTAGAACGTTAACCAATACAATGCATTCTCGCAATCTTTTAATTAGTTATAGTACGTATCATATAAGTAGATTCATTTTAATACGTACTTCAGCACGCTATGTGCAGTTTTTGTTTGTTGCGTTATGTTGTGTTAGATAATAGGATTTAACGCTTATTTTATTTTAGAAAGTGGTTTAAATGAATGCTTAAACTAGTAAGAATCGACTAGGTTTCTTTCCATATCGTTCCTTAAAAGCCGCAAAAACTGGTGCCGCATAAATGTCAAAAATCGCTAATAAATCAAACGTTTCCAAAATTTGTAAAACCGATAACATAAGTATGTATCTATATTTCTAAAGTTGAATTGTAAAATTCATCTTCTAATTTTACAAATCGAAATAATCAATCCTCAATTACTGACTGCAAAAGGCACATAATATCTACGATAATTTTCTTGTATGGTGAGTGAATTCTTGATATAAAAGTATGTCAAGTTGGCAGGCAACTTAATTATCAAACATATATGTATAATATATAAATTCTGCCGCCGCGCGCCGTTTAAAAATTACGTAAACAATCAAATTACAAAACTTTGGGCAACAGCACCCGTTACCACCTAAATTATATGTATTACATACTTTTACCTCTATATCGACATAAACAGGATTTGTGTCTCTGTGTGTATGTATCATTAAAATATTACATAAGATTTAGGTATAAACAATAATACTACATACAAGGTTATATTATACTGAAGAAGTCTATCATTCACAATGCACAAATTATGAATTATTTTAATTAGTAGGTCAATAGGTTGATGGGTAGATAGACATCAGTATTTTGCGACTTAAAACATCAGGTTTTATATCAATGGTTTTGAGCAATAAGAGGAGTGAAAGTATGACTCCAATATAAGAAATACTTATGTAGGTACTTTCTAACAAAAAAAAAACAAAAAGATTCGTTGTACACTATGAGAGTAATTTGTACAAAATAAAATGCAGTCTCTGCAACTGTAATTAGATGTCAGTATTCTTTAATTTGCGTTTCAATAATTCAGGTGAAACAGAAAGTTAACGATAGCGATCGCCGTGATTTACAAGTGCTCGTGGTAGTGGTATTTAATTAAATAGTGGCTCGACGCGTCGTGGCGCATCGCCCACGAGAACTATAATCGAAGGTTGCTATTACAAAAAATCACTGAAGCGATGCACAACACGCCTCTTTGGAATGCATCTTTTTGAAAAGTAATCCAAAGATTAAACTGTAAATTTTATTTATTAATGCTCTATCAATCTATTATTCCAAAACACGGCTAATATTTACTGATCGCCATATTTTTTTTGGTTTGGACTCATAAGAAGTTATTATATCTGTTCAATCGTTGATTTACCTTCACAGTGCTATATTGATAATGCCTGATACGATTAGATATTATGTAAGTATAAAATATTGATGTTTGGTTTGATGAATTGTAAATGCTCGTATTATGCGGTACGTTGATAGTTATTTTATAAGATTAACAATCTTTGTTTCCGCATTTTCACCAATCGTTGGTTTTGATGTTATTTACCAAAATTTAAATGTAAATGTGTCATCTATATCATCATCAATACACATATTGCCCTAGAAAGCGTATTCGCATAATGAGACAGTTGTTTTTAAATTCTATTACCTATCTAGACTTTCAGTTAGAAGAAAATACTATACTTGTTAAATAAATTGTCCATTTCCTTAGTGCAACATGAGTTTCTATAACTTATCTTAATCGATAAGTATTTGGTGATAAGCTTTGAAAAAATCAAAACCCAAAATATCATAAACCAACCAATAGACCGAGTTTGTTTTGACGGCAGATTCTAAAGTTTATTAAATTCCTTACGAATTATTATTTGTTATATTTTTGGTGTAGGTCCTGAGTGGATGTAAATATATATTTTTTGGTATTTATTTAGACACTTCAGATTGTCATTCGATTTATCAGTTTTACTCGACTAGGTTAGAACAAATCATTGACGTAATGTTTTTTTCTAAGACCTTGTCACTGGTAAAGCGGATATTTATTCACTATTAATCTGGTTATCTATCGTTTATAGTAGCGTTATAGGTACTCCAATATTTACTGAGTGGCAAATTATCTGTCGATAAATCTTCCATAACCGACAAACTTTATATTCCCCACATGTACATCTTATTCACACATCATTTTATGACCCGATATAACTTTCATCGCGTCATGCCATCTCAAACGCAACGGTTGATGTTGAAAAACATCGAGATCATACGTATTGTTTGTCTTGTGGAAATTTCCAAACAACACACACCCGGTTGTATACAACTTAGTTTGATGATTATAATAATGTTACCGTAATGAACATTTCCACGATTTTTGCGCCCCCATGCCATTTCTTAGAAGTATTGAACACAATATGTACGCAGATCTCTGATGTCACTTTTAATAAACCACCCACTTACTTCAATCTTTCAATTTGTGACTGGGTACAAAAGCAATTAGTTTAATTTCCTGCTGCTTTGGTTTTCCCAGTTCCTGAGGAAGTGTGATTGGTCTTATTCTTTTATGGAATTTCAACTGAATGTAATAAATGCAGTTTATCTTAACTTACCACGACGATAGTGTTCTTGTGAAGTTTCAAAGTAGGTAGGTATCTAGATATTTCTAGATACTTTAAAACTTACGATACCTATAGTGAGTTAATGACCGAGTATTAATTACTTTAATAGATATCTTATCTATAATATTTCTGGGCAAAAAATTTTTGTACCTACATATGTATGTAGTCTAATACCGCAGTTAGTGGTAAGCGGTATTTTTTATTAATGATAATATGTAATAACGTTATTCGCGCATAATTTTATCTCTGACGTCACACAATAGATTGGTGATAACGCAAATTTTAGGGTATCGTGTCCACCGCTGCTTCGTGACCTCGAAAATTATCGGTCGTTGTCTTTGTATTTACGGAGGATTTTCAGAGATGCCACTGTACTATGTGTTAAGTGTACCGTGGGTTGACGTCATACAAAATTTACCAACCAATTTAACAATACCCATTTAAAACTACTAAAATATTGTATGTGACTGAGCGGCTCAGTGAAATTGACCTTTTCTGTATTTTGCGACCTATGATATTACGTGAATCACGTCCGTATAAAAATACGGAGCCGAGCTTCAGGATCATAGCCTAATTTCATTAATGTTGTGAATATGAGAGCGGTGCGATATCAGGTTAAAATTTTGCACGTGCCTGCGTTCTCGTTTATTTAAATATAATGGAGTCTTGAGCCATCATCTCTATTAAAAGCATCGATTTAACGAGCGGAATGAGATGGTACACTCAGCGTACCTACACTGTAAATATGGGTCGGGTACGCTGGGCCGTGCGCGCCGGCCGCTCGCATGTGAACTCGCTCCGAGTAGCTCACACCCGCTAATGAAATAACAAAAGGTGTAATGCCGCGCTTCGATAAACTGTTTTTGTGTTATTAAATGTGCCTGCGTTATATTTGATTCTCTCAAAATATCCATATGTCGTAATCGTCTGCAGTCGCGTGCGTTGCATTTATTATATTGCTATTATAAGCGCACCGAAGCCATCGTATGCCCTAAATATCGTTATCTCTGTTGAGTTTTCGACACTATCAATCGCTCCAGTTTGCAAAAAAGTGCCGATTGGCATAAGAGAGTTACGTAACAGCGAGTGACTTCGTCCGACCGTTATTCTGGCGGTGTCGGAGGTTTGAGGCCGTTGCACCGGTACCGCTTTCCGAAATTGTGATTGCAAAAGCGCGAGACGTCGCGATCGCGAGCGGCCGGTGTCGCGGCCCGTGCCACGGGCTGCGGGCGGAAGTTACGGTGAACGGTGCCTCGGTGGCCTTGGAGCGCGGCCGCCGCGCGCCGAAGGTGAAAGTCTTGACGGTCTGCAATTATTGAACCTCGACCTGCCATCCTCTGAAATTCGGGTTACACCAACCCAGCGGTTATCAGCACCAACGATACGAAGCGTTCCGGCTTGCTCCTGACTTCCGCATTCCCCAACCCGGCCGTACATTTCCGACCCTTATTTTATTGGTTGGCTACAGATATTTTTCGATGAATAACATTTGGACCATGTTCGCAAATAGATGGATAGAACATTGGAAGATAACAATAAATCAGTGTTAGGACAATTATTTTTATACAGCTAGAAGCGTTGAGCTGCACCTTCGCGGTTGATTGAATATGGCAGTTTGAGGGTCGATTGGACATCTGCTTGTGTCACTGCTTGGCTCTCATTCAAATTTAAATGCATTCAATTATTACTAGGTATCGTTACTACAAGGACCGGGGAGTGGTAGTGAAATTCTTCTGTGTCTTGCTGTATACATTGTAGAGTAGAGCATGATATAGTTGCCAAACCGCGATTACGTAACCCTAGCTAATCATATATTTATACCAAAATTAAACTTTTCAAAGAAATCTCCTTCAAAATATTAGTTCGCTCCTATTTAAATTCACTGAAGATAATATATTTGAGGGGCGTTAACCTGGCACTAGTTACTAATTTAATAATTTTAAGTTACGGTTTCAACTTTTAATTTGTGATCCTACTGATTGTAACATGTTCTTGAATTGTACCAATGTCCCTAAACAAATGTAAACTGTAAAATAATGAATCACTTCATTGAATTAAATTTGACAAAAGCAGAAAGTTAGTTCATAATGTGGGCAATCTTGATTTTATGACTAAACTATGACAAAACATAGCTCGTGTTGTCGATGTCGATCCGAAGCCAAGGGCAACCCAGTCTCAGGTAGGTAGCCACATTGTAACGTCTGTTTTTGATAACTCGGGCTACTTTTTGCTTAGAACGATGAAGATCAATGCATTTAACTCATCAATTTTAAAATATTTACACCAAAGTTAAAATGAGCAGGTTTAAATGCTGTATTTAATTTATACGTAAGACTAAGAATGAATATTAATGATATAATATACGAATATTTCGAGCAGTATAAATAATAAGAATAGTTTGAAATGAAATGCGAATAATGCAAATGTTTGCAAGGAGAGCCGTCTGCCAATGTTTATAATATTGTGCGTGCTTACACATCGATACAGGTCGTTACGGTTCGATCTTTTTATGCATTTAGTAGTCTGATGCTACCACTTATGTTAATCATTTCACCAATGTATTATTACGTATTCACAAATCCCTAAAGGCTTTACATAAACTGGAATAGTTAAAAGAACAATACAGATTCATTCTATAGCTAAACAATTTCGGTAAACGATATTTCTTCCGCTTGAACGGAAAACACTAGAAACAACAATAATACATTTAACAGCTTCATTTTATTTCCCTCTACAACTTAGACATGGAATTGAACAAAAAGTAAATATTGACGTTGGAACACAGTCACTGTTCGCGGTTCTTTATTCTTTTGCATTGTTATGAAGAAAATCATACTGACGTACAAATTATTACCTCCTTTGTGTTCCTCTAAATATAGTAACTGGACACCTACCTGCGTTATCTCGAATGAGATCACCTAGACCCAAATACTTAACGGCTAATTACAATGTATTATCAAAATATTTCGCTGCAGCATTCCAAATGGTTTCAAACTTAATTGTCTACAGTGGTGTAGACAATTGTACATTTGTAGCACTGTTTCTCACTAATGTGGATTAGTGAGAAACAGTGCTACAAATGTACAATCGTAGCTGTGGGTAGCCTTGAATATCAATTGAGTTATATATAATGGATTGGATTTTTGTTTTAACATGTACAATTTAGACATAACCTTTACAAACAAGCAATTTATCATAAGTAGTTCTAATATTTGGATAGTTTAACACTTCAAATCGTTGTAATATTCTTAATCAGAATGAAGTTGAAGAACAAGTGGCGTTTACGTGCTAAACTCGATGTCGCAACGATATTAGAAAAAGGGGTCACCACCAGTGACACCCTATAAATAAAAATTATCAAAAAGGCACACGGATTACAGTGAGGATAATGAGGTATCCTTCGCTAGGGGAGCATCCATGGGCCGCCCGTGCTCGCCCGCCTGCGCGCCCTCTGTAAATCACCACAACTTATGTAGGAGAACAGACGCAGTTCGGCGCGCGGAGCCGTCACTCGCACACGCTCGCGCCTCGCTTTCGATTTAGTTATGTAGTAGCGCTCGCCGCTCGCCTGTTTGGACAAGTGCTAAGTTGATCGTTTTATGTGATACACCTCGTTGGCATTATGTTTAATTTAACCGTTTGATTTTTAAATTGTTTCGTGGCGCATCATTGTTAATAATAAATACTTTTAATTAATTAAAGTGTTGCACACTTTTTGGACTGCAATTTTTTGGATTGTTCAGGTAATTTATATTTAATAGATATAAATTAGTTTTAAGGGTTTATTTAGTTTCAATATTTTTTTATTGGCATAGCGAAACTTTCTCTTCTGTTTGGAACAAAGGAGTTGATAGTTTAATTGGCAATTTCTTACGTAATGTTGTATTTTTGTGTACATTTATTTTTGTTAGCACGTAATAATTTAATTGCTCGCTTAAATCTGCCTGTCGTAACATAGTTACTTTCTTTAATATATTTAGTAACAGTTTGAAAGTATTTTATTATTGCTAAAGTATCTTTATGAATATTAAATAGTTGGCGAAAACTAATATACAATAACGCATATATCTACAAAGAAAACATTAGATTGAATTCTAGATTCTAATGAAGGCGATATTGGTGATACAATATTTTCTTAAATAAAAAATATTCATGGAAAAATTCAAGACAAAGGATGTTGGTATAAGTAAAAAGGTTCACATTATCTAATGACCGTAATGTACCGATGTTCCACATAATGTATGCGTGCCGGGCGGTGTTGTGGGTAAATAATAATACTTATCAATTTAATAAGATGTTATCGACTAAACATTTGACGCGCACAGTATAACATTTACCGGACTAAATTTAATGGGAAAACTAGCGCCTGACCACTTCCTCATTATGTCACTAGTGCTAATAGATGCTGATTCCTGGGTGATTAATATTTTCAATTTATTACTTGAGGGAACCGCTTTTGTTCGGTGCTCGTGTATAGCCTTCTCTGTCGCACCGTAAGAGCGTGACAAACGGTATTCGAATTCGACTACCGAGATTTTCAGAATAGGGTTTCGTGACTCGATATTATTTGAACAAAATTTTGATTTGTAATGGATGTTCGATATAAGCACTTACCGTTAGTTACTTAATCTCTGTATTTATTGGTGATCTATTGTGCATACATACTCTTAGCTACTTATTGAAAGGGAATCAATTTGCATGAATTTCAGGTACAGTCGCGCGGTTAACGTCTTTCCTACTTTTTATACAGATAATAAATATGTATATTATACAATTAGAGTTCGATTAAATTACTAGTATTGCTAGCGTTAACCAAAATATCGCGAATAATAGGTTAATCAAGTCACCACTTGACCCCACCCTAGTTCAGCTAATACAAACTATTCAAGAAAAACTTCTTTAATCTTTTTATATCACTTTTATGAAGTAAGTACGTTTACTTAACATAATATCCTATTCAGGCATCACACGATAAAAATTTTCAAACAATATTTTTATCTTCCGTTATATTTTTAGCGTAACAAATGCATTAATTGCTTTGATTAGTAATAAAATATTTTATAGCATTATATATGAATTACTTCTATAGCTCCGTATAAAGGTTACCATTAATTAGCGTAAAATAACGTAGTATATAGGCTCAAAAATATAAACTTGTAACGAAAAAGCAATTAAGGATATTAAAATCACAGCAAAGATTGGAATATTTTTTGTATCTACAAAACTACTAGAAAATCAGTTCCTTAAACATTTTCTTATGAGTATTTTTGTATTTTATAGAAAATTAAGATTGCCTATTTGCAGGTGTTGCGATGGAAAGGGATCTATAGACCAATGTTTGTGTCCTCTACTGAATATTATAAACTTTACTGCCGTGGGAAACGTGCCAAGAGCTCCTACTTTTGTTAGTAAAGTAGAAAAATAGTGCACTCAACTAGGTATTTTATGTTATGCTCGTGATTGTTTGCTAAAACGAAAAACTTGTTGACTTTGATCAAAATTAAGGCAAATATGTTCATTAAAATTATGTTTTATAATCTTTAAGCTGTTAAAATTTCTCTTAAAATATCTCTTTGTTTCATCTTCAGAACAATCAAACTTGATTCATTCTGGCCATTTAAAATTGAGCCTTATTACAAAAAAATACGCCCATATTTAAATAATATAATTTCCCGGTTCGAGTTTTTAATCCAAAAGAATACGTAGTAGGTCTGTATGTATCTATAACGGAGTCAATAAGTTTAAAAACCGCGTCAACTACCTACGTAGCCATTATCCGTGATTTATACGCTGCGAACTGCGTCCATTGTCTGCTGTGGCCTATCAACTTTATACGGCGCTCGATTTAAACATGCAAACTATGATATAAACTGGTTTCGATATGACCACATGCTAAATTACTTGGTATTAGGCTTTTACGGCTTCCATGGACGTCTCCAATACTTCAATAGTATTTTAAAAGCAATGTTCTTTTAAATAAGCGTGGTTTATGCCGTTATGTTCACACTCAACTATCATTGTTGGGATTTTAGCAGTCGATGTACTTATTATTCAGGGGAAATTTTCGCTGCAATTCTGTTTAGCCATGACTTCACACTTATGATGACGCATAGACGCGTAGTATTACAAGCTCAAACAATTAACATTGGGTGCCGTAAAAGGAATACTCCTTATAACTGGCGTATTAGATGGAAATTAGGTACATTGAAGCGTAACTGGGGAACTTCCAAACTCTAATGAGGTAGGAATAATAATAGCTTGCATTATTAAAATACATCTCAATAATAGCTGTCATTTTCATATAGCTGATTGATAATACAAAAAAGGTGTTAAAGAAAACCTAAAGTGCAGATGCAAAGAATAATCTCCGATAGACGTACTTTTAAAACCAAGTTGTTCTAAAAAAGGTACCCATTTACAGTAGAAACTGAATTAATTATTCGTAACTTCTGACCTAGAAAGGTACTACCCATTGTGAGGTCATTACATAAGCACTGTCGCCTTTGTGCGAGTAATTGTTTAAAAAATATGATTCACCGAGTTCTATAGAAAAATTCTTCAATGTGCATCATTGATAATATCATATATGGTATAGTAGGAAACGATGATGACCGCCTAAGCAGTGAAACATTATCTAATGTAAGTAATTATGTAAAAAGTAAGAGGAAATTATGAAAAAATCCTCTAAAAAAAATATTACGTACTTGTTCCTATGATATTAATTATAACGCCCATACAGGAAAATAAATCAATAATTCTGGTAAATCCACAGCTGATATTGTGTGGCAGCATAATATATTAATTCAAAAACGCATACAACGTTATTGCTATATTAATGAACAAAAGCAATTTATGTAATGCCCACGGCACACTTAATGACGTAACGCACAGGGACGAACAATTTCGGACATAGATAGACGTCAATTACAACACATTAACGCGTGTACGTGATTTTTACAACTTTTTAATTGTCACTGTAGAAACTACCCATACAAGTAGATTGAAAAATATTTTTTGTAATCATAATATTCTATAACAATCTAGACATTTGACAAAGAAATATATAACATACTTTTAGCAATTATAAGTGTAGATAGAAACGAGTACAGATCTATTGGAAGTTTTATTGTTCTCTATAGTACATACCTACGTGATTATTTTTGTTTTCATCGCCGCGGAAATAAAGCCAAAACAGTTCGTTCAATTAAGGGCATGGCAGAAGATTGACGTGAAAGTGTGCGAGATGCAGGAAATTACAGAAAAATGTCGATGATTGTTAAACTATTGTATAGATATTATAGTTTCACCTACATTCGATATTTCATCTTTTCATACGATCACCGGTGCTTTATCAAAACGCCTACGTGATGATAGTGATATGGCAAAAAATTTGAAGGAGCATTTATTACCTCCGATGAATGCTGTACAGAGTGGATTGGAATTTGGCTTTCGAAGCGTTGCCAATCATTTCCAGACCAATCCAGCTTGATTTTTTTTAAAATCTTTAAAGCTCGAGTAAAATTTTAAGCACTATAAACTACTTAAAGTAATTTTGAATTGTTTCGACATAAGAAATATCGTCTCATAACAATTTCATGACTGACGATATTCAGTAACAGGAAAATGAAAAACTAGAATATTTCAGTACTTTAGTAGTTGGATTGCATGTAGGCATTATAAAACGTTAGAAGCAAACAAATCATCGTAAAATTTGAGAAAGAAAACTCTTCGCATTAAAAAGTTAACCATGCGTTCACGTTACTTATGTCATGACATGACTTATTCGAGGAAAGCGAAGAGAATTGTAACAAATGCCTTATTCAAATATGTGTCATTGTTCTGTTAAAACCTTCGTACACAAATTTCAAAATCTGTGTAAAATGTAAATGTCTGAACATTAAACATTTGAATAGCCGAACTAGCATCAGACGCGTCATCCGCGATGTCAAATGTTACAAAAAAGTCCCCCATATTATGGTGGCATTCACATATCAGTAGATTCTTGCTCCCAGCTCGTGTGGGACAGAGAAAAGAAAGTGCAGGTAGGCAGTAGCGTCGGTCGAGTCGGGCGAGATTTATTAGATCGTAACTGATGGGGTCGGCAACACCCGATGCACTGTCGTCGCGCATTCGCCACGCCACCGCCACACGAAAAAATAAAAACATGACCTTTTTAATTCGATTTCGAAATGTGTAAACTTCAATATTCTCATTTGATTTAAAAATTGGAATATAAACAAATATTCGGAAATGTAGTGTTACATTATTCAAAATCGATGAGTTCTACTTAATACTAAACTAACTTCTGAATATACATTGCTGTAATGTGTTTCAGAATCCAAAGTAAAATATTGAATTAAAAAAAGATTTATTATCTAGTCAGCAATGTCTATGATTTAAAAAGTAAAACCCGGTATATAAATGTCAGTGAAGAAGAAGTGCTGTCAACGCGTTTATTGCATTTTTATTACATAATAGTATAGTAATTGTATGGCTATATCTGCAATAATTGTTAGCAACATCGATAGTAGCTGTTTCAACTGTATATTACGTAACGTTTTAATGCTGAAATTAATATTTCGCTCATTATGCTGTATTGATATTGGGATTAATATGAAATTTAATATTACAACAGGTTATGTTATATTCATTAGTATTTTAGTTATCTTCTGTGAATTCAATAAAAACATAAGGAATATTGTACTTTGTGGATAGTTAAACATAATTTGTAATGATTGAAATTTGCATTATATTTCAGTAATCTATCGCTCAAGATCTACACAAAAGAAATAGAGTCGCATTTATTCAGAAATAGCAAATCTTTTTGTTCGCCAATTACCTTGAATAAACAACTGAACGCAGCTAACGTTGAGATAACACAGACGGCTTCTAATTTTTAACATGCAATAAGAGATACATTTATTATTATGAATCAGGTTTTAAAACGAGAGCTTTAGATTCAAAGCTAGCCAAAGGGCAATTTTGTTACAAAAACACGTAGCGTGTAACGTCTTTTCGATAATATGATCGTGAAGAAACGTGTTGCTTACTGTAGTCGTCTTATTTAGTCTCCAATTTTAGTTGGATCTAATATTATCATTTTGTTCTCATAGACGATTCTTTAGTTGTCAATCTAGATTCATGGCTCAAATCTCTGTAATTACATGTACCTTACATTTTCTTCAATATTAGTAGCTTGTAACTTAACCAATCGCAAAGGTCGAAGGGCGACATTGTTACCTCAAGTGTCCTTTGAACGTTCCGTTCTTGTTATTCCGGAGGTTGGTTCCATGCACACCTTGTCGTGTGAAGACTTTCATTTTCAACCACAAAGTAAGTACTGCATAAGTACCTATATTATATCTTTATGGCCAAAATGTTTGTTGTAAAATAATGAATCCTCTAGTAGTTTAATACTATGTTTGAAGAGTTAGTGATTTCTTCCAAAGACCTTGCGTTGTTAAACTATTCCTTGTAATCTTTATGCCGAATTTTTAGCTCCTGCTGGTAATTCCAACATTGCAACCTATGTGGGTTTTTTCAATTTCAATTACATTAACATTCGCTGCCATTTTATTTTGTTATGATAATTAGTGCTTTTATCGAACAGGAAAATGTATTTTCCTTATAGTATGGAACGATTACATTTTGGATATACAATATTTTTCACAAATTATTTCTCGTGTCTATTGTCCCGTAAACAGATTAATCCGGCGAGTCATGACTATTCAAGCTATAGCGTCTAAAATGACGGCTTTGGTCTACGTCATCCGTTTCCTCTCCATACGTACGTAGCAGTACATGACGCAATTGGCTTTTTCAATGTCTTATCTACAGTGAGGTATGTTGTCATTCGCCGAGTGCTCGTCGAGTTGCGCGCACGCCGCTCACTGCGCGATTTATTTTTGTTTCACTTGTGTCTTTTTGCTTTTTTATAGTCGTCGAGGACAAAGTGACGAATTGCGCGCCTGTGTTGTGCCAGTGTTTTGAACTTTGTGACATTGGAGTTACCATTTTTGTAGTGATCAGGTCTCCGTGGAGTGCTGATCATGTTTATGTCAGGGTTCTTCATCATTTCCCCTGATTTATCATTTAGGTAGGTGTAAACGATAATGCATTTCAAGGTGTTTCTTTATTTTAAAAACCTGTTCGCTAATATCTGGTGTAGTTTTGATTTGATTGCAAATGAAAGGGGATTATAACGAGTTATGTTCTGAACCTGATTGGCTCGTTCGGACTTCGATGCATTGTTCTCCGATTGACCTAGTACTTGTTATTATGAAATAATTAGGGCTTCTCCTTGGCTCGTTCACATTCCGTCACAGTTAATATTAATAAATACTTTGTGATTAATGAGTTACTGCGTAGCTATTTTGAATATCTATGAGACCAACATGTTTAATCCGTTCTTTTCTACTATTGTTCGCGCAAAATAACTTGAACCTGCGCGTTGCACGAATTTTAGGCGCAAATGGGTTGCGGTATGCGGGGCGGGGGACAATTCCCCGCGTGAGGAGGCGTCGCGTGCCGCGCGCCCGCACACCCACCGCGGACGTCTCCAAGGATAGTCGAGTGCTACGTTTTGTGTTGTGTTGTGATTGTGACAGTTTTTATAATGCCGCCGCGAGTTCGTAGAAGCAATACAGTTTTGAAGCGCCAATCGAGACAAATGATTTATAACGTCTATTGTTTCTTTAAAAAGGACTCTAGTCGTTTAACTGAAACTCAAATTAAAATTAACACAGCTGAAGCCACAAAAACTTCCCTTTCAACCGTCAAAAGAATAATTAAAGAAACAAATCAGTCCGATTTAATCACAGTTTTTCGTACTCCCGGCAAGAAAAGAGAAAGAAATAAACCCATTACGGATATAGACAACTTCGACCAGGGCGTCGTAAAGAGATGTGTTCATAATTTCCATGTTACAAATAAACAAATACCAACAGTGAAGAAGCTCCATGAAAAATTAGTTTCTGACATAAATTTTCGCGGTTCTTTTAGTAGTCTCCGTCAAATTATTAAGAATTTGGGTTTTAAGTGGAAAAAAACCGAAAATAACCGCAAAGTTTTAATAGAACAGTCGCAAATAAGACTTCTTCGAATACATTATTTAGAAAAAATAAAACGATATAGACAGGAAAATAGACACATTATATATACAGACGAATCTTACGTACATTCTAGCCACACAAATTCAAAATCGTGGTCTGATGGATCAAAGGAAGGTTTGAAAAAGCCTATTTCAAAAGGGCAACGGGTAGTCATTGTACACGCGGGGTCAGAAGCGGGTTTTGTACCTAACGCTTTGCTGCTTTTTAAGTCGGGCACTAAGTCCGGCGACTACCACGACGACATGCATTATATAAACTATGAAAAGTGGCTTCGCACACAGCTTATTCCAAATCTTCCACCCAGATCCGTTGTGGTAGTCGACAACGCTTCCTACCACAACAAGCAAGATGATCCCGCGCCAACTTCAAATAGTAGAAAATCCGAAATGCAAGCATGGCTAACCGAAAAAGGAATATCATTTACCCCAGAGATGTATAAACCACAACTATATGATCTGATAAAAGCCAACAAAGAAAGATTTAAAAAATTTTGTATAGACAGAATTTTGGCCGAACATAACCACGATGTGCTCCGCCTGCCACCATATCACCCTGATCTTAACCCTATCGAGATGGCATGGGCTACGATCAAGGGTTACGTAAGCAGCAAAAACGTAGATTGGAATACAGCTCGTGTCATGGAATTAGTGAAGGAGAAAGTAAATGAAATGGGACCCAGTGAGTGGTTTAAGCTGACCGAGAAGGTAAAGAAAGTTGAAAACGAATATGCCAAAAGTGACCCCATCATTGACCAAATGACAGAGGAACTAATTATACGAGTTGGAGAATCTGATGACAGCAGTGATTCAGAAGATGAAGACGAAATGCCTAGTCCAGTTCCTGGCACGAGTGGACTTGGTAGTTTTATTGAAGGCATAACGCCATTTAGTGACAGTGATTGACGTATTCACTGCGATGGTGGTCATATTGGCTCATGTAAAGGTATTATTTCGTGGGTAGACAAAAAGGGTTATTCACTCGGTACATACGGAGGGCATAGGTATTATGTTCCTAAGTTGTAAGTGTTCAGTGCAATATTCAAAATATTATATTAAAATAAAAAACTAATTATTAAAAGTTGTTCTTTTATTTACTATCACTAGTATATTGTTTTTTTAGGGTTAAATACACACGATAATTAATATTCATAATATTATGTATGTCATGTACCACTAAAAAAATATATCCTCTAAAAATGCGTGCGCGTCTGTACCTGCGCAGATCGGCGCCATGTTGGGTCAAGTTATTTTGCGCGAACTGTACGAGAAGACTGTTACTTTCCGTTCGTTCTAATTTCGGTGTCATTACTAAAATTGACGTATCGCTAATATGTGCTAATGTGTCCGCGTATTTGTTACAGAATGACGCCGCAAGAGGAGCGCGAGAGCTCACGCGGCGCGGAGATCGCCGACGCCTTCGAGGACGACATGTTCGGGCCGCCACGCACCGAGCCTGCCGCTAGGCCTAAGCTCTCCATGATCTCGGCGCGCCTCCGCGCTAATGAGGAACGAAAGCGGGTCATTGAGATCTGCTCGCAAAAATTAGAGAATATTGAGGATCCCGCCCGAGACTTAAGGCGCTCAGTGTGCATTAACAATACATACTGTCGACTAAGCGAAGAGGCGCGTCGGGAGAAGGAGGCGAGACGGCGTCGAGCGCGAGAAGAATGCGACGACTCGTGGGTAGGAAAGAAAGCGCGGCGCGCCGTTGAGGACGAGTGCCTGGCGCTGCTGGACGCCATCCCTGAGCTGGGTGACGCCAACCTCGGTTGCGCACAGCTGGCGCGGCAGATGCCACGACAGGACGTGCCCCTACTGCCCCCTGGTCTCCTTACAGTTCTGGACTCATGACCGCGCCGTCCTGCGCACGTCCACACCTCACTGTAAGCGAACACTTGTAGTGTTCGCGTACTCCTGAAGCGAGTCGCCAGCCGCGCGGCCGCGAGGAGACGCTCGGATGCCGACCCCCGCCGAGACGGTGGGCGCTCCAGCAGGCGGCAGCGCCGGCTCGAGAATCACTGGACTATTGATTCGTCTTTATGATTTACGTTACCCGGAACGGACTGTCAACGTTTAGCCAATTCTTTGTTGTTAAGAAGAGTACTTACTTTGTTAGCGTGTTTTTATTATTTAGTGAAAGTTGCTCAGGCGCTGCCGACGGGCGCGGTCCAATTAGTGTTCAACGATTAATTTTTATCGAACAGAGGACTCTGAGTGTACGTTGTCGCTACAGTGACGCGGCACGCTGCGCTCACTTGTAGTGCAAGTTTAACGGTTCATAATGGAGGCATAGTTTTAAGCTATAATTATTATGTTATATTATTGTAATGTAAATTAAATAGTGATTAAGAGATAGTGCAAAACGACTGGGAACGGTTGCGTAGACAAGAGGTAACAAAACTTCCACGCTTATTTAGTTTTATTTGAATAGTATTATTTTGAGCTGCCTTTGTTAGATCGGTGAGGTGTTACTGAATAGAGTGAAAACTGTTGTTCTAGATGCACACATACGCGTCCGTGATTTGAATACTAAGGACTTTGCTGTTAGCATGTTTGAAAAACAAGTTTTAAAGAGGTGTTTTCTTATTCGAATATAATTGCTAACATTACTAATAGCCTTTGCGGTGATAAAGGAAAATTTGTGACGTGTTTGTGTGTGTCATTGTAACTCTTGGTGGAATTTTAGTTTCCTTATCAAATTAGCGCGCGTGTCGCCGACGACGACGCGGAGGAAACGTTCGTCCAATATTGGCGGCCAACGGCCAACGTTTGATCGCGCCTCACATCTGATTTTGCTAACAAGTCCAAGAGTTACTTTGAACGAGTTTTGTTGTACTTTATCGTTTTAAGTTTTATTTAAATGTTTTTTGTTTCGTACATTTAATGTTACCCTATTGCTTATGTCACCATTTTATTAAGCTTTGTTACCATTATATGATATTTAATTGGGTTGAATCTGGGTTTTAGAAAACTATCGTGTCATTGTTAATTTATTTTACAAGATAGTGTACATTTTCCTCTTATAAACGTTGTTAATATAATTTTAAAATAATTTTGCTATCAGACTCGCAACGAATGTTGCTCAATTTTAAACAACGTTTATAAGTTGGGGGATAGTGTGTAATAAAAGAGCATTACTTATCAAACGGTTGTGCAATAAGTTTGAAAGCAATCAATCGTTCGCCTGTGCAATGTATCCGCGGAACAAGCGAGTTCCGTTTCTTTTAAAATCTTAATTGTCGCAAAATATATCGCTAGTAGCCCGTTTCGCCCCCTCTGAATAGTAAATAGGTAGGGGAGGCGCGGGTGGCGCGCGGGGCGGGGGGCGCGGCGGGCGGGGCGGGCGGGCGCCGTGGTGTGGGTCTCTGCACCGTTCCCAGCACTCCTGTGATATTAGCCTAGCCTGTGTGTCGTATTTGTGCTAGTTATCCCAACCGACTTGTTTGGATATTGTGCTTGTAAAAAGCTTGAAAAAATTAATTCCTTTTCTATATCGGCCATTTTATACGGATTAACCGAATTTTAAATGTCGTTTACCCGACGGTAGGATCGCATCTAGAATTTCGATCACAATGTGACAAGTAGATGATTTTCTTTCGATCATTTGGTATGTTGTATGTAATGTTGAATAATCATTATTGTATTATAAAAATTATAAAGTTAGGCGCTTGTACACTTAGCTGTTGCCCTTATTAGGGGATAATGATGAAATGTCTACAAAATTTAAATTCATACAAGTGATTAGTGTTCTTATACATTCGATCACTAGTTGTTAATATTAAATTTGCAAGCAAAATGTACTTTATGAATTGAACATAAAAAACGCACATAATTATAAACAAATAAATAAATAAGTAGATTTTTCAATGTACTGTAAATTGGCCACGTTTGAGAGCGCACGGCATACAGATATCGGTCTAAGAGTTTGTCATATCGAAAAGTTCATAAATGTAAATGAAGTTTTGTATCAATGAACTCGATTGTCCTATAACGGCTTTTTATTTCCTAACATTAATCGACCAAGAATTATTTTGAACGACGTGCTTTCCAACATTCCTATCTGTTTGTCAATAACGCCAACAAGTCAGTCTAGCTAGACACAAGGAGAATAATTGTAGATACTCAGACGTACAGATAATGCAAACGTGGCTTCTCCTTGAACGATGTGAGATTCTTAGAAAATAAATAATTTAATACCAAGCCTCTAGCTTTAGTCATTCAATATTGTTGATCGGAAAATGTAAGAAAAAGATGTAGCAGACTATCAGATTATTGAATCAAAGTCATGTTCATCCCACTCGCGCATTGCGGGGGAGAGCGAGACAAAAGACAAAACAGTGCGATGTGTTGAAAGAATTGTAATATTGTGTCGATAATACTCCAAAGTAATTGAGTCATTTAATTGGTTCCGTGTGAGCTTGAGATCTAAATAAACTTAATAGTTCAGCTTATTTGGTATTTTATTTACTACTTGGCACTCCTGCAATACAAGAATAGAATCCCCGAGATGTACAATATCAAACCATTGGTGAGTCAGAGAATCAGTTGAAATGATTGAGTCATCGTCGTACAGACAAAATCACGAAACTTGACATTGAATCCAACAGAGCATTTTGTACAGCGAAAATAATTTAGATGAAATAAGAAAATATTACTGCAGAGGATCAAATGGACACAACAATTACTAATAAGTATGAAGTTGAACATAAATACGATAAAATAAAGAAAGGGTTAATACAACTCTTTGTCACAACATTTAGAATAGAATTGAGTCATGAAACAGCCTACGTGCAGATTACATGGGTATTACAGACGTGCTAATATTGTGCAATATTATGAATGTACATTCATAAATAAATACATACTTACTTATTATACACTTATTATCTTATCGATCCGTTAACCGTAATTAGGAATCAAGCTTGCCATATTTTGAACTAGATATTCATAAAACACTAGAACAGTATTTGCCAATAAAATATTTTATGGCAAATTTAATAAAGAAAATGGCAAAAGTTACGAGAATTAGGAACAAAGAAAGTATATTATGGCATTTACGAAGCAATAGGAGATAGGAAATGATTAATAGAAATAAATGATGAAATTAAGATTTGAATTAATATCGAGTTTACAGTTCATTTGAAGCATCTGCAGAAAGTTATTAATATTATATATGATAATGTTAATTAATGTGATGATTTGCATAAAGTTGATATGAGGCGAAGTAATAATTGTTTGTGAAATTGTAAGTTTAAGAGAACGTTTTGTAAATGTTATCATAATTTTATTATTGTGACTAGCTGCTATTTTATAAATGTTTCCTGTCTTAAGCTAAGAGATGGTCAATAAATATTAAATATTAAATTTAAACTGTATTGTGTGTTTGTTTTATTGTGTACCTTGAATAACTTAGATAACGAGTTCAGTGGTTTCTAATGAATAACGAAATATCTAACTAGATAAAAAATATCTGCATCAATACAATGGTAAAATAAATCAAAGCATAGAGGGCATTCAAAGACACTTCTTTTGTTTGTGGATTCTTGTACATCTAGACACGATACGATTGTTACTAATCGATTTATTGAAGTCTAATTTCTGAATGTATGATCCAGTTGTAGAGACTATACTTAGTTTACAAGTGTGGATTTATATCTTACACTGTTTCATCGTTTGCCATTTAGTCATTTAGCTATTATAATGGAATTGTGGAATTATTAAAGAGGTCAACTTGGTTTCTCATATATGTAATAGTATTCTATAAGAATACTTTTAATTTGAATATGTAACATTGTAGGATAGTATAACAAGAAAGAGCTAATAGAGAGTGAGTGCATGAGGTATTAAATTCCTGTATTCAATAGCTCCAAAATAAGATATTTCTAGATTTCTATGTACGGGAGATCTGTGTTACAAGATACACCCACGCTCGCGATACTAGAGTACTAGAGTGTGGAGAAACATGAAATTCATCGAGACTTATTTATACAACAACAACATATGTAATTATATGGAATTACGGAGATAGACTAAATGAGGAAGGGTGAGTACAGAGTCTTACGCATTTTGGGTCTATGTCCAGCTGTGGACTGCGACAGGCTGGTAATGATGAACTTACAACTAATTTCTTTCAAGCAGAGCTAAGAAAATCACTCTTCGATAAAACAGTGTGTTTAGAACAGTTTTAAAAGCCTCTAATTTTTTTATAAGAAGATAGGTACAATGGTACCTATCGAACACTAAACTAACACCCCTTTGTTACACGAAGGTGTTGAAAATGCTACTACTTACTATTTGAATTACTTGAAGATTAATACGGAGCAGGAGCAGTACCCAAATGACGCAGATATTGTATTCGTAAACAAGTGTGTTTACTAACATGATATAAATGTAACGGCTTCACACATGCATGCGTTAGGATATACGGATTCCGGAATTTCCACACAACTGCTGCTTAAGTAGTATAGGTAATATCAGTCTTATGTTAGAGTTTTTAAAGAAAATTATAAATATATATATTTATTGCGGAAGACAAATACGAAATATTTAAGAAGATGAATACTGAAATTAAAATACAAAAGAGAAGAAGCGATCCGCTTGACTAGTTACGGTATCTCACACTAATAATACTCTTCATATGCCCCCTATTTTGATTACTAACATTCAGGTCTAAATCTGGAATTCCTCGCAATTTGCTTACATGGCGTATGCAATTCTTATCACATAATCTACAGTTTACTAGCACAGGCATACAGATAGACCTCTCCGGTAGACCGTAGATATTGAGATTATTTAATTTCATATAGATATTTAACATGTACTAAAGTAAAGTAAATTAAGTACTATAAACACATGTGATAAACGTCCATTCCCCAAAGGCAGGCTGAGAAGCAATATTCGATAACTACACCAATTGGAATTAGACTTATCGGAGAAGTACCTATATCTATTAAAACTTTCCGTTCAGTCAAAAACTGATTAAGGGTTTATAAGGTTTACGGCAAGAGGGATGCGTTTAGCGCAGAATCGGAGCGGCATACTCACTGACTATTTTTTTTTTAAATATCTTCTTATTCTTCTGGCTTTCGAATTTATAATGTATAAATTAAGCATGTATTTCAAAATATTTGTGGATTATAATAAGCATTTTAGGATCGGACCAGAAAAAGAAGATTTAGATCAATCCAGGACTCTAAAGAAACGAAGACACATGAGGATGTTAATGAGCGTAAACGAAACAAAAGTTATGTATCATGAAAGGTGGAAATCATCGCGTGATAGTAGTATGTACATATCCGTCCAGGAATGAACTCATTTTAGATAAGAGATATTGAGAATTGTCTAGTAGAACAAGAATCAATTGTTTTTATATCAGAGGCCGTGTTACAAATTACTCGTACAACAAACTAACGCGATTATTACTAGGGTGAAGGGGAGATGGCGCTATCTATTTCGTAGAGGGACATCCTTCTCTTATAACCTAAATATGTGAGCGAGTAGTCACACAATGTTGTAAGTGCATTCTCTGTTTGCAAATATTGTGTGACATAAACAATTTTAGGGAAGCCCTACTTTGTATGAAAATTTCTACGGGAATCCCCTCGAATTATTTTAATTATTATCAGCAACTCAACGATGATAAGTAAGTATGGTCCTTTATTCCAAAGCGGAAATCTACTTAATTTTGGGAGTAGAAATTTAGGGGAAAATTCAGTCAGTCTTTGGGTAGGTGACACTAATCAACACAAAAGGCTCTCGATGAGGTAACTATTGTAAACTACACGTTGACAAAATTAAGTAGATTAGTAGATAGTAATAAAGGGTCATACTTACTTATCATCTTTATGTCCAAAATAGTGATATTGATATCACTATTTTGGACATAAAGATGATAAGTAAATCGCAACAAGACGGTCAATGAAACGATATTAGGTATTTTCTTGTCATTGTAATGTATTTGGAAATGGACACCCTAGAAGGATTAAGATTTCTTTTTGTTTGCTTATTGCACTAACAGTTAAATCTGTGATTCATCTTCTACTGGAGTCTATAGAAAGGGGTTAAGACTTCAACCCTGACATGGTTGAACGAGGTTGATCTCCGATTGTCCTGCACGCTAATTACCTATTGAAACACATATCTTTAATTACTTGAGGGTTATACTTGTAGTAGAACACAATATAAAGCAATAAAATACGAAGTTTTATTCTGTCTTTTAAAGAGGTTAAGTTACCTGTTGCGTGAGGCGTAGTTAAGTTTATTATTACATTAAATAAAAAATCTCCCGCATGTTTGTTTTTTATTGAAACGGTTCTAGTTTTTGAACCGCATATGGGTGTCGAAAAGGCTCCGGTGTTACACGTCGTGCGCGTGGGCACAAGATACAAATCTTATTGCTTACCAGGTTACCGTGGATTATCTTGTAGAATGTCTCAGAAAAAAAGTAATGCCCAAACCCATGTCATATGGAATACTAATTGGTAGTTATAAAAATCCCTTGAGTATTTGGTAGATTTTTAGGTATGCTTGTGGATTTTACGATAAGTAATATTTTGGACCTTTAGTAGCACGAAGAAGGAGGAGAAAATACCTAAATGAGTAGTCACAAATGTGTTGGTCATCGTCATTATCATATTCGCCAAAAGACATCCACTGGTAAACATAAGGCTGCCTCTATTTACTTCCATACGGTCCATCTCATTAGAAGAATTTCCACAACACGTCCTCAGGTGTCTGGTCTCCTCTCAAGAACCTATCACTTCCAGCGGCGACTAATTGTCTGCCCGTGCCCCTCCTACTGTCACTTCTACATACTTTAATTGCTTATTCCTTTCTGCTTATTTTATATACGGATACAATTAAATCATTATCAGCCCATTAATGTCCCACTGATGGGCACGGGTCTCCTCTCAGTTGAGAGGGATTAGGCTATATTCTACCACGCTAGCCTACTGCAGGTTGGTAATCTTCACATGCCATCGAGAATTCTCTCAAGCATACAGGTTTCCTCACCATGTTTTCCTTTACCATTTGAGCATGTGATAAATACGAAAATCATACGTGGGGCGTGCCTTGGGTTCGAACTCGAGACCTCTGACATCTCAGTCTACTGGTCACACCGCTAGGCTATCACAGCTCTAAAATTAGATGCACAAATATGTACTGATATGTAGTTTAGGTAATGCCCCGAACTACCATTGGTCGTAAGTGGTCGTTAAATTGCGACGGCTAAATAAGAGGTCTCGGGTCCAATTCCCACGCCTAGCAAACTGTTATTGGGTTGTTCTAGAAGCAGCTCGGAGTTAGGATTTGTGCTCCCCTAATGGCAATAGGCTCACCCCCTATTACATGGAACCTAAAACAAACATACCGGCGAAATTTGGATGTTCATTATCACACCTCTGCCTAACCCTTCGGGGAGATAGGCGTGCTGGTATGTTATGTTAGTTCAGTACCAATACCCAATGGATTAATAAATTATTAGAATGCGTTCCAATCTTTAAAATTTATACATTATTCTAGCCATTAAAATTATTCTGTTTCATTGACTTCTATGGCAAATGGATCAAATATCATTGGCTAATTCGATGAACGTGTTAACAATACCGCATTATTGTTTTACTCGGCCATTTAATTGCTAGTGACTAATAAACGTTCCAATAATAACAACAATATTTTAATGAACTTGATTCGTTGTGGAATTAAATTCATTTGACCGTCACATCTAATGTAAAGCACAAAAAGGATTTAAGATATATAATATCTTAGAACTGTGGCAGCCGAGCGGTGTGACCAGTGGACTGAGATGTCAGAGGTCTCGAATTCGAACCCAAGGCACGCACCAGTGACTTCGGAAGTTATGTGCGTATTTATCACATGCTCAAACGGTGAAGGAAAACATCGTGAGGAAACCTGCATGCTTGAGAGAATTCTCGATGGCATGTGACGTCTGCCAACCCGCAGTAGGCTAGCGTGGTAGACTATAGCCTAATCCCTCTCAATTGAGAGGAGACCCGTGCCCAGCAGTGGGACATTAATGGGTTGATGATGATATATCATATCAATTAAATGCCCTCCCAGGCTCTAGCTCTCACATACAAAAATGAAACTAAGACAGGACTCAAACCTTGCCGCTGGTCTCAAATGCTAGGCAAGGCAGTAACAGTTATCTAGCCAGGAAATAAACCTTATCTCTCAGTTTGTTTCGGCATTTCTTCTCAGAGGTCTTCAGTTAGGAAATGCCGATGCCAACTAGATCCTAAACTAATTTTACATGACTTGTAAAAGTGTCTTTAAAATATCTATTTACAGAAATAAACATTATCGAGCATGTTGAGTTTTTAACAACAATACGGTTTTTTTCATCGTTCGATGAATAATAATATATTAGCTATTTGGATTTGATATAGATAGAAAATTCAATAACATTTTTACTCTACCCAGGAATGGAACGCAGGACTTCACGCCCAGAAGCCTTAGTAGAGATATGTTACCGAGAAAGTGTAATTAATATGCGCAATTATTGAATACTTCAACCCCTCGGCCCAATTAGCGGTCATTCTTACACCTCATTATTACATAAAAACATTTCGCTGAAGTTTCTATTTAACTTTTCAGCGATAAGGTGCCAAGTTATGTTATAAAATTTCCGTTACAAAAACAATTAACCCTTTCAGAAGAAAGAAGTTAAAAATACGCAATCAAACATACCATCACGCCTGTCATCCGCAAAAGGATAGGCAGAGGAGTACTAATGTACACCCGCGTTTCGCCGGTATGTTTTAGGTTCCAATAGGGGGCGAAACTATTGCCATCAATCGGGCACGATTCCAAACTCCGAGCTGCTACTGAGAATTTCACAGAAAACCCCAATAACACTTTGCTCGACCTGGGAATCGAACCCAGGACCTCTTGCTCGGCAGTTGCACTGTACGACCACTAGACCAAAGAGGCAGAGCAATCAAATCAAGTGAATAACAAAGATTGCTGCGACATAAATTAGGTACCTATGGTATTACGTAAAGAAAAAACATTAGCAATTTATCAACAACAGAAACGGTACAAAAAGTTTTAAATAAAGTTTGTAAAGGAGTTTCCGCTTTTATATTTAGTGTTTTGTATATTACCAGTAAGAAAAATGACTAATCTGTAAATAAGCTTTTCCTCTAACAAAATATTGTGCTGTGGAAAAATACAAGCATTAAGTTTGTATGTTGTGTAAAGTTGTGTCATTTAATATTTAAACAGTAATAGTGCTGAACTTCAAATTAAAAAAAAAAACTTTATTATGTGGTGTATTTATGGAAGCTGAAGATATATCTTTCTGCTATCATAGAGACTATAGTCGTGCTATTAATAAAATTCCTACCACATCAGATTATAACTCAAATGTACCTTTAATTTCATTAGGGACTTTATTTATATTTCTTTTGTAGAGATTAAATAGGTACTCTCTATACACTTATATTATATTTATCAATGCGAAAATGTGTCTGTGTCTGTTACCTCTTTACGCTTAAACCGCTGAACCGATTGAAATGAAATTTGGTAGAGATATAGTTTATATCCCGGAAAGTATGCCTTAAAAGGCATAATTTGGATGTGGAATCGATAATTTCTTAAAAGAGGGTAAGATGAAATAACAGATTAATAACTAATTCTCGGATACAATAACTAATTCTACGTAGACGTATTCGCGGGCAAAAGTTAGTTACACATTTATATTTATCTTCATCAAAGCTCAAACAGCTTATATTTCAGTTTCCTCCAATTAGCAGCGGATTAATATCGATAATTTTCCAATGGTTTCGAAACAATATGTGATTGTAGTAGAGTTTTTATGCATTATTTAAAGCAAAAATATTAATTTATGGAATGTGAGAGAGAGTTCTCTATAGTGTTTGAAATTTGCAGACCCTAGGCTAGCGTGGTGGACACGTCAGATAAGAGGAAACCTTTTTGTTAAGTGCGTAAAGTCGTGAAACCATCGCCTTGAGGGGCGACGAGGTGTGTCGGAATCCACCCAGAACAAGTGACCTACCGACTAAAAACTGCACCCGCTGACTCCAGTGAATCCCGGGGGCCATGGGATTCACATGACGGGAAGCAAATAGCCCTGCCCAGCAGTGGGACAGTGTGGGCTGACGATATTACTCTGACGATTTTCTCACTTATATACGAAGTGAGAAAATGAATAATAAATGAATAAACTGCAAACTTCAAGCTTTTAGTCGAAAAAAAAACACGTGTCGAACGAAAGTCATATGTTTTTTAAATGAGTTTTATAGCATGGCTGAGACCTTTAAGTCACGTCTTAATTTTTTCATTTGTTTTGGCAATGGATGATAATTAATGATAAAATAATGGATAAAGCAATGCATGATAATTCATATAATTTATTGTTCGAGGGATAATAAATTATTACCCTGGTTTCAGAAAAGAAACAATTAACTGCGACGCACATGAGCGGTCTTTTTGAGAATACGATTAGTGTTTTGTTTCATTTGTAACACCCATGCGCGTCCACGAACACTTAACGGTAAATCCACCATAATATTATTATTTTACATTAAAATTCTACTGCTAAACATATTACTGTACCATAAACACTATACTGCTAAACTTGACTATTCACTTTAGACTGCTGTGTTGGTCTAGTGGTCATAAGTGCGACTGCGGGGCAAGAGGTCTTGGTTTCGATTCCCAGGTCGAGCAGTCTTATTGGGGGTAAGTAGTAGCTCGGAGTTTGGATTCGTGCCCGGCTAACAGCAATAGGTTCGCTCCCTATTACATGAGACCTAAAAAAAAAGTGTTTAGCGTTGGTTAAGAGACAAAAACTGTTTATTTAATTAGATTTACAATTTACATTATATTGTTTCATAAGTTTTTTTTAGCTTTTCAACTTTTCTTTAGATTTATCTTTATTTTAATTTGTTATGACCAACTATTTTGATTTTTATTTCTTTGTTATTTCTATGTATATATTTAATTTTAGATTCTTAATTATGTTCTGATGTATGCTGTGACACCTTAAACTGTTGTGCATTTAAGTCAATTGTATTAATTTTGTTCTAGATGTAAGAAAATAATGTAACAACTACTGGTTGTCCAAAAAAAAAAAAACCTACCGGCGAAATATGAGTGTACAATTAGGACACCTCTGCCTAACCCTTCAGGGACAATAGGTGTGATGTTATATTAAGTTGCTTGCCTGCCTTGAAGTTTAAAAAATATTTTAGACTTATTTATGGCACTTTCCGATTTCAATGTCTGAGTGTAGCTAACTATTATAGAATGCCTCTACCCTCAGTTGTGTGAAACGCTAGGAATATAACGTTTGACGTTAAAATGTCGTAACTAATTCATTGACTACAAATACTATTACCTATTCATGTTGACTACGGCCGGCAGGACTGGATAATGTCAGTGTTTAAATGCCAGCTGTTAATGTAATAATTTGCTCTTGTCTTTTTATTGGCTTAATTACTATGTATTTATGGTTAGATTGCTTTATTTAAATTACTATTATATGCCTATAATGTACCCTATGGTATTTTTAAAATGTTTTGTTCTTATATTAGGCACTGTAACTTGAGAAATTAGTTTAATAACATGAGCAGTTAGTATTTTTATATAATTTATTACTGCTGAGACAGCAAGCTTTTACGTCACATAACGCTACTTTTATGTGACGTCACACGCTTGTGACATCATACAACTCCGATATCCCTCAGTACAATGATAGTTTTGCGAGACAAGGATAGAAAATAGCCCCCTCTCTGACATTGGCAGAATAGTTGACATCGACTCAATTGACACGAGAAAGAAAGAAGAAGCCCCTTCCCAAAAAATAATAAGTTTTATTATAAGTATTTATTTTTAAAATTTTTATATGTCACGTATCTGTATAGCTTTGAGTAATCTTTTTAATGTTATAAATTATCTTAGAGTTAACATTGTAGTTAATATTTTATTGCTGTGGTTATTTGCTTATTTCTGGCAATAATAAAGATAGTTTATTTACTTACTAACACAGTTCCTAAACACAGGATCAAAACCTGGCACGTCATTGGCTGATTTTGTTCGTTCGAATTTCATTAATCGAATGACATAAATAAACATTTATACATATTTCTTTGGATATACTTAGGCAAAGGTATACTGATGTAAATCCACAGTAAAACGAGACATAAATTCTGTATATTTCTATGCTTAGGGCAATTATTTAAATGGCAATATCAGTTACTGAGAATTTCACAGAAGAATTGAACTACGCCTTACATAGCTTATAGAATATTTAATAAGAATAGAACAATATTAGAGTCTACTGGAAAATGTAGAAATCAAACGTTCTAGCGAAATGGAAATTGAAGTATCTACCTAACAATCACTTTCTTGTGCATTCTAGTATACATATGTATGAATAGTAGGTAGTCATTGATAGGACAGTCGTCTAGACTTTTCCCTTTTTCTTACATAAGACATATTACAGCGACTGGACTTGAAGACTACATCGTCATTGAGGAAATAAAAAAGTTCAATACTTAACAAAAATGTGACAACAGTGTAACGGTTGTAAACTTGTTAATTTCCACACTATTATTGATTTCCCATAGCATATCTTATCTTTCTATATGGACAATTAATTTTACTATTAAAAAAAATACTAAATAAATGTCCAAAATATACGTACTGTGACTTACATAAGTTACACGTAGTAGTTATGCTACTAGTACATAATAAAACGCAACCAAATCCACAAACATGTGCAATAAACATTAATATAAAAAATCACGGCAGTGAAACTAGATGCGATGCAATGCTCGCGTGGATATGCTTGTGCAATCGCGCCGCGCGGCCGCTGCGATCGTCTTCAATGTGATTTCATAGTAAACTATTTAAAAAATACTCTGTGTGTAATGTTTGTATGTGTGCGCTTGCTTCCTTACGTTTATTAAACTTTAATACACCGTGGGAGCGTGTGTGTGTTGTATTTTTTCTGTTACGTGATCTGGGTCGGGTATAAAACTTCTAGCTATATGGTAAAGTGAGATATTTTGTATAATAACTCTTATTTGTTAATAGATTTAGTATCCTATTTAATAAATAACTTAAACCTAAAAAAATGTTGTTATATATTATAATATGGTATATATGTATAAACCAGGGTGGGCCGCTAGTATACATATATGTAAACGTGGCTTTGAAAATATTTTCCATCGAATATCATAATAGAAAGCAGAAAAAATATCATTTATCGACAACCTATCAACATATAAAGTTACAAATAAAAATAATCCATTTCTATTCTACTACAAAAGTGTATTAGGCGCACATTTAATATTTTCCTTGTTATTTCCTCGTATGAGAAAACGAAAACAACGGTACCCGAGCGCATTGCACTACTATTTTATGAATATTGATATTTTGAAGAGGCCCCGGTTCAAGGCTTATGCCAGGGTGAAAAAAATACACATCAGAAAGTGTTTTCACCATGCTTGATGACAGGTTTAAAGAATAGAAGTGGATTAAATATCGATTACTACTATAATTATATAAGCTGTATTTATAAATAAAAAATAGTGTAGGTGCAGTACCAAAAAAAGTAAGCAGGGATAGACTGGAAAGGCGCATTTTCATGAGACGTTAAGTCGGTCGTTACCCCGCATGCGGGGCTCTCAAATAAAACATTGGTCGATAACTTAGTCGATTGAAAGCGACCGGATGCTCCCCGCAGGCGGGCGCTAACGACCAATGAACATGATTTCTCGAATGCGAGCCCTATGGCATGCATTTCTAAAATCTCCCGTACCCCGCATGCGGGCGCTAACGCCTAGGTAATAAAAATGCGCCTGAAAGCGGTGCACCAAGTCAAGTCATGGTGCAGTTTTCGAGAGGCTTATACATAGATGTGGTCTGCGATAAGCCGAGTTGATTGATCATATACATCCATCTATACTACTACATCTATCTATACTGTACTATATAGGTAACCATACTAATAGTATAAATGCGAAAGTATGTCTGTATTTTAATTCTTCACGCTTAAACTTAAACATTCTACCCAGACAAAGTTGTTGGCAAAAGCTAGTACTTACTTTATATTAAAGAGAAAAGAAAAGAAAAGTCACACACTCACTCATTAAACGCAAAATCTCGAGAACTACTTCAACTATGAAGCTGAAATTCGGCGGTTAGATAGTTTATAGATTTCGAACCTAATGGGGGGAAATGGGAGGGGAGCGCGCGCAAATCTGCGAGCAACAGCTAGATAAATAAATTTAATAATTAGTGATATGTTGACAGTAGTAGTTTTGCATTTTTTAATAAAGAGGATATTTTACAAAGCGGTTTGTTTATCTTTTATATATTGCTTTACAGAATAAGGTAAAGATACGAGCGTCCTGATAATGGAATTGGGTCCCCTGTGAGCTGTGATAAAGGAACAACTTATTGCTTATTCCGGGTTTGTAGCAGAAAACTTTTTTAGTATTTCGGGACCAAGATTGGAAAATCTAAAATTTTATTTAACGCATATATGTATGTATACACTTGTGTTACAATTTAGGGTCTAGTATAATAAAGTGTCATGATGGCTTAAGCCGCCTTTGTTTTTCTTGTTGCAATAAGTTTTAGTGTCTGAGTGACGAATTTTTTATAAATCTACTTTCTTCTGATTTACGAAGTGACACTTAGTTGTTGGTACAAATACAAACTAACCTATTTCAACTCAACTCAGCCTCTCCCAAAGGCCGTAATTACGTCGTCTCAAATCCTACGTACGATGTTTTATTTGGTTGTGGTTTATGAGATAGATAGAGAGAGAGAGATGCAAAAGCTACATAAAGTGTACGAAATTCATTAGCGCTAATTATTAATCATGCATGCCTGTTTTTGAGAGAAATAAATTAGAACTGATTGAATATGAACATCTTATTTAATTCCATTTACTGATTTCTTACAATTACGCGTATATTCGGTAGAGAAATACCTTTTTTTTATTATCATTGAAATACCTTTTTTGAAGTGAAACTTCTTTATCGGGATTGGAAAAAAAAAATAGTGTAACATTTTTGCGTTACGCGCCATCTTTATTTGAATAGGTAACCATAGCAACATGATGTTTGTGTGTAACATTTTTGCGTTACGCGCCATCTTTATTTGAATAGGTAACCATAGCAACATGATGTTTGTTTGACAACTAAAAACTATACCTTTTCCAATACACCAAGACCATTTGTTTTTCTATTGAGAACTTGCTATTGGTTGAGACATCGACGTTTTGATAAATAGAAAATTATGATTGGTTCCCACTATTATTTGGAACTGACAGAGCTACAAATCGAAGACTATTAATTCAAACGCTCTTTTTAAATTCAATGTTATTCGAGTAGATACCATAATTACCTATATCAATAATCATAAAATACAGTTGGAAAACAACTAGTTTAACCAATGCATGACTATTATAATAAAAGCCTTTTAAACATTATCTAATTTCAAAAAAAATAAATAATTTTTCGAAAAATGATGTCATAAAGCAGTTTCACTTCTTACGTGTGTACACTAATACACACAATTTTTTTTAAAGGATCCATAAAGCCTGGGATTCAATACTATGACAATAAGTATTTTTTTTAAAATGAGGAACAACCGCCATTTTACTGCTAAACCGACAAAATGAACATAAATTGTGTTAAGTCAAAGTACGGTACACATGTCCATTTAGCAACCTACCTGCCTGCCGGTGAACAAACCCAGGTACGTACTTTACTTAGCAATAAAGCGGGCTCCGCCGTAACTCGGATGCGCTGGATGCCAAGCATTCATTCAGTGCTATGACTAACATTGATGATCGCTGTAATCTGGATTGACGAGAATGTTGACGGGGGGCTTCGTTTAATTTTTATTCTTTTTCGTATCGTAATAAGAGCCACATTTGGTTAGCTGTTGAAGTTGTTAATTGTACTTTGGTTTAAAGTGAAGGAAGTTTGTCCAGCTGTGAATTTATATGTTTTAGGTCCCATATAATAGGGGCGAGCCTATTGACGTCAACCGGGCCCGAATCCAAACTCCGCGCTACTGCTGAGAATTCCATTAAAAAACCGATAAAACTTCAGTCTGCCTGGGAATCGAACCTGAAACCTCTTGCTTAGCAGTCGCACTTATGACCACTAGGCTACCGAGACAGTTTGGTTGAATTTGATTAAGTCTTATAATTGTTTAATAGTCGCTAATGTAGTTCTATTCCCAACGTAAAATTGAAGAAGAATGCAACTGACCAATCAGAATTAGTCAGTTGCATTCTTCTGTAAAGATTTTCTGTTTAATATAGTAACAGAATTTAATTTTTGCTCTCAAGAAACAAAAATTTGAAACACACAGGGAGTTTGATTTATTCTCTGTGCCCGACCCCATCCCTAATGAATGAATTTATTCCTTTTTTAAAACGTCGTCGTACACTAGGATTTTCGTGGTCGCCTTTTATTGGGGCAGTGGGTGGGGTGGGTAGTAAATACTACAATTGACTCATATACTTAAAAATCTTTACCGGGAATTTGCTATGTGTGGAGATCGAACCCGTGACCCATGAGACAGAAGCATAAGCTTATTGTTTTTTTTTTGTTCTTTTTTATTAGATATAGGTTAACGGTTGACCACAATTTTACCTGATGGTAAATGACGTTGTGGTCTAAGATGAAGCACATATACCTAAGGTATTTAATATTATACATAGACATAATCTTGATAAAACTAATATGTGTTCCTACCAGGTCAGTCGGCAGTCCACCTTCACTGAGCTTTGACTCAATCAATCATATAACAACCGCGAGAATCAACACACAAATCTCTTACTCGCATTTGTGCGTAGACCACTTTCCTCCCTTATTACAAAAACCATAAGGTCGAAAACCGGTCAACCCCCAGCGTACTTCGCCTAACATACCAACATTTCTCGGATTCGCGAACTAATAATACAAAGTACATTCTGAACGGATCGGTTGAGTAATTTTGAAGGGACAAAGTTATTTCGTACGGCTACCGTTTTTGAAACATCTCCGCACAGGTAGGTCAAAGGGAATCGAGAAGATTATCGGGACACACTCCCTTTTTAGGGCCCAAAACGGTTTTCTTTGTGTCTGGGGGAACGAAGATTATATTTGTGTTTTTGACGTTGAACATTTTAGTTGTAGTACCTACATATTTCTAAAAGATTACCATACGCACTCGTCTCTTATTCGAAACTAGGTATGGAATGCTACTCCATCTTTGGGTAAGAATTACTACGCTCCTAACCTTTTTGGCGAAAAAATAAAGAGTCTTTCTATTTCTACAGTACTTCAACCCGCTATTTCCACTGGAATCCCCCTTTTTTTTTTTTAGCTGATTACCTATCATTCGTTCTCATAACATCTGATAACGACATTCTATAATGGCAGTTTTGAGCCTTCGTACGTAGGTACCTATGCAGAATCGAGGTTTGAATGACGAAAGAAAAGTTTTGTATTTGGCACGTAAAAAGGTATTCGTTACTTAAGATTCTTCAAGTGCTTCAGGTGATTTATATTCCCATAATAATTCTAAAGCTTGTTACTCAATCTCTGAAATATGACTAGATCGGCTCCGATAAAACGAATTGCATTCACAACACAGACATAAAACACATTCTAATCTGAGATCTAAACTGGTTCTTAGGACTCATAATCGATTTCAAAACGAGAGGTCTACTAAACTTGGTGAAATAAAGTGTGAAATAGTAATCCCACACGTTGGATAATGTCAGTGTTACTTATTATTTTAAGTGCTTTCATGTGGAGGGTTGATTTAAATACGCAAAGGTTACCAGTGACACTGCTATATGGACCGGTTGGTTACTCTACGTCAGAGATTACATCAAATCTCTAATGAGTTTCTTCTGATTATATTTATTAGTTATTAGCTGCCCCGGCTCTACACGGGTCTATTTATGCGTATTTTATAAATATTAAAAAAAAATACATCGAGAAACATCACGATTAAAACTTTTTTCGGCATATTTTCACACCTTGGGTTTCATTATTGTGGGTGGGTGTTTCCTATGTATTATAAGTATGTATTTACAAAAAAAAAGTATATAAGTATTATATCCATTGTCTAGTACCCATAGTACAAGCTCTGCTTAGTTTGGGACTAGATGGTGCTGTGTGAAATGTCACAGAATATTTATTTATTTATTTTATTTATCTATTATTTCTCGGGTTGGAAATCCCTAATTCTTTTTAAATAAAATAATATAGCATATGTTTATCTCGGATAATGTAGCATTCTAATGGTGAACCGTGAAACAATTATTCAGATCAGTCCAGTACGGAGCCTAATTAATACAAACAAACAAAAAATCGAATCGTTCCACTTTATAATATTAAATAGTAAGTTAAACGTAGAAAGTATGAAGTTCTCGGTAGCGCAGTAAAACCTCCAGCTATTACAGAAATAAGGATCTATATTATAGCTACCTACGCGTTCGCTTTGAAGAAAATATGCAGCTATCTTTTTGTAAGTTTGAGCGTCAACGAGTTGTTTAATAGACCTCAGCGTCTCAGTGGCGATACGTTAGTAATAGTAACAACGAAGCATTTTTTACTTTTACTGGGTTTATGATTCACAAGTTTTTTTTTTTATTTATCTTTTTTTTACTCTCGTGAGGAATTCTGTGGTTTCAGATTAACTTCCTAATAAGTAAGAGATTTGAAGTTAAATTTTTTGATGAAAGATGGGATTATTGCATCGAAAAAAAACAAAACATTAGGAAGTTGTACTTAATATAACTTATAAATGATCTCCTTAACAAATATGTGTTTGCATTAATGTGTAAGTATGTATGTGCATTCATCAGTTAAATACTGACGCCATAATTGAATTAGTGGATGTGGCCTTATTTCCGCACGAAACATATATAAGTAGGTATAGCCTACTATAACTACCGTATATAAAATACAAGAAAGAATCATACTGTGAAACCATGTTTTATAAAAAAACTATAATAAATACTGATTATTATCTTATCAGAATAATAATATTTACTCTTAGAACATTACAAAATATTTGAATGCATTCGTTGTGATATTCATAATACCTCCAAAAGTTGAAGTATGAAGTAACTGTCTTTTTATACAGCGCGTGGTTCCCATCTAGTTCTTTCACTAGGAAAGGTACAGAATATTCGCTGCAATAAAGAACAAACACTTTGCAATAAGATTTAGATCAGTAATTCAGTATGTCATTCAAAATATGACGACGCAACGTGGCAATCCGAAAACGATTAACAAAATTCTCCCTTTGACCTCCCATTATCCACCCTCGAGTTATAAAAAGAGAAGATTACTGTCTCGTTGGTCTGGTGGCCGTAAGTGTAACTGCTGAGCAAGAGGTCTTGGGTTCGATTCCCATGTCCAGCAAAGTGTATTTAGGTTTTTCTATGAAATTCTCAGTAGCAGCTCGGCGTTTGGATTCGTGCCCGGTTGATAGCAATAGGCCAAAAAACCATACCGACGCAATGTGGGTGTACATTAGTACCTACACCTCTGCATAACCCTTCGAGGACGACAGGCGTGATGGTAAGCTAAAGAAAAAAATATATTTTTCGTAATTTTTATGTACCGGCAACTTTCTCAGTGGATTTCACAGCGGCGCGTTGCGTAATACGCTAGTCTCGATTCGTAACTCGGCTCCATTCCGCTGAAGGTAATCGCGCTCTCTTTACGTACTCACTGTGGGTCATCGTTACCTATAGCTTTATTCATGTTCTAATAATATATGCAAATGGAACATTATCGCTTGACACCAGATTTAAGTATGTACTTTACATTTATTGTTAGAATGGTCACGTGTTGATGGGTTTTTACTTTAAATTTGTTTTTTTATGAGAGCACGGTCATCTGGACGAGGGTTTCTGGTCAATAGGTCGCAATTCGCGGGTCAATATCTACATATATGAACTATAGCCATAATAATAAATGGAGTGTCAATTGTCTTTTTTGACACTTGTTTGACATATTAGAAATGAAACAAATGTCAAACGACATTTTTGACAGATAATTATTCTGACAGATACTCCATTAAAACTCATTTAATTTAGTGGAATTGCCCCCATTTGTGAGCCTGGGTATACCAATACCCAGGCTCACATACATTACATATACACAATACATTAGTATGATACATACCAATGTATTGTATTTGTGATTATGTATATAATAATTTAACCCATTATATAAGAAAATGTCCCACGTGTAACAGTCTCCACTGCTGTTATGCACAACATTTTTTATATTCTGATGACCGAGAAATGTTGGTATCTATTCGTCTATTCCTCCTTTTTGACATTATGACACAGCGTCATCTAGTACCGAGCTAAATAACTTTACGTATAGGCTTGTGCTATAGGATATTATTTTATACATGTACCTGTGTACATGTATAAAATGATGACTCAGATAAAAAAAATCCATACTCATTGACTCACCTGAGATTTGAACCCGGGACCCTTATCACAAAGAGCAGCTTTTAATACGGCTGCGCTAATCAGGTCACAATTTATAGTATTTTATCGATATGGATAAATAGATGTGTATTTTCGGTGTACCTCTGTATATAGATATTAAAAATTATAATAATAGATAGAGTAAAATTTCTGCAATATATGTATAGGATGGGCATTACACCGGCTCCGGATTTAACCTAGTTTAAGACGCACGGTCATAACGTATGTTTGTTCCTCTGTATGTTTTGTGGTAAATTCAGGTATACATTCATAATTATTGGTTTAAGATGTGGTACTCCATATTGTCTACCTCATTAGTAAACATCGATTGTTTTTCTTTGAAATTCTCAATAACGCCTTCGGGTATTGTGTTTGTGACTGGTTAATACTGACTAAAAACTTACCGACTTATTAAAGACGATCCCATTAGCCCAGCGGTAGTAAACGCTGCATTTTGTGCTACGGCTCCCGGGTTCGAATCCCGGTAGGGACAAATATTTGTATTAATATTTTTATCCGAGTCATGGATGTATCTATCTTTATTATGTATATGTATTTACAAAAAATATTAAATATATATGTGTGTACTATAATTATCAACCTTCTAGTATCCGTAACACAAGCCTCGTAGCTTACCACGGAACGAGCTGGCGCTGCGTCATAATGTCCACATATATTTAAAAAAAACAATGGAACTGTGAAACATACCGGTGCATACATTCTGCCTAACCTTTAGGTGATACACGCGTGATAATATATTATCGAGGTTGCAGTTTACAGTACTTATAATATGTAGGTAAGTATCTACACTTTTATATGCTTAGTATGTGTTGCCATGCTGCAAATTGTTCAAGTATCGTTTTACAGTTATGAGAGCATAGAGTCGGCGTTGTTATGCTTTAGTAAGACTTTTTGAACCTACTTTTAGTTACTAAGTAGTTTATGCTTGTTAGAACAATATGCACGATAATCTTGTGAATGTTTTTATTATTAACTTTTCTCTTGATATTTCTATACATTGGAATAAAACTGCTATTTTAATATAAAACTGTCTCGTTGGTCTGAGGGTCGTAAATTGCGACTGCTTAGCAAGAGTTTTTAGTTCGATTCCCAGGTCGTGCAAAGTGTTATAGGGGTTTTCTATAAAGTTCTCAGTAGCAGCTCGGAGTTTGGGTTCGTGCTCGGTTGATCTCGATCTTGGTAAGAGGCCGGAGACTATAGAGCTACAATTTTTTTATCATATCTTGATACTATTCGAATTCAGATAATATTTACCTAGGTGGTCACCAGTTCATTGATTCATCATCATCATCGTGTTCCATTCGTCCACTGTTTAGTGCAGGCACAATTAAAACAATTAAATAAATAAAAATTCAATGGATAAAAATATATTAGACCTAAAAATGTCGAGCAATCCTAGAGAAATATTACTGGAATCCAAATAATATCACAAATTATAAAACGATGTCTTTAATATAAGGTAAATACGTTGTATGTAATTTAGTCTCGGTCAGACTCTTAAATAAATATCAGCGTTTTAACTTACTATTGAATCCTCGTGTTATTTAAGAGTATCATCATCATCATCATATCACGTTAGACGTCCACTGCTGGACATAGGTCTCCCCAAGGATCGCCACGGCGATCGGTCCTGCTCCACCCACATCCAGCGGAGAAGTATAGTAGGAATCTATTTAAGAGTATAGTAGGAATTATTTAATTGGTTTTCCTATTTAAAAGAAAAAAACAGACACTAAACATTATAGTCATCAGAAAACATTTACGGCAAGATACACTCTATTCTTTTGTTAGTTTTTTAGCGCCAAAAAACTGTTCGCCGTTCTAGACCGGAGTCGAGATCGCTTCTTTATTAAACTTCTAATGACCTCCGCTTTATTTCTTATTTCTTTTACCTTAAGGAGCGTTTAGACGGTGTTGGGCCGAGGAACGTGGAACAAATATTGCTCTCTCATTCACGTAGATGGGGAATGGAATTTTTGGCTTTTCTGTAGCTTATAACAACGTTTTTTTTGCGGTACAGTGGTAAGGTGTCTTTTGCGCTATGAGTAATTCGAAAATTTGCGTCCAGTGAGGATACATATTCGTTGTTAAATATTTTTTTTTAATTCTTTGGTTATTGGTTTAACCGAATACCTGTTAGGCTATTAATAAAAATTGTTATTACACAGAGAATTAGACTTAGACTTATATTAAGATAATTACACTTATTAAACTCAATATATTTTAACCAACAAAAATGAACAGAAGTTCAATCATGAAGAAGTATATTCTTCTTATTCTTCTATACCAATCCCACAGATATATTTAAGCAAAATTTAGAAAATAAATAGGTTAGCAGGGATGCTGCCAAAAACATTATTAAGGCATGGTAACTTTTTTTAAAAGACCAAGTAATCTAATACTTTATCTTAATAGAATGATAAAAAATGACGATTATTTATAAAGTTAGATAAGTTCGATGACTTTAGATGAGTATTAATTTAAAATTTATCTTGAAATTATCATTTTGACGATTTCTTGACATAGAGTTATGTTTTTACCTCAGTGTTGACAGGTATTAAATTTTTTAAAGATTCATTTTCGTTCTGGATTTTTGCCAAAAATTAAGATTTTTTCTGCCTTCGTAATATGGCTTTAAGCGTATATTATACAGATATACTTTGTCTAAATGCTCCTTAACTTGAAGCAAGTGATCGAATGTTACTTTGAAGAATTTAGATTAAATCGGATCAAAAATAAACAATACAACGGCTAAACCGTATTTGTGAGTGTAATTAAGTTTTGTTACATTTAATTTCTTCTGGAATAATCTAGGAGGAAACAAAAAATCTTAAATGTAGCCGTTATTTTTAGTTAAATCTCCTTACAAAGAAATAGGTATAGAATACATTGACGACCCGTTGTGATACCACGAAAGCAAGAATTAATGTGCCTTTAGTTGTAATTCTTGTTCTTAATTAATAAATAAATTACCTTTTAATGTAAAAAAAACTCACTTTCACATACCTCAGTCAGGTCTTAGTTTACGGGGTTGCTAGGGCCTGAAAATTACGACCCCAATTTAAATAGAAATGGATTCATATTTCATTATTACAAATTAGGTAGAACGTTGAGGGGTAGGATTTAATTGCAGAGTTCGGTTAGGGGAGTATTTATGTATTGCAAAAATAATGTAACTCTGACGTCAAGCAGTACGTATTATATTGTTTCCGATTAAAAGGATACCGATGTATTTTTAATGTAATAATTGATATGTATTACTGGACAAATGACAAACACGGTTCGTCTTACGGTGCGTACAAACTTAATAGCATTTTATGTAACTTTATGATGTATAACACGTACTAATAACAAGTTTTTTATTATTTTTTAAAAAACGTTGCCCCACACTAGGATTTTCTCCTGTGGGTGCGTTTATAAACACAAATTTCACAGACAAAAACGCCCAGACCAGGAACAACTAACTGTAGAACGTACAAATATTTGCTCCGTGCGGGGATCGAACCCGCAACCCGTGACGCACAAGCCGATCGCTCAGCCACTGCGCCACCGAGTCGTCGTTACTAAGTTTGTACGCACCTATAGCGTGCCAACGAAGGACTTGTAAGCGCCATTTACCGTTATGGTAGGGCAGAAGTATCGGTGACTAACTTTTGACCGCGATTTTATCTGTGTAGGATTAGTAATTGTATGTTATCTGCTTATTTATATCTAAAAGTGTTTTTTTTAAGAGATTATTGATTACGAGTACAAACATGCACCTCCCCATCATCATCAATCCATTAACGTCCCACTGCTGGGCACGGGTCTCCTCTCATTTGAGAGGGTTCTGGCTATATAGTCCACGGTCCACCACGCTAGCCTATTGCGGGTTGGCAGAATTCACATGCCATCGAGACAAATCCCGATGTTTTCCTTCACCGATTGAGCTTGTGATAAATACGCACATAAATTCCGAAAAGTCAGTGGTGTGTGCCTTAGGTTCGAACTCAAGATCTTTGACATCTCAGTCCACTGGTCACACCTCTAGGCTACCACAGCTCACCGTACCGCACTCAAACTATCCGTTCCAGGACTCCAACTATCTCCGTACGAAATTTCATCTAAATAGGTTCATCTTATGAAGTAAAGACAGACAGACACACTTTCGCATTTATAATATTAAGTATGGAAGACAGACCTAACAAAAGAGCAAGAAGTAGAATGATTACTTACGAAATTCACATAATTTTTTAAAGTACATAATGTTATTTAGGTAACTGTGCTATTAATTTTTTTATTTGAACAGTATAACCTACATGTGTGCTGGAATGACAATATGTAAAATCTCGTGCTTGAGCCAATTTCAAAGTTAGACAATACAAATATTTAATCGTAGTTATAGATTGGTTAGACAATAAAAGTTATCCAATTTTCCATCGATAACTAACTAATCGAGTTTGATTTATCCTGTTCCCTCTTACTAGTAGGTCGTGCACTATATACAATATATCGCATGTTCGAAGATTCCTAACAATTCGAAAGGTATAGGTTCTATCGAGTGAAATTCCCGAATGCGTTTCGTCGTTTTCAGGAAGGATTTTTGCTTCCGAATTGCCTGGATTTTTATCTAGAAATGCTTTTTTTCCTTACGTACAGGATTATTTGAGCATGAGTGTCGAATATTTCAGCTTTGTTTAATGCATACAGACTGAAATACACGTGTATCTTTTGACCTTACCCATAAAAAACTGACCCATAAAGAGGAAAAACTACAGCATTACTTAAAGTATTTCAACGTGAAATTGGCATTTAGTCTCACAGAAAGGTCAATACACATGTCTTTTAAATTCGCCTACCACTTTGACTTATATTTCTAAACGTTACCGGGGAATCTATATAATGTAAAACTTACCATGATACCATATTTTTAATAGCAAATAAATTAGGGTAATTCGCAATGGATTGAGAGAAACTAAATTATTGCGCAGCATTACTTTGCTCTACGAGGTGTTCTGTACCACAGCGCCATCTAGTATGAAATATCTAACATATATAGAAAGAAATATAACTTCAAGATTATATTACGTATAAGTACTAGGTATTTTTCAAGAAACTTTCACTTGTTTGTGAAATATTCATAAGTACCAAAAGTATCAACATAATATCATTTATAAAATCGATAGGCTTGAATAGACACCTTCCAACAAATTATTGTATCCCATTACCAATCCATTTATACATTAGCTAAGAATTCGCCATTTTTTTTAGCAAAATCGCTACGTATTTTTATTAGTTGACAGATGCTCTAAGTTGACCCGTACCGTGCACTGTTGGTTCGTGCGTGAAAGTCGACTTCCGTAACAAAGTGGCACAATAAAATATATGGCAACACATTATTTATAATACTCTTTTTACTGTCTACTTCAAAATGTAATCGGTGGAACTAGTCGGCGATATTAGAACGCTACTTGAACAATTTGTTGGAAAACACATAGTCATTGGGTAGGTACTGATCTACTAAAATAAGTAAAAGTAATGTAGAACTATACCCAAAATCAATTTTACAAATAACGAGTATATCTGTAAGAAAGATAATGACTCGTGAATTAAAATCTGACATGAAAGTTGATAATAAAGTATTTCTTTAAACACTATTCAAATTAAATTACGAATACATAGAACTAACTATGGCATAAAGGACGGCTTTGAAGTAACTTATGAAGGAGAACAATCATTATACAATATTATACCAAATGATATTAAGGATGTCACATCACTTGCAGTGTTCATAACGAGTTTTTTTTTATACAATGGAATGGCTTAATCTGAAAGAAATTAAGCTCTTACTTTCATAAATATTTATTTTAGGTCATAATTAAAGAATTGAAATAAAATTATTTGTTTCGCGATTTATGGGTATTATTAGTTCTTGGATATTTAAGGTCTATTTATTGTTCTTTATGAATAAATAAAAGATATATTAATGAGAAGGTCATATTGTAACTGTGTTATGGATATTATATCGAGGGATGTAGATTAAGTATAGTCACAGATTAGATAATAACTATAGTATAATAGTACTGACGTAACATTACTAATCTATGTTCGATAGTTCGGTCTCACCAAACAAAATTCTATTCAAGTCTTAGAAATTCTCTATCTACGTTTGTGTTACATGTTACATATTAATAAATGGTATTTCCTATTTAAAAAAATACTTTAAAACTAGCGGGAGATAGTGAAGGTGGCTTGCGCTTACGTTCAATAAGTGGGTCGATTGTTTAATTAGATAGAAACTGCCTCGTTGGGTTAGTGGTTGTAAGTGCCACTGCTGAGCAAGAAGTCTTGGGTTCGAGTCCCAAGTAGAGCAAAGTGTGATTCATGTGTGTGGATTCGTGCCCGGTTGATGGCAATAGGCTCGCCCCCTATTCCGATCTAAAACATTTAGTACACCACTGCCTAACCCCGTTGGGGCGATAGGCCTGATAGCATGTAGGTATGTTATGTTAAATAGGAATTTGATCTTGAATATAGAAAACGGTGACCGAACTGATTTTTGTGAAAATAATAAATATGCATTATCTGTTTCTTGTCTTAATCTGATCTCATCATATTTAAACAGTCTCTAATTTTCATATTTATTTAGTAGACGTGTGGTGATTTTTTTATTTTATATGTTTATTGTGATAAATTCATAATTTTAAGTGGCTTTTTAATAATTTGCATATTGGTTGCGCGGTATTTTAAGTTAATTAAAAATGTCCAAAATTATAATAAAACTACTTTTCACAGATATTATCGCGGTAAATTAATATGATTGAATATGAATATTTATATATATAGAGACTGGTCGTGGCCATTTTATAACAAATCGGTTAAAAAAAAATTATTAATAATAATAGAATTAAAAATATATAATAATAGTAGAATTATAAACTTCGCAAATTAACAAATTCTACTAACAGACTGAACGAAAGTAACTAGTAAAAATATTTGATATTGTTTTATTAAATAAACATTTTTCTGCCATGGAATTCGATAACCAAAAATCTTATTTTTTGGAATTGGAACACCACTTTACCTGTACTATTTTTGAATGTCCTTACTTAATTTTTATATTACTAACATACATAGATTCTATACGTGGTTTTAAGACTATTTTTTAAAAGATGAACAAGTCTACAGCTCACAACACTAGTCACACTAAACATTACTGACACTAGTGACACAACACTGTCACACTACTGTAACAAACAGTACTGAAACAGTAGTGTGACAGTAGTGTAAATATCGACGTTTAATCGAAACTATTTGTCACAAATATTATTATGTGCTCGCAGTCTGAACGATTATCCGCGCTGTACATGACGGACCATAAGTGATCATAATCTGTTTATAGTACTGATTCCCACAGGAGTAAAACAATTATCCACGTAAAATGTTTAAAAAAATGGTCGGCAAACGTTAAATAATTATTGAGTTGACAAATGGATGCAAAAAAATATTAATAGAGGATATAAAAGTGGATATAAAAGGCAATTTTACTTTAATGACAGTAGCCACTGACCAACAGCTATGCTGTGTCTATCAAAGGAAAAAAAGTCGAAATCTATGTATATAAAAATGAGCCCCTATTTCTCTTTGTCATGACTTAACTTGAAAACGGCTTCACAGAATTCGTTCATCTTTTTTAATATGTTTCCAAATACTTTGTAGAAGGTTTTTACAGGGAAAAAAAATAAAAAAGTTACGCAGAAAGCTAAAAAAATTAAAAAACTTTACGACTACCTATATTAACGCTTTAAATCTAACCTTATCAGTTTACATTTGAAAAGAAAAAGAAGAAAACTGACATACCTGCCATATTACGACAGTTCGTGCGATTAACAGATTGTCTGCTGTAAATATCGTTTAATAGTTCCATATTTCGGAATATTTCTTTACATTTGACTTCCTGCGACCTAGATGATCTGATATTTCCCAACAAATTAAAATAATGCAATTAGGCTTCGGAACATTGCGAATCTATCCAATGAAGAAGAAAGAAATATCGTACTCCAATAGCAAAAACCGTGAAGCGGCTCGGTTGGTAACGAGAAATGATCTCATCTTAAGATCTGCAGCAAAGACTACAATCTGCAGTAAATAATACACTATTGTAAAAACCTACGTGTGAACGCTTATCAAAGTGATGATCGATCAGGGCGGATACGCGACCCGCTGGAATACCTGCAATCCTGATTGTATTATTGGAAACACAAGATATTGTACTTACACGACGCGATACTGGATAAATAAATGAAATACACCATTTATATGAACCGTTGCAATACCCAACCCCATAATGTTCTAGCAAGGAGACCATGGTTATCACTTTAACATCAAATGAAAAATCCATTGAATAGTGAGTATCAATATCATACTTTTTATTTTGATCATACATAGATTTGCCACTCAGCCGGCCGTTGGTCGAATGTTGTCAAGTGGTGACCACGTATTGGAATTGGAAGCTGGACAAGGTAGACCAGGTGTAGGGGTATTATAAAGGGCAATAAGGACCTGTTTGTTTAGAGAATACTGCCAAAAGGCAACGGGCAAACTATCTTAAATAATCTATCTTAACCTGTTTTGAATAAAATACAAGAAACCTTCGAGGAGTTAGTGATTAGACGGTTCTGTCATTCAGGGAATTGATGTGAGTCTTACTACTAAGTTATTTATGTCTTTGTTATTATTTCAGGTGAGGGAAGTACAAAAGAAGTTAACTCGATGAATATTATACGCATATCATATTATGAAATGCTGACAATTATTTTATGGAATTTAGATTTATTGCGTCGATCGACATGTATGTCAAAATCGAAAAGGATCGCTTAACTTGAATTCGGTTGAAACAAGTTAAACTGCGTTAAAATAATAGTTTTTGTTGCTTATAGAAAGATGAACTGATCAACAAAATATTCCCGAACATCACTGTTAACCACAAAAATAACAAATAGTTAACTGAGCGAGCAACTTCAGTAGCTAAGAACAAAGCTGTGGATGAACTTAAACTTCGTAATTCGAATCTAATCGTTGGTACTCTGTCTCATTCGTGTAAATCTATTGGTTGTGTAACAAACGAAGATGAACCCACAAACTACCCCATTGACTTTTTAAGTACTTACTTCCGCACAATTTAAGTCATCATATTTCGAAATCTAAACCAAACAAATAGTTGCAACGGCACGCATTTGGTGCTTTAACGATGAGAATCGACCCGAGAGCAACCCATGCAAAAAAATATACATATAGTGTTGATACGACTATATCATTGAAATGCATGTAATAGGTACAATATAATGTTTGTAACTTTATTGTTTTTTTTTATCTTAATAATTGAGTATTAGGCGGTACGAAGTTCGCCGGGGCAGCTAGTTAAGAATAAAAATATTTGTCTATACACGTGACTCTGCTCTTTATATTATATTTTTGTAGGTCACACCTAACCTAGAACGAAGTCCCCTAAATGCCAGCTACAGAAATACATTGAAGTCATGTACTTTATTCATCATTGTGTCATATTATGCCAATTATTGTGGTGACTGAAATGCCTGAGGTATACAATATTATAGCCCTTTTTGGAAGAAGGTTTACGTAGGAGTACCGTAGGTATACCTACCTAAATCATATATTATAGCCCTGTCTCCCCCTATGCAAAAAGAGAAGGAGCGATAGTGTCACCGCGAGTGGAACTTGCTCCCCCAGGGTTCCGTATTTATTATGGTTTTTTACAATCTGTGGATTAAGCGGGGATAACTTATATAGAAAGAGTTTTGATTTCACAAACACAATAAGATAATTCATGACTACTAGATAATTTCTTTACGTTTCCAAAAAGTGCTTAGAGATTAACCAGAAGTAACTATTTGCCTTATATGCCAGTTAATCTAATCTATACATATACTATAAATTCTAATATAAATTTTAATCTATTCGAGAAAATACATTTAGAAACATTAAATTATCAGTACATTTAGTATCACTAAGTTACTTTAAAGTTAAAAATATGAACAGCCGTTTTATTGTTTTCACCTATCCAACCCTAAAAATATCTAACGCAAAATATGAGTTTAGTAATGAGGTCTATTGGATACATTCAAATGGTGTCTGTTCCGAACAGATGTAACAATGTATAAATAATAGTTATAACTTCTTGGTATTTTCAAATATTACTTGTACAAAATAATTTCCGACGTTCCGTGACGGCTCATTTTTTTTTCTGGCTTCCCATTTACCTATTACCAATGGGCCATTTTCCAGCTACAATAGGGTTGACTTTTCAGTCTGCCCACATGCGGCTAAGTGTAAGTATTTTACCGACCTCCACAACTCTTCTTATAACCGAAGGGTAAACTAGTCGTAAGGTCTTTCGGACTTTCATTAACGATTTATCAACGTAGTTATTACTTAATTTATTGGTACTGGTACTTAAAGTATCTACCCACGGTAATCGTACTACTTAATTACTTGTTACACTTACACGAATACTAGATATTGTATCGCGGGATATTTGATAGTTTTTAATCCTGATTTTTCTCTTTAACAGCATCCGTGGTCACAGGCAAATAGTTAGTCCGTGGCCGTGTGAATAGTAGTTTTATTTCGATAGCGGTTAAAGTATTTAGCCACGACACTTAACCCTATTTTGCTAAGGGATATACGACAATATCACTGCGTGAAACCGAAAACCGTTTGCTAATTAGCGAATGTCCAGCCCCTTTATGCGAACCCTCGCGAAGGGCGGGAAACATTCGACCATGAAAAAACTTGATCTTTTATAAGATATCATTATAATTACTGTCAGCTCATAGAATGTTTGATTGAAGAACTACAGCTGACACCACAGAATTTGTCCTCATCATAAAATGATTCATTTTTTAAACATGTTGGTCTAATGCTAGGCAAAGACGCTGTTGTTTACAGCCAGTCTTTATAGAAATATGTATAAATAAAACATTTGAAATTAAAACCAAGGACTATTTCACTCATTTTAATTCTAAGCTAACTCATACAGGAAATGTACCTAATGATCGTCAATCGAAGTAAAATATCAAAGTATCTATAGACAAAATATTTCAATTTAAAGGACCTAGTTTAAAAAGCAAGAAATTATTGAAAGCTATATACCTATATACGTTTCTAACATATTTGTGTCCTTTAGGAGTAGTAAAGGGAAGAGGAGGTGTTTTATTTTCCACCTCACTTGACAGAAATTACAAAAGAAAGCAATATACATATAAACACTAGCTAAAATGGTGAATCTGATTAACCTAATACTGATCGAGGTTACCTACCAATGAGGTTAAGGTTTTTCTCCCATAAATTTACATTCATTGAAGCATTAGTACAAGTTTACGTATTTTTATCATGTTACTTATTTTCTATGGTAGATGTAAGGAGTTACCCCATCCCATGGGTGTCGTAGGTAGCGGTAAGGGGTTAGACGGATTTATATGGTGAATGAGATCGCGTGAAATATGTTTTACTTGGGGGTAAGGTGGTAGTGCCATTGTGTAAAAATAAAATTTCACTAAGTTCATTGTCTTGTAGACGTACGAAAAAAAAGTATATTTTATAATAAGTGGAAACATTACTCAAGTTCTTACATCGTTTATATATCATAAAAATTTCGTAAAACCGTCCTGCGAGACGAGAACTGGCCCTGCGCTACTCTACTTCTCTCTCTTCTATTGCATATCTAGTAACTACATAAGTGAATAATAAGAAATGAAACAAATTATAACAACGGTACGAGACATTACGAGTTAAAAACACCATGGTAACTACCTACTTACATTATAATTTAAGCTTTTCTGCTAAATGCAAGAGTTCGCAAGTAACTATCCAAATTCCTGAAATTAGAATTTTCTAATTCAACAGAATTATATGATAGACGCAATAGTTGAGCTCAAATAACAAGAATTAATTATTGTATAATACACACACTCGGAGTACTTATGTTCACTGGTTGAATCTACACTGACAGTAAACTAGCGCCATCTATTGGGCACAACGGGCAACACATCGCTACAGAGACGCCCATAAATAATTAACAATAGACATTATTATAATATACACAAATTTGCAATAAGTTTGAAGAGCCGTATTCTGTATTTTGAATATATACAGTCGTTCATTTTATAATTTGACTTCCGCTTTCTCCAAGAACGATGTTATAAATATTAGGTATGAACTAAAACAAACTACCTACAAGATTTATGAATGTGGATGAAACAAAAAGAGCATTAAAAGGATAGGACGTTACGACCTTTTGGACAACTAGTGTAGCCAAAAGATTTTGATTATGAACCGACAAGAAAGTACCTATGAAATAAATAGAAGTCAGTAAAGTTTTGCTAAGGTTTCCTGGAAACTTTACATCAACTCGAAACTCTGAGTCACTATTTCGAACCATTCATATTTACACGTATAAAATATCACAAAACTGGAATTCAATGCGGCTAAAGCAAATAATTACACTTATGCAAATATGTCCTGCGCATTGTGTGTAAGTATTAATTGACTATTATTGGAGAATGTTTCAATGCAACCTTTGTTGTATTAAGCATGGTATCTAGTGGAAATACTTTTATTCCTAACTAACAATTAAAATGCACAGACTACTCTGTCTGTAAACACAATAACAATATTTATTACAATATAGTTCTGCCAATATCAAACATATTTATTACCTTTGTTACAATGAAATTTATTTCGGTTAATACGTGTTAATTTTATATTATTTCATATAAGTGAATTATAATTTTATTTATTTATTAAGGATCTCACACAAAGGGTATACACAAACATTTACAGGTTAACAAAACACATTAAATCTTTACTGTGTACTGGAGACTATAGCATGTACACTAACATTAAGAAACCCAACTAAGCTAAGCTTGTTGTATGACTATTTTGATTTTGGCATAGTCGAAATCCAATTTCCAAATCCCAAACTTAAAGTCAGAATGATTAAATTGCTGTTTTATTGAGTATTTCGTCAATCTTGACTACCTACATTAAAAGTAAGCTTAGTAAAACGATTTTGACAAATAGGTGCTTATTGATTTATCTTCAGACGCGCGACCCTAGTTGAGGCCGAGGCACTGCGTCGAAAGGAAATAAATATACCGAAATATATGCTGTTTAGGAGTTAGGGACTTAGGTCTAAATATCAACTACTTGCGTAGTATGACCACAGCGAAAAATATTTGTGTATAAAAAAACATGTAATTACAAGAATGGCCCTTCTAGTCATATAAAGTCTTCTAAGACTGGCAACTGAACCCCATAAGGAATGAGGATATTAAGACCTTCACGATGCTCATTCGTTCTCAAAAAGAAACTGAGTTACACACATACCATTAGGTAGGTACCATTACGTGCCACATCAACAAATACATCGCACAAGTGATTTCAAACACTATTTCCTCCCATGACAGACCCCCATAATCTTCCGAAGGGTAGCAGCCCCTTGCACCATGCATTGTACTTAACATGGGTTAACTTTTATTGTAGGCCAATTTAATTAGACATGCGGCATACCATTGAAAACCCCTTCACAACTCCTCTAACAATGAAACCGTGGGGGAACGGGGAGGTCTTCTAAAAATGGCCAAGTAAGTAAGTATTGAAGCGATACGTGATTTAATGGATTGAGAAATAAATTGATTTTGCAAATGTGTGGAATGCAGTGTTTTACATATCTGACTAATTAAGGTGGACACTGCGGAAGTATTAATGGGTAGTAAGGGTTACCTGCAGAGCTGCTAAATAATTCAGTCAATGTCTGCCAACGGTGTGCGTACCATATATAATTGTGTATTTCTTGCTGTTGTAACCTTATATTGCGTTTGTGATGTAAGCTCGAACTAATCGAACCATCCATGGTAGATATTCATTTTGTTTATTGGTGCATATTTGATAGAACTGCATCATAATTTTATATATAAGAAGATGAATCAGATATAGGTATATTTGCTTACTACTAAATTTAGTATACGTAATAATAATCTTTGAAAACAGTCGGTCTACTTAAATAATAAATAATATAATAATAAAATAATAATTATTATTTAAGTAGACCGACTGTTTTCAAAGATTATTATTACGTATACTAAATTTAGTAGTAAGCAAATATACCTATATCTGATTCATCTTCTTATATATAAAAATCTCGTATCACGGTGTTTGTCGCTGAACTCCTCCGAAACGGCTGAACGGATTATTATGAGTAATTTTGTAAGTATATTTGTAGGTCTGAGAATCGGTCGTAGGCTATGTTTATATCCCTAGATGATAAGGATGTCCTTTACCAGATTTTCTTTTCATATATTTTTTTGTTTTTTTTTTACGACTTGGCATAAAAAAATACTTATAATTCTAAATTTTCACCCTTCTATCACCAACTCCTAAAATGTGACAAAACAACGTTTGCTGGGTCAGCTAGTATCAATATACATATAATATATTTTATTTCACTCATTTAGTTACTTGGGACGCCTATGTCTTAAGTTAATATCAAACAATGAAATTAAACTTTTTATCATGGATTTTATCATATTATTTGTATTCCGAAGTTTGGGATTCTTTGGGATATTTCGTAGGCAGATTGAAGTGCTAGGTGTTTTGATATGTTTTTTTTGTAATTATCGATAATTAGATTTAGGTAAGCAGAGGTCACTGTACTCTTTGGTCTTGTGGTTTCCTAGGTTTTTAACCCTATCGATATATATATGTATATTATTTATACAATATTTATCGACATACCTACCTAATGATAAACTATGGTGTATAGATATTGGACTTTTCGGATTTCCACTATAATTGTCTTAGGTATTTGTATGACAACCAGGACCGACGGCTTAACGTAAATTGCACGTATGGGGGTATATTCACGCACGTATGGGGGGGAATGGTCACCCATCCATATAATGCCTCCGGTAAGCACAGCTTTACATTAGTAATTGATGCTCGTTAAGACTCCTACGCCACAAGCTCAATATGTACCTATCTAGTTATATTTATCTAATTGGTTATTTAAATGATGCGTCGTTAAACTCTTTCTAATGCCGTTGTCTATGGTTGAAACAAAAACCCAGTCAAGGCAAGTGGTCTTTGTCTGTTTCTCTATCTATATAGGTATTGTTCTAGGAATCGTTTCATAATAATATGGGCAATCAAGCCATTTTCGACTCTTGATAATGTGGAATTAATATAGGTACATATAATCTTTGTAGGTAGGTACAGGTTCATGTAAATTCCAGCATGTGTGTTCTTATTCTTGTTTGAAACGGCCAATATTGTGTTTATTTTTCATCTGTTCTACTTTGTGTTTTTTTTTTGGGTTTAAGAAAAACAAGTTGTCGACTGCCCAGCCAGTTCATCATTAAGGTCATCTGAAAAAATATTATACATATAAATATAATATTTATTTTATTTTCAGACAAGGTCCATATCAAATACATACTAATATTAACGAAAAACAAAATAAAACCGGTTGTTGTGTCTACATTCAACGCAATATTGAAAACCACGAAATCAAAAGCCTTAGAGAGATCAAGAAAACATGCAAACACTGGGGTTTTCCTATTTGCATTATGCTTGAGACAGAGGATAGATGTTTCTGTGGATAGGTGAGTTTTAAAGCCAAATAATTGGGCATCAAGACTATGAATCTAATCACCAACGCCTTTGCAATTATAGTCGCCAAGGAAATAGACTTTTAATTGTTCTTGGCATCAGAGTATGTCGTGTACCATTACATGTCAAAAGCATTGTTAGAAACCGCGCTAAGTGCTTACACGATTATCCCAAATACTATTATTATAACTGGTATTGTTTGTTGTTTTTTTTGTTAGAGGTTCTTAAGTTCTATAGTCTTAGTCTTACATCTTCAAGTGTTTGATTTTTTCTTACATTTTAGAGGTCTTTGTTAATTAGTTATTTTATCCAATACTTAAGCTGGGCTAGCTTCTTGGTGTGACCAGTGGACTGAGATGTCAAAGGTGTAGAGTTCAAACACAAGGCACCACAGACTTTTCGGAAGTTATGTGCGTATTTTTATTACATGCTCAAATGGTGAAGGAAACCTGCATGCTAGAAAAAAAAATCGATAGCATGTGAAGTCTGCCAACCTGTAGTAGGCTAGCGTAGTGAACTAAAGCTAATTCCTCTCAAACGAGAGGAGTCATGTGCCCAGCAGTGGGACAATAATGGCTTGATGGTGACCCAATACTTGGCACGGGTCGCTTCTTAGTTTGAAAGGGGTTAGGAGTGGTAGACTATATTCCCAACACAGGCATAGTGTGTTTATACCTTTTCATATAATCATTTTGTGTCAAATCGTTTTTCCGCGATGAACGTGAACCAATGAACCCGTTTTAATGAAACTTTTCACATTGTGTATAGTTTAACTTGAGAGACAGATGAAATTGCAAGCATAGCAACTAGTATTTGTATCCTGTATTAGTTGTAATAGTTAGTCTCTAAAATATTTGTTTTGAATAAGCTCTTTATGTGTGTCTTTGGATATAAGTAAATAAATACGTTTTTTTATTTTTTTTTCTCATATCAGCAGTCTTATTCTTACCCTTTTACCTTTCATAACACGTGTGTGTTTTGCTTATAGCTATATACCTTGTTGACTATGTCATATGTGTCATATTACCACAGCACGCTCAAACACGCTACCTAATTGGAATGCAACATACGTGACACTGATTTGATGACCTTAGACTCTCATTGTATGAAGATAATCGACGAGTTATTGACGACGGACGGTAATATAATCGCCGCTCTACAAATAATTTGTGCTAGGCTCCATTCAAGTACTAATGACATCGAACTATATCAATAGCGTTTGATTAGAATAATTTATACAGATTATGTATTTGTTATATGTAGCCTATATTTTGGGTAAGAAGTATGTAAATATATACGCCTGGCCTGACTACTTATATATTCGTCGGTTTTGAGTTTCGAAAAATCCAAACTTCAACCAGCTTCTGAGAATTTCATGGCAAAAGCTATAAAATAAAATAAAATTTTATCCGATACATTAATCGGAGACTTACAATGTAGGGTACTGTCTTAAATGACCAGCGCATCTAAATCATTATCCTAAATTGTCAGAATTGCATAATTTCTTTGATATTTGAATCTCACCTGATTTAAAAAAGGCTATGATTTTCTGGATAGTGTATAAAGTGTGCCAATGTGCACCATAGTTCACTTTATCCTAATCGCTTTAAAATAACATACCCGGGTCCAGCCGTGGAACAGTAAAAGTTGATGGGATTCGAATAAAATATGTATTACAATTCTTACAAAAATCACTCCAAACAGAATCCGCCACTAATGGCTTGAAGTTAATATTCCGTCTGTAAGTATTATTATATTATTTATTTTAATTTTAATATAACATTACCAAACAGAAACACTATCGAGTTACTCGTATTTATATTTCCTTTACTTCAGAACCGAAATTAAGGTCTAATTTCGCATGCATAAGTATGCTAATACTGTGTGTATAAGAAAGAAATATTTTTATTACAAAACCAGTTTTCTGTGGCTTATGTGGAGATGAGAACAGTCCTACATTTGTAGTGGAAAATGTTTTATAAAACTGTGTACCAGAGGTTTGCAACAGCGTTGATTAAAGCACAAACATCATTTTATTGTACGCGAAATGGATTTATTAGACTTTATTTTCCTCTATTTTAGGTTTTAACCTGTCTTAAGACCACTATATCAATAAGGAGGACCTTTATATGTATGTTTCAGAACTATGATTATTGTTCATACAAAATAAAGGTCTTTACCTAATATTTTTATAAAAATGAACTAAATTCCTTACACATACGCGACTCTGATATAAAACTATTTTTACTTAACGCATTTTATCGTGGTATAATATTGAAACGTCCGCATTAAAATAATATCAATACGCCGCGATAAAATCCGTAAAAAGTACTATTATTTCAACTATATTTATTACTACCGCTTTTCTCTTTTATACATACTTCCCGATTTTGACGTGCGATTGTATTCATAATCATCCGCGAGAAAATATATCAATAACTGTATCCAATTAAGTGAATGTTAATGACAAGAAATATGTAGGTTTTTTTAACCGACTTCAAAAAGGAGGAGGTTCTCAATTCGGATGTGTCTATTTTTGTAAATGTTTGTTCACCGATTACTCGAAGACTGATAGGCCGATTTTGATGATTATTTTTATGTTTGACCCTTCAATGTGGTCCCATACAAAAATGGTGAGGATCTGATGAATAGATTCTTGGTAAATCAAGGATAACCCACATTTTCTATGTAGATGACTCGTTTATTGTTCAACCTATTAAACTAAAAAACTGCGTTTGAAAAAACCAACTTCAAAAACTAAAAAGCAAAAAATAACTTCATACAGATAAATATCTCTTTATTCGCGGATTCCGTCGCTATATTCGCTAAATCGAAATTCTTTATTAACGTTTCGGCATTCTTTGAATACTACTAATACATACCAAGGACTTTCACCACAGTGCAACCGAATGAATTAGTTTAAAAATAAGAATATACCTAATTGTCGCTATTCCTAAAATGTGTTGTAAACTGCTGTAGCTGCTTTGTTAGGCACGATGAAGATGTAACCAAAACCGACTTAGAGGAACCATTACATTTGCATTCTATTCAAAAAAGCCTTCAACAACCATTGAACTTCTATAACTTGAAGTGTTACATATGACGAGAATGAATTAACTTTGTAATTTCTTCATGAAAAATTGACCCATCTAGGGAGGTCTTATTTTCAAATGGCAAATTGTTAACGACAATTGAGTATAGGATCCAAATTGCTGCGAAATTCTTTAAACCTTTGCATAAACCTGACATGACAATAGTGAAAATATAAAGTAGTGTAAGGCATATATTTTAATTTTTTAAAACATCTCATAAATTAGTTTTTATTGTGATATGGTTTTTATTTCGAGATCTTGGAACGTATCCCCTACAATCCTATAAAAATTACCACTGTATATTCGCGGTTTTCGTATTCGCGGCTCATTTACGGAGCGTATTCCCCGCGAATAAGGAGCTTACTGTACTGGTTTTTTAGAACATGCTAAACGAACTATGTGAAAGTAAACTTATATGCACTTAGTTATTTTTCTTGTTTCATCTCTTATATTTTTAATGTAGAAACAATAATATGATTATTATTAACTGATCAATTTAAAAAATATATAAATTTCATACAATTGTTGTTATGTATTGTTGTTATATATACAGGCATAGTAGTAGAAAAATACGTTATTATAAACATACGTGAAATTATTCTGCCTCCATTCTTCTAACACATTATTTTGAAACATCAAAAGCTTTAATTTTCTCGCTTGAAGTGTGAGAAGCACACGAGAGGTTTATAAACTACGAATTTACTTATCAACAATTACGATGTTTGTGAATAGTAATAATAGTTTTAGGTTAATTTTATAACTTTGGATTTTTATAGATCTGTACGTTTATTTATGTTTACGTTTCTATTTCATTTAGTTCTCAACTACATTCCAAAAGATGTGAACTGCATAATTATAATACTAGATATAAGTCAAAATTAATGCAGCCACAGCTTCGTCTCGCTAAAGTCCATACCTCTTTCGTGGGATATAGTGTTAGGTTTTATAATAAAATTCCAGAAATAATTTTAAACCTCCCAGAAAACAAATTTAAATCAGTTGTTAAGTCGACCCTATGCAAGAAAGCATATTACAAATTAGAGGATTATCTTCTAGATAAAAACATTTGGCATAATGCTAGTCCAGCTCCACAGGCTCACTAGCCTCATGAAAATTATATACTTACATACATTTTTTTTTTTTAAATATATTGTTATTTTTTTATTTTTCTCTTTTTTATATTGACATTTTTACTAATTATACACGTTTACAATTTGACATGTTTGATTATACACTTTTACAAACTGACATGTATTAAATTAATAAATTAGTTTGTAAAATATGAGAGTGATGTTGGCTCTGATGCTATCTTTGTAAAATGCAGAAATGCCTACCCATTGCCAGGCAGTCTGAGCTTGTCATGCTCACTCAAATGTCCTGCTGATGGTGGCGTTGTGTGTCGGGTCTTTTTATTCCCTACAACATGGTTGAGTAGAGCGACGCCGATACACACGTCATGCTCGTGAACGGGTGCTGTCAGTTGGGGCTGGTCGGCTCATACATGTTATGGCAATCTAAAGTGGTTATTATTAGTCTAATTGCCTTTGTATGTAATACGTACGTTTCACATCAATCTGCACCATTCTCATATTGTTATTATATCCATACCTAAACCATTGTAAACGAAAGCAAAAAAATTTGTAATTTTTATATTGTTTAAAAGAGTATCTATGGAGTTTCTTGCCGGTTCTTCTCCATAAGACCTACCTTTTGGAACCGTGCAACTAAATTCAATTAAATTCGACAATTCAAAAGCACCTGTATTGGTCTAATTGAAATAAATGATTTGAGTTTGAGTTTGAGTTTATTCAAATTCAAATGTATTATTTCAATTAAACCAATATTATCGATACTGATATTTTGAATTATTAAATTCGTTGCACGTATACACATAATATTCATGATTGATAATACTCATATTCATTATAGTACTTAATAACCATTAAAAAAAAACATGGGAACATATAACCTCCTTTTTGAAGTCGGTTAAAAAAATATTCATGTATTTTTTTTGTTGTTCTGTGTAATCGTCGTTCCCCTACAAATAATACATAGATTGCATGTCGAATAGCAGAACATCTAAAAATCCTTTGATAACAATCCGATCGCTTCTAAAATATAAGGATCCATGTTAACTACTACTGCACTGTGCACTTGACATAATATTACTTTTACGTAGTTGAAGTTGTGGCTACAGCAGCTAGTTTAAAATATAATTCCACAGACAGAACGTATCGAAAGAAACACAGTGCGCAGTAAAACATTTTCATATGAACGTTCAACCCTCGCTCACCAACGTTTTTTTTTGGCCAAAAATGTTGGCCACGTAACTAACTTATTACTCACATATATAGTACGGCAACGTTGGCCGACAAAATTGGTACAATTTCGCGGTAGACATGTGTTTCGGTCAGAATAATGTAATTGCAAACTTAATTGGGAAAAGGCTCGGATAACCGGACGGATACTTAATTAATACCTATTGAACTAACCAATGGTTGTCCAAAAACTCATTTATAATCCCACTGATGGGCACGGGTCTCTTAGAATGATAGGGATTGGTTTCAGTCCACCACTTAAGCATAGCCTAACCCCAACGAGTTTTATAGTCTTTGCCTAACCCTACCGTTGAGAAAATCATTCAGGCATGTAGGTTATGATTGGAGCCATCGGGCTAAATAATAACAATATACTATAATAACGACAATATATAGTATTTACGGATTTTATAATTAATGTAAGTTAAAACGTACTATTTAAAAAAAAAAAAACTATTTGAAATTTAGTTAAATATGTTAATGTTCTCAGATTACATTATCTATCTCCTTCGCGTCGTATGTCGTCGATTCCGGAAATGCTCTTGGATTATTCGCTGTCTGTAGAAGCAGTGAGATATATTTTACTCGTGCCAATTGAAAGTTTCTAGCCTATCTAGTTCGACCGAGGCTGTATTACTAGTGGCTATATTATTATACAGTCTCACGAGATCTCTTTTTAACCGACTTCCAAAAGGAGGAGGTTATCAATTCGACTGTATTTTTATTATTATTATTTTTTTATGTTTGTTTTTATGACTGTGGATTGGGTAAACCGATTTTGAAAATTATTTTTTTATATGAAAGCTGAAGCTTCCCGTGGGGTCCCATAAAAATTTTTTTAGGGTCTGATGAGTGGATCTTTGGGAAATCGAGAGAAACCCTCAAATTTTCTACGTAGATGACGCGTTTATTGTTCAACTTCTTACCTCATAACCGTGGATTCGGTGAACCGATTTTGAAATTTCTTTTTTATATGAAAGCTGATGCTTTCCGTGTGGTCCCATAAAAAAATGGTGAGGATCTGATAAGTGGATCCTTGGGAAATCGAGAGAAACCCTCAAATTTCTAGATTGATGACGCGTTTATTGTTCAACCTCTTACATACTATCACGCGTGTTGTCCCTGAAAGGTTAGGCAGAGGTGTACTAATGTACACCCTCGTTTCGCCGGTATATTTTAGGTCCTATGTAATAGGTGGCGAGCCTATTGCCATTAACCGGGCACGAATCGAAACTCCGAGCCGCTTCTGAGAATTTCACAGAAAAACCCAATAACACTTTGCTCGACCTGGGAATCGAACCCAGGACCATTTGCTCGGCAGTCGCACTGTATGACCTGACACTGTATGACTAGACCAACGAGACATATTATACAACGAACCTATTACAGACACTAAAAAGTAAAAAATAAAATAAAAAACTGCGTTAAAAAAGTATAAAAGTAAAAATTACTTACAGTAACGTAAAAAGTTAAAAATAACTTACAGTTTTAACTTCTTTTTAGTTTTAAAGGTATGAAGTCGGTGCCAGTGCCTGGTTGTACACTGCGCGATGGGTGTACATACATACCTTTACATTTGGCTTGGCACCGTCTTCCCAGCCAGTTAGTTATTAAGCACTAGTTGCTCTAATTTCAATTTATACGAGCCACAATCTTGTGACCCGCAACGATGGTTGGACGCTTTCTTAAAACGTTTGCACGCGATGCAAGTCGGGGTAAAGTTTAAATCGTCTTTATGCGGACAGTCGTTGGTCTCGTGGGTCTCGGCACAATTTGCACAGGTGGGAGATTTAGCAGCGCAGTGTTTTCTGACATGTCCGAATTGTTGGCAGTGTAAACAACGGACCACATCGATGTCGTCTACGAAGCGGCAAGTAGCCCAATCAATAAATATTTTTTCCTTACTGTCAATTAAATGTTTACGCACCACAGATTCAATTTCTATGCCTATCCATTTTCTACCGTTATCTAACGTACGTTTACGTATAATTTTAGTTGATTTTATAAAATCCTCCTCTTTTATTGACAGCCTTTGATATTTTGGCGGAACAGCGCGGTCAAGAAAGCACCATCTTCCAAAGACGATGGGACGTCCCTTACCAAAATGCGGGGTCTGCGGCCTTTTGGCTGTTCGAGGCGTAAGCCGGCAGAATTAATCGCGTCTACCGATTGTAATTTTTTTATTTGGTTCTCGTAAGAAACGCGTAGTACGACGCCAGACTTAGCGGTTTTCTTAACGCCTACAATTTGAAAACCATCATCCGTAGGTTTTATGGCTTTCATTAACGCCTGTTTTGTAGCCGACGACGACGCGTAATCAGCTGAGCGCTCCGTGGTGGGATATGCGACTACGCACGGCAGCGGCGCGCGCGACTGTATTGCTGGGGTAACTTTAGTAGTTCGTAATTTTAACGAATCCGCGTATGACACATTATTATTAGAATTAATGGTGACATTGGATTTTGGTTTCTCTAATTCCCGCTCTGTGTGGAGTAATTTAGTTTCAGTACAGGATGATTTAATGGCTAGTAAAGAAACAATAGCTGTAATACGCTGAGTTATATCCATAATGGCAGACTTATTCGCGATGTACATACGTGATGTGATATACGTGATCCTTGATCGTTGACAAGGTCATTTATTTTGGACAGATAAGCCGATGCCTCTGACACTAGGTCACAGTAGTCGGCATTGCTCGCGTCACTAACATTCAATACTGGTCTATCAGTTTCAGTAAGGTTTAATGGTTGTACACGCTTGGACCTATCTTCGGGCGAAATGTAAGACGGAGACATCTCGCTAAACAAACGCTTAGAACTCGCGGAGGTCGGGGACCTGGTGGTTAGTGCACTTCGGCGGAATATGTTTCCGCCGCGATCGGGTGGGTCATCGTTATACGTAGACGCCATGAGCTAAGCTTGAAAATTAGCGATTGAGTAAAAATAAAATAGAAACGAAAACCGGACACAAACTAAACGGTTAAAATATAAGACAAAAGTATTTTTACGCCACCCGCAATTCCAAAAACTAATAAATTGTACTTACCGAATCCAATATTCAACAATTAACACAAATATTTAGAATTGCACGATTAAAAACTTACTCAGCCAGCACTTAAAACAATAATACACAACCACAAACAACTCACGAGCCAGAAATCAATCGCGAAACCGAAAAAACACAAATAAAATTGGGAGCTAATTAGACCTTCACAGCACCGCACGGAAGCGCGAAGGGAAGTGAAAAAAGGAAGTATTTTCTTTGTTTTATCAGTCATTAACGAACTTAGAAAACATCTCGGATTGCATGCGTATGACATAGAGTATATTACCTATAGAGTGCCAGATTCCCAAGCCATTCATCATTTAGGGACACTAGCTTCATTCTGGTGGTAGCTTTTGTTTTATAGAAATTCATATATATATATATTCATGTATATCAACCATCTAGTATCTGTAACACAAGCCTCGTTGCTTACCACGGAGCTAGATGGCGCTGTGTAATAAATGTCCGGAATAATATTTATTTATTTATTTATTTATTCCTTTCATATGTAACTTGGGTACCTTAGGTGCCTACCTTGGTAATACAGCTGGAAGCTGATGGTAGCATGAATCTTAGATTTCGGCCGTGTATGATCTTGCAACGGTTTGGCAACAATCGTCCAGGAAGATAAAATTGTAAAATATTCACCATACTTAACTCTTATGATCAGTTACGATAAACTCTGGGGGAAAACTTTTTTTAAGAATGTGCATCGGTTGTTGAGATGCCTATAGTGGTACCGCAATCCAAAAATGTCTGTTCAAGCAAGATAGCAACAGCAGTCATATAATAAATTGAATTATTTAGATACGGGAAACTGGGAAACATTCAACACATCAACCGTTAGACGTCCACTGCTGGACATAGGTCTCCCCCAAGGATCGCCACGACGACCGGTTCCAGTGGATTCCAGCGACCTTTACCAGGAAACATTACTTAGAACTAATGTGGGAAGAGGTAATAGTAACGCAAAGCGTCAATAATAACACGAATATTTAAATTTCTATTTATTGATTCAATTTGAACTTCGAACTCACAATAAAATGCAGCACAGTAAACACAAAAATCATCAAACCATTTATTATTATGTAGAATACTTAAAAATACGAGAAACAGTGATTGGAAATGGTACAGAAACCAGGTTTTAGGTACTACTAACATCGAATATTGATGACGAACGACAATAAATTTAGATCGATTGAAAGTAGATATCCTATACCGACGAGAAACAGTTGATTTTGAGCAAAAAGTTTTGTTAAAAAAATAATTGGTCGGCTTGTTACCATCATTATTAAAAATACATAGCGGTTACTTGATGCGGGATTAAACTTACGTTATACACAGTGAGTAACTTACGTAAATGCCGTACAATAAGCACGGGCGGGCGCCTACTCACACCTCTTTCGCTGCGAGGCGAATGGCAAACAGCACCATCTGTTATCCAAACCTTGCACTACGTTGTGGAGAACGATCCTATATAGGTACTGGTACTACGCAAATTGCAATTCGCAGCGAAATAGGAGCAACAGAGCGCCGTGACGCATCTGATATGACTTCATTTGTAGTAACGCCACTACGCCCGTAAACAAATAGAAATAGTGTATATAAATTAGCTTATGTAACAAATAAGCTTAAATGTATATAATACTGAGGCAGAATTACATCTTAACTACGACGTAACATTAAGTGTGGTACGTGGGATTAGACACGAGCGCAAGCCCTTACTTTATACGGACGAATGCGATATATAATTATATTTTGCTTTATATCTATGTATCTGACGCTAAAACATCTATATAATGTATTACTTTTTGTACATCTACTTATATATTAACCGTACATACACTCACTAAGCTTATTTGCCTTGCGACCGCGTACCCAAGGTGCGTACACAACCGTTTGCCGAAAATTTTCCAAATATAGATGCCCCTGTTGTCTTGACTAGATATACAAATGTCAGCACAACATGACTGTTGCATGCGCAATAGGCACGTGTAGGTCGAGAATTCTAATTACAAAGCGCACGTTGAGTACACGGCGGTCTTCACGTCGGGAACTCGAGTATTGTCCCGCGGGCGAACGGGAAGGATACATAGCGAACATGAGACAGAGAGAGACAGATGCATCGACAACTCATGATTTTTAAATGATCATGAAGGAATGTTTCAGAGGAATCAAACACTTGAATGAAAGATCGTTCACCCGCGCCGGCTATGCCGCCCGTCCCATCGCTAAGTACACATTAATTATTAAAATATATTTTCGCATTTATTACATAAAATTCACGTTATGTTCTACCTACGTTAGAAAAGTAAAGAAAGCGGGTATTAAGTGTAAGTAATTTAGGTTCAAATTTGTACGCGGAGCCTATATACACAGCGTACCATGGACGTTTGTTCCACTCACCCCAGTGGTAACATTCAATGGGCCAGTATAAGGAAACTACAGCTAAACGATAGACAGACTAAAACTGAGATCATTCAAATAACGACTAACAAAACGCACCAAAGGACCAGCCGGCCCGTCGGACGTCACCACTGCGAGAGCGGCATCAAAAACTTAATTTAAAAACCTTGACTACTGTGACACTTATGAATTCTAGGACACTAGACAAAAAAACTTAGATCTAAGTCCTTAAATAATAATAAATATTTTGGTGCAAAATAAAATAACAGAAAATAAACCATTATCACTTCTAAACCTTAACAGTATGACTGACCGCGTTACCGCAAACGAATATTCCCACTAATCACACAAGCTTTATTAAAATGAATATTTATAATATAACAAAGGGCCTCCCCCGCCAGCAGTGTGGCCTCGCCAAACAATAGATAAGTTTCACACACATTCATTCCATAAAGAATTACGCTGAGGACAATAGATAAAGGTGTAGGGTAGAAAAACACCCTGTCTCTAGGGAAATCTAGCACACATCACAAGAATTTTGATATCTGTCTATTTTCTTTAAACTTTACCCGCAGTATCTTTGAGTATTGTTTTAATTTCTTTTTAGAGATTCAAGTTCGAGATTCTGCAAAGTTATTCAAAGGAAATAGACGGAAGAATTGGCCGAAAGGACATCACAACAACCTATAACACTCCTGTCCAAAGATGACTCGACGATACATACAAGTCGAGTCACTTGTTGGACTTGGTGAGCCGCATACTCCTGGCGGGATTGGATGGGGGAAGGAGGGAAAGGATGGGGGTGTAGTAAATGATGGGAATTTACTCTTTGACCTCAAAGTACTTGTAGGTCGGGTTCTCGTAGCCATTGATCTGCATGTTGGCTACGTGTCGCTCCTCAGGAGTAGGGGCAACTGCACCGGTCTGTTCCACCTGCGAAGAAAGCAATATCATTAATACATTGGCCATAAAATGCATACAAAGCGTTAATGTCTGAGGAGGAATGTCAAAAATATATGTCTCAATTGCTTGAGTCATTGTGTAGCTCAACGACCCGTCAAATGACGATACCAAAATCAGGATGATATTTGATTGGTGGTATAACAAAAAAAAGTCACTCGAGATTCTGAAGCTTGTGAAAGTTCTGCAACCCACCTGTACGAAGCCCTGTGCAGGCGGCGCGCGGTCGCGGCGGCGTGCGACTGCGAGCGCCACGCAGGCGGCCGCCGCCAGGGCAGCGCCGCCCACGCATAGCGCGGGGTACAGCGCGCTTGCTGATCCGGGGCCATTAGCCAACCCTGCACCGCGCACAGTATAGCCCTGAAAATAATAGGAATAGATAAGTATATGCCGCGATATATCTAGATTTCCTCACAATATTATCCTTCCACATTTATGCTTGATTGAAGATTTAATCAATTCAAAATGCGGGCCTTGTATTCGATACTCAAAAATATCAGTTAATGGGCATATCACTTGGCTATCTCTGCTCTGCTAAAATTTGGCTACCATACATCACACATTTAGTATTTACTGTTATATGCTCTACTGATTGTGCATAAAAAACTATAACATTTTTAGGACCAAAAAAAACAAGACCATCATTTAACTATATTGTTTTATTTCAGTTCAGTACTTACTGGCTGTGAGTGCTGCAGCTCGTGTTTGAGCGCGTGCGCAGGTGGTGGCGGCGCGCGCTCCTCAGCGTGCTCTAGTGCCGCGCGCAGGCCTTCACCTTCAGTCTGCAATGGAATACACAAACCATATTGTAGCTACGGCTGAATCTCTAACTACGGCTCAGTAGATGAACATTTCTTCTTATAGATGGTATTGTGTTGCTATGAATTCATTAATTACATGTCAATGAATTGTTTTTCTGTAGTATTTATAAATTTCTTAGCCTTTATGAATTTGTTATATTTCGTTCTAGATTTGTGCACATAAGATTTACGAGCGAAAAATGTTATCTAGGACTATTATTAATACCTATTTGATTAAAAACACAAACAGGCGTAAAACCAGTTGATCCTTAATATATCTTTATGGCGCAGATCCCAACATAGTAGAAAGTTGCTAAGTACCTCGCTAGTGGATCGTCGGCTAGAAGTCTCGCTGACCTCGCCGGTCTCAGCGGTTTCACTCTCTGGTACATCAGTCACCGTGCTCGTGATTATTTCCTGTCACAAATAATTTCCATCAGTGTTCGTCTCAAAAGACCAAAAGGACCAATGTCAGTGGAAGCTATGAACTAGCAAATATTTAATCATTTATTTATTTATTTAACCTTTGATAAAATTAATAATCATCTATTGATGAACTTACAGTAGTAGTAGTATCCTGTGAGAAGGGGGCACGAGTAGTGAGGTCATGTGGGGTAACTGATGCAGCAGAAGGTGCTGGTGATGCGATAGCAGATGCTGAAGGAGATGCGGACGGAGGGACCGATGCCGAGGGCACTGGGCCACGGGTGCTGCTAGAAGAGGTGTCTTCAATCTCACTGGCCTCGCTCGCTTCGTCATCGGCTTCCAAGCTTTCTTTAACACCGTTTGATGTCTGAAAAGAGTAATGTACATTTTCAATGTTGTTTCAATGTTGATTCCTGATAAATATTTATAAAAAGTTCTGCTTACTAAATTACTACTATTGTCAGTTATAGCTTGACAAATTCAGATTAGGAAACTCTACCTTAGTACGTTCGTTCTGGATATCCTGTCGCTGGCGTGTGCGCTGGTCTCGTTTAGCATTGAGCTGGTCGCGGGCTGCCTGCTCACGCTGAACCTCGGCCTCGATACGGTCCAGTAAAAGTTCCTCGGCTTCAGGAGTCATCGACATCAGGGATACGGCCATATCGTCCTTGGATTGCATCGACTAGAATGTTAGAATTTATATTTTGTCACCAAGAGCATATTTTCTTAGTAGAATATCTCTTGGTGGCGATTTGTGTCTTTCGAAAATACTGCACCACTAATCAGAATAGCCTATGGCATTAAGGCAAGTAATAGAAACTTTAGTCAAACCATCATATTGAATGAAAAATACAGAAAGATTAAACAGATCAGATAACTGTAGATTCCATGCCAAAGGAAGCGAGGCTATTCGAAGAACAAATACTAAAGGGAATCCTTTAAAACTGGGAAATGAACCCAAGAGTTTGAAACTCAACCCAAGGTACTTGTAACGAATATGTTCTTTGTAAATATTATTTGTGACCTTAGAAAGGTGACAAAGAAGATAGGTGTGGTATGAAGGCCTTGCGGGATACAATGTAGCAGTCTTACCTGAACATAGTCTTCAATAGCAGTTCCGATGTTGGCATAGAGATGGGGACGGCGACGCAGAGCAGTCAGAGCGCGTTGAAGAGCACGGTCAGCGTCCTGTGCGAGACAAGTGCGTTCGTTTAGAGCACTTTCATTTGTTTAACTTAACATAATATTGGCTATAAAGTCAATTTATCAGTGACTGTAAATAGGTCATCTAGCGCAACGCAAACTAAGATCCAATTTGATATTTGAAGAGGGTCCTTGTTCACTGTTTTACCAACTTTTTTTTAAACAGATGTCAGTAAAACAGACGATATGTCCTCCAATTTAAGTACCTGTAGTCGGTCAGCAGCACTGGATCGCTCAGCAGCAGCTGCCTCTCGTCCATTAGCGGCGGCGCGGCGCCATGCGGTAAGTGCTCCACTGCGTTCAGCTGCCAAAGCACGGACAAGACGCTGCAGACACTTCTGGACGCGATGAGCCTAGAAACCATTACAATAAAGAAAAATATTAGTAGGTTGTAACTTACAAAATTTTAAAAATGAAAAATTTGAGAATATCATTTATCATATTATCATAAGTAACATTAGTATAATAAGTAACATAACCATTTCCAGATTAATATTCGCATTACAAATAATATTCTATCATCATCATCATCATCATCATCAACCCATTATTGTCCCACTGCTGGGCACGGGTCTCCTCTCATTTGAGAAGGATTAGGCTATAGTCCACCACGCTAGCCTACTGCGGGTTGGCGGACTTTACATGCCATCGAGAAGATATCTCAAGCATGCAGGTTTCCTCACGATGTTTTCCTTCACCGTTTGAGCATATGATAAATACGCACATAACTTCCGAAAAGTCATTGGTGCGTGCCTTGGGTTTGAACTCGAGACCTTTGACATCTCAGTCTACTGGTCTCACCTCTAGGCTATCACAGATCTCTAATATTATATATTGAACGTAAAATAACATATACCAACAAAGATATTATAGTAGAAAACAAATAATACTGCAGCATTTAGTCATAAATTTAGCATTGCTTCTGTCTTGCGGCAAACTTTAATGCAATGAACCCCTTGCCCCTAGTGTTCCAAATATTTTTTAATAGTAATATATGTAGTACATACATTGGGTGGAGTGTCTCGGAGAGATCGGGTGTAGCAGGCGAGCGCTGTGCGTCGTCGTTGAGCAAGGTGTGCCAGGACTCTTTGTTGATGCAGAGCGGCCAGTCGGCGACGTTCAGCCACGCCTTCTTCTTCAAGAACCTGAGGGATCAAGTTCAATTGATTTAATCGAATAAACACTGGCTATATGGCTGATTTTTTAAATACTTCCATAGAGTATGTAGCAAAGCTGATTATCCAAAATATGTAAATGTTAAGGCTTCGTTTGAATCCATAATTAATGGCTGAAAAATTATAAAGAAGAAAAGAAAAAAATTAAGTTGATGTCAATCAGGGAATTCAAATTTATACCTGAATGTTAGACTGGAACTTGGCAGTCATACGTTGGCGGAAAGTCTGTGCGGCGGCGGGATCTGTGTTCATCATCTGCTGGTACCGGTCCTCGAGCTCTGACCATTCCTTCATCACCTTGGTAATCTGCCACAGATATCAAAAACCAATTAATATTTAATACAATGCTATTACAGTTCTTTAATGATCTATCCACAGTACCGTCATGAAACTTAAAATTAAATCCTGGAGAAATTTAGTTTATATGAGAAAAATAATTCCGACTTGAAATTGGAAGAGACTCGAGCCCATTAGTTGGACAGTTTAATGAGAGATGAAAGAACATAACATTAGGTTCAGGTTAACGTTGTGTATTACCTTTTCGCGATGCGTCTCTTCCAGCCTCTGCTGAGCATCCTTGTAGCTCTGATGTTCAGTGCGAGGGTCGAAGTGCGAGAAGTAAGGGTCAGAGGTAGCGGAAGAAGCCTGTAAACAATATAACAATCAGTCTTAACAATGACATGACGACTTACTGGGTCTCAGCCGTATAATTATAAAAGCTACCCAGTAAACCTTTAGCTCACTCCGAATGCTCCACGTATCGCCTATCTCTCTAAATGACTGTTTGTTGCTTTACCGATTATTGTTTTAGTGCAACAATCGGTCAGGTCAAAAAACAGTCATCAGCGCAGAGCCTAAACCGCTGATGTTGGATTAAAAAAGGGAGTAGCTGCATTTTATTTAGGGGTGACAGTTAGAAATCTAAAGCGGTATGTTCTTCTAGTACCTAACTGGTTTTTATAACATAAATTTCTACTGTCTCCTCAGGATGTGTGTTATTTCGAGATCCGAAATGTCGGAATTAATATAATTATCAATATACCGCGATACCATTCGTAAAAGTGGTTTTATTTTAACGGTATTCACGTAAGTGAAAGAAATGAGTATAAATGAATTGATTGGTAAAATACAACTTACCGTAGTGCTTGTGGTAGTGGTAGTTGTGGTGGTGGTGGTAGACGGCTGGGAGGAGGTCTCGGGGCGTGGCCACGAGTTGTCATCACTCTCCGTGTAGTCATCATCTTCGGCATCATCGTCACGAGACAAATCAGCGTCTTCATCTTCATCCATATCTAGAATACATAAGTAAATATAGACAGAGGAAACGTTTATTTTTATTTTGTCCTTTCTAACATACTCGTAGTTATTGGATAGTTTTATTCTTATTTTCTAACTGTACAACAAACATAATTAATTGTAGTGAATATTACGTATTTATTTACTACCAATAAATTCACTAATATCGTAGAGAAGTTTCCAGCTTTGAGATTCCAAACATTTCATAAAGCTTTTTCGAGGTTTAATACTATTTTTATGAGCAAAGCAATGTATATACCGTCATCAGCGTCATCATCGTCGTCATCGTCGCTGAGGTTCAAGGTGTCATCATCATCATCGTCATCCAGGGCATCATCGTCATCCATAAGATCGTCATCACGCTCATCCATCGCAGCTGAAGCCGCAAGCATCTCTTCACCTCCGGGGCTGACGGGTACGCCTACATCCATAGGTTTGTGCATCTTCACATTTTCTGGAAGATCCATTAAATAGGGTATTAAGTCGGAACAGGTGCAGAACTCATATTTAAGTATGATTTCCTTTGAAAAGAAATTTATTTTGGTAAAATATCAATACCACTTACCCTTAAAATGTTTTGGGCAACAGACAAACTCGACGCCAGAGAATAGGCTGATACCACAAGGCAGGAGCATAGCGAAGGTACGTAGCTTAAGTCCTCGTTGCGCGCACGCATGTCCAGCGGTGGCATTCCACCTCGCGAACTGCCAGCACCGCGACTGGTTGTGGATGTGGTCGAACAGGCAACTCTCAGGCACCAGCAGCGCGTCCGATTGGAATGGACCTTCTGCCGCCAAACACTAATTGTAGTTATGCATTGTAAATAGACATAGTAAAGCAAGTAGACGAGAATAATATTTTAACTTTAACTCTGTTCTCAATTAAACTTATTTTACTATGGAAAATAGTAAATAATGCTACATTAAGTATGGATAGATTTAAAAAGTTGTAGTGTGAATACATAAAAAGGTTTTTTATAGTCTCATTGCAAAGGTATCGCACACGTACGTGTCACAAACAATTGTTATTAGAAGACGTTAGTTATCCTAACTTCCCTTTGAACTCGAAGTTGACCTTATAAGCCGATAAATCTATCAAATTACGGAGTAATCCTGTATTAGTAATAGATACGTACCAAGACAGCGGAACGGCTTCACCCACCGCGTGACCTTGCACTTGGCCGCGTTGCCCGTACCCAGCTTGCACCAGTTGCTAACCTTCACATAATGGGAGGCTTCCACGATGTTGGTGATGTCATGGCTGGGGTACACCTGAGGAAACCACAAAAGAAAAAGTTTATTACGGTTTTATAGCATACCGACATGTTCGTATCGTCTAAACGCTAGACTAGACTATTACTGATGTTTGTGTATTACTGAATACAATATGGAAATTGGATTGAAAAACCCTGGATTTGATCATCAAAAGTCGTAATTAGAACAAATATGAGCCAAGAAATAACCAACGATGTGAAAGTTGTAGATAAAGACTTAGGATTTAAATAATCTAGATCTAATAATATATAGTCTAGCAGATAAATAGATAGATATCAGAGTAATAAGATAAACAAAACAGAACAAACAATTAAAGTGAAAAGATGAAAAGTTGCTGATAGATACGAAGAAGTATTTCCACAAACCCAGCAATTACCGAACCATTAAATTTACAATTTTACAACGTCGGTAAACATAGCTGAGGCAGCCAATTTGCAGACATTAGTCAATTTAATTAGGGTTAAATCGACAGCCGCTGGTAAAAGACAAAGGCAGTAAAATCGTCCCTTTTTGTTACCTTTCGCATTCCTGCCAAAATCAGACACTATAAAATAAAGGAATTTGTCAAATAAGAGTTAATAATGTACAGAAAAATATTTTACTTAATTAGTAACATGAATGTAATGAGATTTGCATTTTTCTTAACAGTAGGTATACGTAAATTCGCTTCCCGATGATAATCTGTATATTATTGAATAATTCATGGTTTTTTTATAGGAGTTGAGAGTTGGATCAGAACAAAATGACAAAGGCAATATTCAATAAGCAGAGTGTAAAAGTTTTTTATTTTATTTCTTAACCGATTAGAAAAACAACCTCTTTCTATTTGAAGTCGGTTAAGAATAAACTAGTCGGTTAGGAATAAAATTTCTTTACTTATGAATTTGGTTGGATTTCAACCCGCACTTAACATTATTCTTTGTGAACATGTGACGTAATAATGATACCAATAAAGATTGATGCGTAGGAGAACTAGGGAATGTTAATACAAGCAATTAGTTTTAGCGAATGGTTTGTCAGTAAGTAGGTATGTTGCCAGGTAAGCGGCACAGTAACGAGATTAGTTAGTATAGTCGCTGGTCACGGCGGATAGCACGCGGCTACGTCTGTTGGACGACAACAGTTGTTTCAATTGCGATTCATTCAATTGTTTATTGAATGTTATTGTAATTAAGAGTGTTTCCAAATGACTGTTTTATAAAGACTGATTTTAAACGACTTTAAAAAAGGAGGAGGTTCACAATCCGACCGTATTTATGTTTTTTTTTGTTTGTTACCTCTCCGTTCGCTTTCCCCGTAGTCCCATTTAGTCTAATTCTGACATTTGATCGTTTTTTTTATAGAATTATTGGGTTATTGGTATGGCTCAGAAATCGGGTTGGATTGGTCCGACCCGAATATACTTGAGACCAAGGGACAATGTGTTAGGTTTAAAGATATTTGTCTACCTTCTTGCAGTAGTCGAGGATTTCCATCTTGTCCTTGAGGCAGTTGTGCGGCTTGGTGGTGAGGTCGGGGGTCCATCTGCCAGCGGCGGACATGTACTGGGGGTGGTAGGTACCCCCCGCCTCGCACAGCACCGCTACCTGCGGCTCCGCCCCGCTACTCGCCTGAAACAATGAATATGTACAATTTATAATATGACTAATGATGTATGTATATACAATAGTGTGGTGATATGCTACAACCATGAACTGAAAAGTCAACGTTTCGTTCAATTGTTTTATATACCTACACTAATTTAAAAAGTGTTCGATTTTAATAACCATTGAGTTTTCGAAATGTTTTGTTACTTATTATTTATCACTCTATGTAATATTTTTCTTCAATAATAGTGACGGAGTAAAACAATAACTTTTTCTATTTAGTTTAACTTTAATTTGTATAATAAATTTTATTTCCGAAAAAAATATATTACGAAAGAATACTATTGAATGAAGTAACAAAGACAATTACGTTCAAAATATATTGCACACAGGGGACTTAGTATTCGAAATAAAATATGTACCTACAGATATTGGGAATAATACCAATTTTGTAGTATCGTTTGAAGGTGTCATCAGTATAACTTCAATCGATATTACAACACAGTTAAACACGATACCGTCTTAGCTAGAAAATAAAGAAAATTTTCTAATATTTTCGATTCATTTTCCAAGTTGTACCACTCAGACAGAGACGTCTACCTGTCAGATTAGTCTAGACAGAGTGGGGGGTCTGGGCTGGAGTGGATTTCAAAGAAAAAAATGTTCTAGACGCTTTAGCTGAGTGATTAGACTTATTATCTCTGAAATATTGGAATGGTCTTCCAAATATCAACCGCATATAAAATGTTATGCGAAGCAATACTAAGAAGGTATTACTTTTATATAAAAACGTTTTTAGGTAAAATTACTTACGTTAGAGTACGAAACGTAATCCGACAAGATATAAAGTACAATTTGCTGTAAACATTTCTCATAAAATGTGTTATGAATGTGTGCATTTACATTGCGCCTTCTAAGTGCTCTTTTAGAATGACTCCTTTTTCTATTCATGTCCAAAGGAAAAGAAAGAAAGCTGTTCGTAAAGAACAGTGTTGTATACATTTAAAATTCAAATCCTTTAAAAAATGAAACAACATTGTCTGCACGAACCAAAGGGCAACAACCCGTAACCTAATACACGGCAACCCTCCCAACGTTCTCCCATTAACTTTACTATACATTGCACTTTGAAAGGTATTATTAATCGATCGTTTGTAAACAATGGGAGTAATGTACCGCGATACAGGCTTAGTATTGAAATAGTAGCGTATGACAGCTAAACATAAAGCTATTTATGAAATCTAAACATTCATATTAATGGCGTACATGTTAAGCATCCATATAAGTGAAATATAAAAGCATTTTAAATGTTAATTTTCTAACAATGTTATTTTTAAAAGTATTAATTTGAGGAAGGATTTTTGTTAGCACAGCCGAGCTCTGCCTCTCTCCGCTTTGCCGTCGCTACTAAGCCAATTTACAAGAATAATATTGTATAAGGATTAATTCTCGTTTAACTTGAAATAGCTTCTGAATTCCATGAACGAGGCAATAAAAAAATATTATTATTCTGTGAGGTTTAAAGAGGAAAAGATCGTAAAACGATGTCATAAAATAGAGACATTTTGTGTTTTTATGCAATGCTCAATCAGATTTTTCATAAAAATATTAAGATAATTTTGATCTAACGCTTATTTTTTTCTGAATAAAAATAATACTTTCATAAGCAAAATACTTAATTAACAGTTTCTTAAATTGTAGTTATAATATTATAAATTGAAAAATGTATGAACTTTTCGTTCAGTTTGCAATTGTTTTTTCAGTCTGAAATTAGTTTTATGTCTGCATAAAATACTTTGCACTTTAACAAAAGGGCACGTGTCTTTCGTCTAGAATGTGAGTGTTAATGCCCTTTAGACATTTAATTTGAAATTTCGGCGCTATATTGTTTTTTTTTATAAATGCCTTTATTTAAATTTATATTGTACCTAATTTAAGGTTTCAATTGAAAGACAATAATGTGTTTGTTACTTTTATATATTATAATACTTATGTGTTGTTTTTTTGTATTATGTACCAGCATACTACATAATAGATTCATTATTGCTTCCTAAGCCACGCATAGTATAGATATAATCATAAAAAAAATCATACAAATTATCTTCAACTACTTTGATATCACATTGTCCCTAAGTCTAAACTTAGGATCACGTCATATGCCCACAATATCGTCACATTGACCCACACTCGGTCTTATGAAGCCCTGTCTGAACTTTCACGCAGACAAAGTCGCGGGTAAAATCTAGTTAACAATAAATCCTTACATTCCAATTTCAATTATAACTAACAAACTTGTGCTTAAAACAAATGCTAGGTAATTTCTGTCGTACTTCTCCGAGTATTAGTTAACAACGTTCTAAGGCGAACTTGGCTCGTTAGCAGACTGACTGACAAGAGCCATTCAATGTAAAGTTCGAGCGCAACTTGTCATGCTAATGTAGCTTTTATGTGTTTGTTGTTGTATGTAGTTTAATTGTAAAAGTTATGAATTATTACAGCTGTCCATTCATGTCCTTCAATGTTAGAAACAGATCTTTAACAGTTTTTTTGATGGTATTAAAAATATATAAGTAGGTACCTAGTCGCATCTTAGTCCCAGTAGTACCGCGACTAATATACATATACATATCTAAACCGTATGTAACCCGTATAGTAATCTATCGGTTGACTTTTCTTATTGATGTACTGCAAATCCGATGACTTATCAGTTAGTCCTTAAAAAAGATAAAATATATTGATTTCTTACACCTACGGGAATATTAGACAGTAAACTATAAAACTATGATTTTATCGCGGTATATTGATATTATTTTATTCCGACGTTTCAGATTCAATTGTATTGAGCAGTCTATCCGTGTAATTTTATTTCAATACATTAGGCAAAACTATCAATAACTCAAGCAGATATACCTAGTTATCTAAGTATAAGCAAGTTATTTAAGTACAAGCCTTAAACTAGTTATCTAAGTATTTAAAAAGAGTAACATCTATAAAATCCGTTTACTTCAAAGTCGAGCTGCAAACGTTCAAAACGATATTCCCATTTTAAAACACAACGATAAATAAATACAATAAATACAGGCTGCTCCATTTAAGTCGGACTTGTCGACTCGTCGAGTCGGAACACGATGACTCGACTCGACAGGCAGCGGAGGCGAGAGAGGACGAACGCTAAGTGCAAACTCTAGTATTGTAAAACGGAAAGTCCTCAGGAATTACGAGCAGGGCTGCTCCTAGCCTATTTAATTCTCGATACTGCGAAAAGATTTTGTAATACCAAGAAGTCGTTTCTGTAATTGAGTTAGGTACGATTGGGTCTAGGAGGTTTAATGTAATATTGGGAACAGCTAAAATGTTGTTTTGAAAGAAATTAAAATGATTATAATGGATTTTTTCGGTCCATATTGAGGCTTTTAGTTGTCTATTCATCATTTTATAGTAATAAGAATTTAAATTTACCTTTGCTCTCCTACCATGAGAGAAGCGAAAACGAGATAATGTTAATAGGTTGATGTTCATGCTTTTTTATTAATATAGTAATATTTACTATTAAAAATATGAAGATTCTACTGTGAGAATTTATGTTAATAAATTTTATTAATTGAGAATGAATAAGACCACAGACAACTTTTTTTACTTTTTAAAATATGCGCACCGTCCAGTTCCCTACTACTGCAACTTCTGTAAGCCAGGATCAACAGTAGTAAACATCCAGAAAATCGTCGAGACAACGAAGCTCGACGTGTCCCAGGGGAATGATTTTAACTGTCTTGGAACCCGCAACGAAATTAATCATAAAAATTAGATAGGAGGAGTAAGTAAAAAATATATTGGTTATATATTAACTGGATTCTACTAATAATACTACTACTAATTATAAATATACGGGATTTTTTCATTGAACTACCGATAACGACGGTATTGTCGACTAAACTTTACCCGTCCTTGGCACTAATGAGGTGAACCCATGTCTTAAACAAAGCCTTGTAGTTAGTTAGTAATGACCTTACGTCAACGTGTTTACACGAAGACCCGTAACGAATTACTAACATTTCTTTATTTAATGATTTTACGTTACCATCGATTGGATCGCTAGTGCCAACCCTATGTGGTTTTAAAAAAATATAGCAAAATACTTTACGTCATAACTGTATAAGATAACATAAAAAATTGGAATAACTAGGTACTCAAAACGATTTTTAATGCCGATACACATTTTTATGACTGAAATCGATCCAGGGAACTGCTAGTGCTTTCAATGTTCTTCTTTCTTTCTTTCCTCAGTAGTTGCACTTACGACCATGAGACAAACGACCGCTTTCATATGTTACATAATTATTAATCGAATTTGCGCGTTAATAAAACGCCCATGCAGACGAGGCTTAATAGTTCAAACTGATTAACACACATACATTAATGAATCCAATCAACACATCGAAATACGTGCACGCGAAATTGGTACTTACGGTACATAGTTATTAGGAACACGTTACCCTTACAAATGTACTATTATGTTAGAAGCTTCATTAAGACCCTGTTGTCGTGCCTTAAATTTATTCATTTAGTAATTAACGATCGCTAATGTACGGGTAAACTTTATCACCTCTATTTTGAAGTGGGTTTATGTGTATATTGGTTGGGTTTGAGAAGGGCTTGCGAATTATTTGAAAACCTTATGCTGGTAGGCTTAGAAGTGCAATTGTAAATTGTAATCCTTAAATTACGTGTGTTTATGAAGATTGACATCTCTGTCATATCTAAGATACCTAATTCATAGAAGAGGATCTATACTGATGCCCACTTCAAACTATATAAGTAAGATGATGTTCCATCATCATCAAACCATTTAATATTCCACTGGTGGGCACGGTTTTCCTCTCATTTCATGCCATCGAGAAAATCTCTCACGTAACTTTGAATTCACAGTCCTCTGGTTATATACCATTAGGCTATCTGGGTATATTTCATAAGATAATGTTTGCATGATGACAAAAGTGCGCGTTAATAATATTAACTGGTTTTCTAAACAACATAAAACCTTCACAGCGAATTATGGAGAGGTATTTGGTTATAACATTATATTAATATTTAGATACAAAAGATAGCAGAGACTTAATAAAAAAATTGTAAAGGGAGCTAAAGAAGACCCCTGCCTACCTACTACGGCACCCTCCGAGGTAATACAAGCGTCATAATTACATTTATGTTCTTAATTACTTTACGGCCAGACCCCGGCTCCCGACGCGTAAAATTAATTTGTCAACACCATTTTATTCCCAAACCCTTATAGAAAAGTCTAGAAATTAATCAAATTTTAAAGAAACTCCCGTAAATCTTCCTTGAATATGTATAATCTTGATGTTTTATTATATTACTTACTGTAGGAGTCATACCAGCATATGACTCATTTGATAGTCAGCATTTTTCCCAGTAATCTCACTTGGTATATTGTTCGTCAAAGCAAAACAAAAAGCGTTATATCATTCTAACATTTGAGTGGTAGTATTCTAAAGTTCAACTCCTTTCTATCCCTGCATTGATCTAATAGTAACAAGCTACGTTATTCTACCAATAACTTCAAGAAAAACAAAATCTAAGACCCATTCTAGACGCGAAGACATAAAATTTAGTTTTAAAATCGCTTTCCACAAACCAATTTATAAGTCAACGACTTATAGAGCGCGATAAAAGTTAGAAGTTACATCACCCTCGAGTGTATTTAATATGGTATCGAACGTACACCGGAGACCAGTGTCGGCGGTGTCGGCGAGTGTCGGGCAACTGTCGGAACGTTGTCGGCCTGTCGGTGACGACACTCGACTGTCCGATATTGCTAAAGTTGCGCCTCTACAAAATTGTTACGGCTTATTTATAAAACTATTTCGATTTGAAAGTGTTTCCTTTGTCGTGTTTTGATTGAATTTTCCGTCAGTTCAGTCTGTTAGGTTGTTTTTTTGTGATCTAGAACGTACAGGCTAACGAAATTTTAAAAACTAACATAACAGAGAATCTCTGCAGAGTTTTCTTCTTGCAGAACTTGAAAGCTAGAAATATTAGAAAGAGTAGGTACTAACGCAGATACAAGTGATATAAAAATGATTGTATAAAGACGAGTTGCAATTAATTAAAGAACACGATACTCCAATTATTTTTTTGCCAACATTTTTTACTCTAGAAAAAAGGCACAATAAAAAATAAACGGTGTAAACACAAATAGGCATTGTCGGGTAGGCACAAATACTGAACAGTTGCCAGTTGGCACCAAAAACACTGCCGTAAGTACTAGGTAGTCGCCAGAACTGGTATTTATTTTTTATAGAACTGGCAATTTTAGCTAGAAATAGGATAAGATATCTTTGGGCAGTTTGGTCCAACAAAAAAGTGTTATCCTTTTTAAATACGTAGGTATTAGGACATATTGTGTGGGAATACCACACCTTACGGTCTTAGTATTATTACTACAACAAGAGATACATCTGCCAACAAACGATTTGAAAATTATTTCTTTGAAGAAGAAATGAAGGTCAGCAGATAAAGGAGTGGGATAAAAAAATACTAGGTATTCTTCTGATCTTCAGAAGGTTGCAGATAAGGAGTCTAAAATCTTCTGGTTACATCCTATGGTCTATGAGTGACTATAAATTGGGTCGATTCACGGTTCATAATCGTTTGAGACATTTTCTAGATATTCACAAATCCTATAGCCCGACTAAAACTTAAGCGTATTTTACCATCTACAGTGTTAATTGTTTTTATTATATTATAAACAAAACTATAGCTCGCTTAATACTAATGAAAAGAATGGACTGTACCCAACCGTTTTTTAAAGCTCTCCCCGCCTACATGAGTGCCGAATGACACTGTCGACCCAGACAGCCTTCAGCTAATACGCAAGTCATAATAATATATTAAAGCATAATTTTGGGAAAATAATATATCATAATTTTAATGGTAAAAGCAAGTGGTATGCAGGGACCGTAGCGCGTGGCATTCTGTAGTTTCTGCCTACCCCCATGGGAAAAAGGCGTAAGTGCATTTTGAAGTATAATTTTAATATTTTGGTATTAGTACTTGTACTACTCATGTAAAAATAACTGTTTTGATAAAAATATATATTTGTAGAGTACAGACTCCCAAATCCTCTTTAAAAAAACATGCACTGTATCTTATACACTTTATACCTACGCCATGTATTACAAACATCATTTACCTACATATACATACCCTATCCGATAGTGTCAATAATAAGGATCGTATTTTTAGAAGTAATGAATTCGAAGAATTGTATCATTTCTAGCAACACGTCGGACGTTTAATAATAAAATCAGTGATCGGATGGTGTATTTTTTCAAAAACATACTTTTGAACCATAAGTTTCTGGTTTATATTTTCAGAGCAAAAATGAAAAACTAATCCTTATTATATTTAACTACTTTTCCATCGCAATTAAAGAAAATCTCTTGAGCTACGCAATTCAATAAAATTTTCAACATAAGTTATACTATTCAATCGAATCTTGACAAATGCAAAATGAAAGCTGCAACAGTTAAAATCAAATTAACAATCTTACATTTCAACCGCAAAATTCTGTTCATAATATCCCAAGAGTTTCTTTGAGAACTTCAAAGTAGAGAAAATGAAAATCAGGTAGTACGCTTCAGAAAATGCAATTGGTAGACAAATAAAACCGCAACTAGTCACGAGCAACCAAGCCCGGGAACTTGGCACTTTATGCAAATGCATGCAGATCCCGCGGACACTTGTAAGACACTAAAGGATCGGAAAAATTAGGGCTGTCACTATTAATTAGTTGTTAGAAGCTCGCTGAGTTAGTTACGTAGATAAATGAGACTGAGAATAATTAAAAAACTTTGTTAGTCTTTCATTTTGTTGAAAGTTGTTAAGTGAATGTAATGTTATATTAAACTTATTGGATTGAGAAAATAATAACGAGATATTATTGCCTAAATGAAAAGGTAAAATGACTACATAAAAATATCAAATATAGATTGTATTTGACACACCATAAAAATATTGTATTTCAGAAAGATGTATCACGGCCACTCAGCTAGCTTACATAAATAACAAATATGATCCCAAAGATTCTTCATAAAAATACACTTGACCCTTGGTGACGCTCAAGGATAATATATCACAATTTGAGCTGTCATAAGGCGACAGCCCTGGCAAGTCCGGACTTGGCAAGTCCCGCTCTTAAACGTCCTTAGCACTCGCTCCCGCGTTTTTTACTTACACACTCCTTCAGTTCACAACTCGACGGGGAAATTAAAAAAGAAACTCATGCACAGACTGAGCAAATGTCTTTTTAATTTGGTTTGAATCGACGTAAAGTCACGTACTTGTTTTACGTACGATTCAGATTTATTATATTGGAGAGCGAAATGCATAAGAAAAATGCTAGAATTATTGAAACGAGTTACATTGCAGGGTAATTTAAATAAAATAAATTTTATAACTTGTCAATTCTACATATATAAGCACTTTGCACATCGTATAGGTCAAATAATTCAGATCATTTAACTATTTATACGTCAAGACTTGTTAGCTGTCAGCACATATAACATGCCCAAAAGCAGATGTCTCAGCTAATTTCCCACCTCTACCGTAAATCCCTAATAAAAAAATAACAATTTGGTACGTGCGGCCTTCACAGTCGAGTCTTCTCACCTATAGATTCCTTACAGACATGATAAATGGGACCCTCTGAGTGACTCGACGAGAGGACCATTTGTCTAACCGCCTGAATACTGGGGGCGAGGAAAAACTTCCCCATTTACATATTCTACCTACCCGTAATGTTGCCAGGCATTCGATTTTTGCCAGTATAATTTGTAAGAAAACTTAAATAAGGTTTCAGAAATTCTATGAAGCATTTAGGAATTTTTTTGTGGAGGCTTGAATGTCTCTTTACTTTAGAGAAATATATGTATATTTCTTAATAGGATGGCGACTAGCATCGAGCTCTAAGTTTAATTTATAAATATTAGAATCATAATATATTATCTCTAGAAAAAACTGTTACAGTTACTGCCTTTGTACAACTCCTTAAATAAAACAATATTTCCAAACCTAGTTTTATATTCACATAAGTTCTGGCAACATTACATCCACGTCTAAGTTAAATATTCACCCGCCACCAGCTTTGGGAAGTTCCGCGCTGCATAAGTTGGGAAGCCTTTGTAAAGAGGTTTTAATTTTTTAAACATATTCCTTTATGTGCCAGCCGATAACCTAACCTGCTGTTATTCTGAGGCTGACTTTCTTTAAAACTAACTTTTTAATTTTCCTTACATTTATGGAAAAATAAAAAGTTAGAGCATGCTTACAATTTTCAGGTCGATTTTCTGATATTTGTCCGATTAATGGCAATAGGATCACACCCTATGGGATACATGGTTCCTACAAATATATCGGCGAACTGGCTGTGGGTATAATTTTATTGATAGGCTTGATGGTATGTTATGGTCCATGGACTCTCAAGGCATCGAGTTCAAATACAAGTCACGCTGCGCTCTGACTTGTAAAACAAAAGCAACACGTACATTTGGTAATTGCGTGTTTAAAATAGGTTTGTTCTTCAATAGGTTTCTTCCAGAAACAACAACACTAACGTAATAAACATTTACACCGCTCAATAAGCATTTCGAGCGATTCCAGAAATGCTTTTAGCTTAATTGTTTTGAAATAATTAGTAGTGCATCAAGCACTCTCACAATTTTAAGTGCTTTGTGCAAGTTCAGTCCTTGCCCCAAAACTATTTAATTAACGGTCGGCCATATTAGTTTATAAATTTTACTTAACTAAGTTTACAAATTTTTCTTCTAAAACAAATTAATTTTAAGTTTTATGAAATTAAGATTATTTTCTATTTTGATTTTCTTTAATTATATTTTTAATAGGATTAAAAACAAAGTACTCAGTCACAAGAAGTCTAGTTGGCTAACGTGCACTGCTACTACATATAATACTTACTTCAAAATTCTCTTACGGTAACCTTAAAACAAACATTTTTTAAAGACTTTCATAAGATTATTTATCATTCTTAAACATTCCAATTAGCCCAAACTTCGATGTATAAAAATACCGCTACCGCTAACAATTTGTCGTGTAAATACCGATAACTCATGTTGAGTACCGGTACATCACTCGACCTGTACCAACTATAAATTAATTTGATCGCCACATAAATTTTATGGGCGGAACGAAGTTCATTATAATTTTACGAGAGTATTGGGAAAAAACGATGGTAAATGCGTAAGGGAAATTGAATGGTGCGGAAATTGATAACAGGGGAAGTATGTTGATGTACATACTATCTATATATTTAGGTACATAACATAGATGGAGGTGTTCTGAAACGAAATGAACAGTTATCTATCGTTATTAAAAGTTATTGTATATTATGTAACATTGCAAATAAAGATGCTTGTACCTTAAAAGAAACCATGACTCTCCGAGTTCGTTTCGGTATTTCTTCTCAGAGGTCGTCGGTTAGGAAATGCCGATGTCATCTAGATCCTAAAATGATCTCATACCTACATGACTTGTAAAAGTGTCTCCAAAAGATCTATTTACAGAAATAAAATCATGTATCGTTTATGTATTGCTGTTTGTGTCAATAAAGACATTTTCTTTCTTTCTCGTCTCACTATCCATAGCGGAATACCTAAGGACTTTTAAAGATCTATCTTCATAAATAAAACTATAATGTTTTTTCTCTATGTATCCCTAAAACATTCATGTATTTGTGATGAACCTTTGGTGGGTTGTTCTGTTTATGCGTACAATGGTTCCTGCACATGTCAAAACCTCATGTTGGGTACTGACTCAACACTGACGAAACACTGGTTTGTCGACGAACGCTCCCGAAACGGCTTGACCGATTTTTAAGTTTTTTTTTGTATATTGGGTAGGTACAAGAATAAGCATCAAAATATACTTATAACCCTACAATTGAACGCCTATTTTTTAATAGTGATATCAGTATTTTTACTTTGATCTTCAACTAGAAATCATTTATCTAGCAAAAGGTTTCCGAATCAGCTTGTAATGAATAAAAATACGTGTCTAATAAATAATTTGCCTTGTGCAACTAATTACAAATGTAGATCGCGTGACAGCCCTACTACCCTAACGTGTCTACAGAAAACAAAAAGAGCACGTTAAGGCAGCTATCGATTTCTCATCAATACACAGAATGTGTATTTGTCGCGAGAAAGTTTGAGCTTCCTAAGCGACGAACCAAGTTGTTAAGTTAAGCCCAATGTGTGCTCACAGTAAGTTTCGTCATACTAACTGGGGAATATATCAGTTTATATATCACTTATATATAGATATTCTGCCTTTACTTGAGGTTTCTCTCTGGTTAAAATTTGATTAAATGTTATCCGCCCCAGAAATGATCTAAAATTATTTTGATTCCATAATATCTAATGTGACGACGGTGTGAGCAACGGTTTCAAAATAGCTTTGTTTAAAGGAGGTAACAAATATGTATTGAAGGAATAAACGGATTTCTCACACTTCCACGCATATTAAACATAAAAAAATTACAATTGATCTTTTCTTTTTACACATAAAAAGAAAAATGACTTAAAACTTAGTTTAATAGATATCATGGAGAACAAATTTTGATAGAAAAACGGAAGTCCCAGGTAGGCAGGTTTATCATGTTGAATATATAATATGCAGGTTGATAAACCAGTACAGGCCCATCCAGACCATCCCTGAATCCCGGTAATAATATATATAATAATATTATCGCGGTAAATATGTTATTTCATCCCAAAATGTCGCATCATTTACAGCATGCATACATGTAACGGATTATATTGTCACAAAATCAATATTGTTGAAGCTTTGCGCAAAATATTACGTGCACAACAATTTTAAATTACATAAGTACTTTAGTAACTCCAGAATATTATAATTATGTATTCTTGTCAGGTTTAAAGATCATTCTTTAAGCTTATCTAACTGAACTAAGCATTTCATTTTTAGGTGTGTGTTGGCACGTCTTATCATAGAGTGGTAATACATACATATATACAAATTATATCTCTGAGACATTTCGTAGGGACAATTTGTAGTAGTACCTACTAATGTAGATAGCAGCTTTCACCACTTTCCCCGGGCGCCGGCGAACTTGTTGAAACTTCGTCGTTATGTACCTATCTGTCTTGCTATATAACATCTATATGTAAGGTGCTCGACTGTGAAACAGTTTGTCTCAATTGATTTATACAAAGTTGGCTCACTCGAGCGCTAGTTTCGGTCACGATTATAAATGGGATTCTGCCGAACCAGCTTGGGTATATAAATAAATAATTTTAAATATTATTACTTTACTGCTTCGTTGGTCTAATCTTCGTAAAGTGCGACAGCCGAATAATAGGTCTTGTGTTAAATTCCCAGGTCGAGCCAAGTGTTATTCGGATTTTCTCTGAAATTCTCAGTAACAGCTCGGAGTTTGGCACCCCTATTACATGGGACCTAAAATATACCGGCGAACGGGTGTACATTAGTACACTAATCTTTCGGTATCGGTTCCTTCAGCGGGTCACTAAATGTATTTTTTAGAAAGACGATATCAGAGAAAGGTGTAAATAGAAAATTAATTTACCAATAATAACAGACTTCTTATTAATAGTAATATGCTTAAAATAAGATTTAAAACCAATTATAAACAAAATAATCTATTTAAAAATATGACTATACAACGCAATAATATGTTGACCAAAGATTTAGCATTAATTGTTAAAGTAGTTTAGTTGGCAGATTGTTACAGTCAAATTCAGATATTGTAGTTGCAAATTTAACTGTTACTGTATTAGATAACTTTTCGTCTAGTTTGTAACTAATCTTAGGTACAGCCGGGTTTCCATTTAACCTTAACTAATGTAGTATCCATACTTAATATGTATATAAAAATGTGAATGTAATTCTGCTTGTATATCCTCCATTTTACGCCTCAACTGTTAAAAAGGTTTAATATAATTTGGGGAAGGTTACCTTTTGTCCCAAAATATACATATTCTGGATCGAAAAATTCAAAGCGTTCGAAACTGCGGGTAAAGCCTTATTCATATTATATATATCTCCCAAATCTTTATTGACTCTAAAAACATGAAAACATAGTCGTTCCGTAATATCATGTATGCTATTTAAAAATAAACCATTTAAATTAAATTCTTTATAACGTACTTACATATGTATTAATATGAACGATCAAAGGACGCATATGAAAAAGAATGTTCTAAAAATATTAGGTTCTTATAATAAATGAACTCGAACGATGAAATATTTCTTCAATAACTTTAACATTGAATAATATCCTTTAGAGATGCTATAACTTCGAAAGGACGTGAAAATGAATATAAATACTACCTTTACCACACACAGTTTTCCTTGTCAAATAGGTCAATAACGTGGCCGTATCGAAAGGAGCTATTAAGAACTATCCAACTATAATATATTACAATTAATACCTCGACGAGTAATGTAAATTAATAGGTTATAGGGCGTATGTCACGATGTATCTTAGTACCTACTGACTACGCAGACAGTCTCCAGTGATTAATGATAATACATCATACTACTCATCAAAGTTTATACAGTTGAAGTTGTAAATGGAGTACATTAAACAGCTATCTACATATAGAAATTCCAAGCTCAGAAGAAGTCTTATTGAAAACATCAGTAACCTTTTGTTTGATTTTGCAGGAGAGTTGACATCGATTTACTCTTAGATAAAAATAGGGTTCAATTAGATAAGTACACATAATGAAATATATACCTAACTACATATTTATTTACTTTGTAGGTACCATAGAATACCAGCTAATATAAAACCCATTAGCTAACGACCCGAAATTAATCCTGCATAAAGAAGCCTATATTAATAGCAGTACCGTCGAATATTTATTGACAAAGTGCCGACAAAAAACGGGTATTTTGGTCCACCCTCCCCTCTTAACCTAACAAACCACAGTCGCCCAAACAATATTGCATACTAGGATTAAATAATCGCCCTTCAAAAGTGTTCAACGTAACCATATAACCCCAGCCAGCAGCCGGAAGGCGGCAGATTTAACACACACCCCTGTCCCGGTAGCGACAGTCGGCGCTTTACTACCACAACACAGACAAGTGCAGAAAATCCTCTACATGCGCCAATTTATACATAGCTTTAAAATATATTTTTTAAGTGAAACGGTTTTATTGAACATTAAGATAATAATGACGTAGATAATGTCCTAATAGTTAAAAATTATTTGGTAGGTCCTAGGTGTTCCAGTCATAATAACCACTAGCCAGTAGCCACTGCCTGCATTACTATTTCTCCTACATAACCGCAACAGCAGTTACAAACAATGCCGCAAGTTCGAGGGAAAAAATATAAAATCGTTTATAAAAATCTATGTAAGTATTAATAGTATTAATTTTTTTGTAATTTTTACTATTTAATTTTGTCCACTGGACGATAATATTACCAGCTCCAGTATTGGAATGAATTATCCAAACCTCAATATTATTCCTAAGTCTTTGAGATATAGTTTAAGAATTTGTTCCAAATTGGTTTTCTGCATTTTGTTTCTAGTTGATCATCAGCCTAACGGATGCGCGGTGTCAGGAAAATTCAATTGTCATTAGATTAACACTCAGATTTTACTCGTGAAATATCTCAGTTTTCATTTATTTTAAACCCAGGGCTGTCCGTGGATTATTCTGCCTTTTTGACGGTGGTAGTGGTTTTGGTGACATTTGAATATTTTATTTATCCTAGTCATTTAACCTTGAACATGATGTACAATATAATTATTTTAGACATAACATAATATCTTATCTTTATAATTTTCAGGAGAAATAGTTAGGGAGGTAAGAGTAGTTAGAGAAATGTGACTCCATTTTCAAAACGAAAACTAATACTGCTAAAGACAAATGTTATACTTAATATTAGGAATATTAGATATAGCCATACCAAGACCACAAAGCCCCACTTACACTGGTATAAAAATTACAATTCTGTGACTGTTTTGCACGTACACACTGCGATTTCAAAAACTCAAGAGTTTAATTTCAAGACGTTATTGCAGTGTCCGCGTCCCTCTGTACATTTGTACAACATTCACAGAACGATATTACACTTTGTCAGAAGAAATTATTATAGCAATTTCTCGCTATGAAGACGGTATAATGTAATTTCATGCTGTATTTTCTCTTCTTTTATAAGTAGTAATAAACTTTTTCTCCCAACTACGGTTTTTGGCTTTAACTCTATTTTGAACTATTATACGAGGAATCGTCTTATATAGGAACACCGAAACACTAATCAATAGACTTTAGTGAATAGGACAGTCGCAATCAGGTCAGACGTAAAGGTTTTCTTAGCTACACAATAGGAATTAGTTTCTATTGTGGTATTAAGACTAGCCAATCAGTATTTAGACACAAATACTGATTTATTCCTTTCACTAAGACTGATCAGAGTACCCTTGGCGAGCTTTGTCAACTGATTTAACCTCTTTTCTTCAAGGACCTTTCTTAACACGGTAGACTAAAGACTGCTGCGTTATTATTGCGTTCAGGGTTAACTAGACTTATATATATACTTATACATCCCAAAATGGCAACACAGGAGTAATATAATGTCTCTGATGTTTCTAACGCCTATAAATTACAGTTACCGATGACTATAAGGTAATATACACCTTATTGGTGTAATTAAACATTGTAACATAAGTACCGAGAGCTTAACCTCCCTTGGTGAGAAGGCATGGAAGTAATATCTACGTGTATAAGGCAGTTCAATATTCGCGGTTCCGATGCCAGCACTCGACGGGAAGATAGCGGGTAATGGATCTTTTTTGTTATTTTAATCACGTCCCAGCGAAAGCGACACTCCCGTTAAATTAATTGGATTTTATGGGATCTCTCGCAATTTCTGTTATCGTTTGTTTCCAAGAGTCAGCCGACTGAATTAACTGAGAAATATCTAATTACACATTTTAATAACAACGGGAAACGTATACCAATTGAAAGGTCTGCAATGTCGTTATCTACCTCAATTTGGTCCAAAAAGTAAGCCTCTGACACAACACAATAACGACTTTACACATAAAAGTAATTGTCAATTTAGATAGTCATTGTACGATCGTTTTGCATTGTCCCTCAATTATCAGTCTATAATTATATTGGCAAGTAATTTTGTGTTATGAGTGTACCAATTTGGTGCACAGTGCTTTCGATTGACAATTTAAAATTGTAATCGAAACCGGGTAGCATATAAACCCGTTAAACTAAAAGCTTCGACAGGTTAACACTGGAGAGGAGACTTCAAAAACAGACTTCTAAACACAGAGCTTTGTTGAAAACTTTTAACAAAGCCTAATACGATCAATAATTAAGTTCTCCCCTTCTCCTTCTATTGAATAAAACAAAACCTTCATTTTGAAATACCATTTAAATTATTAAATTTCAAATTTAAATTATGCAGTAGTAATTAATCATGGTGTATAGAGCGCTGTCAATAAGGATGGGGTAACGGTGACACCCAGAAACATCGATAATTAAATTGGCTGCGAAGACATGCCTATTATAAGTCTATTAGTAAACATTATATGTTGTGTAGCGCTAAGTGTTCGGGTGACAGCGTTATTAATAGGAGACTTGTTTTCATTAATTTCTAATGTAAGCATAGACCCGTGTTAGTAGTTAGTCCGTAATTTATCGGGTGTCTTTCACTATTTGTTTCACTTGTCACATTATTGAAGTGTCTTTAACATCAATTAACGAAAACTACGACCACATTGTACGTAAAATTATATCTAAATGAAATTAATAAGAATTTATTTACAAAAGTCTGAAAAGGCTTATTTTATTAAAAATAAACATCTAACTAAAAATTGATATACAAATAAATATGAACTGGAACACCAGAACAGCCTCGACTTTTTTTACAGGCACTCTATAAGTGTCGAAACTAATTAATATCGATAAGCTGACCATGACATCTCTATTCGTTGCCACCGTATATTTTGTGCGTAACACGAACCGTATTGATTTTGTGTGCGCGCGCACCACACCCTCCCCGAGGGGATGGGGTGAAAAAGGAACAAGGGTGAAGCGACGATTTGAATCGAACATTTTTATGAGAGCGCTACAATCCCTAAGGTTAGCACAGCGATGTGTCAGGCACCAGAATGATTGAACAAACTTTTTAATTTACGACAAAAAATATGAAACGTGCTGAAGTTTTGCGTAATCCTATAAAAATACGGTGCCTCTGTGCCACGTTGATTTCGCATTAACGCCGATGAAATTGAGATAATCAAAAACGCGTGCATAGTACTTATTAATGGTTCAGCGAGCGGATTTATACGGCGCAGGTAAATTGTAGCTTTTCAGCTATTAAAATATGCTGCAATACACTATTATACAATATAAATCATATAATAATATATTTATTATATATAAATCTAGCAATAATGTGTTATTTTAACGTATTATTGGAAAAAGTTATTACAACTCGATAACAAAGTTAGTGAGAAAGGTGAACTTAACTATTATAGTGTCCATAATAAAGAACAACTTTTGTTCTACAAACTTTCGTTAAACAGTATTATGGGAAAATACTTCAACGAATCAACACAATTTCTATTGGTACGCTATTTAAGGAAATGTACATCTACGTGTGTCGAGAAATGAGGTCTGTGTGGCAAATAAACCTGTATGATTTTCTTCTGCTTTAATAAAAGTAAAAGGTGCAAAAAAATAAGCTATCAACAGTGTATCGACCAAGCATTGATGCATGTGATATATCTATTTGGACGCGAAAACACAGTAGATTTAGGGTCGCACAGTGTCACAAAGTTTAAGAGCATCAAGCGTCAAACTAAAGAACTACATTATTATGTACCTTTAAATACCTGAAGATGACACCTATACATATATAGATGTATGTAATAATCGTAAAAAAATGATCTTGGTAGAAATGTAAGCATAATATTACTGTGAGAGGCAGTGAAGTGATAGCTATAGTTGCTTCAAGGTTTAATAAAACTAGTAATACTCATTAATACATAATATTTGATTTAATTGCTTTTGACAAACTTCAATGGCCAACATCAGTTTGTATTAACGATGATTAATTGTTGTTGTGTACCTGGGTACCAACAGCCAGCTTGTTTCATTTTGCCTACAGACATATGGAAAAGGCTTTTCCATTCTCATTAGAGTTGGGCCAACTATTCGTTCTGCCAGGCTTTGCTGTTTATTTTCAAAACAACTAAAGTCAATACACGTGTTCCTCACGGAGTACGAGTAGCTAAGTTACTCGTTATACTACATTGTTGCGCTGCACCATTGGGTAATACAATATAAATTACTAACCCGTATTTCACGAGTACTCTGGATACCTATTCTACCGAATAATACCGAATAATAATTGCAATATCAACTTAAAGTTGAGTTGATCTTAAGTTAGTATCGCAATTACATTTATTGATACACCAGGTGTTCTCCAGTTTTATCCCCCCCTCTTCCATTCCACCACTTCACTAAAAAATCCTCTACAAATAACTAACTGCTTTGCCAGCGTCAACCATAGGTCCAGTAGTTTTCGGAATTTCATGTTTAATCAGTGGGTAACATATTCATTAAAGTGATGCATTTTAGTGAATATGTATTACATATATTTTATAATATCGATTTTATGTTTTTAGTGATGGACCAAGTCGTAGGATAGCCAAGAATCGTAAGCGATATTCTTAATCATGACACTCACAGTCTAAATTCCATAAGAATGTAATTTTACTTTCATAACAAAGAACCTACGTACGTACGAAGTACGTACTACTTGACGGACAGTTAACGACTTACAATCCTTAAACTAAAATCTATGGAGTTTATTTACCATCTAGTATCCCCAACACTAGCCTCGTAGCTCACCTTGCATGTAGACGACGCTGTGTATTAATAGTAGTGTGTAGAATGTTGTGTAGATAAGCTCAAAAGTTTTATTCACACATTTTCCATATTAGGTAGTATGCAGTTGACAGACGTTTTCATTAGTCTAGTGGTCGCGAGCTCTACTTAAGTAAATTGCACTGTCATCAAAACATTTAATTATTACGTGTACAATGTAAAATAAAGTAAATATTAAAACAACAGTTTCATTCAATAGTTGTTGATCAGCGGTCCTTTGTATTATCGCGACTTAGCGAGGGTACATCGCGTTCATTATCCTTTATATCTATATCCTACCCTTAAATACTTTAGACAACTAAACTATTGTTGCCTGTACGCGGTATCTTAGATCCATATTCATGAGACATAAAGTAAAAGTACGCAGCTTGGCTCTTACTGAGGAAATAAGTGTACATGTTTTTTCGTTGCTTAGGAGCTTAACTTTTGAATAGATGGGATGGTTCCGAAACTTACCTCGTATATAATTCACATGAGAGTTTATTGTCGCTGAGTAGGACCACGCTACCATACATACGTAGTAGCAAATTCGTTTTCCTAGTTTAGTCTTCTTGCTTCTCGTACCAAAGGACCACTTTGAAAGTACCCAACCTCTTAAGGTAGTCCTCTAGTTAGGTTTTGCAGTTGGAAACACTAAATGTCTCTCCTTTCGTAATGTTTATGCATTAGTATAATATTAAGGAAGTTGCTTATTTAAATTAAATTGATTTAAAACAAACAAAAAAATTATATGTACAATTGTGCGTGCACGATAATGATTGTATTAGTTAAAACTTAGGTTTCCTAATAATTTGACAAGTTATAGAGGCAACAATCTTCTAATTAAAACAAAACTACTATACCTAATATGTATAATTATAAGAAATGGTTGCAATTATACTATAATTTATTTAATTATACTATAATTGCAACCAAAGTACAAGAAAAAACTTTTCTACGTATTACGAGAACTTACTGTACACCATTTTGATCATAATACATAACTTATAGTCATATTATATCAATGCTTGAAATGAATCATGAAATTGTTCGCTCTACCTGTAGATTTTCTGTCGTCACCTTTAATCAAAGGATCCTGCGTTCCTAAATAATTAAAATAGGGCCGAACCGGTATTATCAATTCCATATTTTACCCGAGAAAGATTTAAAATTTAATGAACTTGCCTTTGATTAATGTAGAGGTGACCTCGGTTGAGGTCGAAGGTGTGCACGACGTGATTAAATCAAGAGGTCTTTTTGAAAGTGTCAAAACTCTTAGTGTTGTTATTTGTCACTCTGACATGTTTGTTTAGAGTTTTTATTTGTTTGAATAAAGTTGATAGTCTTTTGTTTTAGCTTTTCACTTTGTTGGAATAGTGGATAGTGTCACGTAATGACGTCGTTGATAAATTATTCAAACGCGTCAAAAACAATGAGTTTTCAACAAAAGCTGAAATAATAATAAATTGACAAAATTTTTAAACCAAATCCATACTAATATTATAAATGGGAAAGTATTTCTGTTTATCTGTTATCTCTTCACGCTTAAACCGGTAAACCAATTTAAATGAAACTTGATATAGAGATAGTTTGAGTTGCGGTGAAGGACATAGGATAGTTGCTAACCCAAAAATCAACCCTTGAGGAGGCGAACATTTATATTATGGAAGGGATGAAAATTTATATTAGGAATAAATATAAAACGCAGCCAAAATCGTGGGCGTTTTGAATAAATAAAGTGTTTGTGGATAAATAAAGAGATTTTCTAACAGTACATTACCTACAAACATTTTCATTTTTTACAACACTCACGCGTACCAATTTCTACACATCATGATAATATTGAATATCAGCTCAAACTACAAGAGTAGACTATACAAATATTGGGATACAGCATATTAAATTTGAGCTGCAATATTCTTCGCAGTAAACGTCAATATTACTTTCAATAGGGCCCCACAAGTTTAAACAACGGTTAATATACTGCCACGACCGACATATTGTTGAGCTCATGTAAACTTGAGCAGACTACATCCCTAACTTCTATGTGAAATTCAATAACATGAAGGATTTCTAGGACGAGATATTGTTCAGCATATAGGATAGGTACATTAAAAATATGTGAATTGCCTTATTCTGTTAGGGATTTTTGATTTTACATACTGAAAGGCCTTAATTATGTCTAAATCATTACCAAAATAAACGACTAATCAATCGATCTGTAAAGTAAAGTTGTGACTGCCGAGGTCAGTTTGTAGATGGGTGTGTGAGATCTGATAGGAGTCTCTTCGTTTAAAATACTGTAGGTAGACTATATACACCAATAATCATTTGTTTTCTTCTTTTTTTGAAAAATGAGAACTGTTAGTTGTCAATCACGTTAGCTTAATAAAATATCTAAAGGCATGCAGATTTTTACTTGTAAATTAGTTTATGTGAAGGTAAGTACTTTAAACATATTGTATATAGACTACAATCTAATAATAATTAAGTAAATGAGAAGAGGATAGAAATATCAAAAGCTTGCCGCCATAATGTATTTAGCTTAGCTTAAACTCCCTCAAAACTAGCCAATTTAAACATGAAGTCAATAAATCACTTCGGTGCATATCGGCTAATATTGAGTACCGTCCACTATTGTCCAATCACAGCGTAGGCTTACGTGTAAAACCTAAATTTATTACGTAAAGTGCGATTGATTGGCTAGCAGAGCGATATATCGCGGGCTTCGGTAATTGAATAGCTTCCCGCTGGGATTCTATTTGGTTTTGATTTTCTTTGCTTTTTTAATCCCCTTTGTTTTCGTAGTCTGTGGAAATATTTTAATATAGTTTTAGCGATGCATAGAGGTTTTTATGATTGTTGTTGAAATATACTGCTAAATAATTAAGCCAGTGTAGGGATATCATAGGGTTTTTATTTTTTAAACTTCCATATCTAGGTTCGGTGGTACTCTATGGTTCACGACCTGCAATAGGCCGATGACATCGCTCATAAATAAGACCAAAACTCTCCTGAGAGGGCGCTGAAACAATATAGCCTTAAGTTCATTAAAGTCTAGACATTCTAGTAGAAGCGGCTAAGTTATTGAATCACTATCTTTCTCCCGGTGGATGTTTTTTCTTAGTGGTGTTATGATTAATTTATTAAATAACCCTACATTCGGGGTGACGACATATGTTAATGTTTTTAATTTCACGTAGATATAGCATAAGATCTTAAGCCCTGTGTGAGTACAGAATAAAAAGTTTTATTTCTACGATCATAGATTGACCAGGGTATAAGCAACTCAAATAAAATGTTGTATTACAGTATTTTACACGAAGCTACTGTCATCAGACCTCGGCATTTCTCACTTGGTAGTCTGGTCGTGTCCTGCCTGATATTCATATTGTCCAGTTTAAAAAAGCATATTAGTGATAAGATAGATGGATTCAATAGGTACCTAGATCTCGTAATAGTTATCCGTTGTTGCATACTTTAAAGTCACCAACCGACGTAAATAAAAAAAAATTGCTCAATATATTTTTGGAGCTCGCGACCCAAAAATTTAATCTAACTGAAATATGTTTATCCAAAAACGCAATTCAATTTAGATGTAATTAGTCCAGCGTGAAACGTCCATAATTATAATTTGATATCACCCATCGTAATTACGTTTCGATAACGATTATCAATATTACTAGTTCATAATAATGTTATGATAGTGAGAATATTTTAAATTAGATGATTAATTTTGTGTTCTATACGAATGAAATTAATGATTGGTTTGTTTTAGCAATATCGATGGATAATATGCGGTCTGTTAAATAATTTGCTTAAATTTTAATTATACAAATTAGTATCATAATTAAAATTAAATATTATGCTAATTTGTTTCGTATTAAGTATACAAAAGCTGTGACAGCCTAGAGGTGTGACCAGTGCACTGCGGTCGAAGGCTTCGAGTTCTGACCCAAGGCATCCTCCGTTACGTCACTTTTCGGATATTTTTGCGTATTTATCACATGCTCAATGAAAATGAGGAAACCTGCATGTCTACGAGATTTTCAAGTCTGCCAATCGGTACTAGGTTAGCGTGGTAGACCATAAAACCTAATCTATCTCAAATAAGAGATTAGTGCCCAGCAGTGGGACACCAATTGGGGTGATACTGGTTATTGATATAGAGGAACTCAAAAAGTATAAGTAGGTATAAAAAATACATGTCATCGAACAAAGAAGAGGGGATCGACTTTACGTTTCCGTTTGCACATTTTCCCACTTAACACTTTGATGCCATAACCATGTCCTTGACTAAAGCTTTATTAAAATAATTAACACTTTAATTAACTATTCATTAAGTCATAATTATTTTAATTAGGCTTTAATCACAGCTTAGCGCTTAATTGGCTATAAAAAGCGAATTTGTGACCTATGCCACGCAAGCATGATATAAAATTAATTAACTCGATATGAAGGTATATTTCAGCTAAAAAAAGATTATAAAGGTAGACTGGGTTTTTAGGTAGAATGAGTGGATTTTTTTATTAGAAAAAAGGTAGGTATTAGCCACATTCATTCAGTCGCGCCTCAAAAAGCTTTTGAAACCGCTTAATAGATTATTTTAAAAATCTATTTGTTTCATGATTCTTTCATTATCATATTAGCATTGTATTTGTAAATTGATTATTTAATTGTAAAAGTCAACTTGTATAGTTAAGTAATGAATGATCTCTTGATGATAGTTTTACTACATGAAGATTTGTTTAGGATCTAGATGGCGTCGGCATTTCCTAACTGATGCTCAATATATTTTTGGAGCTCGCGACCCAAAAATTTAATCTAACTGAAATATGTTTATCCAAAAACGCAATTCAATTTAGATGTAATTGGTCCAGCGTGAAACGTCCATAATTATAATTTGATATCACCCATCGTAATTACGTTTCGATAACGATTATCAATATTACTAGTTCATAATAATGTTATGATAGTGAGAATATTTTAAATTAGATGATTAATTTTGTGTTCTATACGAATGAAATTAATGATTGGTTTGTTTTAGCAATATCGATGGATAATATGCGGTCTGTTAAATAATTTGCTTAAATTTTAATTATACAAATTAGTATCATAATTAAAATTAAATATTATACTAATTTATTTCGTATTAAGTATACAAAAGCTGTGACAGCCTAGAGGTGTGACCAGTGCACTGCGGTCGAAGGCTTCGAGTTCTGACCCAAGGCATCCTCCGTTACGTCACTTTTCGGATATTTTTGCGTATTTATCACATGCTATCATATGATATCATAGTCTCTTTTAAGGTGCAAACATTTTGGTTTACAATATGTGAGTCTAACAATATAATCCAACGTTAAAATGCCCCTTTGAAAAAAGCACCACAGCACCCAGTGTCCATACCGACATCATTCATACATCAGATATTGTGTAGCTCAGTCATTACTGAAGGAGCTCAATAACCCAACGCGTAAAACAATAAGCTTAAAATTCAACCTTTAAAAAAAGTTGCAATTTGCATTTTAAATCTACGATATCCAAAAGCTAAATTCAAATAACACACCAATAAAGTGAAACCCGAAACACCGATCATAAACTAAAACCTATAAAGGTTTATAAATCAACTGGAACTGCGTGCAAATTGGTATGAAAACAAATTATTTATGTATACACAACTAGGTGGCAGCACCGGCGTGGTGGCAGGAAATTGCCAATTTCTGTGCGAAGTGTCAGCGATGAGGCTGGACGGGATATTGTGAATATTTATAGTTCCAAGTTATATATGACGGTTAATTGCTGTTACAAAACTGTTTGGAAGGTGCTTTAAATTAATTGGCCATGAAAGTGGAAAGCTCTCGGGACTGTTGCATTTTTAACGTGAAACTATTTTTGTAATTATCTTTTGGAAGAAGCATAGAGTAACTATAAGCTACAGACCGGTTGCTCCTCCCTAATGTCAAATACCTACCTGCATCCATAGCCTGTTATGACATTTGGTGTCTTGTAAACAAGCTTACTTATAATTCTCACTACATACTTGTAACTATTTCCACTCTGAACCTAGGCTTTGATGGAGGACAATAAATGACGGAAAGTACGAGAGTGAACGAGATAGCATTAACATCGCGAACAACTTCAGAGCGGTCTAGTTATATTGTGAAAGCCGTGTCGTGCAGTTCATTTTATTTACACATTTCTGCGTTTAAAAGCATCATCTAAGATGATCCATCTTGTATAAGATTTTTCATAATGTTGACAATCACTACAATAAAATATAAATAAGAACTAAGCTTGTGTCATACCATCCTTTGTGTTAATTACAAAACCCAACTGTGTCAAATATATGTATATAAAGGAAAACGTCTAAATATATCTGTCTCTCGTCATCTTTCCTTTTACCGACGTGGCTGCTTGAGTTATTTAATAACAAGTACATACCTAACATAGCGACACATATTATTTTCTTCGAATGAAAACAAATATATACCGCCCACGAGCATGAATCAATTTATTTACTGCTAACTTATTTATTATACACGAACGTAGGAAAAAATAGAATATTTTCCTTTCTCTTTTTGCTACCCACGTTTATTTAATAGCTATGTCCAGCAGTGGACGTCTAACGGTTGAAATGATGATGATGATGATGATGAATAGCTATTGTATTGTGTTATTTTCGATTCATTATAATGAATGCAATGCATGCATGCAAACCCACTGCTGGGCACGCATTGCCGGTACAAAGGACATTGCCGGTTATTAAGTCTACGACATCGAGAAAAAGGGGCTCTCAGGGGTCCCATCGGGGTTGTGGTGTGGGGTAATATACTCACGTTTATCATGGCACCGACGATAGAGCACCAGTGTAAAAGAACTAGTTTTACGAGAGACTGAAGGAGAGACTGTTGCTACTTAAATCTGAAAATATTCAGATACATTAAAACAGGGTAGGTACCCAGTCTCATAATACAACTTCTTCAGTGGAGACTTCAGAAAAATTACTGCATTTTTTTGTAATATCATAGAATATTCTATTAAGTGGATATCATAAAACTTTTTCCGCACTACCTCATGCATAGTGCAGTGCAACCGCAGTATCCGTAGTTACCGCACGCCGTACGTGAGCCTCATGCACAATGCGGATCATCAGCGGTTATATCCGCATCATAATCCCTTTATGTGGGTCAGTCGTGTGGACGGACGTAAGTGACGTAAATGTTTTAGTGTTATTGTTATTTGTTATTATCTTGTTCTTTTATTCGGTATTTTATTGTAGAACATTGTTGAACATTTTTAGTTGCGATTCGCATGATTGAGAATAGAATAGTACTTAAAGTCTCGCCATAAGATATGAGTGGTAAGTATTAATAAGACTTGATTTCATAACAAACAAGAATTAGAATAAAGTTATAATAACAGTTGACAAGATTGTTGAAAAGAGTCTTCTTGAAGTGGTTAAGTTTGGCATGATATTTTTGCGTAAGTTTTCTCTAACATATATGCAAAACGACCTGAAGTTTATATATTCAGACTTATACCAAAAAATATTCTCGAAAACGGGAGAAAAAACCCGAATTCCACGCACTGTATGAAACACTATCAATTGGAGCGTGAGACGCGTTCACAATTCGGATCGACGTCTATTATATCCGAATATCCGAGGCTGTATATAGGTCGCGACTTCAGGTCAGGTTGGCTGCAATGCGGAGCAGTACTAGTGGTACGACGCTACTGTTCAGCAGAGCACCTCATCTACGTAATAGCTGTTCTTTTTTTTTAGGTTACATTGACACAAGACATGGTGAGATGGCGTCCACTAGGGGAGGCCTACATACAGCAGTGGACGAATATAGGCTGATAATGATGTTGAATTGATGTCGTCTATCGTTACGTACTTACTATGAAAATAAGATCCATTTTTCATCGTAAATATGTATAAATCTACACTAATATTATAAAGTTTACGGGCTGGAATTGAAATGTTGTGATTTGAATAGTCAATTTATTGAGAAAGGCTTAAAGCTATATAACATCACGCTATGACCGGTGCAAATGAAAAATGTTAAAAAACGGGAATAACTGCCTTCTTTCTAATCTTCTCTCAATCTTATGTGGCGCTGACGAAGTTGCGCTGGTCAGCTAGTATAAGATAAAATCTAACTCATAAGTTATGAAAGCTTTCATAAACCAAAATGAAATAAATAACCTACTTTATTTTTATCATAAAATATTAAGCTGCCATAAAACGCTACGATAATAGCAACATTAGCACTAAATAATACAGTATGCGGGTATGAGGTCACACTAAAGTAGATCTGAAACTAGTGGTGCACTAACGCTAGACGTGACGAGAAAACTGAACGGCGATAATACTAGCAACATTCGGCGCGAACTGGCAACACTACTACGTAAACGAAATGTAACATTCAGTGCAGAATAGGGATTTAACAAGGCAACGATGGCTGGATTTTCGCATATAAACTGAAGATACGTGAAGCACAGTGGATCGATTACATTCACTGAAACGCAATTAAAAGCTAAGCTCGGAATCCGACTGACTTTCAGAGTGTACGTGCGTTCTGACAAAGCACTGGGTTTTGTTACAGTTAAGTTTATGAGATGCCTTTGTTTCAATCCCAGTGAGATAAGTCGTGCGGTCTTACGGAAATTTTGCGGTTCTCTTTGGTGGTAATTGACATTCGTTTTCCGTTTGATAACAAATCATTATAAATGCTGGGTGCCTGAATTGTAATTGCTGAATTGCATAAAAAAATCCTCCTGCATTGCTATGCAGGAGGATTTTCGAATATCCGCCGAATTAAATCGTTTAATTTGCGAAAACAATTATTTTAATCACGCAAACAGCAAATGGGAGGACATGTAGTCAAATATTCACATTTTCACTCGGCTTATTTTGTGTGCAAATATGGCGCTGGGAATTTTAACAACCGTTATATTCCCAAAATAAATATTCAACCGACATCAGGTGTTTGTCAAAATGTCATCTCCACGCGTATCTGACGATACGCCATGTAGCGTAATACGCCGTAAAGCGTAATACACCGTACGGGATAATACGCCGTTGGGGTTACATTGAGTATTGCCATCAAATTATACGCGTATTATAATTTGTGATAGGATTTGAGCCAACGCTTGTTATATGATTTGTAAAGGTATAGGATAATAAAGGATGTATTATTTGTATGGGTTTAGTTCATTTGAAACCAAACCAATTGAATTACTATTATAAATGTACATAGTTCCAATATAGTATACATTAAAATCAATATTACACCATCATATAAGCCAAGTAGGTACGGCCACTGCTGATGCCGATGCCGAAAAGCTTCCCTATTATAAATTTCCACAAAGTTACTAAAAGTAGTTGAATGCTTAATTATGTCTCATAACCAGTTCTTGTGATTTACAACAATAAAAATAAACATAAGGTCCATTATTATTTTCTCTCTAGATTTGTCAAGAAACACCCTTATCTACAATGATGGTATTCCCTGAGAGCTATGGAGTGTCTGAATTAGAATTGTAGAGGATTCAAGCTAGTAATGATTGCTTTTATCTCATTAGCACCTAGCAGCTCCGTATTATTACATTACAGCCTGGAGAAAGGTAAGAACGAAGTACTTTTATTGATTTATTTATATTTTTCACAAAGGAACGTATTTTTTTCAATATAGTAAAACACTAACATATTATTTTTCATAAATATGTGAATTGTGTGGTCTATTTTAGGTATCTTAATCCTCAGTCACAATCAAGGACACAAGGAATTGTAGCCATAAACCTGATGGCCACATCGTCATTTACATGATTGGAATAGTGTTTAATCTGGAGAACAGGAGGTACTAAACGGTGCTGTGATAAGTCTATTTAAAATTACAAGTACGTACTTGGCGAATCTAAACTCGCTTAGACAACACTCAAGACGATAAGATCCCTTTTATGAGCGTCTGCCGCATGAGATTGCATTACAGGCAATATATTACCATTATATCTCGAGTTCGTTGAACTTAAACATTTGTACCACGGAACAAAATAATTACTATACATATTGTGCAATAGGTATGCGAAATCTTTTATGACTATACCTAAATAGAATATTATGTTATTCTTTAAAATGTACCAGGCAGTTTTATAAAATGAATAAATATTTTAAATACAATACAGCATAAGTAACTGACGTTTTGATTAGTGAGATGCTATAGAAACAACACAAATGTCCTGCTGATCTGATCAGGATCTGATTCTAGTATCACCGAAAAACAGGAAGGGACAATCTAGATAACTTGACGTACGACCATTGAATTTGGCCGTACAAACACCAAAGCTAACCAGACTATTACCTCAAAGTTTTAACACTTATAATATCTACCGTAGGCAGAGATCTCTTAGCCATTATGCCATATTGTTATAAAAAAAATGCCTCTAAAAGTGTTCAGATCTATTTACAGAAATAAATATAATTTATCATTAGCCTGTCATCCCACGACAAAGGGATGATGCGGGTATTCGTACCATAAAAACAAAAGATCCTTAACCCATTATTTTTTGTGTTCGTCACTAGATCTCTACCATTTCAGGAGTTTTCAGGAGAATATAGATAATGGATTGTGTAAAATCTAGATATTGAGAGTTCAAGCACCCTATCCAATGTCTAGACTCTAGACAATCTAAACATTTAGCCAAGGTGTATTAAAAAGTAATAAAGAAACCGTTTAATAAAGAAAGAGTAACGCTATTGCGTTCATCAATTGTGCTATTATGTGAAAAATTTGCCCAGGAGCCAGAGTGCTAACATATATGCTGGGACATTATTTTGTCATTACTTATCTCGTGTCGAGTTATTTTGTACGGCCGAATTTACCGACACTAATGTTTTACAAAAACACATCGTACTTTGTCTAGTCAAGAAAGATTAGGTTTAGGTAGTAGGTACGGATATGAACATCAATATGCATAATTAAGAATGTCGGAAGTCTAATTTGAGAATCACTAGAAGCACTAAAGTCTGTGACAATATGGTTTGTTTTTAAATTTCATTTAAACTGGAGTAGCACAGGCTTTGTTGTTAGACAACAACCCCTCAACGGAACTCAAACAGCCCCCCAACAGGAACTTTAGGTTAAAACCCCATTTAAATAAAATTTACAACCGCGGGTGCAATTAAAATGAGTCGGGTATTTACCCATAATCTGTTTATCGGTGATTCATTGCGGAGTGTCACCAGCAGACGAGGGGTTGGTGATCAATACCGGGTGTCTAGACTTATTATGATTCACCGATGTACTGAGAATTTATAACTTATGCAGGCTGCGGTTTTCTGTAGGGTTACTAACCCTTACCGGTATTTTTTTAATGTAATTGCAGCTGTTGCTTAGATACTATATGGTGACTAACGCAAAAGAAATTAAAAGGGGTCATTTAAGTATTATATTCAGTAAAATTATATGTTAACATGGATGTAAACATACTCTATGTACCTACATACGAAATTATTTAGAATCAATGGAAAGAAGTAGCAGTACACATAATATAACCATAAGTCCATGTACATTTTTACAGCACAGCGTTCGAAAATGCACACGAACGTACTCAATTGTCTATGCAATATTGTTTGTGGTACTGAGTTTTGTTGTATAAAAAACTGTTACATTTAGATTGTAGATCAGTAGCTGCTTTACGCATAAAAATATATAATAAAATCATATCGTTATATCTACCAGATAACCTTTAAATAACAAATGCAGTAAAGTTAAAAAAATTAAGACTATTTGTCTCATCTCATCCACAACCTACCTACTGCTTTTGTGAGAAAGATAACGTCTACCACAGTGCTGGCTAGCAGATTTCACACGACATAGAGAATATCTCTCAGACATGCAAGTCTCTATCCCTTTAGCATGTGATAAATATGCACATAAGTTAACATAACAGTGGTACGTGCCTTAAGATCGAACTCATAACATTTGACTTCACAGATTATTTCTAGACTATACATAAATACATTGAATTATATACACATAAAATACATAATATATGTTAGAACATGTATATATAAAGGCTATATTGCACATCATTTAGCCACAAAACAAAGCTCACGTTTATGTTACGCATCTAATCGCTCCATTCGCGGCAATATTCGCTCGAGCTATCGTTTCTTCCGAGCGTAGTATTTGAACAGTGTAGTTAATAGCTTAATATCTGTAATGTGCTCGCTGCCTGGCTAAAGTAATCCTTATTTAAGCAACTCGCTTGTGTGCTAACCTAAGCGTAGCCCGTGTGGGGGAAAATCCAATTTTCATGCTCCGGAATTCTATATTAGTATATTTGAGGCTTTATATGTAGAAAGAGTGATGAACATTGTATGTTAAAACGTGTAGTGGAAGTCTTGTCAGGAAATGAAAATAACTATCAGTTATGTATCCTTTGTGGAGGCAGGTGTATTTTCAGCATGTTTCTTATTGCTTGATTATTTCTGAGTCAGTATATTATTGGTAGAAATAGAGTATATATCCATTATGACATTATGAGTATGTATACCGAGTATTTTATTGTAAATATTGCGAATCAGAAGATAAACAATAAAAGAACACATGCATGCCTGTCCAATATGGCAGCCCCTTGAGATATCGAGCATGAAGAACCATACGCACATGATTTATTGAAGTTCCGCTTATACAGAACATTCCACGTGCAGTAATGCCAATGGAACAATGAAACAATCGCACCAAACTGTTGCAATAAAACAAATACAAACACGACATTAATTGCAAAATCCCAACAGGAATTGGGCGAACAAAAAGACCTTTGCAATTCAAATTATTGTCACCGTTTACTCGCCGTACAAAAATAATCGAAATAAAGCTTCCAATTGGTGCAAACACATTAAAAAGCAATAGATTGCGAGCAATTAGCGCGTTTCGGTACCGACGCGAACGAGTGAGGGGAAAATCGAGCAAAACGTCACGATGCAATTTCCGAACGAACGCTCCGCGTGGCTCTTCGTGCATCGCAATATGATGTCGGCACCGCACTAGTGTTTTTCGAGTATTTACAACCCTCGAAAAACCCTTGGAATATCGGGACGAAATTTCAACTAAGAAGACTTATAAAGTTTCTAAGATGCGGAGGTTCCCGAAGTTTTGTGGAATGATTATGGGAAGACTTCGTAATGCCTTGAGAGTTCATTCGTAAGAAAATATTTCGTTCAAAATTTTACGCGTTGTGGTTCCTATTCTTGTATTTCTTGCACGTGCTGAGTAAAATAATTGGTTTTAAAGCGGCAGGGAAGTTTCTTAGGAGCTCAGTATTATTTGTAGTCTTATTGTCCCAAAAAGGGGCAAACAGTAAATTGTATTATGAAATCAATTTACGAGAAATATCCCTGCAAGTCGGAACTGAGTATACAATAATAATATGATTGAAATAAACAATATGCCGTTGTAGCGCGATAAAATTTAATATTCTGGGTTATTTACCGTTTACAATGGCGGCGGATAGTTTAATTCAATAGCGTGCATTGTTCAGGATTACGTGAATGCGTCTGGTTTCGACATCACACCCCGTTAAAAGGTACAACTTGTAATACCTACTTTGTAAAGAACTTGTCTGTAGTATTGGGTTCCATGTTCCATATTTGATTATAACGCACCTTTTCTCGCAAGGCTTCTAGTGAGGATAATAGAGTAGAGAACGTTTTGGGATACTCTTCCGAGTTGAGGGGGCCTTCATAAAGTATAATATTTCGGAATAGGGTTTGAGTAGCATAAGCTCATAATTTCGACATAAAATTTAATAAGATAGCATCCCTTATATGGTACTCAAATAATTATGATGTTTTACCCGTAAATAATATACTTACCTCAGACGCTAAATTAAATTTGACTCAACAAAAATATTCTCAATATCGCATTCAATTGCATGCGACCGCAGAAAAATGTCGTAGATGCATCTATAATACATAAGTCGGCGGATTGAAAATAGCAATCACCCACGAGCGGCTGTCGTATTGATTGGATGCTCCCCGATATTGCAGGGTTATCCAAAAAGCCGTGTAACTGTCGAGGGCAGATGGGTTGGGATTTTAATATCAGAACAAGTCGTGCAAATACTTCGTTTCTAAAAAAGTTTACATGAATATGGAGTTTGTAGTCTGTTTATCCCCGTGTACTGAATTAGCAATCATGGATTTCATGGAAATCCCTGAACAAGGAATATTAATTACATTAAGATGATGGTCACGTTCGCATTGTCGTATTTTATTTATGTGTAATTAATTAAGCTCATTTGGTGAGTTCTCGGCTCCACGCACCTCTGACTTATTATCAGTCGCTGGTGAAGCGAAACCTTTGAAGAAACTGCTTGAGGGATTTCTACGATAGTTTGACATGAAGTCTGACAACCCTTATTAGTCCGAGGAGATAGACTTTATTTAATCTTAATTCCTCTCTAAGAGCTGTGATAGCCTAGCGGTGTGACCAGTGGACTGAGATGTCAGAGGTCTCGAGTTCAAACCCAAGGCACGCACCACTGACTTTTCAGAAGTTATGTGCGTATTTATCACATGCTCAAACGGAGAAGGAAAACATCGTGAGGAAACCTGCATGCTTGAGAGAATTTCTCGATGGCATGTGAAGTCTGCCAACCCGCAGTAGGCTAGCGTGGTGGACTATAGCCTAATCCCTCTCAATTGAGAGGAGACCCGTGCCCAGCAGTGGGACAAAAATGGGTTGATGATGATGATGATGAATTCCTCTCAGCTGGTTAGGATCTTTTTTTTAAAATTTGTAGCCTAACAGAACCGAGCTGTCAAATCATGGATCTATTAACTAATATATAGCAAGCATTATAAATTAAATTAGACCTGTTTATGTTTTTTCGGAAGCAATTGATCCGAAGAGTTCTAGAGGGGAAGTAATTTCAGTGGCGGAAGTGACCTGCGTCGGTGTCGTCGCTTATTTCCTGTCACCAACAAGTTTAATTGGTTTTCCGTCAAGTTGTACATTTAGTGACGGTTGTTTTATACTAGGCTACATCGGCGCCTGCATCGGTCAAACTTGAAAAGCAATTAAGAGTTATAGAATAAAGAATTATATCATTTGCAGTTATTTATTTAAAATATTACTGCATATTGTAAAACATTACGTTGTATATTTATTAAGTGTACATTGAACATCTAAACTGTCCAATATCGGACTCCTAATAGCTAGTTATCAAAATCAAATCACTGGTAAAAACTCACCATATTAGTGTGTGTTTTATATTTGTACTTGTAGTGGAAAATTTTCTCCTGAGCGTTCAATGTTGAAATATAATTCAAACAACAGAGTCCAACTGAATATTAGTGCTATGCGATATTGCAGCGAATACTGAGCTGGATACTTGTTGCAACGTCATGTTTATGGTGAAGATACTAGTTATTACTATTTTTATGTCGTCAGTTGTGTGTGTGTGCGTTTTAATGTTTGTAACGATTGCGCAGCATCATTTGTTTTATTTTAACAAAACAAAATGTATTCTTCCATATTTGAACATGTTTCACGAGAGTCTGTGAATAGATAGGTAATACTTTCAAGAATATGAAGTAAAGCCTACCAAAAATGTCCCATCCAGCCCTAAGCCCAGGTCCGATTACCGACTAACACCCTTCGTGCTGTTACTTAGTTTAAAAGTTAAGCCCCTACCACCATGCCCGATTCAGTTTCTAAAATATCCTTTAAACTAACAACTAAAGACAACAGCACAATTTACATTTTCCATGAATCTGGTTCCATATTCTTCTTTCTGGATAGACAGAAAACACAATTGAGCCGAGCAGAAACGTTTCAACATATTCTATGGCCGTGTATCGATTTTTATTGTCAACTGTAGCACAGTTGTGGCTGTTACCTATACAAGCCATTCAATAGGGTGAGCGCCCCAGTTGCGTGCCGCCTGCCAGCCCGATTGACTCACTCACCTGGAACAAGGGGCGAATGCCTCGTATGTCTGAGCAATTTAGCGAGTTTACATTTTTATGTTGATGTGCTCTAGTAAATGTACAATATATTTTTCAAGGAAACCATAGGTTTACTTGTTTTAGAAGCCTTGTCACGTCGCAAACTGTGATTTGATATTTTTATACGACATCTGCGATACGATACGACACTTTTACGTGTACATAAGGCAGCCTATTGTGGTATTCCTTACATATTTGTATTTTGTGTTTACGATAAAAGGTAGATAAATAGGAATTATTCAGTTCGAAGAAAACACAGTCAATTAAATTGCATAAACAAAACTTGTAACAACCGTAAAATAAAACGAGGGCCCGTAAAAAGGAAAAAGATAAGACACCCTTTTCATTCCTGTAACAATAAAAATAAACCTCAAGACCGCTTAGTTAACCCGTGGGCGCGGCCATGCGACGTTAGCTGAACGCGCTTTGACCATGAAACGCACCCTAATGTAAACCCTTCACTGGTCACGCAATATTTGCGTCAGTAAATTCCCCGACACTTATTCACCGCTCAACTATTTACTGCCAACCATTAAAACTCATCATCCCTACCTTTTCACAACAATGTTAGTATAAGTTTCCATTCTATATGAAGCGCAGTCGTTTCTATTAATCAGGTCTCCGCCACCCAATTTCTGGGTAACACCCAAACAATGATAAACCTGCCAGCAATACAAGTAATATTAATGGTATTGATGAATATGATTCGTAACATGTCAAAGTGTACTTTCATGTGGTGAAAATCCTCTGGTTTTAAAACTAAAGTCGATACATCACTTTTTATTGAATCCATTTTCTCGTTAGCGCCTAAAATATAGTGCTGTTAGGCGGTGAGGGATCGCCGTGAAAAATGTTCTCGCAGACAGATGTGTGAAATATATTTTGGACTACTGTCTGTAGGAGGATTGTATGGATGATTCACACTTCTCTATTAACTTTGACATACTTGAAATAAGACTACCTTTAACGATTTTGTATTAAATAGTAAGTAAAGTAATAAATATTAAACATTTATAAACGAGATTTTTCAGAATTTGCTAAATTGGGCATCTACTGTAAGTCCGTATCTACAGTAACATCTGGGTAAACTAGAAGCAGGTGCCTTTTTATTCTAGAATTGATGGGTGTTTACTTCTACGGGAAAAGGTCAATTAGACATAATTTATTTTGTTTATTCTTAGGATCGGATCGTTGTAATGTACAACTGTATAACAAAGACTGAACTTTGTCTTGACTATTTGTTTAACAGACTTTGTCATTTAAATACAACATTTTTATCCTAAAAATATATATATGTGTAATTTGCCTGCATTTATTTAATTCCGTGTTAAATACTTTAAGTATTACAGAACAGAAAGGATTAGAATGAGAGTTTATTTTAAATATCGACACGTTAAAGCGTTGATTAAATTATTAGTACCGCGGTCACCGCTCCGATTGGTTGAATAACTCGGAGCGGGTCAATCACAGCATCGATCGTGCTATAATGCGGAATGAATTTCCGTTTACAATTATTAAATAACACACTCTAAATATTGACCCTTACGCCTCAGTAAGTAATAAAATACCTAAAATCGAATTTATTTCTATTATACAAAACTTAAAAGTATCTTTCTTAACGTAAAAATACGATAAACTTATAATATGTTCCGTCCTATGCTTATTTATAGTTGCATGACGCATACATTACTGGCATGCATGAAACAGTAATTTATGTAGCGGACTTTTAACCTAATTACTGTTCAGTAGAAGAAACCATGTATGTTAAACAACATAAAAAATACACCAGAACATTCCTAGACATGTTTTTTCGATACGATATTATTTATTCATTAATGATATTAATTAAAATTACTAATGGTTTGTGTATTAGGCCAATAAACTAAGACTTACCTAAGGTTTTGTATTGCAGTTGTGTCTATATAATTATGTTTTTGAATAACCCACATTTTAATAAAAAAGGTTATGATCCCATACATCATCTTTTTAATTGTCTTAATAGTGTTATAACTTTAATAGAATAAATTAGGCGTATCTATCTAACCGTACAATTGCATTCAAATTATGAACATGAACAGACTTAAGGATAAATATAAATAAATAATTAAAAATAATATAATGAATTGACTTAGAAATACAATTTAGGATAAATGAAGATAATTGTTTTGACATGCCACCGGCATGTCAATAGATTGATTCAAAACAACTTAAATTAAATGTTATATTTAAATGTTAATAGTAAATAAATTGCTATGTTAAACGTAATATTGCAATCAGGCCAATTTTAAGGTAGAATGTAATCAAACATCCATGCTCCCACGTATCGTAAAAACTACCACACAAACAACAGCAGGCCATGAAATAAAAAGGGGTTTATTAATTTTCGTACCGTGATAAGCAAGTTTGACTTTGTTCCTGTCATCATAACATAAAATAACATAAATACTGTCTGTGTCATATGAGGCTTACACGTGACTGTCCGCTACGTGCCGGGATTATGTTGTAACAACACTATTCCGCAGCAAGATGGCCGCCGCAGGAAATACCAACCCCGTAATAAAGGTTTTGGCTTAATTACGTAACTTAGGAACGTAGAAACTTAATTATTTCGGTTCATTTGACGATGTAACGTTTATGTTTACTTACTTAGATCAATTAGTAATGAAGGGTTTGTCTAAATCTCTGTCTAATTAACGTTACGACGTTTGTTGTGTTGTCGATTAATTGGGATTGTCGATACATTACGATTATCGATACATAGATATTGTGTAATGCAAAACAAAACTTTCTTTAGGTATGTATGTGCTAACCAACAAAATAGTTGCGAAAACCAATATAGGTAATATGTTGGTAATTGGTATTTGTAGATGTGGAAAGAAACCCACAACGCTTATATTTCGAGGTTCCCCATAGGAATGACAACAAATTAAGCATTACAATGTAGTTATAATAAGCTAATAACCCAAATCCGTGCATCTGTTATTTACTGTTATTTAGTAAATGTCGCAGCGCAACAGTGAATTAAACCAATGCGGTACACCTCCCCCGAAAAAAGATACACATTGCACCCCCGAATATTCACACTAGCTAAGTAGGATAGGAATTAATGAGTTGAAGTACCTCTGTAGTACCTATGCCTGATTCGAGATAATAGCTTGCCTTTGTAAAGGATGAAGTAATCTCAATGGGAGAAAATCATATTAGTCCAAAGAATAAAACCTAAGTGAAGTTCTACCAAGTATTCTCGTTCCTCACAACTTTTCAACTAATTCAACCAGAAACCATTTTACGGGTAATCATAAATCGTAGCAAACGCTACTCTAAGAAAACTTTCTTGGAGAAATGTTTGGTGGAACGATCTTATTTTATAGTTCGTAATATGATATTTTTGAGGTAGATCCGAATAAAATGGTAGTTAAGGTGCTATCAACATTTTTTAAGTTTTAATAAGAATCTTCAAAAGTTTCCACATCATAATAAATATTATTACACAGCATACCATCACGCCTATCGTCCTCGAAGAGTTAGGCAGAGGTATATTAATGTACCACATTTCACCGGTATGTTTTAGGTCCCATATAACATAGGAGCTATTGCCATGAACCGGGCACGAATCCAAACACCGAGCTGCTACTGAGAATTACATAGAGAAACCCCGTAACCTGGGAAACCAAAGACCAGGCAATCGAACCCAAAATCTCTTACTCAACAGTCGCACTTTTGTTCTAGATGTCAATTCCGACTGCTTTATTGGTCTAGTGACCAATAAAGCAGGCGTTAGTAACGATAAATCTTAGTCATAATTTTGTTACCTTTTATGCTTGATACTATCACAAGAAATTAGGATATGTATAATCTAAACCTCTATGCTTAGCAACTCCCTACAACTTCAACAAGAAAACATCTTTCCCTAACCCTACAGTATTCCAAAGAGATTGTATCCTTAAGCTAACCTTCCCAACAGTATCCTAACGACCAATTCTAAACCACAGACCGTTCAAAACAAATCACGTACAACCCTAATAGAATTACAAAATATGACTTATCTTACTAGTGTTTAGGGTTGTCTACTAATATTGACGTACATTTTATATCCCAGGTCAAACTGTATTACTTGGCTAAAATACCCATTCTGATAAAGGAGGTCGCTTCAAAAGCTATTATGTAAACTGGCGATCCTTTAGACTACATTATTTACGAGGACAAAGCTTTGAGCCCTTCGGACGTAAGTCTCGATAAAATATCGTTGAATATTTGTCGGCAATTTGTACTGTCCCCTTGTATACGGCTTTTGTTATTCAAGAATATGTAATTTTAGATACTAGAAGTAACTGCTGTTTATTGTAAGGTTTTAATTGATAGGATGTTGATAGGATTTTTTAATATAGGTAGGTTAGCGTTGACAACAATCTCACATGATGTTAACTGACGATTTGGACTAAGATGTAGCTTACCTAGAAGAATGATACCTTTTCACAAGTGGAGTGTACACATTAGGGAACATAGACTCAGGCAGCTGATTCCATTCCCTCAATTTTATCTTCTTACCAATTATTGAAATGACTTGATAAAAAAATGATAATTTGTTTATCAAGCTACACATAACACAACAGATGTCGGAAGCGCGTCTGCTCTACAGTGCCCACGCTTCAATTCGATTGATCTAAGATTTTCTTAGTAGCAGCTATAAAAGTAAAAGGATCGAGGCAAAGCCATAAAACTAAATACTAGTATGGGCTGTATGGGGCACAAATAAAAATTATCATTAAACATTTATGTCCCAAGAAATACGGGCTAAGAGGTATACCTGTACATCTGCCTACTCCTAAGGGGATACGTACACGCGTAATATTCGGCCATGATTACCTAAAGTATTATATTTACTACTAGCTGACGCAGCAAACATTTTGCCACATTATAGGGGCTGGAGGTAGAAGAGTGAAAATTTAGGGCTATAAGTATTCTAAGAAGCCAAATCATAAAAAATACGAAAAAATGTTTTGTCAAAAAAAAATTAAAAAAAGCTGGTGAGGGACATCCTTAGCATCTAAGGGTGTAAAAAATACCGATTCTCATACCTACCAAATATACATACAGAATTTCATAACAATCCGTCCAGTCGTTTCGGAGGAGTTCAACGACAAACACCGTGACACGAGATTTTTATATACAAGAAGATGTACCTACTAGATGTATTTATAGGTATATGTATTTGTATATAGATAACAATAATATAATGTTTTTAAGGTTTCAAGATTTTTATTCAATACTTTTTTTTGTATTTATACCTCAAATAACTACACGATTTAGACCCGTTGTCTATAATAATTCAAACAATAATATAGCTAATAGCGAATATAATATAGCTTTGAACAACCAGTCTGAGCCGTATAATAAAACATTCCTTAACAAATTCCCATCTCGATATTAAACAGAGTTTCTAGAAAATTCGAATAATGTTAATCAGGTGACACACAGCCCTCGAGGGACTGAAGGATGAAGGAGCAAAGGAATATTAACCTAACGAGGAGTCTCCTTGAAGAACATAAGCTTATTAGAATATTTTTCTTTGAAAATTGAAATACGGAATTAATGGCCGTCGTTTCCCCGCTGAGAAATAAGAGCTATTTAATATCTACTTAGTTAGATTGAATTTCAGAATTCGAATTCAGTAATAGATTTGTGGCGTAAAAGCGTTATGTAATTTAATTAATTCAATGATAATATTAATGCGAAACAAATTCTGAGTCTAAGTGATAATATTTTTTTAAACTAAATTTTAAATTGGTCGTCTTGAAGTTATAATTACTAACAGCTACCCAACATTTTTAATTATTATTGACAATCCGATTTACACAGAACGAGCTCACCGTGTCCTTCGGTCGTACAGTGTATAATATTAATATTATACACTGTAATTTAGTACGATTACAATACTTAATCACCTTGCTAGACCTGGGAATTTTAACTCGGACTTCACTCTCGACATTATTTTCAACCACCAGACCTAGCTACTACACTAGCAATAGACATACAGCAGCTAACACACACATAAATACGAAAATATTCCGACTTTCTACATAACACAGTTTTTTTGTGTCGAAATTATTCTTTATTATTTTACACGAACGCGTTCTGTAGTTTCATGTTCACCAGCACATGCAGAGTGCCAGAGTCTTTTAAAGAAAAAATCCAGAATTTTCAAATGAAAATAAGCTGCACGGTGCAAAAATATTCCTCCAAATCTTCCTTTGTTTCTGGTATTCGGACTACAATATGCCAAAATGCATTTTCGTATTCTGCATTAATACCTGTTCCATTTCTGTATATTCGTATTCCGTGTTGTGGAGATAAAAATGTATTTTAAAATATATGTTGGGCTCTGAAAACGGTTGAAATGGCGTATGATAATGTACCTGCACTTTTGTTTTCAGTGAAAAACATTTTTAAAGCGATGAAATGTTACGTTAAGAGAAAATCTCTCGCATTATTATGGGAAAAGTATACACGATACAAAACAACTTTGATTATTTTTGCGAATATGTAATGTTACTTAAGTTAAGTACGTCACTAAATATTATTTTTATAAGTTTGAGTCGCGTGGTATGTTTTTCAAAATTCATCTAGTAGTTTTTGCGTGAAAATGTTTCAAAACAAACAAATATCTTTGCATCCAACATACACAAACGTATAGGTACTACTAGATTCTACCCGCGTATATTGATAAAAGGTCGTAACCCAAGGAATAAAGCTGAATGGAAAATTTCATTGAATGAACTTGTTTTTGATACTTTTGTACATACATACTTATATCGCAAATATAAGTAAGGTTAATATAGGTAGTAGGTACTATGTAATAACCTTTGTGCAGAATATTAAAATATTTGAGGCTGCAATCACAAAATTTTACAAAAAGTGGTAATAGTTTAAAACTCTTATATGTAATTAATTATCTGGATTTACTAATGCTTTATGGACACCTAGATGTGGTAGATACATGTATGATGACAGTATAACATGTTTCACATGGTCAATTCCCAAGGAATGTTTTTCTATGCAATTCTCGGTAGGATGCGGTAGTTTGAATATTAATTACCCGATTGGTGGATATAGAATCGCCTCCTATACAAATAATCTAGAATCTTACCAATAAATAATAAGGTGTAGAGGTGTACATCAGTACATATCCACCTACCTCATCGAGAGTACAGGCGTGATGTTATATTATGTATATAGAACTGAAACTAGAACGCAAGTAAAGAATCTCGCCAGTTAAATAAAACAAACTCGAAAGTATCTGGGCCCACATAACAAGCGCAATGTAAAAGCAAGCTACGCAAAGTTTTTATCACAAATGTCTCCGGGGAGGTTGGTGCGAACTCCAACCTTTTCAAACTTATACTGAATTTTGTCGGAGCCACACATTGTTGCCAACTGTTTGTCTTCAATCGAAACTGTTTTTGTTCTGTTGGTCTTGCCCCTTCCTACTTCTCGCTTTAATATATTTGGGAAACGTGGGAATAATGTTATTTTGTTCGCCGAAACATCGGCTATGGGGAAATAATTTTCAGAAGGTTCATTATAGATTGAAGCGATATGGAAGCTTCTATCCTCGTAACTATCGTATATAACAGCTCTATAATAGCTCCTATTAAATTTGTGGCAAATGTTGTATATATTTATAATATTTTTACAGCAGAGTCAAGTGTTATAGGGATCGATAATACTTAATGTAACCTAGCAAGGGCATCAGATACCAATATTTATTGTTACTCATTTAAATTGTAAACTAACCTACTGTAGCTTTTGTACAGTGAATCATTTGTTAGTATACTTTTAATTGATGCATGTATAGAAAATTAAAGATTACCTGTAATATCGTTTTTTGTAGTGCCTGAAATCCTCATGGACCGTCCCGCCCAGGGGGGCGCTGGGGTGAGTCGGACTCCACACAGAGAGGGTGACCTACCCAAAAACCGTACTCGATTACACCAACCTGCAGACCTGAACGGGTTTTTCTCCCTTCAACCCCAGCTCTCTTAACACCGTAACTGTTTTTATATTATGAGTATTTTTGAAGTGAAACTTCTTTATCGGGGTTGGAAAAAAATTTAGTGTAACATTTTTGCGTTACGCGCCATATTTATTAATATGTATAAATAAATGTCTCATCGTCATAATTATGAGGTATTGGAATACATAAAAAATATTAACTAACTTTAACTTAACTAATCATATCAACAATTTTAATTTCATTTGCCAGTCTGCCAATTCAGAATTTCAGTTAATAGACTAGCAAATATTTTACACAAGTCTACTTACCTATACCCATTTCGAAAGTTTTAATTAATCTAGTAATAACACATAAATCAAAATCTTATATTTAATGACGTTCTATAATATACATACGTTTATTTGGTATATGGATTATATATAATTCAGACATACTGTGTCTCCCCGTTTCACTCAAAATCTACAAACTAACAAACTTTTTTCCTTTATTATTAGTATAGATAACTTCGTGTGGTATTCGTATTAATACATAATAATAAGTAATGTTGAAATCAAAGTAGCTCTTTATGTAAGCTCAACTACAGTCTTCACTTTGTAACAATAACCTAGAACTGCTAAGTCATCAACGTGGAAATCCCGAGACCTAAAACTTGTAATATTACAGAGCTGCCATAAAACTTCTTTTACCTGAGGTGTCAAACACATAAAAAGTATTATAAAGTACTTTACATCATACACCTAACTATATCCAAGTTAATCTTTCCTAAAATGTAAGCGAAAATGTGTTCTTAAGGTCTCAAATTCACTGGGAGGTCTGAAATTCCGAATTTGTAGGTTCAACAAAAAGTTTAGAATGTTTCCCCAGAGAATATTATGTTTCTTTTAGATAGACTAAAGAATTACAGTCTTAAAATAGCTCAAAACGTAGGCAGTAAATATAGACCTATCCTTAAACATTGTTTTGCTGTATATAATAAAAAAAATACTTAAAATCCAACTTCTAATTTTTTACCAGCTATCGGTCGGCTTTTGTCGATCTTTTATAGTTTAAGTAACCTTTGTGAAAGAAAAATAAATAAATTATTATTATTATTATCCAGATAGTCTGATATCAGTTCTATTCGCGAAATAATTATCATCAGACCTACACAACTCTATTTCTGTGATATACTGATACCGATACCGGTACCGATACTGATACGGTAAGGATTAGAAGTTTGGTTGTCGGTTCCTTCGGGTTTTTGACTTACATACATATATGCACTCACGTCTTTTTCCCATGGGGATAGGCAGAAACTACAGAATGCCATGCGCTAGAATCCCTACATACCACTTTTGCCTCGTCCAAATTCATACATCTTGGCATGGACGCACGCCGGTTACGAGTACTGCGCATCTGACCTTTTTGAAGGAGTTCACCAATTAGGTCGATAACAGAATTAATGTGCTCTTCGACGCATGGGGCAGTTTCTATATATTTAAAACGGTAACACATCCCTTTATAGATGTTGTCAGGTGAAAGTTAACCTTCTAGAGTAAATCAGTGTGGTAATCACTTATCGTCAAATTCTCTTTAAAATAAACTTTCATCTCAAAATAAACAGACCTTTTAAATTATAAGACCTCTCGATTGAAGGGGCTTGCTCTTTTATTCCAAATAATGTTCTCTCATCAGTAAATGGCTGTAATTCTTCCAAACGGCCTGTTCGCGATCGTCGACAGACTAGAAAATTCTCTGTCATTGCAAAACAATAGGTGCCAGCGAACAATGGTTTATATAAAATACCTTTTCTTCTTTTTATCGGGACATCGTTAATTAAGATTGGATCCTTTCCGAAGATACTCTTTTCAAAGTTTGTTGTTTTTGTACGAGAATAAAAACTAGAATTAAGTTAGGAGAATGGCTATTCAATGGCTGCGATGACAATTTTTTTTGTCCAAAGATTTAAGTCGATTAGTAAGTTATTTTTTTCGCATAGTTGATGATTTTTTTTTCCTTTGATTGATATAGAGAAAATGTTTTCAGAGTTCTTTAATTTTGGAGTTCATAAAGTATTTATTTGTTTTGTGAATCGCAGGAAGTGAATTAACATCAGGTGTTTATCTCTGAAGAGTTAGGCGGAGGATTAAAGTAGGTACAGTTCGCCAATTACATTTTAGGTATGTAAAAGGGGACTAGTCTATTGTCATTGACTGATCAGCATACCTCGATAAATCCATAAATCGTACATAATAATAATTATATTAAAAATAGATGGAAGTGGAAATAACTTTCTACAATCGTGTTTGTGTGTTGTTGATATAATGACAATAAAACAACAGTAACCGTAGCTCAGTAGCAGAGACCGTAAAAACAGTTTTTCTAAGTAATTTATTAGGAAAATAAACAATAATTAAACAACAAAAAAGGAGTTAAGTCAAGTTAGAAATATTTCGACTATAAAAATCACGTTGTCGGATGAAAATAAAATAAAAAACAAGCCATCTTCATTCCGTGTCTTGGCCACCGGCGCCAATTAGCAAACCAATTAAAACAAACGCGGAGCAACTGACACGTTACCATAGCAACCGCAATTTGTGCATAAAGAATTTAATTAATGGCGAATTACACGTGCATGATGATGGAGATGAAGGATATTAGTTTCCGAACTTTCCTTATATCGTAATCTGTTAAAGTATTATTAGAATCAATATAATAAATAGAATAAAAAAGAATAAAAATCCCAAAAAATTACCACCAACCATATTATTATTTTTTCCAAGATAACATTTAAATAAAACAAGATTCTCCAATTAAACTGCAGGGCAGTTTCTCAGCAGTGTTCTCGCGGGTACAATTCGTCTTCTTAACCAATAGACGTAAAATAAAGACTTAATAGTATTTATACACAACAAAAGGTAGCAAAGTAGCTATATACTAGTCATTAATTAACAATGACCTAATAAAACTAAGTGGAGTCACTCAACAGTAAGTTAAACATTCTAGCGAAAAATGACTATTCACGTAGTGTTATTAATTAGGATAAGAATATACTTGGACTATATTTTTTTCCAACATTGGTTTTTAAATTAAAATGTATTCAGCAGTTTTCCCGGAAACCGGTATGTACCGGTAATTAACGCACTCTCTTTATCAATAATAATAAAAATAAAGCATTTAAACATTTATCGTAAAGAATCAATTAATAGTGTTATTAAAAAAAGATCAGTAGGATAATTATGATCATTTTTAAATTGGACCAAGGATTTGTCAAGCTATAACATTGTACCGAGGGTCTTAATTATTAACTAAGTTAATGAATTCGAGTATAGTTATACAAACATAGGCTTTAGTAACTACTATATAACATGTCACGATCATAATGGAATACGTCACCCAACAAATATGGCGCGTAATGCAGTGTAATCACTTAGTATACACTAACCGCCGCGTCACGGCGTTCCAAAATTGAATACATATAATAGTGATGTACCCACAGATCGATAACCACTAGCGAATTAATCGCCTAATTTCCATTACAATACGAGTATTGTTATAATTTACGACTCTAGTATTTGTTTGTGAAATGAAACGTAAAAATGGGTTCATTTTCAGCCCGTACTTATGCTTTCTATTTCAGCTTAGCTTGACTATTTATGTTTTTAGTAACTTGTAGTATCAAATTCTAGAATGAAATCGATATGGATGTATTATTAAATCGACTATGCTTATTTAACAAAAATAACCAAAAAAGGTTTGATTATCAACTATTTGATTAGAAAACAAAGCCATTTGACAAAAACTGTATAAGTGACCACAAAACCGATAATTGTAGTTTATCGCCATTCGAATAATGAAACATCCCTTCACATTTTTACTGTATCAACACCACAAAATAGTCCGGGAGTGTTGTAACGCACATTGAGTGCAATTGGCCGAGTCAAATTAACTGAATGTACACAAGAATGCTTTATTAATCGAGCCACTATAGTCGGCTTAATAACTCTGTGGTGTCATTTACAGGTCGGTTTACAATCTTGAACACACTCAAAGCTCATTTTGATCGCAATTTACATTCTGGCCTTTGCACTAACGAAAGGGTCTGCTACTGATGTTACAACCCTCCTACATGAAGGTTGTGTTACGTAAAACTAATTTATACATAGGACGTAGTGAGTTTCCCATTAAAGTTACTTTATATGGCTTTTTTAATTACGTCGTTAAAGTTTCTAAGAGTTTCTGTGAACTAAATCTCATTTCGATTTCACAAATAAAATATTTTTTACGAACTACGGAACAGAAAGAACAGTACTGTAGGAGTAGATCATGGAAATGACTGCCAATTCCTATAGATCATGAACGAAAGTGACTATACTTTAGTTATTTAAGGCATACTGACATTTTGTACATATTAAGTATCGTAAGCATATTTATCACTGAAACTGAAACATGCCTATACGCTAGAACAGTGAAGAATAAGGAAACCTGCATAACTGAGAGATTTTCTCAACGTGAGAGAAACTGTATTACGAGACACGTGCTCAGCACTATGGGAACACATGGGTTGACGAGCAATATTTATGGTAGTCAATAAAACTTATAAAATATGATACTTTTTCTCTCGTAGCGGACTTGTTGCTACGCCGCATCTACGGGAAACCCTAGGCGTTTAATCGTAGACGGGGTGCTGACGTCACTATTTATCTAGCTAATAGCTTCACATTACTCGCGGTGTGTAGCAAGAGTAAGTAATATGCTTTTAAAGTGACACGAGTAATTGCTGATATTACACGTATATGTGACAAGGAAACTGCTACTCCATGTTGTATAGGATACATTCACATAACATCCGATCCTATCATGTATCGGTTCCTTATGTTTGGCCTCGATTACGTCGGCGTAGAATTATTAATTTTGGTAGCTTATTATTTATCAACAGAATAAATAAATGCTTAAATGCTTGGTTATTTATCAACAGAATAAAAAGGTGACTCCTATATGTAGCTTTTTAATTTCTACCTATGACGAAACAGTATCCGCGGTCATTATACTATGAAACACGTCAGTCACGAACATGTCACAATATTCCCCATTTTTTATTTAGATACTATCAAATTCCGTCAGTAATTATCCGAAATACAAGCATCGAAATTCATATAGCACATAAAAACACTTATAAACTATGACAATATGACTGACAAATTAAATAAAAAAACGTCAAACATTGTTAAATCATGAACGTAAGTTAAATCATACGGAATGAACATTTTTCATCGGAACCAGCTAATAGTTTTCATCGTTCATTATCGGATTGGCTTCGTCGAAAGCAACCAAAAAGAGTTTCATTAGTAGAAAAGCCAATGCCTCACGTTTCTTTGTAAGAAAAAGAAGAAAAAAACAACTACGAAAATACGCGTTCCACTTTCCTCTCTTGTTTGGTGAAATGGATGGCAAAGAAAGGGTTGGGTTACATAATGAAGAGACTATGCAACTGCGGGTTGACATTGTCTCTTACATATTGTGATATTTTTCGTATACATAGGCACGTATATTTGTAGATGCAAATTTTTTAAGGAAGAACGAAAGTATAAAATCGTCTGCATTTTTATTGTGACCTTTTTAGTCAATATTTGACTGGTTATAAAAACTAAGGAATAATAAATGATAATTTAATATAAATTCTAGTTCCCTTCCCCGGTGTCTCCTGTATTATTAATGTATATAAAATGTATGCATATATTAATATATTTTACATTGGAAAATGATTCAAAGTCGTAATTGAAAATCGTAATAGCTCGCCAAGCATTTTTAATAAAGGAATATACCTATTGAAATATACCTGTTTTACATTGGAAATTAATATGATTTAATATGAAATACTTTTCTGTATACTACAAGCTATGAATATACACATGATTACAATAAAATTTGCACGTATTACCATTGAAAATGTTTTGTGTTTCATCAGCTAAAAGGACCGTCGGCCTGTCGTCGGCACATTGACTATGTATGACTATTTATCCCACACGAAATAGCGTGAATGAATATTATGCATTCTTACGTATAAAGGAGGTGGCTTTTACTTTAATTTTAGTCGTGTATATATTATGCTGACTGTCTTATTGAACTAGTGGTACCTAGTAAGTACAACTGCTGAGCTTGAGATCCTAGGTTCGATCTAGAATAATTGATCAATGTGTCATATCTTTTTGTTTTTGTTAAATTCTCTGAAGCATAAGATGAGCTGGACTCCTAGAGACAGATAAAAATGGAAGAAGAGTGGGGAGGCCTTTGCCCAGCAGCTGAATACCACAGGTTCTTAAAAAAAACAATTATTTTTTTACTTTTTATACGTAAAAGAGGCGTGCTTTGGATTAAGAATCTAATTTAACTTGACGCCTACATAGCATTATCTTTTAGGAAAGAATTATAATTAAGATTAAGAAACACTACTCTCATAAAATTGTTATTAATAATATAATTATGATTTCATGATGTCATTACCATCTAATTTAGTTACTTCAATTCCCGTCAAAGAAATATTTCGGTAAATAGGTATTTAGTTACGTACACAGCTTCAACCTAACATCAAAATACAGCCTAATTAGTATTCATGAGGAAATTACGAGCAACAGAGAATTTCTGCAAATTACTAGCCTACTAACCTACTTATAATCAAAAAACACAAACGACAAAATACGAAAATATTTTTTTGATAAAATAACGAACTAAATATCCGTCGACATTAATGGAAAAACTGATACGTTATTACTTCTCAAAGTGAACGCTCAATATTATGTATATGAATGTATGTATCTACTCGTGTATATAAAACATTCCGTGAGTAAGAGAAAAAACACACAGTCTCCGTTATGTGGAGTTCCGACACACGCCACAAAAACGTGGCAAATTTCGACAAAGATAGTGTCATTAACATCGATGGAGGTATTCCCGACGCTTTGAGAACCCCTCATGACCACTCAAGGGAAGCTCCACAAAAGAATCGTGCGAACAATGAATCTAAACAAGTCCTCTATAGCTACCCAATTGTATACCTTAACTCCATATTAATAGAGATGTTAATAGGTCAACTGTGAATAGTCAAGTAATTAGGTTCGTCTATTATTCGATGGCCTAGAAACCTTTATAGGGCTGGTGGACCCTGAACCTCGTACTAAAGATATATTATAATGGAATTAATGTTAAATCAAACATACTATTTTTATTATTCAGTAGGTACCTATATGTATTCTCAAACTATTTTATCTAAATACATACACGCACAAATCCATATTTTTACATATATGAATTGCTTCATGTGTGTAATGATTCAGACTACTATGGCGAGTATGAGGGTTCGATTCCCGAATCGAGAATAGTGTTATTGCTCATAAAAAAATGGTTTATGAGAACTTGTTCTAATACTATCAGTGTGTAATAAACATATTATAAATTTAAGTACAATTTATTCCATTTGTACGTTTGTGTGGAATTCAGTCTCCGACGGCCTCCGAAAGTGATTAGCATATTCCACCGATTATAACGCAGCATGGAATTAAAATTTTGACCTTTAATGTACTTTGACTCTAGATTGTGTCAGTTTTTTTATCAAAAATTAAGAACTTTTTAACTTCAACGCAGAACGCGAATCTCTTAAAAAGTTCTTCTATCTAAAACCAACATCTAATCTCGAAACTTTATTCATGAAACTTGAAACTTGTGAAGACATGTCTTAAAGATTTGCTCACGAGTTTGAAAACCTCGTTCAGATAGAATTAGAAATCAGCATCAATAAGAGATGAAACAGAGAGTGAGATGTACCAAAAAGTGATAACACTCTTTCATATAAAAAAACGATTAATGGATATTAGAACTTGTCATCTTTAAGCTTAAATTCATTTTTAGTTTTCAAATATGATCTACCTAGGTATATACACTGTGGAGATGATAACACGGCAATAAATGAAAAGACGAGCTATACTAGTTCTAGAGAGCATTTTGATCCTATTAAATAAGTCGTAACATCGATATTAAAAAAAAGTTTTTTTCAAACAAACTAAATAGCATAAATATGCAAAAGAAATTAGATTTGCGTAAGGAGTTTTTTAAGATTGGCGAAGGTCTTTTAAGTGGCGAGTTGGCAAGATGTGTTTATACTTATGTTGCAGGTCTTTGACCTTATCTGTGATAGCCTAGTAAACAATACACCATGTTGAAAATAAAAAAAATGGAAAATAATGTCCTGTGTCTAAACTACTGGGTATATTTTATTGATTTTTGGTATACAGACGACTTAGAATATCATTAGGTATACTGGGTTTAATTTATTGTTGTGTTATCATCTCCACATAGTATACCTCACTATCATACTTGTATTCCCAAAAGGTTTGGCAGGGTAATCAGTTCGCCGGGCATGGTAGCCAATTCCAAGCTGTTACTAAGAATTTCATAAAAAATCTCAGTAATATATTGCTTAGCCAAAAATTGAACCCAGAAACTCATGCACAATAACCATGCTTGTTTCAGCCACGTCTATGACCCAATAATAGTATCTTAGGCATCCTTATTTCATTTCTGTGTTGACAGTAAATAAAACATTTAGTATGTAAACGTAAACAAAATAACGAATACAATATTATGTATACAAAAGTTTATTTGACAAGCAGGCTTGTAAAAACAAACTGCCAAAAGAAGCCACATTTCGGTCTACGCCGCGTAAAACCGAAAAATACACCATTATTTTTCTCTCCAATTGTCTACTTTTAAAACTACTTTTTATTATTTGTGGCTCTTTAATAACGTGATACTTTGATTGCGAAAGACGCAGAAGCGGGTAGAACTAATTACTTTAAAATAGTACTCGTAACCACTGACCAGTTATTTCAAATAGTATCCTATCACTTGTACTCAATTAACCCGACCTTTTCCTAAGCCCCTACAGAAGCTCGTCCAAAGCTTACAATTCTCATTATCTTCTAGCTATCAGGGGGTCATTTATACCCCCACGAAAACCACCACAGCAAATACTTCTAATGAGTAACATTACGTAATGGGAACTCCTTTACGATGTTTGGAACGTTTTTCCGTATTATACGCTAGTACGAGGATTTTTACCATTTTATTGGGTTATGTAAACCCCCAAAACGCTGCGAGTTGGGCCGAATGAACCCAATTTGCAGTAATGTAAGATATTTTACGGCACAGGTGAAAAGCAAAATGAAGCTTATTTAGTTCCCCGTTAGATACATTAGTATTGTTTGGGTAATATAATGGTACGCTATTATAAATATATTTTTGCTTTTCTGTGGCCAAATTTTCGTTGCACGCAAAAAGAGACTGTGCATGTAAAAACCTGCATGCAATACTTTGAATAACATTTAATTTCATTAATCATGAAAGCGAAATAAGTTCTATCAGTTTACATTTCCTATTCACAAGGGACACACCTCGTCAAAGAGTTAAAATATGCACATCAGTAAATAAATAAACTGTAAAGATAAGAATTTATTCCACAACATTAGGTTTACACGTAAAAATATTGGCTCCATCAATAACTCGACCTATGGGGAAAACGTCATCGTATGGAAAGTCATGTTCCCCAACAAAATAGATTAAGTATAGGTGTTTATCTATAGGATTCGGGTGATAATATATTACCGGTGCTACTATGGGTCTGTACGAGGGTACGCGAGTAATCGCTCCCTCGAGACGACCTGTCGTTTCAAGCCGAGTGGCCCCCTTTCCCAGTCACCAAACGTTTTTGTGAACGGGAATTCTGCAGAAAATTAGTTTTTTTGTCTTTCTCCAAACAATGAAACGCTAAGTGCCAACGACTACAGGATTCTTTGTAGCTACCTTACCTAACAGTACCTATGTTAGCTGTTGTTCAGTTTTCTTCGTAAACACAGCTCTTTATTAATTAGCATATTTAGTGCACATTGAAATACGGGTAGAATAGCATTTCAGTATAAATGTCAATGAATATAATGCTCATACAATGCCACGCACAAGTTTGCACTTCCAGTTCTGTGAACTTAATGTATCCAACCCCTACTCATTATTGTTCTATTGTTTTCGAAACAAGCGAAGTTGAAACTTACGGGTGGGAGTTTTCATATTAATATTATTTTCGAATTGAGGATTTAAAATTGTTTCTGGAAACCTAGTATGTAGTGGTATTTTCTACGTAGCACCTCAATATTTAGATATGAAGGCAAGGGAAATCCCTTGCCTTCATATGTAATATTGAGGTCGGTTTTCATTTTACTTTCGAGGAAATAAAAATATTTAAATCAACTAAATTATGAATTTAAATATTACATAATTGGACTTTTCAAACTTGTCGCCCTGATTATCCTTCATAAACATTATAAAGATGTCAGCAAACAGAACCAAGGCGACGTATTTTAATAAAAAGTCCAAATATCACCATATTTTGCGTCATTACACTTGGATTAAATCACATTTCAGTTAATTTTTCGATATTTGGCGTCGGTCACGACTCACGATTGACGCTGACGTCGCTGAATCCGGTCTCAAGTCGACTTTATAGTCGTCATAAAAATTTTACTATGCCGCCTTAGAAACAGAGATGCGATCGGTATTTCGGATGGTTTCAATTGTGAAATGTCGTCAGTTTGAATGTAGTTTGAATTAGCTCTAACATGTCAATAGATCACTTCAGTTTTATGATAGCGATAGTGACGTTAAAGGTGTCGAGTTCTATGCTAAGGTATAACTACTAAATAAGCACTAACTGCACAGACTTTTCTAACTTACATGAAAATTCTCTGACAAACCCGCTCTAGCATGGGGGACTATAGCCTAATTCCTCTCAAATAACAGAAAACCCGAGCCCAGCACTAATTAACTACAAATAAAACCATTCAAATAATAAAACTACATTTCAAAGCGAAGTCTACAATCAGATAACAGAAATAATATTTTATAAGTAACGACAACGAGAGCCGGAAATTAATCTACAAACCATAACACGCAAACCACGGTACACGAAAACCTGGTACAAGCTTGATTCACAGTGCCAAACGAAGCGGTTAACTCTAAAGCTAGTTATACAGCGCTATTTGTTTGCCTCTGTAGTGGGGAGATAAGACGGTCTCCTATTTCATCGTAATAGTATGATGACGCCCTGGGGACTTGGCAAGGGGAGATTGCACTCTGTAATAAAGTCTTTGAAATCGCACCAAATGCGCCGAGTGTTGATAATGGCACTCGAATTGCATTTGTTCCTTGATTCTTGGGGGTTTAAGGCAATTAAATAATACGACGGGAGATAGCGGTGGGGATGTGAAATGATTTTACAATTACCGGCAAATGTTTGTGATATACTGACTGTACGTGGCGTGATATTATTCAATCTGAATTGTTTAAATGTTATTTACATTTTGACAATATTAAAATCAACAGTTTTGTTCAGTATCAATGTTGCCTATTTTTGTGATTACATGGTTTTAAATATATTTTTTAGTAATTTACCTTTTTCTAACAAGATTTCTCTTTAACTCCCATAAAATAAGGTAACCATAAATTTAAAAACCTTTGAGACACTTTATTACAATAGATTTTTTAGTACGCTGTTTTTATTGCCTGAAACATAATATTGTCCATTTCGCAGACGATTTCTCCCCAAAACATTGTGACTATGATATCTTAAATACGTAATCTTCAGTGGACCAGTCCCGGTGCCGTGTAACCCATAAAACTTCCATAACAACTCATAAAAACCGGAATATGTTAACACATTTATATACGTTCTCACTTCGGACATTACGTAGGTTTGCTTTTGTCCTGGCTTAGTGGTCTGTGTGGACGTAAACGATGTTGGGTTTTAAGAACCCCTTTGTCTGTTCTTGTAAGATTATATTGCTCATATATTTATATTGTGTACCATAAAATACGGTTTAGAAGCTAGCAGATTTGTGGTGAATGGAATAGGTAGTGAAATTTTAACTGGTTTAATTAATTATAAACAGTAAATACATGCAGAAAGTGCACTGAATAAATTTTAAGTATAACTGAAAATATTGTTTAAAGATCTAGATGTAGTTTGTGTGTTCTAAATGAAATGAAGTTTGATTCAGAGAAATAATACCAAAACAATTCACAATTCTTAAGCTAAGAGAATTTCAATAAGCACCAACCCCAATAAATTCAAATTGATGGCGGCTCTAGATAGGGCGAGCAATATCGCTGTTGCAATAGAAAATTTATAAAGTATTGTTACCCTACGCACGCTGACTACCAAGTGTATACTAAAAAAATATGGTCACAATAAAAAATATGTACCAGAAACGTGTACCTATTTCAGGACAACCCTAGCGTCCTTTATTCAAGGCATTCAATCTTTCTTCGGATGTATAATCCGGGTATGGAATTTAAGCAGAATTTATGCTTAAAACATAATGAAACCTGGTACGTGATCAATTATAATTTATAGTCCGCACCTGTACAAAATATGGTACGAACATTTATTTTCTTGTGTAACATAAATGGTAAAGGAAAATAACATTGTATATTATAAGTAGCGCGCCGCCGTTTTCCACCGATAAAAGTACATTTTATTTCTACATTCTATAAATAGTTATATTAAAACCTTTCGCAAGAAATTCTTTCAATTATAGGGTATTAAAATTGTTGTGCAGCTTTAAAAACATAAGTGCACTAACAGACATAATGTGATAGCGTCTTTATCTTATATTATTTACTAATTTGATCATTTTTATTTTTAACTGACTTATGACATTCATGTTTATATCAAAGTCAATCTAATACGGTTTTTGTTTTATGGATTCTTTGATAATTTTGATTGATTTGTTTAAAATATATTTTTTTCTCCTTTCGGTGAATTATGAAATTGGTAGAGCTTGATGAATTGTTATTCTTCGTAAGAAATAAATTATTAAGAAAATAATTGATAATCAGTAACTATCACTTTCAGATGAATTAAAAAAACACATTTTAGAATCGTTGTAACTGCTCCTTTGAAACTGGACGTAAAAGAATCCCTGTGATCAGTCAACGGAGTTTCAACTTTGTTCGTTTAATTAAACAGAAACGAATACTTGAGTAACTCTTGTCTTCAGCAACTCCTTACCTGGAAGCAATGAAAATTAATATCATTAAATTATTCTGCTAACTTTGCACATATAAATATTGAGCTGAGAGATTTCTTTAGCGAAAACACTATCTATAAATGTAATATTTGTTGATAAATACAAATCAGTTGCCGTTTGTAATTTAGTATGACGTAATAATGTATCTAAGGTGACTATGTCATAGTTTTTCACCTCACCTGTGTCCTCAAATGGTTAAGCAGTGGTTTAATAGGTGGTATACTAACCACCTAGTAAACCACTGCTTAACCCAGTTTGTTTTTAAATACTATGAAATTGGCGGTGAACCTATTGCATATGTCCAAACTGAAAGATGCTATGGAGAAATGCTAGCGAAGCACCAAACTATCTTTAAATAACAAATATATGTGAATGCAAGATATGATTGAGTACAAATAGCTTATACCTATTTAATATAATTCAGGGACACGAGAAACAATCATAAACATTGATAAATTATATGAGAAAGGTATAGATTTGTGTTAATATTTCATGCATATATATGGGAAAACTTGACGCATATAAACAGAATCTAGTTCATACTACTGTCAACTGGCAAAATTCATGGAATTATGTAACGGGTTGGATCAACTAACGGCCATCGATAATTTCCTATTCGAGTTAACGTGACCGGATATCGCGTGACGTAGTTTCCTAGTCAACTCCATTTGTCAGAATTATAAAGGCGTCCGTAGTACACATTCCACATTGAACAGAACATTTGTTAGCGAAAATTGTATGCGGAGTCTGATAAATTACAATTTATTCAAGGTCCTTAGTTAGTAAAAAACATATGTTTTATTACACCCCATAGAGCCTATTGCAAATATGAAATACGGATGGTTATTCCAAGTTAAGTAAGCAAGATGATATTGGTTGTGCTCCCGAGAAAGTATTATTTTTGATGAGACGGCAAGAGACACAACGAACTGCGCAAGCAGTCTGATTGTTTGAGTTTATGGCTTATAGTAGGCGTCATGTACGAATAGAGAAATTAAAGTAAGAAAACTACTTTTTACGGATTATATCTTGGTATATTGATACCGTTTACTCCCGAAGTTTCGGATCCCTTACAGCATCCATAGTCAAAGGGAGACATTTTATTCCAAAATAAGAATTGCATAGGCAGTATAACACAGTGACAGCTAAGATAATACCTAAAACATGCAAATCCTGTGTCAACTATTTACCCATACTTAGCAACATGACAATTTTTTTGATAGTTCAGTAATTTTGGGCTACCTAGCTGGACGTTCAATGACGTGAAAAAACACGAAAATTAACATGATTAAACGAGGTTCACACTTGCTGAATTTATGTAAAGATATTCATATGTAGCAAACAGCACATACAAACAGTATTAGCAATCTTGACTCGACTGTAATGCTAATATAACCTTATTCCATCTTATTTCTATTCAGAGCTAAATCTCGTTACAGAACATTTTACTCTGTGGAACTTGAAGAGGACCCGCAAATGACTTTATGATACGACCAAATTGCGGAGATGCCTGATGATACCTTAAAGCCGAGGAGAAAACACGCTTTTTAAAATGGCCGTTTACTACGTAACTCCTCAGATAAGATATCCCTTTAGAATTTCTAACAAAAATGTATGTAGCGTAAGATTTTGTTTTGCACTAAAACAACAGGTTTTAACTTATATTTATTTCTGATGTGATTATTTTTGTAGCTGAGCTACGGCTACGCGCGTAGCGCTCGTAGCATTTCGTAGTACGATCTCGGTTCGGAAACTAAAATTGTACAAAGCATATTTTATCCTATTGAAAGGCAAAGTTTTTGAACTAAGCTTTTATAAAATGAGTACTGGATCAAACAAGTATTGCAAATACATATTATAGAAGAATCCAATCGTATTCTGATAATATTTTTTCGTTGTTATCTAATAGTGTTAGTGACTTCACTAAATCACTTTTACATTACAAAAGCCTAAAAACTTGTGGCTCGCAGTTATCAAACCATTTTCCTTGGCGACACCTGCTTTTCACAGGATATTTGACTCGGCTGTGTTACGTGGATGTTTTTATTCATTTTCCTTGTGAAGTTGATACTTCCCCCCTTCTCCATTCCCACCTCCCCCCTTTGTTATGACAGAGCGCTCGGGAACCACTGCTGCCTTGAGATTATAACTTTTCTTCAAAACGAAGTTACGTTTTATACGGGCCATTAATAAGCTGGGATTTCAGTCGCCTGTGTACTGGAAACGTTATTCTTGCTTTAAATCGCCTATTTATCGTGTTTATTGCGTGTAATGGAAATTGAAACGGAAACGCAGGCATTTCTTATTGGCTAAATGTTTGTTAGTAATGAGGGCCCAATTTTAATAACTTTAAAATATGTTATACGCTTAGTACATTAATTTGGAGTAATTTTGTTCAAGTAAATTACGTTTACTAGGCTCGATTAGCACAGCAGTATTAAAAGCTTCCTATTGTGCGAAGGGTTGGGACCCGTACCGGGTTCGAATCCCGGTAAGGGCAAATGTTTGTGTGATGAACACGGCCATTTGTACCTGAGTCATGGATAATTAGTTATATGTACCTATTAAAAAAATATGCAATTTATCAACCATCCAGTATCCGTAACACAAGCCTCGACGCTTAGTGCGGAAGTAAATGGCGCTGGGTCATAATTTTATTTATTTAATGTATCTCAAAATTAATTAATTAATGTCCGGATATTTATGTATTTTTTTATTTAAAATCTATAATGGACCTCTATGGAGGAAAACTCTTGACATTATCTTGGAGGCAAGTAAACCGCTTACTCACCATAAAGAATAACCGTAAAATACATTTCGGCAGGATAAGCCCTAAGGGGGCTTACACACGGTAAGCTAAAGTAAAAACGTCAGATCACCGCTCTTTTAGATTTTCCTTTTATTTTGTCGACCCGATACTTTTCAGAACTCGTTTAATAGGGAAAGTGAAAACATTCTTCTATTATTTTTGCCATTTCTTATCAGAATCATATACACATATAGAATATCAGAAGCTTGGGCATTTTTGAGGACTGTCTCTATTCAAGTTATTATTTAGTCAATTAAATTTGGCCTACTTTGAATTATATTTGACTTTTCCCGAGTTTCTTTCACATATTAAAATTAAGATACTAATTATGGAGGTCGCTCAATAAAACTAATTTTAATCAAATTATGTTTAGTTGTTAATACGTTATCAAACTTAGGTCGTACGACTTAAGATCGTCATACCTTTAAGCAAGTGTGAGCTGTAGAATATTACAGATGATATTCTTTTAATAATAACTGCCTCGTTGGTCTAGTATTAGTACAGTGTAACCGCCGAACAAGAGGTCTTGGGTTCGATTCCCAGGTCGATAAGTGTTATTGGGTAATTCTCAGTAGCAGCTTGGATTTTGGATTCGTGCCCGATTAATGGCAATAGGCTCGCCCCCTATTACATGGGACCTAAAACATACCGGCGAAACGTGGGTGTACATTAATACATCTCTGCCTAACCTTTCCGGGACGACAGACGTGATGGTATGCTATGTTATATTCTTTTAATGTACCCCAAATACGACGATTGATACTGCACTGACGGCCAGTAGCCGGCTTAATATGCAATATCGTATTAATACAGCCGCTGACCGCGCACCGCAGCGGCTGCGGTATACACGCAGTGTAAATTTGCCCAAGCTGGCTAAATATACATTATGCTGCATCGTGCATGCCACATGCCATGTTTAAATGGAGAATGCTGCATTAATCGCTAACTCAATTGTTGTGCTTTCGTAAATTGATAGTTATGGTGTTCTGTTTCAGCTTGGAAATAAATAATAGATTAACAGGTAATGGATTTTTCTTTCTTAAATATCTTTGTTTTATACGTTTTCTACGCCATTTTACTCTTTGATGTCTGAACACTTTTATTATTTTATGTAGTGCAAGGCCGCTTGCGAAGTAATGATTTCTTACATATATTTTATTTTTATTAAATTGTTTTCAAGATTATTGTACCATTATATACCTAATTACGGTTAGCCATTAAGTTTTTCTTCAATCTTGATCCAAAATTATATCTAAACTAATATAATATATACGAAGTTTGGGATTTCAATTAACTCTAAGGTGCTGACGTAAATCTACCATTACTAAACTTATTAATCTGATCGAACTTCGCAAGGGCAAATTGTTAGCACATTAAAGATCATAAGGACAAGCTGCGGACCTATAAACTGACATTCAAAGCTGACCTTTTCAGTAAAATGGGTGTAATGAACTCTAGTCTAGCCCAGGGTTAGGCAATTCACTCTTAAAGTTCAGCCAATTTCGACAAAGTTAAATCCATTCAAATCCCGGATAAATTTCCATCCCGACCTAACACACCCGGTCTCCACATCACCCGCCGAGCCAATATCGTTACAAAACATCGTTTGTCCTCTGAAAAACGTCACATTGTCATATAAATTCGATCAGGCCCGCCTATTCCGAGCACATGCGATAAAAAACATTAGCATACGTACTTGCGACACTGGCTGCGGCCATATTTTATGTGCAAATAACAAAAAGCACGCGTCGCGACCAAACTTTAGCACATACAACCTTGTAAAAAAACATCGGTCGAGCAAATGTCAACTTTGTGTTCTAAACAGCTACGCCTGAACAAGCAGCTCTGTAACCTTCTGTTTTTACACGTCAGACTAAATACAACCCAAACGACGTGTTACTGAAGTTCAGTTTTTATTAGCTCCAAAGGAGTATCGAACGTGATCGATTACAAATTGTTTCATTATCTACCTAATTACAGTAGCTGAAGGTAGGTTTTACTTTATGTCTCTACGACGGGAGGGTGTCGATGTAAATTGGCTTTCATTGCCTTGTCGTTAAAGTAGTAAATAGTGTGTAGGGTTGTGTAGGCACGTCTCCCCACGGGGAGTGTGCCCCCGGGCTTTTGCCGAGGCCCCCCGTAAGGTCAAATGCAAACTCTATACCTTTACCCTCTGAAGGGAAACAGCTATTACGCCATTTTATTGGCTTAAGATAAGAGCAGTTCTCGGTAATTGTGTACACAAATGAAGAGCTTTTGTGATTATGTCATAAACATGCTTATAAGAGGCAATCAAAGCGACTTACTTCAAAAAAAGGTCCCAAAAAAGCACGCACTGAAAATTACCTTTTAGGTACTTCGTTTTAATAGGCTCGCCCATTTTTACATGGAACCTAAAACATACAGAAATGTGAGTGTACATTAGTACACCTCTGCCTTACTCTTCAAGGATTGGCAGGCGTTATGGTATGTTGTTACAGCGTATTAATGTAATAGTGAGTCGAATTTAAATAATTCGGTTTATAAAATGCGCATATTATTTACAGGATAACCAAATAAATAGTTTTAAACTCCTTAGTAATTTGACATTTTGCAGTAGGTATAGAGATGCTCCAATCCACTATAACAGTTTTTTTATGTTAATTGTGTGAAGGTCATTTCGTAAACGGGGAAAGCTATCAATCAGAAGGAAATAGTATTTAAATATGTTAAATACAATCTAAACATCTACATGAGAAGTACCTATACACGATGAATTAATTGAACATTACGTAAAATTTATCTATTATCCAATCCAATAATCTTGGAATACATCCAATCACAGATAAATAAATATTATAAATAACTAAATTCATGGCGCAACACTTCACAAAATTAAAACAATTATCCTGATAGCCTTTCTTTTTATTCCCTACCTTATATTCCTATACTTTACCGGTTGAACTACCACTATCACTACCACTGAACGCACTTAATCTATTGAATACGAACGGTTCGAGATTATAATAAACAAATCACCCTCACCAAACGAGTTTATATAAATCTCAATGCTTCCTAATTTATCAACGGCCAGGTTCCTTCACATCACTCCCTATTGCGTAGTCGTAAGCTTTAAAATGACTTGGTTTTTCGGCTCCCGGCAAATGTACTGTGATTTTTCTTTGTTCGGTCTGACATCGATGGATGTCAATTCATCGGGAAAACGAAGGAAATGGCCTCTTTTGATAGAAAAGAATACGGCTTTTTAATGTGGTATGTGAGGCTGAAGCTGCAACGGAAAGTTAAAGATGTATAAGGAAAATTGATTTTTTGTTATAAGTTATATTGATGTTTGGATCATTCAACGACATCATAACGGCGCTTGGGAGATTTTGTAGAAGCCATTCTAAAGGAATCAATATTAAGTGTGTTTTTACATTGCCATATTTACGTTCAAATTTCGAATATCTAACAATAGAGTCTGGGGAATGGGGGATAATTGTCCACACAAACAATCCAAAATCAGATTTGATAATACAGCTATCTGTGTTCCCGCACAGTATCTATAATTAGAATCTTCGGCCTTTGATCGTGTACAATTTAATGCAAATACCGAGCCATTGATCGCTACGTCCGTCCTCTGCGAGACCAAACGCCCAAGTGAGTGCTCAGCCATCCGTGAGCGTCTAAATAGCCACGCCCCTTAACAACTACCCACATTCTAGACATTGAATGATCTACATACGCCATCTTGAATAATTATTCGTTACTATTAGTGTAGACAGTCTTGAAATCTTACATTATTAAATCAATTCTATACAACATGTTTACAAACTTCGCAACATGTATCATGCAGCATGTATCGTGATATATTTTGTTATCAGGAGTGATTAGCACTGCCAAGAAATATCAAGATTTTCAAACAAATTTTGTACAGTAATGATTAGTCATAAATGTGGTGGTATGTTTGCATAATTGTTTGACAATGCCAACGCTGTTAAATAAGTTGACGGAAAACTAAGATATCAACATGTTTTAACACGAATGTTGTGTCAGTGGAAACATAACAACAAGCCCTATCTACGAAAAGAACAAAAGACAGCAAGTATTTTGTCAAGAAAGAAGTACAACATACAGTAACGATCCTACATATCATACTAACACTTTTCTAAGCTTCAATACTTCATCTATCTCTTTCGTTCGTATAGAAATGCTGTCATAATGAGAAGGACACGTATAGATAGGTCGGCTATTGTGGTTGCAGGGTTCGATAACTTGACATAAAAGCTGTCGACCGGCGAAGTACCTATCTGTTGCCGTTGAATAGAAGCTATTGGAAAACATCAAAGGTGTCCTTTGGATGCTCGACAAAGTCAAAGTAGCCATGTTTTTATAAAATCATTGTGAAATAAAATCTTATTAAATAGAGTATTCCTTTAAAACAAGATAAAAATTATAAAAACATTTAAGGAGACAATGTGCCCTATCCTGTCTTGATCTACAAACGCTTTTAAAGAAAATAATCGTCGTCGAATCGTCTTCGCCAATACTAAATAAATAAATATTTTAGGACATGATGACAGCGCCATCTTGTTCCGAGCTAAGCAACGAGACTTGTGTTACGGATACTAGTTGGTTGATATACTACACATATCCTTTTTTTTGGTAAATAAATACACGTTATTCATAAATACCTACAACCATGACTCGGAAACAAATGTTTATGCTCATCACAAAAACATTTGTCCCTACCGGGATTCGAACCCGGGACCCATACATAGCACAAGAGGCAGTATTAACTACCGCTTGACTAATTGGGTCGTCACTATACTATAAAATAAAATACATACAATACTATAAAATTTCATCAAAATTCGTTCCGCAGTTCTTGCATGCAAGAATAACAAACATCTTTACATACACAAAAACTTACATATTTTTAAAAAAGCCCTAAACTGTAAAAAATCCAAAAAAAATTTAATAAAATCCAATAAAAACTATTCATACCTTTCAAACTGGAACGAAATAACTTTAGCACATTGCTACTTAGCGGCAAAATATTCGGCAACGAGGTGGAGTAACGAGTAAATTGAATTGAGTGCCAGTTTGACTGCTTAAATTCTTAAAATTTGCTTATTTCGCAGCCAGAGAGCTTATAGACTCCAAAACAACTATAAATCAACGTATAAATTGCCAGAGACAAAAAGTTCAGGTTTTTTTTCTCCTCTGTTTGTCAAACGATTATCTTAATTTTTGTTGACGAGTTACGACGCTATTATCCATTTTGTTTTTGCAATGGATGGATGCAATGGATACCACCACCACAACCACTTGGCAGCCACTAGTAACATCTCTAACATTTTAAAGTTACAATTTTTATTTTGAAACAGAAAATTACACTACATTTTACGGATCTTATCGCAGTATCGTGATATTATTTTAAGCCGACGTTTCGAAACCTCTACAGCATGGTCACGGGTAGACTTAGGCGTTGGTTTTAAGAAATCTTTGTACTAAAATAAATTACTGTAAAGACCCATTCGTATTTGTAAGGTCGTTAGTAATATGGGAGTGTCTCTATCAAATGATATCGATTTAATCCTGTATCATTTGACTGCGGAGGCCTCGCTGAGTTCGAAGGCCTCCCACTGATTAGGTCCTTTGATGTGGTTGAAAGGCTCTTTTGATTTAATTTCAATCAACAAACGTTTGACTCTAAACAGGGTCAATATATATAAATGTATAAAATATGTACATATTACGTGGTATATTAGAAATGTAATGTGACTTTGAAAACTTGCGACAAAATTAGTAGTGTAAATGTATAATTATGCCTAGACGAGAAAACATATTATTTTAGAAAAAAAATACACGACACACAAATGATAAGTAAACTTACAGATTCATTAAAACAAAACACACAACATTACAATAAAATCAAGTAGCATTTGATTTAGCTAAGGTTCAATCTTATCTAGATGTTTCTACATTGTTTTATGGATAAGATTTCCATACGATGATGCATTTGACATACGGCATTGTTGCCATTCAGTAGTCATATTATATGGTTATTATATAAGAGCTTTCGGTCAAAAATCTCATATACTCAACGCAGATGAGTAATAAAATTTAAGACTAGACTGCCAAATCCGATAAACTCGATCGCAAGATTGCAACTCGGTTCGGTCCGAATTACGGTTTTGTGAAAAGCAACTTACCTCTGCTGCGTGTAAAAACTATTTTTTTATATTTCTATCTGTAGGTAACCTGCAATAGGCTAACGTTGTGGACTACAGCCTAATCCCTATTAAATGACAGGAAACCCGAGCCCAGCGGTGGGACAAATAATGGTTGATGGTGATGATCATGGCCTGTAGTTAAAAAGGAACAAAACGCGTTGGTAATAGATCTTGATACTAATTTACTTCCTCAGGAATAGTTCATTTCCACAGTAGGTACAGTTAAGTTTAAGTAAAGAGATATTTTATATACCTATCTCTCTCATTATCACATTTACTGTTCCATTGCTTGGTGTGTGTTTCACATTTGAGAGGGATTAGGTTATTAGGGTTTCTCTATGGCGCTAGTGCGTATTACTAGACTTAAAAATTCCATTGAGAAAACTCTCAAGCCTACAGGTTTCGTCACGATGTTTTACTACACCGATTCAACATGTGATAATTATGCACAAAACTTTGAAAAGTTATAGGTGTCCTAGCCTTGGAATGGACCCTGAAGACTGAATTCATAGACTGAATTACTAGACTGACTACACCAATAGATAAAATCACAGCATATTAGTTAGTTTTAGACTGAGTATTTCTGTAGGTCAAGGGTATATAAAGTCAATAGACAACAACGGCGCCCGACCGAATAACAAAATTAATGGAGAGGAAAGATACTGAATGCTTTTATTTTCTGATATCACGAAATCGGTCTCGTTAATCCAGAGCCGAAAACGGTCCAAATTGTGATTCCCAAATTAAATCGAAACAGGGCAACAGTATAAAGTTTTAAGTCTTAAAAGCTGCCTGTACTTACTTCATTCTATCCGATTATTTATGGGATTTTTTGGAATTTTCTTGCTTTGAGAGTTTTATTTCATAATAATTATTAATTTTACGAGTTTTATCGCAGTATATTGATATCTTTGAATTCCAACGTTTTGAATCCTACAGAGCATGAACAATGTACATATGTTCATATCTGCCTACGGCTACTTTGTATTTTTAATTTGACTAAATTATATTAATAACAGTAATTATGTGTCTTCCGTATTATTACCGAACAGACGGAAAAACCATCCTTATAAGTAAAATCAAACACATTACGAAATCCACATTGCTCACGGAACTAGATTACGAATATACCCTCTAACAATCCTATCACGAAACGGTTTAAATAAATTGGTATGAGGGTAATGCGGGTTTGATACCCACCCCCATCCTTCCTTGGGACAATACCATATCCCATATGATTTATTCGGCGGTCCGAAATTGGGGATGAGACAAACTTTTCGACCGTTTGTATGACAGATATCAGTTTTTGTAATTTGCGGCCCAGTCCCGCTGTCCCTTCAGGGATTTGTATTTTAAAAATGGAACTCCATAACGAGTTGGTAATTCTTCGATATTTGTTCCTTTGGAAAATGATACCATACGTAACAAAAAGGTATTTAAAGTTTTTTTATTATATGTTTTATAGCTTCATTTTGCATTCACTGAATTCAACAAAGTTTCTTATAGCTTTGTAATTTACAGATATTATTTTGATGCTATAAATGTTATTATGTCCTTATAGGAGAAAGTACATAAAGATTAATATATTTATGTTTATATAGTCTGTATTTCTTACTTTATATGCAGACAAAATTGGCTGCAAAAACTTATTGAGAAACGCCTATTGAAAAAGCAAACATAATATAGCTATACGCATCACTTTAAACAGAGAGGAAGAAAATTCCCACGGAATTCAAGGAATAAATAAATACAGCAATTATCGCAGAAAAAGCTAGTGCTAAATAAAAAAGGAATACAACTTAAACACGCAGTATTAACAAGAAGTATCTTGAGTAGTTCAAAACCAGAATGTCAACGTTAATCAGGTCGATATCTCGACACAAACAGGGTAGCGTGCCCAGTTGTCGGCTCATGCTAATTTAATCGTTCTGCTTACCCACGCGGCTCCCACGCGACTTATAAGTCCTGTGCCTCGTTTAATATGTGGGCGAGTAAGCAATTTATTTTTGAAAATACATTGACAGTATAAATTCAAATCAGCTGTTTTTTACGGATTTTATCGCGGTATATTGATATTATTTATTCCCAACTTTTTGGAACGTTCACAGCAACAATTGCCAAGGGCAGACTTTTTACCATTAAATTATATAAAATCTATAAAAAAATGTGTTATTTCCAGTATAAATCCGTTAAATATACATATTCTTTTTATATTTGAGGTCATAGACGTATAAACTCTCTGAATTTGACACAATATCCGAATCTTTAGAACAATTAGATAACAAAGAAACTATGCGTCAAAAATGACCATCATTTTGTCTTCATTAATAGATAATCTGCTTACTAAATACCACAAATATTAAAGAAGCTTACATTTTTATCTGTTTCTTATTAAGTGGCATTTTAATTAACAATTTTGAAGTTCAAAAATAATAATAAATTAATTGTTAATTTGACACCGAATCACTCCCACATTCCCTTTGATCGGAGAATACTTCAAAGTATTAATTAAACCAGAACATACAAGAGAGTCGATTTGGCTTCAATGTATATTACATGGAACTCAAAGTTTCGCTTTGTTACTGATTGTAAGCAATGCAATACCTCTCACTGAACGATAGGTAATTTCCATTTCAAGATATTGATTAAAGTTATTTATTTATTGAGCGAGTCTGTAGATGTTTTTGATTAAAATGAATTCGAAGAGTGATAAATACTGCTTTCAAATCAATATTCAAATCAAATCATTAGACATTTCAATAAAATACTTTTTACTGATTTTATCGCGGTATATTAATTCTTTACAATAGTTATAACGGCAAGAAGTCTGCCCTTGCCATCCGTCCTTCTCTAAGAGTGTGCTTGTCCCACCGACCGCTATAAAAACGGTATATAGTAGGTATTTCCCAAAATATTTGTTTTTATGACTAAAAACTTGTCAAATATAAATACCAACGCGATTTTTTGGACTATTATAAAATTCCTACATCCGACGCCACTCTTAAATTATACTAACAATGTCCACGTAAAAAATAAAAATATCCACAAAATACAGTAGTCGAAACATACTATTGGATAAAGTAGATAGTCCCATCAGAAATACGACCCAATTTGGTCTAGTGAACTAATAAAAAGCGAGATACGTTTCAATGAAAAACGACTGTTCAACATCCGATGTTCAACCTCGTATAACACAACACAACGAAAAACTACGAAAGCAGGAAATGTGAAATATTAAATTTTAACTGCATTGCATGAGAGCTAACGAATATCCAACTGCAGAAGCAATTAAAATAGCCAGTCTTAATGACGAAAAGTGAGATGAGTCTAACCAGGGTACTACGCTAAATAACACAAAAAAACCTTGGTTTAGTTTTAATAGGATTCACGCCAGAGAGCTTTGTGTATATTTTTTGCAACGCGCAGCTTTGAAGAAAAACTGTGACGCGACCGAAAGATAAAACTTTAGAATCTCTCTCTAAATTTGTTACAGAGTATCAGATTTGTAGGGTTCCTTACTACCAGTAAGGAACCCTACAAATTACCGTCAGTGACATAAGAAACTAATAACTAACTAAATACCCTTATACTACATAAGGGTTTTCCTCATAATTTCACTACATTATTTGGTTTGTCTGTTCGCGGCTTAGTTCAAAGACTTTGACTACGTGGAAGCTGTATTTTGGCATAAACTGATAGAAAAATGATATCTATTTAGATGTATAAGATTACGAATGATTTTTATTCAATCTGTCCGATAAATCTAATCATCTAATCAGTCGTTATATACTTAGATCATTTATAAATATTACGTAAATTTGAAACAAATGGGTAACAAGCAACTGATAATAATAAGTACCTACTACCCGAAGCCACGAAACGGTTTACTAATTTATTTATTTATAATAAGCACACCAACAGTACAATCGCTAATATAGTTATAGTGTAAGCAGTTATCCTCTAGAGCAGAGAACTATCTTGCTGAACCGCAAACTGAGATATTAATTCCGTAGATTAAACCGTAGCTCGGGTTATAACGATATTATAGACAACAAAGGGACAAATTGATTGTGACAAACCGATTAAGTTAACAATATTAGTCGTATAAATTTTGTTATCAACAATGGTCTTAGAGGTAATGGAGAGAGAATTACAAAAATCAAGTTTTTTACTATTTAGGACTGGAAATCATAGCTATAAAAAGTAATAGTATGATTATAGTTAAATAATATATATTTTTAATCAGTAATCATCAAGCTTCACTACTTTTAGAACTTATTTTAACTCCTTAACAATAAGGGTGAAAATTGATATACCGCTAAGTTTCCCGCTAACATCATTAATCATCATTATCAACCCATTTAATGCCCCAATGCAAGGACAAGGGTCTCCTCTCGTTTGAGAAGGATTAGGCTATGGTCCACCAAGCTAGACTATTACGGGTTAATAGACTTAAGACGCCATCAACAAAATCTCTCAGGCTTCCTCGTGATGTTATTTTCACCGTTTGAGCATGTGATAAAAATTCACATCACTTATATAACGTTTAAAAGCTCATGACACCATTACATAATAATACTACTTTCAAAATGAAAATACTATTCCAAGCTCAAACTGAACTTGACTAGAAAACTTAAGCAAACAACTCGTCTCGCTCTAAACGCTCCACAAGCCAATATAAGGCGACCAGGACCGAGACCGGTCTAAACACGTACAAGTGAAATTCTAGACCAAGAGATTCCCACACTTAGTTCCGAGATCCGAACATCTCATTTAAACATAGCGAACTGGAAATCAATACATAGACAATGTTTTATTAAAATGTCTTTACCAAAAGCAACTGTAGTTCGCAGAAAACCTTTGTCACTAAATCATCAGACGTAAAAGATTCTAATTATCAAAGTTCATACTGAACTGTCAAATTTTCTTAAATATAATTAATTACTTTGGTGAAGTTTACAAAGACCTTTTGACAACGTATTAAAAATTCTATAATTTATTAAGAATGATTCTTAAGCTACACTGAGAGGTAAAAATTCCGAAAAATATTAAAAAAAAGTTGAGTTTAGTTTTATATTCGCTTGTACATTTAATCCTCAGAAGTTCAGTTCAATAATCCTAGTCCTGGATAAATCCCATACATAATCCTAGTCCTGGATTATGTATGGGAGTTATTGAACTGAATTCAATACATACAGAATAGGAATGTAAATAAAGAAGCAAAGGCGTATCGTTCTGTATTGAACTCTAGTTAGACAGGTAGAAGAAAATCTAATACTATATATAATTTGTATAATAATACTATATATGTTTTTTTTTTTTATTTTCACAAGGAACGTCAAGTTTATATTTTGTCTGTTTAGTGGCCATGATATACACATGTTAAGTCTAGCCAGAAGATAATTGTTTTCCGCTTACAGACAAATAAAACCATTATTTGTAGAACACATTGGGGAATTCCAAATTCAAATAACAAAACTGTGTCCACTGTCGGCAGTCACGACATGTCGTGTCGTTATCGGCCGCAAGACAGACGACCGGCTGGCGTGACGAGATCCATTAATTCAGCCGGATCGATGGCAACCGGCACCGAGCCAACCTTCGATGTATTGAGATATTGGACCACGTCAAACGTGATTTAACGCATATTGATGAATCTGTGGTTGCGAATATGTTACGTTATATATTGAGTTTAGAGTTTATTGCCTTGTATTTGAGGGGTTAACTAAACAATTAGTTCGCAGCCAATTAAATTCTGTATTAGATTGTTAGAAATTTAATAGCATTTAGTGAGGTTGGAGTCTGACCTTAATAGATATATAACATACTTGACGAATAGTTATGGTATTTTCTACCAAAATCGTTATCTTTATCGTGGACACTTACGCAGCGATTTACAGGCACAAATATTTCATACACATCTGTAATCTGTAATAGTACTAATCACTACCCTAAACCAAAAACTTATGTCCACAATCTTCATTGCTGTCAACTTTATTTTGTACCTTCAACTGGCACAAGTAAAATTTAGTTATTTTTATTAATATTATTTAATATAAATATAATTAGTTATAATATTACGATGTTAAACCTCTTTATTCAACGTTACGAGACGAAGCACAAACAGAAGAAATATACCGTATCTAAAATTATAGAAATGTGGTATGTCCTTATAGATGCATATCTGTATAACAACACCTTGCTAGTTCCAGCTAACTCGTAGAACATAACATTACACCAGTTACATACTAAAATTATACTTTATCGGCCATGTTCCTAACATGATGGGAACAAGAGATAGGGGCTAATATCGGGTAAATAATGTACTCCTTTATTGGTCTTGCCTCGTAGGTACAATAGAAATGAAAGGCGTAAGCTAGATAGCTAACACTCCGGGCTATTCGCTTGTAAGTCGATACTAAAGAGAAAATCTCTTGAGATACACTGCCTATATTTCTGAACGATGCAATACTCTTTAAGCTATCGCTATGGGCTAAATCCTTATTGGTGATCGTGAATTTATCGTCTGTGACCATAAACAGTGCTGGTATATATCTGTCAAAACATGGTACCGGCCGTTTAGTTTCTCAAATAAGACTTTAGATCAATCTTTTCGACTCTATATATGCCGTTACTTTAAATTACCACGCCTTTTGTAGTGTTTTTAAAATAGTTCCAAACAAACGTAACGAAATTAGTTTTCTACAGGGAAACAAACTTTGTAAATAACATAGTACAAAACTCTCTGAAAAACTAATCAAGCTTTAAAATTAGGAACAACTGAAATCAACCCCTTTCCTTTACACAAAAACATGCTACGCTCTAAAATTAATTACAACTTTTAGGACCAGAGCGTTGTAATATAGAGTCAATATAAATTCCAATAACCCAAAAATTCCTGGAGACACTTTCAAGAGGCGCTCATAAAAAGGCTACTTATTACATTTCGCGGCAGCCATCTTGGAACAAATTAACTTCCGACCCTGTATAGGGTGAAAAGTACGCGAAAAATTCGAGCCTCTTTAATAAACTTCGTATTATGAAGCTCGAATTAATACGCACGCCAAATAGCCTCTTTCGGCGTCTCTGGTAACCTGCTCGGTAAGGATATTAACAGAATTAAAATTATCGACATCGATACATTTAAGTATAGACTACCTATGTTAGTATATTGTCAATAATTGCATTCGATGCAAGCAATTCGATCTAAAATATTCAAAGGTTGTCAAAAACTTTGAAGCGAGGTTTAATGTAAAGTAAACATTTTAAAGAGTTCACTTATTGGAAGCGATTGATGTATGTGTTTGAAACTGCAGTATTGATATATCGACATCATTTATCGATGTTTCACGTCGGTAGTAACAACCCTATCCCTGCTACCCATACGTTGCACGTACTCAAGGAATTTCTCATTTTGACCGCGCTACCCTATGCACCTTTTGACGCCACTAGACAAGCAAAGAGTAAAAAATGGGAGCTTTTTATTAAAACATAATACGTGTAGCTGAGTGAAATTATGTCAATATCGGAGAGTATTTTGATACCGCGGAATTGTTATTTTTCATTAAGAATAATTTTGTTATTACTTTCTTCTGAACGGAATACACAACAAATAAAATCATTAGCATGTCAACCAATACGTCTACTTATTGTATAATACTTATAATGGCATAGGAACAAAAAAAAAACAAATACTCAGTTTCTCAAGGAGTGAACGTAGAACTCCATGCGTTTTACACAAAACGAGACTTTTCAACAATTCACACCTAACTTCAATCGTACAAAGTTCGACGTCAGAATTTGAATTTGGAATGCCGCCGGGTCCGGAATGCCTGAAAGGGATGCAAAGTAAAACAATATGAAAGACGTCAGATTTATTACTCGGCCAATAGTTCACAGAACGTAACTTCGAGAAATGCGGTGCGAATTCCTATAACTAGTTAAATTTGAGCTAGGTACAGAAATCGATTTGGATCGTATTGGCATTGAATTCGATAAGTTCGATTAACTTGAGCTCGTTAAACTTTAGCTGTGACTTCAGCGGATATTTGGACTAGGAAGTCAGCAAATAAATTTAATAGATCTGCATATCCCTATTTAATATTTTAAACCAAACTAGTTTTCTAGTTTTTAGCCTAGTTGTGTAACCAATGGATTCAGATGTCAATAGTCTTGAGTTCAAACCCAAGGCACGCACCAATAACTTTTCGGAAGTTATGTGCGTATTTTTTCACATGCTCAAACAGTGAAGGAAAACATAATAATCACATGAAATTCTTGAGAAGACAACAATGATATAAAACCCATCAAAGCTCCGGTATTTATATATATACCGTATGGTCCTCACGTCATGTTTTACGATAAACCTCGCAAAACACGACGTAAAGAACATATACATACAGTAAAATTGTGACTTAGCATTAGCATATCTAACGGTAGATCACTCAATAACTTTATGCTTATAATGTAAAGATAAATGTTAACGGGAAAGTTTCTTGATAGCAAGGACCTAAACCTTTTGGTCTCTTCAGAAAGTTTGAATCCCTCAAACAGTATAAACTGAAAATCACAAATACCGGATTTAATGGCGGTCCTCTAGTTTCTGTAAATTACTAATGTTTTAGTAATGATGAGGAGGTCATTGTCCACCAATGGGACCATAAAGCTAACAATAACAGTAATAAACAAACGCACATCAAACCACAAATGAAACATGGAGGCGACAGTTGGTCTGTCCGCAGTTTGGTATAGATTTATGGTGACAGCAACATTGCACCATAAAATATACGCGTCTGTGTCATGGTGGCCATAAAATACAATCATAGGCAGGACACTGATGGTGACAGGTGATTGCCTATGTAGTTTTAATAACCCTGCATTATTTGATATTAAAAGGCGGACCAAGGTATCAAAAGTAGACTTGTGAAGATATGTCTTGACATATCGCCACGTGAGTAATTTTAAAGCAGTCTGTATTGATAAATAAATATTTAGTTTATGCCTAGCATTTATACAAGCAAGGTATACATGCTAGGCATTTATTGTATTTATGGCTTGACAATGGTTACTTCACTATCTTAAACCTACCGTGAGAATACCTAGTGCTTTATATCTAAATAATGACGCTGTTATTCTAAGAGGATTTTTTTGGCCTAGCAGTGGAAATGTGAATTATTCAGTAAGTAATCGATTAATGATGGCTAAATTAATAGGAATAACTGATTATAATCTAAATGTAGGAAAGTATATAATATTGTCTTTTTACACTTACCCGTATATTAGACAGTAGATATTGTTTTAATCTCGACGTTTTGAAAAATAATTCTCAATTTCCGCGATATTCCGCAATAAAATCCGTATAAAAGTATATTTAAATCAGTTTATTTACTGTGAATAAAAATACTTGATAAAATAAAATACGCAAAGTTCATTTAAAAACAATCACGTACAAATTCCCAAAGCCACCATGCCTAGACGATAACCTTCGTATATTTTATGACTTAAATCTAGACGGCATAAGTCATAAATTACTGCACAAGGGTCTAGGTACGATCAGCAGTGTTTGCGGCAAACAAACTTTTAACCCTTATTACAATAAACATAAGGTCCAAAAATGCACACTTGGCAGACGTTTCTAAAGGGGATTTCTTTTTTTTTGCACTTAGAATACGTTTGCTGTTGACATAGAGGAGGACGTAAAGACGTTGATCCTAGTCTTGCCCATCAGTCAAAGGCCGTCTAGGGCTGACAACGTCCAGAATAAAGACAGAAATGTCTTTTTACGAGGATCATTTATCCCCGTTGCAATCAATAATTTCCAGAAAGGGACTGAAAGGTTATTGACTAGAGACTATGCACCAAAGTCGCAGCGGAAAGCTGGAAAATATTTCTTCTAGATAAGACCCAAAAAAATATTTTCTTTTTAAACGACAATGGTTTTCATTTATGATTCCCTAGATAAGTCAAACATAAAAGAATGGGACAATTGATCCACGACACGCAATTTTATTTTACTTAACCATAAACCCTTGGCGGTCAATGACCGATCGGTGGTATCTTGAACATTATTCTTTCTATTGAAACCGATTCGTGATGTTCGATTTCATCGACCTATCAATTTATTGCAACCAAATCGAAATGAAACGAAATCTGAACAAAATATTATAAAACACGCCATTGTTAAATTATAAAACTGAAATACCTAGAGTTCGAGTTCTAGTAAGCAAGGGATTTATTTTTTTAAGTTTAATTAGATACGGATACATTTCTCATATAATAGATCTATATTCACATATATCTTTTCAATGTATAAATCGGTTAAGGGCAAAACTTGCTATGTAAAATCAGGAAAATTCAGTGCAATTGTCTGGAAATCAATAACAATAAATTAAGTGCAATTTGGATTTGTGCCCGGTCGTTAGAAATAAGCTTACTGCATGGGACCTTAAACATACTAATGCGTCAAACCACCTTCCTTGTACAACAATACAATACTGCCTAATCTTTCGAGGAAATCAGGCAATATTCTTTAATGTGTAATCTGTTCCAAATCGAAAACCCAAACAGCGAACTCCACGTGTCAAGGGAGCGAAAAATTCACGATGAATTTACTAGAAAAATAACAAACTCACAGCATGCCAATGTTAGCACTAACTGAAACAAACAACACAGGAAATTCACTGGAAACAAGGACCATTGAAAATGATAAAAAAGAACTTTTTGTAAAGGTTGAAACTGGACCGCGACATAAGGTATGTAAAATATTTGGGACAGGAGAAACGTATTGTAGTGACACGGCATTTTCAAGCACTTTTATTACGAGCAACAGCAAAAAATGCGAGATTACGTATGCAAAATATGCTAAGCAAAACTAGGGAGGGAATGAAATTAAATAGGAATTCATTAGCATATAAATTGATGTTGTGGATTAGGTACAGTCCACCAATGACAACCATCCTTAGGTTGCAGGTATTGTGAATTCAGGTTAATGGTTTGATGACAAAAGCCAATAAATATATTAGAGATGAAATGGGACTTACCTACCAATATAATCTGATTAAATATTTACAAAGCTAAGAACACTATGCAATACATGTTTGGAAACTAATTCCGACAAACACTGAACACATGCAATCTTCAAACATAACATGATACTGGAACGCAGCTGCTATTCAAACGGACGCACCAATATCGTAAAATTTTACGCACCATATACTCGTATATACAAATAGCACAAATACACAGATTGAAAACATTAGAATATACAAATATATAAACTATCTCAAAATTGTTCCTGTTATTATAATAATGGTAAATTCAACTATATCAAAGGAGATAGAAGATATTTCCACTGCTGAAAGTTGGGTCCTCATTTCAATTCCTAGGTGGAGCAACGTGTTGTTGTGTATGAAATAAATGTAATATGGTGTGCTTAAGTTTGTGTTTTTAGAATAGATTGTTTTACGTTATTTTTGATGACCTGGGCCCACAGTACACAAAGAATCCATGGATTTTTTGAAGTATTATGGATAAAATTGCCACTCCGCACGCTACCAAAAAATTAGTTTAATAAAAGTCATCAAAATCATGCGGTGGAACTCACTCACTTACATAATCTGTTCTTTCAACAAGACCTCGAAAGGGAATTATAATTATATCGCATGGTCCATCTTAGACCCTGTATGTAGGTACTCTCGAACAACAATAGTGTGAAACGTATTCAAAAATACAATAACAAAAAGAGAATAAAGCCAAAACATTTTCGACCATTCGAACGACCATAAACTGTAGAGTATTGCAGGACATTATGCAGGTTCACACTCGTGCGGTGCGTTAACATGCAGATAAGCATCTCTCGCTAACGATGCTAACCCGCCCATTTTATTGTACGCTGAAAGTACCTACTACTACGGTGTAAGTAAAGCGATGAAGCGCTTTCTAGTTTTAAAATCACACGCCACGTGCAAGAGATACTGCTAATTATAAGTTGTCAAGATTAAAGAATATTTTTTTAAATTACCTCCTTGAAAATAAATCTTATCTAACTCTTAGGATATGATATCTTCTTGGACAGGGACCTATTATTTATTATAAAAACAATCTTCAAAAAACATCTTCTGTATCACTAATATGTTGTGAATAAATACCGATTTCGACATAATTTAATCGGAAGTTGTTGCGGGTCTGGGTTACCGCAATAACTACCTGTAAGCCATACAAATATTTGTTCGCGACCCGTAGGGGTTGGAAGCCGACGGGTCGCCCACTGTGCCAATCATGATATTTCTGGGGCCCAAAATGACAAATCCTCTTCTCTTCCCTAAACACTGTCGAAAATGAAACAAAATACTTATGGAATAAAATACTAGTTGAATCACAAGTATTTTGTGGTTCAGGTTTTTCCGCGGTCTAAAGATATCTAAATCGCTCCCACCCGCTAATAGTTTATGGCTTGGGCCGAACACGACTTTATCGAGAACGCTGCGTGATTTATGTTCTTAGTTTGGGTAATGAGGGGTATTCAACAAATACATAAATATTGGACCGCTAATAAACGTGCGCTTACTAGGCAGTTGTAAATGTTGGCTGTATTAGGCAATCATTGAATGTTTGTGTCTTAACAAAACAAACTGTAGAAAATAATTGATTGATTATACAGTCGCAGACAGTAACTATGAGTAGTAATTTTACTAACGCATACTTGTGTATGCGTAAATTATTAATTACGCCTATTTATTGGTAATTTTACTAACGCTTAGATGTAAATATGAATTCTGTACAGACCAAAATATATTATAATTATTATTTAACGATTTACTCTAAATCGTTTTAGTTTTATTTGGTTTACTTTAGTAAAGATTACAATATAATTTTATAACAAGAAGTAGTAACAAAAGTTCAATAAAACTTTATATATCACCTTCAAACTCATCGTCACTTCCAATCATTTCAGAATATGGTCAAATGCTTTTCATAAAAAAACAGCTCTTAATGCCGTTATTACATCAGTCTTATCTGTACTTTCTATACAAAATCCATAAATAACCATGTCACATCAATAAAATCAACAGTCGTAAAACACTTAAGTATCATAATGGGAACATATTACCAATAATAATCTATAGATTTATAATTCAAAATTGAATACTACTTAAGTAATAAATTTGACTTAAGCTGAGATATTACAGCGCTTAAATAATTAATATATAATATAATACTCGTATTATAAGTACTTACTAGAGCTTTGTAAGATTGCTTTAGGAGTGAGGGTTTTGATTGAAGATGATTTATGTTTTCTGTATGAAGAACATATTATGGGTGAATTGCACAAGCAAGAAAAATACACGGCAAAGCTGAGAACGGTAGTGCAATGTGCTGATTTTTAATTTTATATATATTTTCTTAACAACGTAAGTGCTCCTCTACCTGGGCAAAAAATATCATTGATTTCTACCCTCTAATTAACCAAAAAAATAATTATAAAGTGTTATTTTATCATCACGGTGGCCTGTCCCGAACCCAGTTCCGCTCATAAAATACCTTCCCCTGCAAATACATTCGTAATATGGATTTAAGTAGGTTTTGTTATCATTAAATTATAATATATCCGATCAAATAAAACTATTTTTGTTTGTTTATCTTCTTTCTCATGGATTTGACAGGCAGTCAACTTTTGTCTGGAAAAAAGTTATCATTTCAGAGGACAGTAAGTTTTAGTAAAATAGCCACGTCAACATTGCGTTGTTACGCACCTCTCACCTTTCCTCACTTTGGATCAGCCCGGGTCAAGCTCTCGGCACGAATGCACCGGTCCTAACGTCTTGCGGTTACCCGCCAAAGAAGTAAGTTTATCATTTCAGTAATATGGGGACAAAAATATTTTCATTTCGGTGGCTGTTATAACTCGTGCTAGATTTCTTTAATTTGTTTCAAAATTGTATATAATATCGCCGTAAGTACTCTTTTGTTTGAGTAGTGTTCATATTTTTTTAATAATTTTATTTTGGTGTTAAATGTAGAACTAACCTCTATTTTATCATCTCAGTGTTATCATTTCAGTGGATTCGGTGGACAGTTATACCCGAAATGATAAAACCACAAAGTTTTAGAGATCCTTGTGTCAAATACAAAGTCTTGTAAGTTTTGTAATGTACTTTTACCTAGAGTGTAGATTAGATTATTCAGGTGTATTTGCTGTATAATATTTGTATTTACCAAACCAGCAGTAAAACTCATAAAACCTGATAAGAAAAAAAATCGAATTCTCGGAAGGGCTGTTTTTTATTTTATTTTTTACTTTTTAGTGTCTGCAATAGGTTTGTAGTAATAGGTCTCGTTGGTCTAGTGGATGTTCAGTGCGACTGCCGAACAAGAGGTCCTGGGTTCGATTCCCAGGTCGAGCAAAGTGTTATTGGGTTTTTATGTGAAATTCTCAGTAGCAGCTCGGAGTTTGGATTCGTGCCCGGTTAATGGAAATAGGCTCGCCCCCTATTACATGGGACCTAAAACATACCGGCAAAACGTGGATGTACATTAGTACACCTCTGCCTAACCTTTTGGGGATGACAAGCGTGATGGTATGTAATGGGTTGAACAATAAACGCGTCATCTACGTAGAAAATTTGAGGGTTTCTCTCAATTTCCCAAGGATCCACTCATCAGATCCTCACCATTTCCTTCCCATTTTATGGGACCACACGGGAAGCATCAGCTTTCATATAAAAAAAGAATCATCGAAATCAGTTGGCGTGATAATGAGTTATTCGTCCATTTGTCACTCACATATTATTATTTAATGCAAATTTAAGACTTATATGATTTTCTCATGGATGCCACTGTCCAAACTGAACAAAATTGAAATGGGACCACACGGGAAGCACCAGCTTTCAAATAAAAAAAGAATGATCAAGATCGGTTCACCCAGTCGAGAGTGCTGAAGTAATAAACATAAAAAAAAAATTACAGTCGAATTGACAACCTCCTCCTTTTGGAAGTCGGTTAAAAAATGGCACCATACATATCTAGACATGGATTAACGTTTATGTAAAAGGATTAAAAGTACTAAGCTATTACTACTAAGATATTTTTATAATATTTCTTATTCATTTATTGTGTTTTGAAAATATAAGAGTTGGTTTAATTTTAGAAGTTTTACTTATATACCTGTAGAACACTATTCTCGTCTCGTTACCAATTTAACCTACCTAGCATTTTTCTCTTAGTGCAATAGGTAGACATTATGTATTATTATTAATGTCATAAATGCAGCCATAATATTATTCAGAAACTTTAAGCTTTCTAATCGCGCTTCGTTCACTCTTTTGAAAATATATCAATCAGTTTGTATTTGAAAAACAAACGAAAATATTTATTCATGTTTACCAGCATTTACGATAAAGTTTTCCAACATTTTCACACAACACAACAAGAAAAATTACCAAAGGTTATATAAGTAAAGAAACAATTCATTCATATCACAATAAACAATACATTAAATTAATAAGTATTACGTTGGGGGAGGCCTACGTTCAGCAGTGGACGGCTATAGGCTGATGATGATGATGATGATACGTTGATATCGTAATACTAACAGTAATATCAGTATATAAATGATGATATTAAAATAACTGTGTACTGATATTAAAATAAGAGTATTAAAATACTGTCCTGTATCAGTGTTTATCTAAAATTCATGGAAATCAAACCTAACAAAGTACGGAACCCTGGCTGCCAAGCGCGGTTGTTCTTAGCTGTATCATTTCGGTGGATTTATTTCATTCCGGTGCACAGATTATCATTTCAGTGGTAATTTTTATCATTTCGGTTTACTTTTCATTTCAGTGGACGTTTAAAAATTCATCCTTAAATATTTATGTAAGTTTTGATGATATTTGATGTCCACTCACACCCAATGGTATAAAATAGGCTAAGGTTTTATTAGTCACAAAAAATATGTAGATAGCATTGAAATAAAAAAAACCCACCGAAATGACAAATAAAAAGCTCTTGTTGAAATTCACCCTTATGATAACATTAATAAATTCATCGCTATAGAAAAGTTACTGCCAAATAGCATCATCATCCCATTTTTTGTCTCAATGCACGTGAAGCTCGAACCTTTGAATTAATACTCAAGCAGTCGCACCTCTAGATTAATGTAAAAATAGCTGTAAGAATTAAAATCTTCGATCTCTTTAGTCCAACTTTTATCAGACCTTTCCCGAAAGTTGTCACATAAAGAGAGCTATTCTGAACAACAGTTTTACAATCTGTTCCGCTCCATGTTCAAACAATATTTAAGTAGCGTTTCAACAAAATTATCACTTTGATGCTTTTAAATGGTCTCATGAAATCCATTTGGGCTTTAACCGTACATGATAAACTCGTGCTTAATTGAATTAAGTCGAGTCTGCGCGCTTCGCCGCGTTACACTCAGTTTTTGTTCGAAACGGGCATATCAGTGCTTTACAAGTCGATGGGTTGCTGATTTTAAGTACACAAATATAAGTCAGTTTTTAATAATTCCCATTTTTTGTGAGAGAATACCATCGAAACTTTGATACTTGCTGATAAAAAATGAGAGAATATTGTTATCTCAAATAAAAAGAATATTATAATCAATAAAATAAACGGTCTTAAATCCTAATATCCAGAAATAGTGCTGTGCTTCGAATGAACTACACGCTATTTGCAGATAAAATATTTTCTTGAGCTGGTATCTAAGTATTTATTTATTTTCAAACAATCGTACAGCACGCATAAGGCGGGGCACAGACAAGGGTAGCCATGCGTAATTTTTATGTCGTTCTATTTTCTTTGAAACACATCCGGGAGGCTACGCCAGAAATCTAGAGCGGAAGGGGGCTGACAAAAAAACGGATGGAAAGTACGCACCGCCCTCATTTTGGTATTCTATAGGACGCGCATTTTTATTAAGTGGATGAGACAAGTACACGTCATTATTTCATGCCAAAAAATAATGAAATATGTCTTAAGAAAGGTCAAAAAATGTTTAAATTTGACCGAAAAGTACTTAATAATATATTCTACCTTTCTCTTTACTAAAAGTTTATTTTTGCAAAAAATATCGTTATCCTACACTATTTTGTTTCCTGTACTCTGGGTGCGAACGCCCAAACCTAGTTTAAATACTAATAGTAATAATACGATCTACAAGTATTGATCACTCTGCTGTCACTGAGACATGGTCAATTGAGTCGCCAAAAAGCTGACTTAAAACCTGTTAATGTCACGGATTTTTAAAGTGTACCTTGAACATTTTTCAGCTTACAAAACATCACTAATTGCCTCAACTTAAGTAAATCCTTCTAAATCTCGGAGTTCATGAAAACGTGAAAGCACACTAGTCTGCTAACTCTTTACATAATAAGATAGCCTCGGATAGTAATGAATGAGCTACTAAAAGGATATAATGCGCTCTCCGAGCTCCGCTATTTGCCGACAGGAGCTTTTATATAAATTGAGGAGATTCTAGCGGTACCCTGAGGCACACTTTTGTCCAATTTTGGAAGTGAAACTAGGTTATTGTACAGCACCAAATGGTACTGTAAAGTTTAAATTCTTTTTAGCAGCATTTTATATTCTCTTATATTATTATTTGTTATTCAAAGGTAAAGCAAAAACAATGTCATTTTATATTTTTTTAAGTATCCACGTATTTATTCAGAGCTTCTAACAAAACACAGCATCGTTAAAAACATAACAAAACCGAAAACAAACTTATTTTGCATGATTAAAAACACGGATTTATATTCAGCCATTTTTTTTTCAAAAGCCCCCATTTTTTCAACGTGCCTCTAGGTGAGGAGTCCTCGGGTATGTAAATAAGGCGAGCACTCTCGGGGTTGGAATTAAAAAGTGCCCGCCGCATGAGATAAGGCTGCTGCCCACGAGAGCCCTACAGATAAGGATTTGGTGGACCAGATAGTAACTTGTAACCTTGCAGAAGTTGCAGGTCTTATCTCCATCTAGCCTTCCACTATACTTCAGATAAATTGTATTATAATAATAATAGTAGAAAATTCTGTGTTTGTCGTCACGACAAGGTCTACAGTTTGAGGAAATAAAAATGTGTCGGGTTCTGAGATTTCATAAACAACTTTTCTCCAAGTTAAATATCGATTATGTACGCTTAAATACTAGGAATTGATTCCTCAGACAAAAAATATATATCAGAAAAAAAATACGACTTGACTCATTATTATCTGAGCAGATTTCTATCAAAAGGGTTCGAAGCACTTCCAGTGCCTCCCTTGCCACCCTTAATGAATACAATCTAAAATAGCGCTGCCCTTTTCTTGCGTAAATATTTAATTAGGTCGCGAGGTGCTTCTTAACAGCTTAATTGCCGAAAATATGTTGTTACACAGACGTTTGTTGCTCGAGAATATTCTGTTTCAGCGCTAAACGTGGCTAAATTGAGCGTATCATTATAAGATTTGAGTTTGTGACGCTTGCGTAAACTTAAATTGATAATGTATAATTACATTCACGTTTATTATGTATCCTCTCGAATGAAATTCGCTTCGGCATCCTATATAGACCTACTAAATAATATCTTATTAAGTTATAAGTATTCTGATAGTAGAGGAATAATCGTGAACTATTGTTGGATACGCCGGATAGCTTAAGATGTGTTGGATTTATTATTGCCTAATCCAGTCGTTGTTCACATTCATCACGACTCCGACACTCAGACATACCCGTAGAGCCTCGTTACCATTCCTACTAACTAGTACTATACAATTATACAATAGAAGTAAAAGGTTCAAGTCCCACTTAAGTTCAAAAAATTACTTTCATATAAATAATTACTGAAATATACTGCCTACATATAAAATGGAGAAGGCTAAGTAAAACCCGCACTCTATCGAATCGTTATTTTCATGCATAAAATATAGGTACATTAACAAGAAATGCATAGAATATTTATAAGCATTTCAAAAGACCTGCGTACTTAGCTACCATATTATTTATTACCCGCGTCCTTCACGAAAGAAGACTACATTTATTGTATGTATAACATACATTTAATGAGATTGCTATCCCGTATTTTGTAAGTATACGATCAGTAATAACTAAATTACCTCCGCTGAAGGACAGCAAAATGGTTTCTGAATTATCTACCTACAAGGCCACAATAAATTGCTCGGAGAAAAACAATTTTGCCGGGCTTGTAAACTTACATTAACGTTCGTAATCTATTTCTTATTCTTAACATCTTTAAATGAAGAAATGTAATATTAATTGTGAAATTTGATATTTATTTATCTTTCTTTCAGCGTCTGTCTTGTAATAAAAATTAACAAAAATTACCTTGCATGGAAAATCTGAAACATACAATGTGTGGAAATCATGGCGTCTCGCTTTCACTTTAATTTATCGTCATAAGAGGGTATGGGATAGCACGATTATTTGCAATGTATCTACATATCAAACACATAGCCTTTGGCATATTTTTTATACCTTTACGCCGCAGAGCGTCTAAACAAACGCCATCACTGTCAGCCTGACGACACACCTAAGTCCGTTTATTTTTCATTTTTGAAATTAACATCTTACAAAATAAATTTATGTTTACTAAATTATTCAGTCAAAATTCTGCGCTAACCTTCATTATGCTTTCGTCGTAAAATAAATACTTAAATTTCAGTTTTAAAAGTGTAAAGAAACGAGTCAGTATGTCAGGGTCGTTTCCGTACCTCTTAAGGCACGAGCAGCTTAACGAGGACTTCTCTCTAAAGGTAATACTTCCATGAGGACTGAAGGTTTATTGTTTTTTTATTGAGTGGAAGAGTAAAGTGCTTAAAAAGTGTATACCGTCACGTCTGACCCGGTAGCGTGAGGCAGAGGCTCATGTACACACACCATTTGCTAACACGATTTAGGAACTATATACATAATTATGTAATGATAAATATTATTATTATTATTATTGCTAGATGCGTCGACGACCTAAAAATTTGCAGGGATGGACTGGATGAAAAAGGCGGAGGATAGAGTGTTATGGCGCAATTTGGGACAGGTATTTTATCCAGCAGTGGACTGCGATTGACTGAGTTCATAGATTCAAATAATATTCTCTCGCATTGGTTTAATGGTTTAGTATACCAATGTATGCTTTGCCACATGCCTAGGTAAAAGATAATTTTTTAACAACATTTTATACTATTCAGAAAGAAACATTGTCTAAACGTATATAACCAACATCATTGCTCAATACTGGATTCTTGTATAAATATTGATGAGAGGAATTGCTAAACACTACCTACTAACATATTACTTGTAATATTTTCCACCCCTCAAATAACAATAAAGTTATACAATCATTCTGCAATTTCGCATTAATCAACTTTATTGCTTCGCCCCAGAACAGCTTTTAGCTACAACGAAATAAAGTATATTTTTCTTAAATAAATTTTAACACTTACAAACTTCAGATACATTGAAGTTTTTCTATATTCGTATAATAGCTTCTATTATAATTATAGTGAAATGGAATTTATATGGCTACCTAAATGAGTGCCTACCTACATTGTCACGACAGTAACTTTGCAGTAGAATATAAAGAATTGAGTATTGAATGTTAATATTTTCAGACACGATTGAACGGGGTGGGTATTTTGTTTTTCGAGAGTTGTATATGGCATGACCCTAAGTAGAATAGCGATGACCATATTTGAATCACTTGCTGAAAGACTATCACCGATCTCGGAAAAAGTAGAAACAAAACATAGGCATTACAATTCAAAATCTTTTTAAAACGGAGGCATTTATTCAACAAATAGAACAATTTGGTGTCCTTACTGAAATTCGCATAATAACATTATCTGAAACAGAATGCAATATTCCTCAACATTTAAACTTATCCTACCCTCTTTTTGCTCTAAATAAAGTATGAAATAAATACTTAAACAGAGGACTCGAAGGACTCACAATTTACTTCAAAAGTTTAGTCATGAACCGCGAATAAACAGAGTTTAAAGCATCTCTTAGTATCGCAGTGTACAAAGTAGAACAAAGTTCGAAGCAAGCTGAGCGACTAATTGGACTCTCGCCGCTTGGAAATTAACCGAAATACCTCTGTGTACCTTTAGCGTGATCACGTAGTGAGACAACAGATCATACAACTTTTAATTAACTACATATTTAAAGCACAAAAACTAAAAGTTTTACGTACAACAATTTCCGTAATACTCATTATTTATTTGGAGAGTTCATTAAAAATTTACTTGCCTGTTTTTGTCAATAATGATTATTACATTTACAGCGACATGAAATCCGTAGGACCAGGAAAATTAAACTCAATAAACCCACTTAATCCGGACGAACTGATCTCGAAAAACTGGCAATAGAAAATTAAAAACCATTAAAACATTTTTCAAAACATTTCTCCCGTGAAAATTTCGAGATAATACACGTTAAGCTTACGTAATCTCTCAGTGACACTGAATTTGAATTAGTCCACCTACTAGAGTAACCTCCCTTAAAAGTTAGGTCGGGATCGTCCATTACGTAGGTCATTATAAAGGGCATTGTACAAAGTTTTAATGAGAAGAAGCGACGCCATCATCGTGGACAGATAAGACAGGCTGGTGTAATCCTTGCCTAATTGTTTCACGAAGCGTCGGCTCATGCCTTTGGAGAATATAGGGACGGTCGCCATTGTTGGAACTCCATATCGATTTCAATACCGTTATCGTAGACATAAACGGTAGGGTAAATTCTCGGTTATTGGATGCAAAGTAATAAACCGGCGACATACCTTGGAGAACGAATTATTATATGATCAAACGAACTTGCAAGTGAAGTTCGATCATTATTATGATGAGTTGCTTCATTTGAAGATATAATTATAACAACGTAGTTTCCCTACTTACTCGGTAACCTCGCACGTATTTTAAAGATTTTAAAATAATTGTATGACGTAATTCCGGTTTGTTCCTTCTTGGTTGACACTTGTGATTTCTAGCTCATTTTTTAGAGTTCAGTGACAATTATTTGATTCAAAACTTTCTCTATATAGGTATTTGGGATTATTCTAGCATCAGGGCGGGAGGGTGATCATATCTTCAAATGAAGCAACTCATCATAATAATGATCGAACTTCACTTGCAAGTTCGTTTGATCATATATTATAATTCGTTGCTTCATTTTTCAGATATAATTATAACAACGTAGATGTTAAGAGTCGGAAAGTTTTGAAGTTGAAAAAATAAAACAATGTTTGTCAAAAAATCGTTTTATTTATTAACAAATCAGTCTTATTAATTACGTATTCATACACATAATTTTAATGGTAACTTAAGTAACGAATAAGTTAACGTTAATTTTAAATAATTAAATTTAAGTTTAACTTATATTATGCTTTACAATCTAAGTTCTGTTTATATTTTTGAACTGTAATTACATAATTGTATTTGACGGTAAACAAACCGATCTGGCAAAATCCCCTTCGTTTATAATACATCTATTGTAAAAGCGTGCAAAGGAGTTGGATGAACTAGTCCATCCTGCTGTTTTACGAATAGTTTCTATATTAACCCCTGCTAAGTTTGCGGCCGAGGTAGACGCATGTCGTGTGCTGTGTGCACCGAAAACGTTTATATCGACACCGCTTTCAGACAGCATTTGCTTTATCCATCTGCTAATGGTTTGTGTGGTGACGGGTTTGTGAGGTTTCTTATGTGTTAACAATAGATTGTTTGCGCTCTCAGATCTTAAATTTTTAGTCATGGAGACGTAATCTGACAGAACTGTTGCTGGACAAATACTCGTATTTTCCCTAAAGTATGGCAGAAGCAGAACTGGTTGATCTCTACCGGGTGCCGATGTCTTTATGATGTCTGTTATAATTATTTTTATGCAATTATCTAATAAGTGTATGTTCTCGAGTTTAATTAATGAAAGCGTTTGTACTCTGTGTGCTGTACAAATTGCTAGTAGAATTACAAGTTTTTTAGTTATTTTTTCTAGTGATAGCTCACTGTTAGGGAACCATGTTGAGATATAATTTAAAACTAATTGGGGATTCCAAGTGGTAGAATATTTAGGTTTCGTGGGTCTTAATTTATACGCGCCTTTAAGGAGACGTGTTATAGATTCGTCTGAACCAATATTATTGCCTATAAAGGCAGATAATGCAGACCGATGTGAATTTAGGCTACCATAGGCACACCCACTATTAAATTGCGACGCTAAGAATGAGAGAACAGAGGATTTCGGGGGGTTAAATATATTGATATCATTACCCGTACAATACTGCCACCAGAGTTTAAGTGAAGTATTGTACTGCTGGATTGTGTTCTTAGACAGGGATGAAAGCATCAGCGTGGCTGAGTTTACACAGGCGCCCCGCCGGCTGAAAGCTTGCCGGAGAGCTTCGCGACACCCAGGGTAAGGTTCTTGTGTAAGGGGTGGTACTCCCTGAAATGAGATTGCAAGAGGTTTTTATTGGGGTTTAAATATATAACATCAGAAACTATAAGGTTTTGCAATAGTGGAAACCATGGTTGTGATGGCCAGTTGGGATATACTAATATGCCGTAGGCATTGTCATCAATAATTTTTCTAAGGCATTTTAATATAAGAGAAAAAGGTGGAAAAGCATAGAAGTAATATGTATGCCAATCTACTGTAAATGCGTCTACGGATACTGCGTCGGGATCTTGTTTCCATGAGATGAAACGGGTGCACTTTGCATTATCGCGAGATGCGAATAAATCTATATCCGGTTGACCGAAATGTTTTATAATTTTTTGGAATGCTTTCTCAGAGAGTGACCATTCAGTATCCGGATTAGTTATTCTAGACGCTGCGTCAGCTCGGTTATCTTTGGTGTTCACGTATGATGCGTATACCCAAAGGTTGCGCTGTTCACACCATTTCCACAGGGATCTAGCCAAGTCGTTTAAATGGGGATATTGAATACCTCCCATACGATTTACGTAGCTGATTGCTGTGGTGTTATCCATGCGTAGTAATACTGCACTATTGACAAGGTTGTCAGCAAATGACTTCAGACCCAGAAAGGCTGCCATCAGTTCTAAATAATTGATATGACAAGATTTTTCTGACGGCTTCCATTTTCCATGGACTTGGCTGTTCTTGCAAACAGAACCCCACCCTGACTTCGACGCATCGGTATATATTTCAATATCAAAGTGTGGCCGTCGCATAAAATTGTGAGCTGTGTGAACGTTAGAGAGCCACCAGTGTAGATCGTCTAACACTGCATTAGGAAGGGTAATATTGACGTCATAATTGTTATTATACTTTAGTAATCCTAGGAATTTCTGACGCTCTAGAAACTTAGTGTATACCCAAGCGTACTTAATGGCTGGGCAAGCGGCCACTAAAATACCTATGAAGCGAGCTAGTTCGCGAATGGAGCATGGCTGTAATTTCGTGAACCTACTAACCAGCTCGGCAATGTGACGTTGCTTATCAATCGGTAATTTTATACTGAGGTTTCTGGTATTATAACAAAATCCTAAATACTTGCAAGACTGTTGCGGTTTTAACATACTTTTATCGTAATTAATAACAAATCCTAGAAACTCGAGAAGTTTTAATGTTTCACTGACATTATTAACGCATTCATTGTAAGTGTTTCCAATACATAGAATATCGTCTAAATAACATACCGACTGAAAACCACGGTGTCTTAGGTAAGTTATTACTTCTTTCATAATCTTAGTGAATACCCGCGGAGCTACGGATAAACCAAACGGCATGCAATTAAAGTTATATGTACGAGTTTTGTGTGCATTATTGGGCTGAAACTGAAATTTCAGGTATTTACGGTCTGTATGCCTAATGGGCAAGAGGAAATATGCATCTTTTAAATCGATGGTGGCAAGGTACCCGTCGCGTGGTATCAGTTTGCATGCTGTTCGGTAGTCCTCCATCTTAAAATGTTCATTCTTGATTAGCTTATTCAAGGTTTTTAGATTTAATATGAAACGTTTTTCGCCGTTAGGCTTCGGAGTGAGAAATATTTTAGATACAAATTGCTTTTTAGAGGATTTGCACTTTGAGATAGCCCCTAAAGACTTAAGCTTAGTAATGGCTTTCATCATATCAGATCTTTCGGTATTTGATAAATTATTTTTAGGTATTATTGACTGATATACAGGCTTATTAAAAGGTATAGGGTAACCATTTTTTAACCAATCAAGAATAACATTGTTATTGGTTATTTTTAACCATCGGTCATAGAAATGGGTAAGTCTACCCGCATGTACCTGCGTTAACGGTGGCTCGGGGCTTTGTCCCGGGGCTTGTCCTGTGCTGCTGTACGTTGAGCAGGTTGCGCTGACGACGTGAACGGACGGCGAATCCCAGTGGTCGGCGGCCTCCTGTATGCACCCCGCCCCCCCCTGTTCGCCGGGTACCGTGGAGGCGGGTTCCAGTTTCCCTGGTAGGAAGAACGTGTGTTAGGCTGTTGAGGCGGTTTTGAAACCTTTGCAGGCTTTTTTATAGAAAGGCCTTGTTTTTCGATGGTCTTAGCCGCTTTAATTTTCTCTGATAGGGACAAGCCGAATAGTGACTCGTCCCGTTCCGAATCATTAGTGATATTTAGGAAGGCCTTGTCCAAACTAGGAGTGATTAATTTCACTCGAGCTTGTGTTGCAAGGTAATGTGAGTCACACAGTAAACGGCAGCCATTGCTCAAATGTTTCATAGCTTGGATCTTATTGTCGCTTGTTAGAAGCAGATCCATACCTCGGTTGATAGCCGTGATACCGGTACCTAACTGTTGCTGAGATGCAATCAAAGTCTTGTCGCGATTGCGAACCATGTCCGGTACGGCTGCTGAGATTTCAGCATTCAGTTTGGGCGCTTGTAAGAGCCTACAATTATCTGGTACAAGATACTCTTTCAGCAACTTATCTTTATTTTCTTTTGACATTCCCTTCCTTAGTAAGGGAAGCCACAGTTGTGACAGGTTGCAGTGGATGTTGTCGCCATAGTCAGGCGAGTCGGACGTGGACTCGCCAAGTGCCGACAGTAGATCCGGGTCTAACTCGGGTTCTACGCTGACAGTGGCCTCTTCTTGAAGGGCGGTCTCTGTTTGGACGCCTTGTTCGGGGTGGTCTCCAGGTCCTGGTTCCACGTCATGGGGTATAACGGAGGACACAAGTAATGGCTCCATAATGGTTTCAGGATCTTCGTTACCTAAAATTACAAGTTGTAATTAAGGTTGCGGAATAACTCATTTGAGGGTAGATTTACAAATAAATCGCACGTTAACGTTACATCTAGTTTAGATTGTACGTATTTATGTGCTTGTATGTCATCGTTGAGGACTCGCAGTCCACCCCGATGCATTAAGAACCAACATTAAGACTTTTGTAAAATGACAAAGTTATTGACTCGCAGTCAATCCCAGCGCATTTACAAAACAGGTAGCTTTCACTTTTTCACTGTTCACCAATATTAATTGAATTTTAAGCTTACCTTCATCCTCTGATGATGATATTTGTAATGGTCTTATTCGGCGTTTACGTCTTTCTTTTTCTTCGATTTTTCGGATTTTTTTAGCATAGTGCTCGATCCTGGACTGCGCGCTTCTTTTTGGCATGATGCTTGAAGAGCGCGTGCGATAGTTACCGCGCACGAAAAAGGAATGAGCTAGAAATCACAAGTGTCAACCAAGAAGGAACAAACCGGAATTACGTCATACAATTATTTTAAAATCTTTAAAATACGTGCGAGGTTACCGAGTAAGTAGGGAAACTACGTTGTTATAATTATATCTGAAAAATGAAGCAACGAATTATAATAAACTGGTAATTGATTCCCGTGACGAGCTTTGGTTGTTCAATTATGAAATTTAATCAGTCATGGCAACTGCTCTTGCCTCTTGTACTTTATTAGCAGATGTTTGATGTGTTTTACATTTAATGTGTTCGAAATTTGATTAATACTTCATTTAAACAGGCAATAATACATACATATTACATGCATACTGACGCCTTATTCCCATGGGGGTAGACAAAACCTACACGTTCTTTAGTAGCACGTGCTACGATACCTGCATACCACTTAAATTTAACTTAAATAGTATAATAATCACATAATCTCTATTTTCCTTACAGACCTTACAATTGTCGCCTATCAATCCACAAATCACTCACACAATCCTATGTACGTACCTGAAAAAACTGAAGTATATGAAGAAGGAAAACTATCCTTAATAAATGATCGAAGAAATTTCGATCAAAGTGTTTACTTGAGGCAACCCTTCGGCCCTCGTTGACGCTTTCAAACATTTTTGCAGACACGACACTCCTTTTGATTCTTAAGAAATGCTCCGCTCAACTTTCCACTGGGCGAAGTTTGAATGGTTTTTCAAGTAATTATACGGAACTCTGACGGCACTTCATAGTCCCTTGAAGGTTATTCATTAAATGTTGATGTCACGTATCTTATTAAAATTTAGGGTCCTCTACAATAGTTAGGTACGTAAAGATTTTGGGTTTATTTGACGGAGTTACCGTAAGTATTAATTTACGTTCCACAACTATGCGATTTTTAAGACAATATCTGCCTCGCACTACCACTCTGTGCAACCAGCTGTCGCTCGCGGTCTTTCCGAACCATTACGAGGTTAGAACCTTCTAGAGGAGAGCATATTCTTTCCTGAAAGGCCGGCAACGCATTTGCACGCCCTCTGGTGTTGCAGATTTCCATGGGTGGTGGTGATCAGTTCATCAGGTGAGCCTCCTGCCCGTATGCCCCCTTATTTCCATATTTACTTTCATAAAACCCTTTTGAAGCTACCGATACATTAGACGAAGAAAGTCTGGGTAGTGTAATAGAATTACAAACCGCATTCCTAATCCATTTATTGATAAAACAATCCAGTACTATACTGCAAAACTACACGGCATCAATAGTATATAATACTCGTTGTTACAGACATACAGCCTTATTCTATTGAACTAGTAACTCAATATCTGTTTTCATGTTAAACTAAAGTGAAGGCTAAAGAGAATTAAATAAAAGCGGGCAATGGGAATTTGAAACTCCAGTCTTTAGTGCTGAAAACCGTGCCTTTAATACTGATGCAAAGGTAAACGCTAAAAATAACCGAGGTTAACATTATTCCCCTTTTCAAACTTTAGCAGTATACATCTAACATAACTCTTTTTAAGTAAAGAGCTCTCTATCTGTTTAATCAGCCTCTTTGTCTTTGAGTGTAGCCGTCCATTTAGATAAGGTTTTAAGATGTTGCTTCTTTAAAGTTTCTAGAATATCTTGTTCTAGAAACTTTAAAGAACGTTTACGTTTTGAAACTGTCATGGGATCAACTGCTAAAGCTACCACGCAACGGTTTAATTATTGTCGCATTAGGAAATACAACTCGTACCCGGTTGAAGAATATCATAAATATTATAATATCGAAAGCATTAATACCGATTATGACAAATTAGTCGATAGGAAAATGATAATTTATTGGTATCAAAAATATTATTTTCACCTATATTACGGTTAATGGTTTGGGAATACATAATTTATTCCCCGATGACAATGTAACAGTACGGTCTTTATGGCACTCACGTAATTTATAACATGAATCGCACGAAACGTGTAATATGTTATTTGCATGCTCTTTTAATTAACTCCACGTTTACAATCTCGCAAAGCTTTCTGGACACAAATATGATGTAATAAACATACAAACGTAATAAATATCTAGCCTTGCCCCCACCACTTAAGCGCCTGGGACATGTGGTGGACAATATTCCCTTAACTCTTACATCCACTCTCGGTACCACTGTGTCTTAAAAAGAAAACTGTCCAAAAGCCAGCTATAAAACTGTCACGGTCGCCGCTAGCCCATCAATTACAAAGAGCATAAGCTCCATTCTGTTGGGAATGGTACGAATAGGAATCCACTACAGTCCCACTCGGCGACCGGCACTATTCGACCGGAATAAACTCAAACATGTCGTGTTGCTAAGAAGTGTACTGAAGTTGGAAATATCTCGGGAAATAGCAAGCTTAACAAAAGTTTCTGTTAAGAAAAGAATACGAGTTTTGATTGGCTCCGGATCGACTTAGTGCAACGAACAATCAAAAAGACTAAGCACTATCTCGACTGGGAAATTCTTGGGAAGTACCTAATAAAATTCCAGATTAAACCCAATACTTACCAATCTCGGAAAGAAATGAAAAGGATTATATGGTCAGCTCGTCTATCTAATTCAAGGGATTCAAAGACTGATTAGATAATGTAGCAGTAATTTAAATCAAGTCAATTTCTATCTTTGAATAAGCTTCAAATTGATTGCCATCGGTTAATAAAATACAAATAGAAAAGTGTACTTGCAACGATTTTACAGATTTTCCATACAAACCACATCTATATTCACTTGCTACATATACACTATTTCTCATATATTAGGTATATATACATACATATATGATAGATATAGCTCAGTTGCTGAGTTCATCTTAGGAAGTGCCACTACTACCAATACTCTACCGCTAAGTGGACTTCCAAATGATTGTGTTCCGGTTTGAAAATGACTTGGCAAAAGAATCTTATCATTTATTTCTCAAAGTGACGCGTGATTTTGCTATTAAGGGAATATAAACTGCTTTCAAGCTTAAAACATTAAAACGATGAAGAGGAATAATCATCTAAATCGCTTGAACCCAAAATGGACAACAATCGACGTCCTGTAGCGACAAAACAAATACCATTTCATGGATATCTTTGTTGAGCACACGATACAAAGTCCTATTTCACATTGGAGTATACAAAGCGACTCCACTCGTTTGGAAATATATCACGCTACTAGGGTTACCATTCGTGTATTTCTTTTTGGAAAGCTCTCGAGTCTCGTTTAGTCGAGTAATTGGGATACAGGACAATGTCCTGAGCTTTCATGGCCTCCTAGTAACAGCGTGCAAATATGCGGCCATCACTAATGGTGGCCTGCGGGTACTTTCAGACGGTTTTAGCGTACATTTTCAACGCTCTACGACTCCTTGTACATTTTGTTTTGGTCAATTTTTACTTTAATACGTTTCCGCTTTAATTTTATTGTCGAATTAAAACAGAATAATGAGGGCTTTGTGTGCTAACTTATGTTCATAGCTTAAAATGTTTTGCAGTTACAAAGTTTTAGTCTGAAAATAGCGCGAAGATCCTAAAATTGTAGCGCCCTAAATTTAATTTTCGTTGGCGTTTATAAATGTTGAAATGACTGCAGTACGGTGTGATCTACATAAATATCTAAGGAGTATTTGCACGATCTTCCGATATCTCTTCCTCGGTACAATAACCTCATCGCTCTTCATATCAATATTCTAAAGGCACTCGTGTTGCTTCATACTCATCGGTATTATGGATTTATGCATCTCACTCGATGCCAAATTATTTACGTGCCAAAATGCAAAATGGTGTGAATATAGGACACGATTCGAGTACTTTACATTTTTGTGAATTCGGAAGATCAAACATTCTGTCCCTTTGCCCTTTGGCATTCATTTGCAAGTTGATTAAATGAGGTTATATGTATAAAAACATACGTTACTCTCCTTGTAAACACTTCTTGGGTTTTTTTCCGTTGGAGAAGGAAGACAAACAAGATTTTTGTTGTGTTCGTAAAAGATAATTTGATTGGTCTGTTTACATCCGCCCTTTATTAAAGAATTCATAATGAAATTGGAAAATTACAAAAATATTTATAGAATCATTATTTAAAGTATATAATTACTTGGCTAACGATTTTCGACGAAGGTTATTAATAAAACGTACCTAAATGGAACAAAAAATATTATTTAAACGTTTAGTATCTGAAACCTACGAAGACAAAACAGAGCATATTTAAGAACATATGCTTAATATATTAAGTAAGCTTGAAAATAATAGTCCACACTAAATTAATTTAAATAATCCAATATGACTGGGACAATACATTGGTAATATACTGTACCATAATGATCATTAAATTCAACATCAAACCCATTAACACTTTTCAATTTCAAGACACAAAATATCCCAATATTAACTAAATTCATTCTCTAAAATGTGCCAAAACCAATATATATAATTATACTCTTTAAGAATGCTAAACCAGCAAGCAGGGACCTAGTTTAATACAATCACCTGAGTTCGCAATTTATCCGGCCGGTATCATCCGGGTATAACATAACCGTGGTGTGATGAGACTTGCCCGGGTGAATACAGATGAGCGAGAGTTGACCCGGCCGAATATTAATCACTGGACGCATTTCGACCGCCTGTTGCATTATGTAGGCTAGGGCTTTATATCAAGAAGAACATTTCTCTTAGCGAATGGGTAGTTATGCTTAGTAGTAAAACATTCTACCTAAATACCCAATTATTATAATAATGCTTTATTGTATAAGAGCATAAAATGCTCCTCCGAAATCTTATACGATTTTTGTTCTATTTCTGAGAACGCATAAAACCTGTGCCTACTTAGTAAATTCCTATCTTTTCTGGTTCCGATTATGGTTATCAAATCAGTTATGGTATCGAGTATTATACCGTATGACCGAATTTGAACAAGTGGTGATGTGTCTATGGTATAATGAAGGAATGTCTATTCCTTCATACAAACTTGTTGACAGTTTACAATTTTACAGTGCAAAGGCTTTCAATACTAAACACACTTATGGATATTCAATTTGCACAGTACAACACTGCCTATAACATTCTAAATATTTCCTACTAGTTTTCAAGTAGGTACTAATAATAGAAACTAGTTTCATTGCAAGCTCCCACTTAACGATCATTAGTTCTAAGTTCTAACGAGTAAGGAACACGCCAACTTTAGCTTACTGGGACGGTAGCTGTGCCAATGGATTTATTTAAATAGAAATATTGTTGACTTCTAATGTAGCATGGTTACATAGATCTTGATCTTCGGACTTGATCGGAAATGCAGTCTAATTTAGTTTTCTTTCGGTATTTATTTATAGGTATAAATAAATAACGCAATAACAATAATTCATACATTAATATCTGTGATTTATGCTATACTGAGAGTAAATGAGTTTATGTTTGGTATTGTTTCCATTCTAAAAAAAAGCTCTAAACTTAACGTTAAAATTCTTTTTATAACAATTAAATCTTTGGAATCAGTGACACAACTTTTTTTTTACGTAAATAGGGACGTTGCCTTGATTTATGGCCAAATTACAAACCTTAATGGGTACGGCGAGATAAGAAATCATAACATTTACCTACTAATTTCTCATTCTAATGTAGAATATTGAATTGATTAATTGAGAATGATAAAAACGAGATTTATATTTGTCAGTAGTAAATAATAAAAATATATGTAGTAAGAACACATAAATCGGAAACTTCGCATCCCACAAAATGTATTGTGAGCAGATTGCCGATAAAAAGTAAGAAGAATAGTGGAGTCATAATATTCCCTGTGGCAGTCTGATTTATATCCGGGTGACATCATTCAAGTAATATCCGGAGTGAGACACAACCCGCCCGTGTGAGCCGGTTGGGGAAATGAAATAATTTTTCACTCTCTCACCTGTTTAATTTCCATTCACGACTTATCATTTCGCACAATGGAATTTTATCCTTTATGGGACGCTCATTCTTGGAACAGTTATTACTAAGTACGTAGATTAAGTAGGTACGTATTTGTACATGGTAATATACTTAGTTTTAGTTTTTGTGAAAGTTACATCAAACAGTATTTGCTATAAATCTTCGTCCTCAAAAAAGTAATGACTGGATCGTTATATTTATTATACCATAACTGTTTTTTTTTGCTTGGATATTAAAAGTTTTAATACACAGACACTCATACCACAGGTTATAGAAATATTCTCTTAACTCTCTTTTCTATACTATTTCTATATATATTGAAATATATTTTCTAGCGCGGTATACCTAATTGCTCACCCCAGTGCCAACCAAACGTGTCCTAATAAGTCACGTCTCCTGAGCCTCAGGAGGATGTATGTCATTGTCGTCATACGCCCTTTATATTAGTCGCTTAAAATTGTTTGTAAATTTGTCCTATAAATTCTCAACTTGATATTCTAGCCATGCTGTGCTCAGCCCAACAAATTTATTAAACAAGGTCACGCCTTCGTTTTATAGGGATAATAAAAAGTAAAACAACACGTCCATCTGACGAATGAGATCTGAAATGAGAATCTACCACGAAAAGAAAATGTAAGGGGGCACTGAATATTTTACGCTGGCAGCTCATACATTATAAAGGTAAAATGATGAAAGTTGTAATGAGTTAATCTATATATTTAACTAAAAAGTTCTTCTATGGTTTAAATTTACGTTGTTCTGTCTTTAGGCGGATTCACATCTGCGCACGAATCCTGCACGCGTTCGAACTGTGCATGTAACGCGCAGTGAATGGCTATTTATTTATTTAGGGCCGAAAACAAAAGATATCCTTGTACCATGCTCAGATCCGCGAAATGACATTATTACTTGTATGGGAATTACTCCGTTCCATCATCAGTACCCTTCGCGTGCATTAAGATGATGTACTGACGATGCACGCGAAGCACTCGTTCGTGTGGGCAGGTTTACGCACAGTACGCATTCATTTACAGTGTATAATATAGTGTGGTGAGGGCTGGCGGTTTACTTAGTAAGATTCGAAATTAGTTTACTGAAGTAAGTTCATAAAATTGAGGTTTAAGTTTCGCACAGTTATCTAAAATGTATAAGCAAACATTTCGGAAGATATGATTAAGTAAATAATATATGCTCAGCAAATATTTTGAGCATACATACTACTAAAACATGTTTACTCCAAATATTATGCAGACGAAAACATCGACATAAAAAAAATTATCATGTCACATGGTCTAACACTGTACAAAGTAAGAATTTTACATTGTAAGAAGGAAAAGACAAAGGTACAAGATATTTTATTTACGCGCACACCACATTGTTAGCAGCGTCCCACAAGGCTCATTACTGAAAATTAGGTTAGTCTCTAGAAAAATAATGGCGGGTCTCTTCACTCGATGAATATTCACAAGATGGCGTCGTAGTGGTCATGACGGCTCGCGCGCCGCCCGCGCCCGAGCCTCCGCCACGGGAATAATTAAAAATAATTATTAAAACCCGACGCGCACCGGCGTCCCCGTATATTAAATTAATAATTCAGGTACGCGCTGATTCCGAGACGAATTCGCAATGGAATACCGATAAATAATGGCATGCAAAAGGAGGACATGGGTGCGGAAACCCTGTTATATAAAAACTATCATGATTAGTACGATCTAAAGGTATAAAATATGCCTTTCTTCAACATATTAGGACTGAACTACACTTTTACAGATTAACCTCAGCTCCTAAAATCAGAATATATTTGTTGTGCTTAGTCATTTGAACCGGTAATCAAATTACATCCTATCTTCATGGTCGATTCACGTAAACCTATTTACATTTTTGGACATTCTTTAGGATTATGTGGAAAGCGCGTTCCTCGTTCTAATAATTGATTTATACAAAAGGTTATGGGACAATTTTTCCACTCCATTGGAATGAATCGATAGTCTTACGTTCTTACGTCCTCTGATTATTTAAGGAACTCCAGCTTACCTGAAACAAGAAATGATTTTTCATTAATGTCAAGTCGCAATTTAATAAAACACTTTGAATACCTGCATATAAGAATTCAAATAAAACTACTTTTTACGGATTTCATCGCGGTATCATTAGGAGCAACCATGATCACGGGAAATCTGTAGTTTTATTGTTTAAATCTTTACTTATTTATATTTTCAAACATTCCTTCTGGCTTACCTACATTAATAATAATTTACGTTCTAAATTATCACAGGTCTTCTAGCTTAATAAAATAAATAAATTTGCTAAAGTCAAACTATCAAAGTACCCTTAAGAGAATGGTACAACTCATTCAATAACTGATTGATGGTGGTGCAATAGCTGACTAATTTATATTTTTGATACTCACTCAGACGCATTGTACACAACTGACAGCCGATCCTAACATACCTAGTTGGAAGTAGGTTGCAAATGATTAAAGGCATGCCAGGCCAGGTATTCCCGAGACATTTGAATCTCCTGTTACCGATTGAAATCCGGAGAGCTTCTTGAATCCCCGTACCGTAATTGTGCCGCCAATGTTTACATTTGTGTAACACTCTGGAATTCTCTTTGATGTGTTTATACGCTAAATAACATGCAAAGCGCCTGGCATCAACTTAGTCCCGGAGGCAATAATTTTAGGAGGAAACTACTTCTGGTCCCATACAAAATGCTTGAGTGACATATGTACGTCTCACGACGGTAAGTTTTCTCACAAAAGCATACCAATGAAACATAAATGTGGTACATATAACTTATAAACCGCGATGATACTTGCATATCAGCTTAAATCCTTAATAAATTACCCGATAATTAAAAAAAACTTCGATATACCTGTAGTACCTACAATATTGTACAAGAATGTAATGTACAACATATATTATACATACAAATATATTCCACTGAAATACATACTTAGAATAGTTGGTACATGAGTAGTTTATTTACTGCGCAACATTCGGTATTTCGATAAGAAAATAGCAGGAACACCAACATTTCTCTCAAATAACCATTTCTTATTCCATATTCAGTCTGTGTGCTATGCAAAGGCGAAGCGTTTCGAAGCGAAGTGTTAGAGATAACTTTGTATGAGCGTCGCTAACAGTACATAGTAAAGCTAACACATATAAATGGAGCGGTGTAACTTTGTACTGACGTTCTATCTCCACTACAATATAAGTAAGTATAAGGTTCGTATCGCCGATGCTGCGGGTAAGTATCATTTATTTTTCTTTTTCATGAACTGCTCAAAGGCAGAAAAGAGTGATTCCTTTGATTGCGATTGAAAAAAAAACAAGGCCGTTCAAAGAGAATCGAGCGGCAGACGGTTTTCAGCTCAATCTACGTAATGTTTTTTATTCATTGCACTGAATAAATCTGGATTTTTATAAAGGCGATATTATTTGTTTTTCGTGTTTCGGTATTTATAAAAAGAAGCTTTATCTAAAACAACTCTGTATTGTTTTCCTACGTTAAAATTATCCACTAAACATTTTTTTAGTTGTACAGCGCCTGTATAACTAATCTGCTGCACCTGCATGCATGTATACACGTACAGGTTTAAATACTTTAACTTAATTAAGTTAAAGTATGTACGTGTATACATAGTTATTTAATAAAACGATTATGTATATATTATCGTACATTCTTTGGCAGTTATTGTACTTATCTGGTTAGATATTTAATTTTGATTAAATTGTATTAGGATGTATTAAAGAACCCCGTCTAAACTTATAAAGTAATGTTCCCTAGACCGACTATTAACGCACAACCGAACTACTACTTCTACTAAGTTTCTAGGGGCGAAAATTGAAATTTATTTTATTTCAAAACGTAAGGATCCTCTAAGAAAGGATTTTGCTAATTTCAAATACGTATAAATGGGAAAAGGGACGCCAGATTTCGAGGCGTATTTAAAAATTATATTCATTCAGTGCAAACAATGCTTTCAGATGGGATAAAAAATATATTTAAATCGTTAGTAATGACATATTAAATAAGACAAGAAAAATTAAGAACAACGTAAAAGAAATCAATGCTAGTACAGTATTTTCTTAGACTAGAACGAAAGGGTTCTCTCTTTCTACTATAAAATAATTTAAACAGCTTTATGTCTTCCTCCAGTTTTATCGCTCGCCAACTCCCTGGGCTATTAACTGTAATGATAGTATTAGGAATACTAAATTCGTAAGACAAAGAACGGATACTAAATTTTCCATGAGACTAGTACGTTTAAAATGGTTATAAAATCCCCCTTACAAACTTGCGCCAAAATATGGTTAAAAGATAAGGAGTTGTATTTTTGAGAACTTATTTTTGTACCTACTTATGTGTTTTTCTTTAATCATTTACCTACTGTGGACTAGTGCGAGTTGGTAGAGTCTACATCCCGTCAATAAAATGTCTCAGACATGCTCAGTATTTAAATACAATATCTGTTATTTGTTAATTTGCAAATCAGCTTAGGACTAAGTAGTCTTTAGCCGTATCACTGGACTATCTCTGTTTGGTCTACTTATGGGTACTTATAAGTAGACCAAACAGAGATAGTCCAGTGGTAGAGAAATAAGGTCAAACTAAATCGTTTTCTATCACTTCCTAAGAGATATCTAGAGATTACGTACTACCCTAATATTCTTGAACACTTCCTTGTTGCCATTGCCCCTGTTTATTAGAGATAAAAATAATAAAATTAACACCTTAACGACCATTGGAATTCTTTTCTTAAATAATAATTACCTATTACGTATATTTCCTAAGCTTCTTAAAGAAAACGAAACGACTTTAATCAAGCCGGGAAAATTAACCACCTGCAAAGAACTAAGCATCCTTGGATGCAATAAACAAGTTTTATAGTGCAGCAGAAACAACCCTGAGCTAAAATCTAGCTGGAAAAAAATTACAGGAAGTAGGTCAACGCGCTATGTCAAAACTTGTGTCCTACATATGTTAGCAGCGGCACTGGAGGGTTGCCAGTCCTCCGGCCGCATCCCTGGCGACTTCATAACCTTGCCAATTTGAATGCGCAACACTTTGCCAGAAAACCTTGGAGGTCGTTGGTTTGAACTCGTGCCGCAATGCAAAGTGAAATACACGACGCCATTGCGACTTTCCGTCTCATCAAAATACGATAAGCCAAGAGTTCAGTTACGTCACGTCTGTATTGGATTAAGCGTATAAAGGTTCCTAGTTACATATATCCCTCACTTTTTACGTGTATACATATTATACGTATCGATGTATATGTATATAATGTACCAAGTTACGTCGCGTGAAATGACAGAAAGAAAGCTAAACAGCTTTCTTTCCGTCGAATCAATTACTTATTTATTCATGGAAGTTTTGATTGTTAAATAGGTCCTACCTACTATCTTCTTGGTCAGCTAGCAATTTTGTTCTAAATCATCTTTCGTTTGATTTATTTCTTTGGACCGGATAATAATGTGATGAGAAAACTCTACGGTAGCCCACTATACATTTTTGGTGGTCTCCATTCCAATTACTGTAACTCGGTGCCCACGGCTGGGCAAAGGTCACACAGGACTCTACTTTGCAATAATTGTGCCTACGTAATATACCTAGCAGTTTCTAGTCCATAGACTGTTTACTAATAGTTGTTCGTAGTTCGTAGATTAATTAATGTAGTTAAGTCCTCGCCCAATGAAAATTGAAGAGCTCCTGTTGGAATCCGGGATGGTAACCGCGCACAAAGGCAAACGTAGGTTGGGAACTGATTGAAGCCCCTGGATTGGTAAACACAGGATCTTCTCTCAAGCTATGATAGCTGGACAGTAGACTATGTAGGTCAAAGGTCTCGAATTTGAACCTCATGCACGCACCGCTCTCTTTTCGGAAGTTATGTGCGTATTCATCACATTCTCAAACGGTGAAGGAAAACATAGTGAGGAAACCTGCGTGCTTGAGAGATTATCTGAAAAAATTATTGCCGATGGATTGCGTATATATTGGTTGATAATGATGATATGAAAGCTTGATAATACTTTATTAACATATCTCTGTAACTAATGATTATTTTCGGACAAGCTATGAACCGGCTTAAATCTAATCTGTCTTTATAAAACAATTTAATATTTTGTCAACAAGTTTCGTTAGAAATAAATAAACAAAAAAGTTTTAAGGTACGTAATTGCGCCATTTTTTGTATTGTAATTTTTCCTTAGTACTCAGTATTTTATTTACGAAATCCGAGCAGTTATATCATCAAATATGTACGAGAGGAAAATGGAGGGCTTTATTGCAGGGCTGCCACCGGCGTGATCCTTAATCTGGGAACTCACAGTACATTATACTGTAATGTTTCATTTGTCAGACTGGTTTTTAGGTAAAAAACGCATTTTATTTACTATAGGTTTGCACTTGGTATAAATAATACTTACTATTTGGTGAATACATATCTTTTTAATAAAATAAAACCTCATCACTGTTCTTTAATGACTTAGTATAAAAAGAAAAAAAGTAGTTAACACTCCAACTAAAATAGATACTATGTAAATATCTGTGTTATGTTATAAGCTAAAGCTACCACCACACAAATATTTCTTTGAAGCTTGTATACATAAACTGTACGGTAGCAGCCCTAAGAGGACCGCCCACCGACACTTCACTGAGTGTTTATCTACAGTTTGGAGATCCCCGGAGCCCTGAAATGACTTTTTCTTCACTCCTCAAGAAGTAAACGTAATTAGGAACTAATCTAAATCTGTACGTAGCTCAATGCCCGAGATTAATGAAACAGAGTAAGGGCCTTTTTCTTTTATGGAACGACTCAAATGTCTGACTAGAAGCTGCTGAACTTAATGAAGTATATAACTATAGAATTACACTTGAAAGAATATTATACATTGTATGAAACTACTTTTTACGTTTTTATTATTTTCATCGCAACATTACGGCTCATAGACATAGACAGGTCATAGACAGTCTACTAGTAAAGTTTAGTTTTACTTATTTCAATTTAATAAATTTTAATGAAAAAATCGTATAATAATAATATCACGAAGAATAACTGAAAACTTTATAAGGTTTATTAAAATTTATTTATTGGTTTAGAAACAGTTATTATTATATTTTCTTTAAAATGAAGTGTTATTTCAAATAAAAATACATATAATCTACATTGTAAAGTTAACTTTCTTTATAATGCAGTAGCAAGTTAAAATGTGTTCATAGTAAATGAAGACCAACATTTCCATTGCAATTTTGATTTGGTTAATATTTTGAACCTGCCAACCCAAATAAATTACTACAATATTACTACTTACTTACTTACTACTATCAGATTGCGATGGCCGAATAGCAAAATAGACATAAAAAATTAAAAGTGTTCAGTTCTGAATACAGTTTTCCTTTACTTATTGGCTGGCCTGGCTTCCGTCGACAGACCGGAAATGAGTTTTGCCGTCTTTCACCCCCCCCCCTTACCCCCCTTTTGTCCAGTGGCGGGGAACTGGCAAGCCACCTCATTATTAGCACGTCGGAAAATCCACTTGACCCAGGCCGACTTTAAGGAATAAACAATGCAACTTCTTAACTTTTGCTATTTTATTTCCTTAGTAGCTATTGTGGTTGTGACGTTTACTTTAGCCACAGCTGAAAATATATGAGTCGGGCAAAATAGTTTTGAAAAATATACTCCCATTTTTATAAATTTCTTTATTAATTTTCACCTTGATTGTTTTACGAAATTAATGCCCACATTTGCTTTATAAATTCACGAAAACAAAGCAAAAGATTTGTTTTTAAAAAAATAACGAGGTTGGATGAACTAAATTAAAGCAAACAGCCCGAAGGTCATTCATGTACAAAAATGAAATCAAACGCCACTTATAAACTCGAAAACAAACGTTAATCATAACTTTTTCAGTACACATAAAGAGATTAGGAAACTCACAAGCGAGAGCTCTCCTCAAATCAAATTATAAATTCAAGACACGGTCACCGGGAGAGCTATAAATTTTGCCCAAACAATCATGGATGCGCGAGTTGTAACTCAAGTCAAAATATTTTTGCTAATAACAGAACGATATGTTGGCAAAACAAACCTTCCGATTAATGTAACGTGTGTTTTCGTTCACCACTTGGCCATAGATTACATCCTGACTTTTACAAAAATATAACACAGGCCGAATTTGGTAAACTTAAATCGTACCTTGGATTCCGGCCAGTAGCTATGGATGTTCGGCCAAATGGAGATGGAATTGCTTTTTGTGATTTATTGCAATACATAAACATCCCGTGTAGCGTGGTCCGATTATATTGGAATAGCCTGCTCATATTGTCACTTATCTTGTTTTATTGTTGGCCAACAATCTGAGAGAACATCGCTCCTTGAAATTTTATTTTCCTTACCAATGTTTATGTAGATATTTAACTTTGTAAATAAAAATAGGTTTATTCTCTCTACAGCTGGTTACAGAGTTGACTGTATCATAATTAAATAGACACGTACCAGGCGCGCATAACACTGTAGAGATGCGCTGCAGAGGAGAGGCACAAAACGCTGGTGCGCTACGAGCCCTCGACTCGCGTGCCGTTGAGGGCCGCCAGTGATTAGAGCGCGCTAACAAAGCGCAGAGTGCTCTTAACCTACATGCTCCGTTTCACAGCATCGCCGGTAACACTCCTAGAGACCGCTGCGAGCCTGGTAGCGCACCCACTTACTGACGGCTAATCTCACTTTACTAAGATTTTATTCTTTTATTTTATCTAACTGTGATAGCAACGACATACATGACACACAAACATGACATGTCCAATGTACTAACCGACATCCGGTTACAAATAATAGAAAAGCAATTAAGATTCACAAGATGCACTTAATGATATCAGATCAATAAAACCTCTTCAAATATTCAACAGTGTAGCCGGAACAATAAAATACAGGAGCGAGCATAATATAAACGACTCCTCATAAAACCTTAAAGCAAGCAATATATAAAACAACAGACAATGTTACAGAACTTCGTAGATTCCTTAGATAAAACCGAAAAGATGGTGGGACGAAAATTTCAGTTTTGTTTTACAAAACTAAGCATACTTGTGGAGGCTTTTATAGCATCAAGGAGTGGCAATAAAACTGCATTTAATAAAACGGAGCTTTGCGAGACAGGCACCGAGAGCCGCCAACACACTACAGCCGAGAACACTAAACACGTTGACACTTTGCAGTTATTGATTTCCAAAGCTTATTTCTAGCAGAGAGTTGAACATCGTCGCATTGATTCTTGTGACTTTATATAGGCGCTGGCACCTCGTCAAGTAATAAAGCCGTTATCTCCGCTCGTTTGCACCAAAACGGAACATTGATATGCTCCATATTCGGCAATAAAAAGCTGGAAGCGTGCAGAAGCTGAATTTCGGCGAACGGCACAGTAATTACGAACGAACTTCTAAGATGGGAGACAACTTTACGCTCGTAATTTGTGCCTAAACTTGGTTAATGTTCCCCCTGACAAGATAAATTCATTAAACGTTACCTGTTTTAGGCTTCGAGAGGACAAATGTATCGACAACGTTCTCCGCTCTAAGGACAGCTTATATTTGAATTCAGACGATATTATACGAGTTTCTCATTTTATAGTATATGAACCTTTAGGAATTTATCCTTGACGAAAACTACCAAACAGCCGTAAATTCAAGTACTAATTCATTTGCAGAATATAGATAAACTTTTGCCCAAACCCAATCAATACCAGATACTTTATCTTTTAAAGTAAAGCCGCCGTCTATAAACTAGTTCTGAGAACCATTTTCTAGTGCAGCACTCTTCATTTATATGTCGAAGTTGTTTGCAACCGTCAGGCTCAACAGTAAAACCACGATATTGTCCAAGTGGGTCGGTATAAAGCCTAAATGGCTACAGAGCGGTCAGTGCATCCCGCGGAGAGTGGACCCACACGCATTAAACTTTTACAATCCCATTAGATGACGAGACGGTGAATGGAGGTATTGCTCTCCGCACAATTTGAGCCTGACTTCTTTAGACCTTTCAAAGTTAATATTTAGCAAATATATTCTGAATAGCTATTGTTTTCAGCGTATTGCGCCAGTTCTGTTTTAACAGTAAATAAGATAAATTGAGTAGAATGTTCAGACTTATTCAAAGGAATAGTGTATAAAGCTTTGCTCTGGTTCTTAGTTTTGCATTTTTGAATCTACATTTTGAAAATGGGTTTTATAAAGTTATATAAGTGACCTATATTAAAAGAAAAAAAATATGAGCCTTATGCAACATTGTTTTGTCGTATATGACTCTATTTCAGAAGAGACAGTATTAGTATTTTTGGTTTGATTAGGGGTTATTTTTCACAATATTCGTCCTTTTAGCTATACTTCTACGTTCTAAAAGAGGATTTTCCTATTTTCCTCCAAAAAAAGTTCAATCGTAAAGGGAAAACCGACCATCATAAAAATCGCCCACTAAGGGTTTGTTCATTAAGTCATAAAATTGCTATTATTTTCGTTAACAATAAAGATGTTAGGAAACCACAAACGCGGCGTCGTATAATATGAGAAAATAGCGATGGACGCGAAGAAAAGTTACTTCATCTTTTTATAGTAACCTTTGACATAGGTACTTGATGTGGGGTTTACTTTTAAAGAGACAGCAACGTCATTGGTAATAAAACATGGAAACTACATTTTAGTATTTACCTACAAAAAGGTTTTCTTGATCATCCCGAAACCGACGATTCATAAATCTTGTTGCTACGATTGGATAATAGTGAAATACAGTCTAGAAAACAAATAGATATTTGTTCCACAAGGTTGTTATTTGATAGTAGTGCTTATATTGAATACCAAGCGAAGTGATCAGTTCAAAATACTAAGTCACACTTACACCGATAAAACGGTGCCAACTTAATGATCTAGAATATACGTCGTACACTATAATGTACTTCAGGCAAAGGTATTAAGCAGGCCGGATTGAAAGCAGACATAAAATGACATACACATGAAACAATATGTAATAAAGCTATGTTAATTGCACCGTATACTCGTAGGTACGTAATTTAATTTTATCGTTGCAACCCAAATCCACTCGCACTTTCGAACAGCCGCAAGTGTTAGAGAAACCGTTAACAATATACCACGAATAAGCGTCAAGCTCGTGAGCTCCTTGAACATATTTAATGAAGTCCCGAAGGATAATGTATGTAAATATATACGGGGTCACGATTTATGTTAGTAATTGGTTCGTCGTACAATTGTCGGATATAATTTAAATGGAATTTATTTATGAAAAGAACGTCGTCTATGTGTGGATGCGCATCAATGTGGTATTACTTATATCTGTATGTATAAATGTGTCTACTGATCAGAAGTCTGTCAATAATAGAACAAGTGACGTCATAGACTGAAGGTTATTTGTCAAGGATTTTTGCTGAATAATATCGTTGTGGGGAGTCCCACGCATGCGTGGAGATTGCGAACAATGGAGAGGATATAAATAAATTGGAAAGCTTCAGGCTCAACAGCAGCTGCGAATGGTGGTAGCGGAGCGAGAAATGACACCGAACATGTACATACGGAGTTTTATCGTTCACCATTCATATTCACTCGCATGCCTACTATCTACCCGTGTAATATAAGTAGGTACGTCATGAATTTGTATGGGTTCCTGTATTAAATTCCTTTCTGAAGATTGACATAGGGCCGTGATTGATAGGAGTACTTACTTGTGTTGAATATTGTTTGAGCGTTGTGTTGGTATGAAATATAAAAAACCTACACTCTACATATAAATTTCTATTTTTAATTTTTATTGATATAAAATTCAAACTTAGAAATAAGAAAATCCTTAGGCATACTTTTAATTCCCTCATTATTTTCTTCGTCTTTATTTTTTCTACTCTGTATTTTCATTAGTCTTATTATCAACGAACAGAATGTTGAAACGCAAATAAATTATGTGATACTAATCCTATAAAATACTAATACCGGACAAAAATACGAACTGAATTCCCAGTACAAATAAAGTAAAGAAAACAAAACATTGCAGGCCGCCTACAACCTCAGCTCGGATAGACGTCCGAATTAAGGAGAGTTGCGGGCACCCAATCGGATAACAACGCTGATTGCAATTTGATTTAGCCGTATAATCACTAAAACAATCAACTAAATGTAGGGAGGCTTGCGTGTGTGGAAGTACTGTATGATAATGGAACAACCCCGCAATAAGCTTAGACGTCTAATGCGGTGCGGTTAGACAATAGTAGGTACTTAGTGAGACGAACGGAACATGTTTCCGTATCGTAATAAGTCGTACTTAATAACATTTATTTGTACGTGTAGTTAAAAGATCGTAGGACGCAAGTAAATCAACCGGAGATTAAAAAGAAATTGTAATGTTACAGTTCCTTTTAAGCCTTTTCAATCCTTATTTAAGGTACTGCTCTGTGCTACCGTATATACATACGGTACTATATAAAAACGTTGCCCCACCCCAGAATTTTCTCCTGCACTGTTCGTTCTCAAACACAAATTCTCGCGTACACAAATACTGAAACCTGGAACAATGTACAATGTACTCCTAACAAATATTTGTTCCATACGAACCTCATGCAATCACACATCAATCTACCTAATCCCTTTTCAATTCAATTGAGTTTGTATTCTATTCCAGACTCGATTAAAAAATAATTATTTTTCAACGAACGAGTTGCTAGACTACACCTTTACCTTTTAAACAGCATTTATTAATAAAATACTTTTTAATTACGCACGATCAGTACAGTGGCTGAGTTATTCATTAGTTCGCTTATTTATTTATTATCAGCTTCATTCTATATAAATTCAATATCTTTTCAGTCATATCTAGTTTAGTTAATAAAGCTACAAAGCGCAATCGTTTCGCAAATCGATACTATCGACATAAAGAACATTGGCGATCCTATGACGGGGCTTTTAAATAAGAAATCGGATTACTGCCATATGGCCGTGGCGAGCATCGAATAGAGGACAGGAAACGATGCATTGTGGTCGAATGCCGCGCTCCAGTGCCGCTCTATTCAGCGAATACTTGTTTAGCTGTACTGACCTATGTTATGTGGATTTAGCTGACACGGTTCGGCGAATATTAGCCAACGCATCCGGGCCAGTCAAAGTCATTGCTCATACAAATATTACGTAATTTTGGTAGGTAATCGGATGACATCTGAATGACACATGAATACCTACAGAAACCACGTTTCAATCTCGAACTAAACGCAATCTTCTCCGTTCTCTTAATTTTATTACATCGTCATTCTATTCTGTGTTTGCTTTACAGCTGTATCTATTGATATCACTATATTATACTTACATAATGTTGAGTATACTTTATACATAGTTGATTTATTCGCTAATGGATTGGAAAAGCTTTTAATAAAATATCAGACATTTTCTTACCCAAGAGAATAACGAGTGATGTGGTACTTTCTTATGACTGTTTTATTTTTTAGAAATAATGTTTTTAGACTTTATATTCTTCTGCTATTATCTGACTGCTCATCATACAATTATGCTACTATTAGGTAACAGAAAGTGTCGGGTAATTCTTGTTGAAGTAAATTAATAGTGACGATGTCTGCTTAGGATCTCCAGAAAAACCATTTATGTGCTTAGTATACACGTGGACATGGACTGGAGTTAAGAGGGTTTAAGTTCACTCTAAGTAGGTACGCTCGCCCGTAGGTTAGGCAGGAATTTTTATGCCGTACACAAAAAAAGCCCTAAGACAAGTTTGATACAGGATTTTTCACAATATTATATAATACCGTGTAAACGAATGATATATAATTCAAGTCAGAGGTGCGTGCTTTGAATTCCAAGTCGACACCTGTAACCTAGTAGATTGTAATCATATTACAAGGTGTAAAATTTATAATATTGGAAATATATTGCGAAATATTAGCAAGCTTAAAACCAGCAAAAACAAGTCGGTACAGAATATTTACTTTTCATAAGGCATTGTGCTACGCGAACGAATGGGACTGAATAATTCCACCCCAATTTACTTTTCTTCGAGAGGTAACCTCAAAATTCATTTTTCACGCGGCTTGCCTTGGAATAAAATGTATAAGATTAGTTTATCCGCTCAGAGGGGCGGGGTATCAATGTTTAGGCTCGTCGCCATGGCAACTGGAGCAGAAGAGCCTATTTGCCGCTCCATTGGGCATTTTGAGTAGCTCCGACGTAGTTAGAATCCAACATGTGTGTTACAATGTCGTTATAATGAAGTTTCAAGGCAGTAATGGCTCTTAGTGGATGTCTCGGCAGCAATATTAAAGAATTAGGGCCCTCGTACGATGCTTATATTTATGTAAGATGTAACGACATGGCCTTATTGCTAGTGGGTAATTCAGTACAAGTGCACCTTATTTCAATATTATCATTAATATGTAAATTATTTATCTTTTTAGATGTAATGGTGCTTTAGCTATAGGATAGGCTTCTACGCAGCGGGTCAAGGGTATATATTTTGAGGTTTTATGTCAGTGAGAAGTTATGATTACTATAATTATTTGTTCAAATTCAAATAATTATTTTCTTTATTTATTTTGCTTACAAATATATTCCTAAAAATTTTGAACTTCAGAAAAGTACTAGAAAACCAGTTCAGCGCCTCTCTTGTACCACACATATAAGTCTTCAATCCAATTATAACAATCGATTCCAAACTCAAAAAGAGCATGACAATGTTGCCACCATAAGATATAAATAAATGATGGCAGCACTGGCGGACTGGAATGCGTTCTAGACATTTTTATTTATATCCTATAAATAGTAACGTCCTAGTAAGGACGAACAGGTTTATCGATAATCTTTTACAGTTAAAATCGACATTCCATCGATTTGCTTTTACTCGATTTGAATTGCAGATGTCCATAATTAATGGAATGTTTTAAAAGGGTTGCCACTTAAAACATGAATTATTTGTAATTTCAAATGGGGAAGAAAAATATCGTGAGGAAACCTGCCTGCCTGAGAGAATTTCTTAAGAGTGTGTCGTCTGCTAACCCGGACTAAGCTAGCGTGGTGGGCCTAATCTGTCTCGAATGAGATGAGTTTCGTGCTTAACAGTAAAACAATAAAAGGGTTGATGATGATGAAATATGAAGTAGGACTACTCAGATCTTACCTGTCGTCAAAATTATTACCCATCAGTAAAAATACTCGCGCTTCACAGAGTTTACGACTTGTGCAGAACATTACCAGAATAATAAGCCACCAAGTTGACTTTCTTGTACAAGTAAGCAACAGCGAGGGAACCCTAAAACACAAGTACTCAACTAGTCAGTAAACAAAGGCAGGCCAATAAAAACTGCTGCAAAACAGCACAACTGTGTTCTTGTTACTGAACAGAAAACGAGTTTCGCGAAGTTGTACCTACAGAAATACAAAGCTAAGGAATCATGTAGCCTTTGCTCTGTTTGTCTCTGTTCTAATGTCACTGTCAAAAAGAGTTCGAATTTCAAAAGGAATGGGTTGTGACTGATTATGTTACCTATTGATTTCGAACGCCAAGCAAGGTTATGGGATTTATGACATAAATAAGATACAATTATATACTAAGACACAATTACAGACAAAATTAAATACTAAGTAGTTTAAGAACGTTACCTCAGGTAATAAAAGTATTAGAAATAATTATTCAAATCCCAACTACCTATTTATAATTCATTAGCGGCACTACCATTAAACAGAAATTTGTACTGTTCAACCGCAGGACCTAGGAAATAAATCGACCACCCTTACAATTCCTCCCTGAAGGATTTATTGCTGTTACGCCAAAGTTTAGTACTGAAACGCGCCCACTCTCCTAAACCTTCAAACCGTAACTGTACAATGTCCTTGTACAACTAAAAGTGGGGACTCAACTAAAAATAGATAAATTTCCCTTCGCACCCGCTCTGCCCACAACACTCGACGGTGGTGCATTCTTGTGGAACAAAGACTCTAGCACACAAACTACGGAGCAGAAACTTCTAAGACAGCTCAAATACGGCCACTACAACTGCGAGATCTGATATTAAAACTATACTGTACTTAAAACCAACCAACATTAAAATGACATGATTACCATAAAGGTCGAATGCATGTTAATTTATTATATTTTTTTGACATCATATACCTACAGCGTATTATTAAAAAAAGACAATAAATTGAAAAAGCATGAGTTTTTCTGGACATTACTGTCGAATGTTATTCAGTCAATATGTAATCTCTTTTATCTTATACAATATGCGATTTTAATGACCCGGCTTTTTCTGAATAACGAAAAAGATATCCTCAGGAGAAATACAAAAAATATTCTTTATTTTTATCCAAAAAAAAGATTTTTTCAATTTTCATTCCTTTCATTCCGATTTCCCAAATTAATGTAGTGATACGCGCAAAAAAAGTATTAAAATGCGTTCGAATTCCGAATTGAAAGTCGTAACGTAAGTTTTAATAAGTAAAAAAAAATATTAAAATATTCGTTCAATGCCTTAGCAAATTAGCACTATAAATTTTTAGTTGAACTTGTACTTGTGATTCGTTGTTTGGTCGGTGTCGCTCGCTCCGTGGCCCTAATCTTGCGAACTGAAGGCTTAGCACGGCGGAGTAGCGCGCCATCTTGGCACGGGGATTAAATTTCAAAGAGGTACTATGAGTACTACATCTCTATGTGTGGTAGGTATGATTATTTTCTCTATTCAAAATCTATTCAGCCAAGCAGATAAAAAGTTTTGTTTCCTTTTCCTATACACTCTGTACTAGTAGTATATTATGTATTATTTATTCTTTTTCTAAATGATTTTTAGAATAAAAAAATCTTATTGTTTAATCTCAACGATGGGTTCAAATCTCCCCATATCGAAATATGATGTTACAAAATTGTGAAAACCTTTCTGCATCGCAGATGTACCTACATATTTTCATTAACTAATTTAGCACTTTAATTCTGCTCGTTTCAAAAATACACACTGCTATTAGCTCTGAAGACTGATAGATTGATGATAATTTTGACCATATTTAACACATGACATCTCCAGATGCATATTCAATTTTTGACACCCACAACTCACTCAAAAAGAATCAAAAAAATCTTTCCAGAATGTTAATTTCAATTTAATTCCCTTCGACTTTTCCAGCTTTTACGTCCTCTCATTTATAATCAAGATTTTTTTTTAACTTCTTAGCATTCAGAAAAGTTTCAGTAAACTCAGAAAAAAATAAATGAGTTTCACATTTCTATGAAATATTACAAAACCCTTCATAAGGAACCGAGTTTTGTAAGCGGCCTTAGCCTCACTCCCTTTTCATTTCAACAACATATTAACGAAGTTTTTTATTCATTGGACTGTTATTTACTAATGTAAAAAGTATTTCATAACTAGCTTATAAAAATACGAAAGTAATTAGGTAATTTATTGATAAACAATAGCTTCCCTTGTAACATTCCAATACAATATGACATATTGTATACCTACAGTTAAAAGAATACTAATTTGTTATACGTACTATTCACGTAGCCATAGGCTGTACAGATACTTCGAAATTCAAAACACAGTGACATTCCATTTTCCCAAAGCTCTCTTCGCAAACTAGTCTCTATTGTTCCAACCCACGAACAAACAACTAACAACAATATGCTAGCACTATTCAAAATATTGATCATCTAAGCACAACTGGCTGCATTTAGCACAATAGCTCAACGTGGCCGCTTGCAAGTTTTCAATAGACGCAATGAAGTGTACATTTGCGAGTTGAACAGAACAAGCAGATAACTGAAATTAATAACCTTATACACTTATACATATAACATTATCTACTTCACTTTGTACACCATTGTCCATTGTGTATCGGGCATGATAATGATATCATGCGATTAGCAGCTTTCGATAGTTTGTTTGCGAATGTGCAACTGGTCGACACCAAAATACCTACTATTTCTCCGTCCGATGTAAAATGAAAGCTTTATACGCAATATCTTGACTATTTTTATAAGATCTCTAGAAGAGATTTATCCAATTTGCCTGTTTTTTTTTTCAGATAAGTGCTGAAGCTGTCAAATCCCATGTGTCGTCTCTCATCGTATCGCAATTTAGCAAAATACTAATGCCTCGCGCTAGGTTATAATCACTCCACAATTAACCGAAAGGACGGTCCCAACCTTATCAGCGACACACATCCACAACAAAAGGGCACTCGAGCCGCTTAAACAATGGTCACCCTACAAAGCCACCCTAAATCCAGACAAAAAGGGAAATTGGAATAAAACCCACGCAGAATCGACTGTGTTACCAGATAATATATTTAAAAACATATTATAATATGTTCTGAAAAACATGCATTCGAAAATATAAGCTGGTTTGAATTTTACTAAGGGTTTTGAACATAGAACATTAAAACGGGTGTGCTACAATGTAATAAATTTTTGCTTTAGGCTTTAGATTTGCAAATATTATCTTTAGAATATTTCAGGGTACGCAAATACTTGCGTAAATCCGTACTTATATTGTGTATAATATGCTTATATTTGTAGGGTCTGTGATATTTCAAAATAAGCACCGAAAAGAAAATAATATACGATTTTCTCAAAAACAAAACACATTTAATGTTTTTTGACTTATCAACTTACATACTTAAGTAATTTTTTACTGAAAGAGGATGAGTAAAAGCGTTAATTAAGCGCTGCAATTGAAAAACATAGCAGAGGAAATCCGTCATTACTCTGTTCAAAGCAATACTTCTGCAACCACATAACCTATCATCATCATAAATCAAGCTAGTCTTTTAATCTTCAATCTTAACATGTTTTTGCTAGCTGAACATGTTGTAGACGCAATGCACGGACGTGGAATTACAGGTTGGTGGGGTTGCAATTAGAGGTACTTTTGCAACCACAGCATATACATAAATCGAAACAGTTTAGCAATTAAAGACAAATAAAATTTAATAAAAATTGCATTACTTGGTACAATTATTTTAATTCTAGAGGTACTTACTGATTTCCTCTACTTAGGCGAATATAAGACATTGAAATTTAAAAAAAAATGGCATTTTGTCGCATTGATATTTTTTAATACCGTCGCGACGTTTCGCATCCTTTAGGGCACCCATGGTCATGGGCACACTGAGTTGTTTTACTAACTAATCTTACATTATTGTAAATTAAATAAATTATTGACTGTAGGTACATTAGTTTCATATGTAAGACCTCTATGCTTTTGGTTTTAGTTTCTATTTGTACATATAATGGATGAATCCATTTATATGATACACCTGAATGTAAACCTAAGTCCAATATAGATCCGATCAGAAATTAATAATTTAAAAGTAATTGCAAAAAAATAATAAGCGGATAATTTCATCTTCAGTAAAAGCTTGACTAAAACCGGCTGCGTTGTAACAAAGCGAATGAAGTCATCTGAGTACAAAGCTTGGCTAGGTGACAGCCAATATTCCACTGATCCGATAAAGCCGCGACTCTTTTGTTTTGCGGCGTCAATCACTCATATTCCATCAGGTTGAACTGAATCCCCCGTGAAAGGACTCTGAAGTGGGAAAATGGGATTCGAAAAAGTTTATTACTGAGCTGGCTGACTGGAATATGATCGAATTTTCTATCCATCGACAACTGAGCCGGAAGTGTAACGCTTTTGAAGTAACCCCGGTGTATTGGGAAAACGGGTAAACATTTCATGTTGTTTTATTCAGGGGTTTATCTTAATGATTACTATAGAAGCAATCCAAATGAAAACATATAGCAAAAGGTTTTAAGATTTTGTTTCGTAAAAAGTGCAAAATTCCAGACTTGAAATTCAGATTTTTTTGCTCAAATCTTTACATAATATATGTATATAAAACTTAATTATAATATACCATAGAATCAATAGCATTTACCACACTCATTAAATACTAATCAGGGTTTTTAAACTCAACGCTCACCAGTTACCCATATACCTAAACTTAGATAGTTACGTATAAATAACCAGAAATAACTCGCACAGTTTACTACGAAAACTCATTAGCCGTAGCCAATGATTGACGACTGTGTGTTAACCATTACAGGAAAAATATTGGTAAGTACGGAACCTAATACTCGGTTCCCTAATACCTAGTACTAAGGAACCAGATTTATGTAGGAGGTTTTATTACCCATTCGATAAGCGCCAGCGGCGCGAGCACATGGAGCATGTAAAATCGCAACGTTATTTAATTTTGCACGCGTAATAAGCTTCGTAGTTTAGAGCTACAGTAACTAGAATTTTCCCCACTTAAACTTTTTACTTACTACTTGAAGTGATTAGTTGATGATTTAAAATTAGGGGAATCGAGCTGAAATAATACCGGTAGACATTTTAGATTCATCGTGATTAACGTACTATCATTCATCTGAACTATAAGAATCATAATATTCAAAAGTAAATAACCAGATAATAATTTATAAAATATATTTTTAATTTATTGATTTAGGTTGAGTCCACGTAGCGTAGTGGTTTTGATTCGATGAAGCAGCTTAGAAAAGTCAACCTTCTAATAATACAGATTATACAAATGTATCTACATTCTAACAAATAAGTTTAAAGAAATAAAGCTATGGTAGTATGTAAGTACGTAAAACTAATTCCTAAAACAACGACTGAACTTCTATGGAAGGGGTACTGCATTGAACGATCGCAAGCATATTTATTTAGACTATAGCGACCGTTCAATGCAGTACGTAATAAAGTAGTCAATAAGTTCAATTCACATCATGTTCATAGTAAATTCATTAGTCGCAGTTCAAAAGAACAGCGTCGATCGATGAATTTTATAAGAATTCTTGGAGCGCGCTTACCATCTTTTGAAATGGTTGGTGTATAATATAGATTAATATACATTTAATATATTAATATACATTTAATAATTAATGATAAACCTTCAAGTTGAAAACTTATTTCTCTTAAAGACATGATTTTTTCTTAAACCAAAATTTAATCATCTCACAATGCTCAGTAAAGGTGCGGAAATTCAAAAATAGAAAATCATTCTGAGCCCCATTAAGTTAAAATTGCTTATTTCCTTACACAACGGAATCATATGTAATTTACGGCTATTTCCACCAGGCAGAGCGGCCTGAATAAGTGCAGGGACGCAGCAAATAAGATAGAAATGTATGGAAATGAGGGTGTATAGGCAAGAAGACGCATAAGTATTGCGCATTACTTATGCGCCGTCGATTTTACAGCTGCCTGTATGTGCCAGTAATACCTTTAACATAACGTTTTTCACGTATGACGCAATACCGCATATAAAAACTATGCAGTATTTCTATTCGAATTTCAAACGAGGATTTGGAACCGCGTTCATCTGTTCAATATTTCCCTAGTTATTGTAATCTATGTACAGAATGAAAACTTTTTTGAATCGAATAACGAAACGAATTTCATCCATCAAATTAAAAATGGAACGTTTGAAATTCGATCGATTCATAGAATGAGTAGATAAATTGTGTGCAATGTTGTTTATTTGTGATAAATATTGCGAAAAAAAGACTAATACAACCACTACGGAGAGTGTGTCTTTCCCAAAACTCCAAGCGTACCTACTTGGCTGTGCGCCTGTGCCTAACATTCCAGACTGTTCGCTACTGAAAGTATTTGCTACCAAAGTTGAATGCCCCTCGCACTTTAATTGATTTTATAAGTCTGCTTAGGAACAAAATAAGAAGCCGGACAAATTCCTTTTGTTTGAAGTGCTTGTTACATTAAGAGTTCAGTTCGGAAACAAACTACAGTTTAATTTACTATTTACTCAAAACGAAATCATTATTGCTTTTTTTCTCATTAATACTACTAGAATATTTGAACGACTTAAAAGGGAATGTTAACCACCCATCGATATTTAAGTTTTAGTAAAATTTGGTATAAGAAGGGGAAAAAATCCGATATATTTAAAACATGCACATATCATAACTATTCTCATGATATACTTAACTCTTCAACGCTCGTGGCTGTCAAATTGTCATCTGAAATTATATCTGAACTGCATGTAATTTTATGCTAAATTACATCAGTGGGAAGCGTGGAAATTCAATTTTCACGTTTTACAAAGGGGTTAGGCGCAAGATGGGTTGCGCAGTTTAATATTTAATAAGAGTTCAATATAAACCTCTACTTTCGAAAAATATTGCTCAGTTCTTCTTACTAAAAAATAGTTTTAATTGGAAATAAGACATTTTTAGTAGGTACTGAAGGTTGCGTAAAAAGCCGTGAAAAAAAGCCGACGGCATGCTGATTTTAAATAACTGTATTTTAGTTACGGTTAACGGTCTATTATCCCATCGTACAATGGGACAAACGTCAAACCCCAAGGTTTGACGTGTTTCTTCAGCATGTGTTTCTTCCCAAATGGAGAGGATTAGGTTGGGTACTACTAGGAAACTTTAAAGCTAGTTAGTGCATTGCACATGCCGCGCGCGTGTCCAGCTTGGCAGATTTCACATGCGATCAAGAAAATCCCTCAGGCAACCATCACGAGCCCTTTGAGCGTACGATAAATACGCACATAACTTTAAAGTCAGTTGTAAGTGCGTTAGATTGTAGCACGAAACCTTTGACTTCGTAGTCCATTCAATGCAATTCAAAAGGTTTTTATTTCAAATAAACTTTTTCAATTATTTTTGAAACGTTAAGATTCTAGTTGCTCGGTTTCTATTCGTTGATCTTATGAAGATGGCTCTACTAATAATAAATATTTCTGGACAATATGACACAGCGCCATCTAGTTCTGAGCTAAGCAACGAGGCTTGTGTTACAGATACTAGTTGTTTTATAAACTACATACCTATGTACTTTTTTTTGTAAATACATACATATTATACATAGATACATCCATGACCCAGATACGTAGTTTGTGCTCATCACACAAAAATTTGTCCCTACCAGAATTCGAACCCGGAACCCATAGCACAGAAGGCAATATAAAATAGATCGTGTAGCTTTCCTTTTCTAGCGCTAAAAGCCAATTAATACAAGATTTGACGGTGATTGCATTAAATTGCAGCAACTGAATGCAGCTTTAATGATTAAAAATTCTTCAATCGTGTTAAATAAAACAACAGTTCTCTACTCTACTTCTACCTAGATTTCTTCAATAAAAGAGGTCTGATAGTTATTGGAAACCAATACTTTAAAATTAGTTTATTTTTTCAACAAGTAGAAAGAGGATTTATTAAAAAAAAATATTATTATTATTAATAAGTGCTATTATAGTATCGTAGTAAGCAATATAGTCAAATTAAATCACTATTTTGCTAAATCAATACAGAAACTCTTTTTAATATTTCTAGAAGAGTTTTAAGAAGTAACTATAAAATGGTAAGCCATTTTTGTAGTTTTTTTTTCATAAACAATTATCTTAACGATAATTCAATTCTGACAGCCTTGTTATAAATACTACTCAGTGATAGAAATCGACCGAAGTCCCGTCGTATTTCATTAAAAAAATAGGCTGTTGACTTGATAATAAGCTATTAGGATGATAAGTGACTTATCCGCATCGGAAGCATCCAAATTATTCATAATTACGTGTCAAAATGTCAACCAATTGTGATGTCGGACCTCTTAAAGTATTCGGCTGATGACTTCGGAAATTATATTATTGACTAATAAAAATATTCTGTTAACAAGAAAATAATAATGACCTCGCTGCTTAAGCTATTGATTAAGCTACTCCCACCGAAGACCAAGGACCAAGAAGATTCTATGGCGCCCGTCCATTATTAACATATTAAGACCCCATCGCTTCTTGGACAAAACGTTGTGCCGTCGGTCTTATTTTTTGCAGGACGTTTTCCACTATTACGCTCGAATAACCTAATAACCAGTTGGTCCTAAGAATATCGATATCGGTAGATAATCGTGCTGGAAATTACAACTAATGATTAATTACAGTAAGTAATCATGATGGAAGTAGTTAATGATGGATGTCTTCCCAGCAATCAGCAAGGTTCAGTAGTAATCGGTAGTCTCTTCATGTAAAATGCTGATATTAGGTACCTCTACCCAATTTATTTCAATAATGATATCGAGATAAATTGACAGCCGACCCTAATACCAATAGTTGGAAAAGACTAGAAAGAAGAAGTAGGTACCATACTTACTTAAGATTTCTTAATTTTTTCTAATTTAAAGACGCCTGTCTCAAATCTAAGTATCTGCTACTTATATTTAAGCCTGTAGACTTATAATTTAAGCAATGTAGTGCTAAATAAGATAGTATCTATCTTACAAGAGTAAAGGTGATTCACCTTTGAATCTATTTCTACTTCAATGACTGTAGAGTCATAAAAAAACAGTTTATGACATCCGTATGCCGTAGATATTGTTTGTGATATATAATATTTGATTAAAAAGTAGTTAAAACACATAAACAGTTACGTATTTTCTTACTCACATCGCTCCGAATTTGTAAGAATAAGTTACATTAAATATATATATCTACCTACTTATTAACAAAATATTTTACTTCAAAACCTATTAAGTTTTTTTTCTGCTTATCTAAGACCCAAAATGTTACGCAATCTACATATAAAATAAATCCTCTAACGAAAACCCCAATCGAAACGCTTACGAAAACAACTTTTACGGCATCTGCAAGTGTATAGACGGACTCCTTTCAGCTAACCACTATTTTACACCCGCCTTGAAAACATTACCGAACACGTTCAATCGATTTTCGACTTAGTGTCCCCGGCACGATGCCACCGCCAGCAATCAGTCTAATTCATACAATATCTTCCATTCAAGCTTTATCTTACCTGGCCCGCATGCAGCACGTCCAAAAATATGGTAAAAACACTTATAAAAAGCACGGCGCGCGTCATTTTTGCGGCCGCGTTGCGTTCCTATACCGGACTGGCTATCACTGACGTTTATGCCAGACGCCAGAAACCTGCGTACTAGTCGGTGGTACGGCACTGTAGTCGTACCTAGCGTCGTATAGATCGACCCTCCCGGGAGTGAGGAGGACGGCGGATGCGAACCCGCGAGTTGGAAAGAGATGCCAGAGGGAGGATAACGCACGCGCAATGCTGTAAACGCTGCGTACAATGAGGACTCTATCGAAGGGAATCGCAAATGCCGTCTTCGTCTGGCTTTGTCTGGATTTCCCGATGATGATGCGTCATTTTTTCCAACACTTACGATTGGATACTTATTACTATTTCAATGTAGTCTAAACCGATTGAAGGTACTTAAATCCATATTGACGTCGAATAGGATACATGCATAACGACCCCTTAGTTACCAATACATACTCGTAGCTCGATTGTATTGCACACGATACTGTTATACGTAAGTTACACCCTTTAACCCTTCTTTAGCTCCTGTCGTCATTAAATACTAGCTGTCAGGGACAGAGCTGTCACCCTATGACTCTGCTAATATGAAGATGTTTGTTATTTTTATGAAAATACTACTGAATGGATGTTGAGAATAATTTACAGCAATTATTAATAGCAATTACATCATTTAACTTAAAGGTTTACTTTTTAATAAGATACCGTACGAGCCAAGCCGAGGGCAAAAATTATCTTAAGCGTTTGAAAATTCTTAGTATCGGACCAAACGGATAACCAAACGGATATATAGAAATTATTCTACTTATTTAAATCAAAAACATAGGCACACACATTGAAATTGCTTCAAAAAGCTATTTATTAAAAAAGTTTTAGCAACCCTCTCAACACTCGGTGGATTGAACAAATAAAATGAAAAGCTGTTGTGAATAATCGGGACTACCTATTCCAATACAAAGTAATGTTTTATTGGCTTTATATTGGATTCGGAATTATCAATATAAAACTACGTATTTTGTACTGAAGTCAGAAGCGAATTTGTGAATAGCAACGGCATTTAAAAAAAACTTTTTTTTTGTAGAGTTTGATTTTGCAGAATTTTGTAGAAACAAAGGGTTTAATTAAATCTTCTTTCATTTACAGTTTAGTTAAAACAGTTCATATATTTAAACAAAAAAGGCTCCAACCTTTAGCAATGGATGTCTTTTTTCTGATAAGATGTTAATAAACAGCATTCATCTTATCTTTCTTTCAAAAAACACAATATCAGGCAAACGCCGATAACAGATTTGAACAGTGATACTTAATCGTATAAAGTACCTATTTAAATTGATTAAAAGGTTGCCATTAACATTTTCTGCGCCCGTTTCAATATTGAGGAAATCTCGATAGACGATCATTAAACATTCACCACCCCTGAGTCCGCTCGTCATATCCACTTGAGGAACTGGTAACCACAATACAGGGACTAAAGAGAACAAATTCCTTTGAATTTAATTTAAAGAATGATATATATAACTACTAGCTTTCGCCCGTGCCTTCGTCTGCGTAGAATTAGTAATTATATACAATCGGTTAATTAATTTCTACTCTCTTTTAGGAGATTATTGTTTCAGCATACAAACTTCCTCCCAATTTTCGCCCTTTTAAGGGATCCATGCCTAAATTATGTCCTTCCTCGTAACGTCTAATAAATCTCTCTAAATCGGTTCAGCGGTTAAAGCGTGTAGAGGTAACAGACAGACAGACAGAAAGACAAACAGACAGAATTTCGCATTTAAATATTATTATATATTAGTATTATATATAGGATATATACTAGCTGTAGCACATTGCAATTGCATTGACGAGAAATAAAAACCAAACAAAGCGTTGCCGCGAAAGAGATAAAAACAATCTGGTCAGTTTTGCGCTCTGTTTCAGGTTTGCACCGATTGAGCTCAAATTTTGACACCATATAGAACCCGCTTCAAGGTTTCATCGTGTCAATTTGAGCTCAATCGGAGCAGAACATTTTGAGTTACTTAAACCATTTTTTTAAATATTTACCTACATAAGGAAATTTCCATTTTTACAACGTACTTAATCCTTTAAATTTCCATTCTAGAAGATACGCTATATGATCAACCTTTTTGCATATATCGTATTTAAGCATACGTAACAAAGGTCACAGACGTTCTCGTTTCCTGGTGTCCCTACAGTGGCCGGCTCGAAGTCCGCCACCCCTGTTTCTCACCTCTCACCCCTGTCAACGGCAGCTAGTATCTATTTCACTACGTAACGTACATAGGCGGTACGTTACGTTTGATGCGTCAAAATTGTTCCATTTTCATTTGTTTGCTAAGCATTCAAGGATCGCATTACAAAGTTCGGGCTGTGGAGGTATAGTACCTGTGTAGTGTACGAATGTTTTAATGGTTTAACAAACTTTTTTGTTACAATTCACGAGTTTTTTTTTCTATATTATTTGCTTTATTTTAAGAAGTGGGTTTGTCTTACTGATTTTTACAGTTCATGCTTAAATGATAATTAATCAAACGCTTATACCTAAAAGTAAGTGAAGTAATTCCTTAAGCTGTAAGTCAAAACCCATGACTCAGCAGTATCTTGACTATCTATACAAAGTGTCGAGCGTCAAATCAATATTGAGAGATCAGATTGTGAATGGTAAGAATAAAACTACTTACGAATTAATTAATTAGCAAAACGAATAACATATTTACTATTTCCGAAATTCCAAATGTTGTGTTCTTTATCGACAAAAATTTATGACAATTACTTATTCACGATCGTATTAGTTTCGACAACTCTCCGCATCCAATGTCAAATTAGGTTCAATGTTACTTAATTATCGAGTTGTAAATATCCTAACGAACCCCGGATTTAAAATGATAAATAAAAATCACGATAATCTATTTTAAAAGTCGAATTCTAAAACCTCGATTTTAGAGGAAAACTAAATGAAAAATCCTATGCGGTCATGCCCCAAAGCACTTTAATAATTTCGCTTGAATACCAAACTTGCTTCTATGGTAAAATTCGTCGCTCGAAATTCCAGCGGTGTTCATAACCTGAATGCTTACCGTTGATAGATAGGCTATCAGCTGTGGGTGCGTTTATGCACTTCAGTGCATGCGAAGCACCCACACTCCGCATGATTGAGTATCTCGTATCCGCTTATTGAACTCGATATTGCAATGAAACTGCACACCGGTGTTAATTGAATTTAAGATACTCCTGCCGATAAATATTAATTTGTATGATTTATGCACTCGTCTTAAATATGAGTTCATTTATAAATGATAGAAATATTTAATTGAATTCTAACCCTTACTAAATTGTTTACTAGATATACTAGGTACGTAATTCAATAATTATGTTGTTGCGAATTGAACTGAATTCTTGAACAACTGCTAAAATCTACAAATCTAAATATTATCTAAAATCGGCATTTATGGATTTAATGGGAGAGTTTTTAATGAGACTTTCAAGTCCAACCTTTTTTGATCTTTCTGCATAATGATATCTGTAAAAGTAGAACATTCAATCCAGTCAAATTAATTTACCCTCTATTTTAATTTATCAAAGAAAATCCCAAAATTGGATGGAACCTATTTCTTTATAAATATGGCACGAACACATTTTTATTAATTCTGCCCTCGCAATAAGGCTGTGACGTTGGTATTTTGGCAACGCCGACCGACATCCGGAGTGTGATTGGTCCAATATTGATCACACGAGACCTGGTTTAACCGACAAAATGCTGTTCTTACGTAATTTTTCATTGGTCTTTTGGACCTTTTCCCACGGTTACATAACGTCGTGTTTATGTGGTTCTATTTATTGCTACTGCACTAATATCTGCTTATAGACATTTGTAAATCAGATAGGAACAACCAAATTGATATACCTTCCTAAGACTTTTCCACTGAGAAACGGTACCTAAGAATAATTATATGGTAAACACGATCCCCACACGCTCACGTTTTAGAAACTTTGAGGAACGATTAACAAGTTTGACCTCGACTTAACCTTCGGAAATTTTAGCTAAAATAAACTGAAAAATATAGACGACCTAAAGCTGCCGTAATTTCGTCCGGACACTAATAGTGCTAATTGATCGTACACGTTGTAGAGATGACCTGGTTTAACTTTGTGGAGAGGGCTTATCTCTCTATCCGCTGATGTGGATATAAAAAGAGTATGTATAAAAATAACTACTTTTACGGATTTTATCACTGTTACGGACAGACTGCCCATCTGTCTGAGGGCTTGAGTCCACAGTCCAGAAACAATATCAACAAACCGCGACAAATTCCGTGAAAAAGTTATTTTATTTCATAGTTCTAGCAAGCATGACGATATACTAGCAATAAAATAACCCAAGAAAAACCCAATAAGAAATCCCCTTCTCTAATTAATATAAAATATATGTTAGAATAATTGGACTTGTGTAAGCATTACTGTAAAATTGCGACAGACGAAAATAAAAGGCTGCAATGAAAACCAAGCCTCTATAATAGTATCGGATTGATCTCAGAGCAGTGGATTTCAACTTTTTTATGGCTTTGTTTCTTGTGGTTGAATGATAATTGAATGGATAATTGGATAAATTAGTGTTATATTGATTTGATTAACCCATCGTTTTATGCTCCCTAAAAAGTAAACTTCAAAAATGCAAAAAAAATATAAAAAATAAGATAGATAATAGTTTAGTGATAACATTAACTCAATAGGTGAAAAAATATGCCTAAGTTAACAAAATTATTTAATTATAAAATAAGAAAAATTAAAGTCTTGTATTCAACTACTCTATTAAAGATAACTATTTCTACGTCGCCGTCGCCTCAAAGCAGAAACATTTAACTTTCAGTTAAATGCTAACAAAACTATCAATACTGCGGGCTATGTTGTTCAATGCGCATCCTTAATTGTAGAGCTTACAAAGTTATAATTAAAATCTACTTGTGTCAACTAGCGGTATGCAATATCCTCACCAGTGACTGGGGTCACGTGAATTCTTTCTTTTCGTTGGTTTATCAACCTTATGTTATACTTTAATCGTTGTCTTATAAGCTTTATTTTCCATTTCTCTCAATGTATATCTCTCGCTCTCTCATTCTGTTTTCCCTTACATTTCCCACCACCAGGTGTAGCTGTACTGGTGAAGTAAGCTATCCTCCTTTTCTTTCCAAAATCGGCTGTGAGTCATATTTCTTATCATAATTTTTTTTTCAAAAGGATCTAATGATCTTCCTGACTAGCTACCGCTATCACATCTAAGCCTGGTTCAAATTTTAAAACGTTCTAGAAGATAATCAAATTATGCTAAAAATAATGTTATCAATATTTTGTCTCCACCGACAATTTAAACACAATAAGTTTATTACTTAAATACAGTTTCCTTTTGGTACCTACATAAAGGAAGAAAACTATCAGACGTAGTGAAACATTTTTTTCAGCATTCGTATTATTCAGTGGCCTGTCTCTCCAATATAATACCTATTTACTTAAGTAGGTACCATTTTTCGTAAGAATAGATAGAGTTACAATACCTTCAATTGTATGAATTGGAGGCATTATTAGGGGTATAAAAACATTGTTATCCTTTGAGTAGGGAGTGCCAGTTACCTAAAAGGTAATTCATTTGGTCTAGTCATATTGGTTATTATAGTATGTGGTTACCATTTGTAAGCGGTTCGTGCTTTACAATAGTAAATTATAGTAGACCGGATACAGTACCTACTAGTACCATATTGTTGAGCTTACTTCGAGCCCAGTCTAGCCTAGTTTTGTTTATAAAGTATGGACGTTATCTGAAGGTCAAATCCAACCAAGATTTGTCAGAAATATAATTTAACTATTAGATAACATAGAAATTAATAAATAAGAAATAACCTTCAACTAAACCGTTATCTTGCAAATCCTTTCTCTCTTCCCTGTCCCTTTTCTTTTAAATCTAGTTAGAAATGTTAAAAAGACTACATTTTCTCATTTATTGTAAGAGTAAAAAATATTACACGAACATAAATTTATTTTCCAGACAAATCTAAGGCTATCATCTAAATCAGATCGCAGGCCCCAAATCCTATGTCCATAAACTAACATTAAACGAGGAACCCCCATCCAAAAGTGAGCAGGCACACATCAGGCCATCTCAAAAGGAAGATAGTGGATACCAAATCGAATTTTGAAGCGAACCAGGGCGGGCCATTAAAGCATCTGCACATAGAAATGCTCGACGCTTCGCTCGTTGGAATATTCTAGACATTTGCATATGGCGACCGGTGACGTCACGGCATGTCGCGTGCAGCCAGACGCCCCGGTATTCATGCGGGCCTTAGTATAAAGCTGCGGACGCAAAGGGATATAAATGTGCTCGGATTTGTCGGGAGCATGGCCAGTTCGACTCCAGTAACTAATGGTGTATTTAAAAGGAATTGTATGTTTTTCTAGAGGAGAAATCAAATGGCACATAAAGGCGTTGATAAAAGACCTATCTAACGTACACTTCCATTCATTTTGATGGTTCCCAGACGTGGATGGATAGATCTAAGTAGCCATTAGTATTTATGCCAAAAAATATTACTACGTTTAATAAATTGGTTGTAGTTACATGAAATGAAAGATGAAAGTTAATGTTCTTATTAATGTTCTTCATTCACTCAAGGCGCATGAATTTAATAACTAGACGCTGTCTAATGACAGTTATTCAAGCCAAAACGATCATCAATTTAAAGCCTGAACACTTGTCCTAAACAAGTATTAGTTGAAGCAGATACAGTACCTTATATCGGTCACCCGATACCACTAATTCCTACCCAGTTGACTTGCGGATTGGAATCAACCGTCGCGCGTCGGTAAGTTCAAAGCCTCATCTAACCTGAACATAAATTGTCGTAATATACATAGTTTTCTTCAATGGGGCAATTAAACGATTGAAAATTAGGATTTTTTTTAATTATTAAAAAGATGAATAGTACATATTTAAGTGTCATGTACATTCTTTAAGTGTGTATTATTTTAAAACTTTGCTAAATACACATAAAATATTGTTCTTTAATAGCTTTAGATAAAAATAACAAAACCCTGCGTATATCACTGAAGGGTTAGGTAAAGTAGCACCTACTAAAGCACACCCACACTTCCCCAGTATATTTTTAGGTCTCAACACATGTTATCTAAGGAGCAGGCCTATCGCCACAACACGGGCGCAGCTCCGAGCTTCTATTACCTACGAATTATATTACATAAATATAAACTGAACTCAACCTGGAAATTGAATTATACATTTACCAAGCTCACTGATCAATGAGGCAGTTAGCTCAGTATGTACAAGATATCAATCAAATGAACCTCATACTACAAACTACAAACGCCAACCGCGATCCTAATAATCCTCCTTTATTCTAAAACAAGCTATTGCTTATGCGATGTCCGTCTACGGCTATCCTTAGTAATGAGCTCGGCTAGTGAGTCCGAGGCTTAAGGCCTGTCTAACGACGCAAGCTGTTGCGTTATTTTACCAGTCTCCTAGCCGGGAGGCGGTCCAGTGATTAATAATGTTGAACTCACGTATATTATAGATGACCCGGTTAGTTCAGCGGTATTAAAGGTTCCTTTTTTTGGCAAGTATTCTCGGTAGGGGCAAATGTTTGTGTTATGTGCATGGATATTTGAACTGAGTCATGGTTGATATACTACATATATACTTTTTTTTTGTAAATACATACATATTATACATAGATACATCCATGACTCGGATACAAATGTTGATGCTCATCACACAAACATTTGTCCCTACCAGGATTCGAATCCGGAACCCATAGCACAGCAAGCAGCGTTAACTACCGCTGAGCTAAACGGGTCGTCATGTATATTTATTGTATAAATCATCTAGTATTCGTAACAAAAGCGTCGTTGCTTAGATCGGAACTCGATGGCGCGTGTCATAATAATATATTTATTTATTATTATTTTATTATGACCAGCTCACCCAACTTACAAGCCATTTACTTAGGTCTTAGGTTATAAGTATTGGAAACCTTCGTGTTAATGAGTAGGCCTTGCTGACGTCAAACCATTTGCAAGACTGAAATAATGAATTATAAGTAGGTTTCTACGTCGCAAAGAGTTTTATTAAACAGTGGCTTTTGCCTGTGACTTCGTCTCCCAAGAATTAATAATTTCACTTATTTCTTACTCTTTTAAGAAATTATTGATTGCACATTCAAACGTCCACCACCCTTTTCGCCTTTTCGGGACAATAACTGTCCTATTGTCCTTCCCGGGGACTCAACCTATCTCCATACCAACACCATTCAATTTTTATCTAAATTGGTTCAGAGATTTAAGCGTGAAGAGGTAACAGACAGACATACTTAAGCATTTATAATATTAAGTATGAATTTTCTTCAACAATTGACAAACATTTTATTTAACACATGAAACTTGAAATAACTATTGCTCTTACTCTTGAAGTAACGCCAAATTTCGACTGTAATATAATACGACAGAATTAGGTAAATTACAGTGTTCCTGTGTCTTGCGTCATTCCTACGTGATGACGTCATAATATTTTCCCCTCATAACGCCATCTAGTGCGAGGACAACAATTTAAGTATGAACTGAAAAGTATTGTCTCTTTCAGTTTACAAGCGAGTGAAAAAAGCGTATTGAGTTTTGGGTTCATTACTTGACGCCTCAGATGCTTGAATTATACATAACTACATATTACCGTAGGGTAATAAATTCTATTCTTATACTATGATAATTATTACTTACGTCAAAAGAAACCGCATAACTTTAACGGGTAGGTCGGCTAGACCTAGATACACATGAGTAGGTATATATCTTACTTAACTAATGATTAGGTATAGGCCTGTTCGTAGAAAGATTTTTTGAAGCATCATCCGAGTTGTTGATAAATTGAATGTTACCGATGAAAAATAATACACTAATTTAGAATATATACCTACATAAAATATTTTATGTTGGGTTATATTATAATATTTTATTTACAAAAAAAAAGTATATAAGTATTATATCCATTGTCTAGTACCCATAGTACTAGCTCTGCTTAGTTTGGGACTAGAATATTTATTTATTTATTTATTATATAGAAACAAGAAGTTTCACAAATCGACATTTTGTATACAACTGTGCATTTAGGAAAAGTTAGGTCACTATTTTTAATAAAATATCTATAATTTACAAACTATAAATATTTTTTCTCCACTTAATACAAACACTAGCTACGATGACGCGTATGCAATGTAGTGGGTACAGTAACATTTCGCCCCAACCAACTAAAATTAAATGTGATTTGAAACTGATTCATCGTCAGGTCTGGACTACACACTCCCCTTCCGTGACTAATCGCGGCCATTCGAGGTATCACAATCACGACACTAAGCCATACATCATATTTACCCCAGAGCCCCCATAGTGTTTATATGTGAACGTATAATCATCACTTTCTTTCCATAGGGGAAAGAAAGAAATAGTGTACAGTAAAATTTGGAAATATGAAGTAGGTAAGCGTACTGTATTATACAGATATGTATGACATGTGTACAGTGAAGGTAGTTACGTACGTACCTACACTGTACACACACATACATTATAATAAGTAGCTTACACATCTACAGAAATAATGTTCTTTATTGTTATCTAGTAATAAACGAAATTGTTTATTACTAGATAACAATAAAGAACAAGTAATAATAAAGAATAAGTAACAATTACTAAAGGAATTACTTGATTGAAATTACAAGACAACTGTTAAATATTGCCAAGACTTTCTACACTGTACCTGTCGTGTAGAAAGTTTAATTAAACGATTCGTTAATCATAGATTCTTAGTAGGTAGGTACTCGTTACTGTTTCAAATAATAAACATGAACTAGAGAATAATCAATATAGATAAAAACATTTTTTTTGCTATGTACTAAACTACTAAATGAGGAGGACAATTTATTTCCGATAAAGTTGATTAGGAATAAAATATAAAACTGAGTTTAAAAAAACCAACCTCTTTCTTTCTTTTTTTCTTTCATCACGCGTGATCTTCAGCGGGGTGGCTTCAAACCAGGCACATATTATACATAGATATATCCATGACTCGGAAACAAATATTGATTTCATCACACGAACATTTGTCCCTACCGGGATTCGAACCCGGTACCCATAGTACAGCAGGCAGCGTTAACTGCCGCTGAGCTATACAGGGTCTTTAAAACTTCTGATATTAATAAATTAACTTCTTATATTAATACTTACCTAACGACATTTCGATAAAGTCACTTCCGCTTCTAGATCAAAATAAAACCACATTATTTTAGCGAGTAGGTAGTTAGGTGTGTATAAGGGCACCCTCAATATATCAAAAAGGCCATTAATTGCGTCCCCGGTTTCCGCGACATTTGGCTAATGTCAGAGCCACCCCAGCGCATGGGGTAGCATTGCCCACGTAAGCACTAACTGACCCACGAGAAACACTAATAAAATGTCAAAACAGACTACAGTTTATTTTTGTAAACTATATAAAGTGGGTATCGAGTCGTATCAAGAAGTCAAACAGAAAGCAGGAAATAGACAGCAGTGACTATTGCTCCACCGACAAAAGCTGAGCTCTTAAATTAATAATAATAATATAAAGTAAGATGTATCTATTATTATGTATAATTATTTAAAGATACGCTGACTTTTTGTATTATTATAAGCTTGTTCCTTAAATAAAATAAATTAGATACGAAGATAATTATGATATGCCGCTATTTTTTTACGTCAGTTTGCTTTTAACAAATTTGAAATCATTTGGACTGTTCCTACAAACAAACCGAATAAATAATACATCGATAACCACTCTTAAAAGATTGAGAAATTGTCGGTATCACTAAAATACGTTCTTATTGAGTGTTTTAAAAAGTAGGTGATGCAAAGTTCATTAGTAAGGTGGCGTTTTTTTAGGAAATCCCATCAAGACTAATTTAAATAGTAGTAATGTCAATCGGGTCTGATGGCCCCAAAATGCGTTATCTAGTTAACAAAAGCACGTGGGTATCAGTCAGAGTGGTTAAGTGGCTGAAATAAGTCGCATTACCTACAGCTTTCGACACAGATTAGCACTGGAGATAGAATAATTCTGTCAAAAAAAACAAACTTCTAATGTCAGAATTGGACCAACTTCAAATGTTGCAAATAAAAGGAATCGCCAAAATCCTCCTTTCTTTTTGATGTCGGTTAAGAAGTGAATTTGTATATGGTGACCCAACCAGAAAGCGCCAGACCAGTTTTTCGTGAACAGATTTTCATACTCCCAAGCTGGTCAATGTGATAGGACCAATATAATAATACTCTTTGATTTATATCTGAAGTCTGTTTTAAAGTTTTGGATCTTCATTGAGCATTAGACATAATCAGCACGAGTACAATTAAGACACACGGAAGATTTAAAAAAAACAATCAAGTTAGTCAATAAAACCTTTATTTAGAATAACATTTTTTCTTAAACAATGATAAATAAAATCATTCACATAATTGACTAATTAACATTTCACACAGCCATATTCTACAAAGACATAAATAGTTGACTCAAAAAATATATCTTTGATATTGTAATAGTGTGCGCAAACGGATCAGAATTAGTAAAATACTAGGTCGCAAGCTGAAACCAGACCAGTGAGGTGGTCAGAATCTGATCCCTTCACTCTGAATGCTCATAGTCGGCCAGTACCTACTTATGACTATAATGTACGGGTAGATAGACATTAGTAAGTTGCAATCCTCAAAGTCATCTTAGGCCTCATTAGAGAATCTGCGCCGTTATACATAACAATATGGTCACTCAATAAAATAATTTACATAATTTGAATACAAAAATATACATATAGGTATTTCTCTCTTGATTAAAATTTTTTTACACGCTATGTAAGTTATTTATATCCTTTTTTTTTCTTTTTAGTTAAGTTATATTCCTTGGTTATTCGTAATGCAATCCGCAGACTCTATTGGCGGGTACCGCTTTGTCTGAAACAAAAAGATATTTGTGAGTAAAACAACAAACAGAACTCAAATCTGCAGACAAGGCAAAGAAGTAATTCAATTGATTACAATTACACCCAATATTTAACTTTAACGCCTCGCTTGAGCTAGTTTGATCACACCCTAAGCCTAAAAGTAAAGTATATAACTACTATGTATATTATGAAATTAATTTAATTAAGCTTGGCTGAAGAGGTCTAGTGGTGTGACCAGTGACTGAGATGTCAAGTCTCGAGTTCCAACCAAAGGCACGCACCACTGTCTTTTCGGAAGTTATGTGCGTATTTATCACACGCTCAAACGGTGAAGGAAAACATTGTGATAAAACCTGCATATTTGAAAGATTTTCTCTGAGAAGTCTGCCAACCTGCAGAAGACTAGCGTGGTGGATATAATCCCTCTAAAATAAGAGGAAACCCGTGCCCATGGACTGATAATGTCTGTCGCATATCAGCTGATCGGTGGGATAATAATTATTACTACTTATTAATACCGAGTCCTATAGCAGAAGAACGAAAACAGATACAATGGCGATTTTAACACTTGAGCTGGATCCGCCCTTGACAAGGGTAGCTAACACGCCTACAGCCCGCCTGTATGGGATCACCAGACATTTCCAACACCAGAGGTGTTGCGCTGCCTATCGAATAAAATAGTTTTTATTCCGTAGAAAAATCCCACTTACAGAGAAACCTTTGTCGGTCCGCATTAAGTCAGGCTAACTGTAATAATATCACGTCTAAAAAAGGCAAGTGATATTATAAAATATTTAATGAAAAACTAGACCAACTATCGTATACTAAGCAAAAAACTTACCAATCATTTTAGGGTAAGGCAATTTCAAATTTTCCATGATATTGATGAATTCTTTCAACGGCTTCGTCAACCTTGGGTTATATTTCTTTTCTTCCCAGACGGTGGTGGCTGTTTGGCCCCTGTAGTCGTGTGCTGGGTACAGTTGGTAATGGTCAGGAAGCGTGAAGATGCGCTCGTGCACTGATTGGTACAACGTCTCTGAGGAGCCTTCCTGGAAGTCTGTCCGACCACAGCCCCTGATTAGTAGGGTGTCGCCGGTGAAAGCTATGCCCTGGAAATTGAAAAATAAATATTAAAAGATAAACATAAAATCAATTTCTCATGTTTGTTAGTTGTTACATCGCAATCGGTTCACTAAATCAAAAGATATGTTAATTTAAAAAGCTCAAGAAAAACTCATCATTGTAATTGTTTGTCCTATATTTTCTTATCATCCAGTTAGGGGAAATGTAATACAAAAAAATGTACAACAGTATTACAACTTTTTTTTCTTTTACACTTTCCGATTTTGCAGTTTCATTGCATCTTTAAATGAAATCAATTTTGCATGTTTGAGAGATTACCTCGAAGATATATGAAATCGACCTTACACTACGACAGCGTGGTGGAGATTATTCTAATAAAAGGAAACCCGTGCTTATTTGTAATAATTTAAAACTAATATAATAAAGCGGAAAAAAACTTTGTATGAACGCGCTTATTTCAAGCACCATCAGTACGATTAGAAAAATTCGTTTTTAAGGAAGCCATCAATGCAAAATATTGCAAATACGAGCAAAATTTTACCAACTCTCTCTTAAATGAAGCGGAGGAAGTTGCGCTGGTGAGCTAGACATTACAAACTTGCCTGTTCATGACACACATAGGTGAAGCAGCCGTTGGTATGCCCCGGAGTAGCCGTGGCCAATAGCTTGTGTCCTCCAAACGCCACCACGTCTCCGTCCACCAGGTGTATGTCTGCCTGGGCACCTGATGCCTTGCCTATCACGCTTCTAGCTTCAGGCAACATAGCCTTCAGCTTGCCCGTACCGGTTATGTGATCGGCGTGCATGTGAGTGTTCACTGAAAGCAGTATTTATGTATATTTAGGTGTAGCCTCACTTTTTTTTTTCATGTATTATGAATAAGGTTGATCACCTATTATCAACCTTATTCCAAGTTTCCATATAGGTCATAACTACTTGAAATAAATGATTTGACTAAGACTTATCAAGTCCCCATCTAGTTCCGAGCTAAGCAACGAAGCTTGACATAAGTCTAATAGTGCCGACGCTGATTGGCGTGGATTGTAGCCTAACCTTTAGTAGAAGTAGCTGCAATAAATTTCGTCTGCTTTCAGTTTTAAGGAATACTTGTACTAATACCGGGAAGAGGAATATTCTCATGAACAAACTATTTACAAAACATAATTATTTTCCTGTCATGTGCAAAATGCATGAATGCATTTTCTTGGAAAAATAATAATAAATTTAATTTATAAGTTCATACTAAATATTATATTTAATATACTGTTTTTTTTTTAATTTCGATAAATTTTGTACGGTATCAATAAACCGCAAAAGCCTTCCGAACTTTGGAGATGGTCTGGTCGTCTTCGGAGAAGTCGAAACTTTCCAAAACTTTAATTCAGAGATGTGATGTTGTAGACGTAGAGCTTAATTACCAAATTCGTCATATTTCTGATATTTCTAACATTGTTAATTTAACAGCGAAAACTGACTAATAGGAAAATCAATTGAAAATTGGTGTTATCGTAACGAAAATATTAGAAAACCAAATAAACAGTGTCGGAAATTAAAAAGCAACATATTCCCAGAGAGTTCCATTTTCAAAATCCGTAATTTCTTTTTTATTGTATGTGGCATGTTTCAGAAACGTTCAATATGCGCCATGTATCAAGCACCCAGGTTTTTCCGTGATGTTTCCCTTGGTCTACATATTTAAGCGAAGAATATTTAATTAATTAGTGACTTCATATGAGGTTATCACTATACTCACTGGCATACACCAGTCTGAATCCCAATTCTTTAAGAAGCGCAGCATCCCTCTCCGCGTGCTCGTACACAGGATCGATAAGCACCGCCTCTCGTGAGCGTGGGTCGCCCAGCAAGTAGGTGTACGTACTGCTCACTGTGTCGAACAACTGGAAACAGTTACATTGATTTTACTGAGTATTTAGTATTAATAGTTAGGAAAATTATTATTCGTTATTTAGAAGGTGCGACTCTCGTTTGTTAATTTTTTTTTTACAAGACTAATCTTTCTAGAATGTTCTAGAACTTTCAAAATGATAAACGTAGTAAATTTCAGAGATTGCGATCCTATTTTAGGTGCATTGTGTGAAATTATACCTAGTCGGGTCTTAGTTAACCTATATTTTCTAATAATGCATAAAAATCTCGGCAACTTGATAACTGGTATTGCCCAGTTATCCGATACCGTAAGGATATGAATGACTTTTCGATCATTGTTGATCGAAAGATAAACTGGTACTACTACCAAAAACTCGGTGACGGGTTTCAAGATTCGGAATTACTCTGACTCTGACTGACTCTTCTTAAATGCTTTTTTTTTTCATTTTACGCCTCGCTTTATTAGGTATTTGTAATACCTATTTAACCCAAGACTCAAGATATTGTTATCGCGTGTAGTTTTATAATCCCGATACGACCCACAATGCATCATTATTGTAAATTGCATTTATCAGTAGTATTTTCGCTAGACTTATATACACTGAATTTGATTGTATTCGAAATTATCAATAATTATAGTATACTGTAATAGTAGAGTTTATAGTACCATTTGTTTATATGTTTATGCATTACAATAGGCACAACATACCAGCAAATTGTTATGTGGGTGTTTATAGAACCTTTATACTGTTCATTATCAACCAATTATTGTCCCACTGCTGGGTACGGGTTTCCTCTCATTTCAGAGGGATTAGGCTATAGTCCACCACGCTAGCCTACTGCAGGTCGGCAGACTTCACATGCCATCGAGAAAATCTCTCAAGCTTCCAGGTTTCCTCACGATGTTTTCCTTACCGTTTGAGCAAGTGATAAATACGCACATAACTTCAGAAAGGCGGGTTTGAACTCGAGACATTTGACTTTCTCAGTCCACTGGTCTCGCCACTATGATTAAAATGAAGAAATATGGGTATAAAGAACAAATAAGAATAAATATAAGTTATTAAATATGTGTTACGGTCGCATTTAGGTTACTTGACGACGGCTTATTATTAAAGTGTGTGCTAGACATAATATTGAAAGAAACATGACACTCATATTTTGAGTCAACTGATTGACGTTGACTTAAACTCCCAGACATAAAAGTAAACATATATGAATATATTTAATTATATCCCACATTGAACAAAACACGACTTATAACAATCGAACAGCCAACTTTTTCTAATTATAGTTTTAGAATATCTAATAAAAAACAAGAGTCATATTTTTGTAAATAATGCAACTACTATCTTATCTTATTTTATACCTATATACTTATTTATAGGTATATAAAAGAGGCACTATACAGTAACAATAGTAACATATTATGAAAGAATAAAGATATCGCGGAACTCCGCGATATCTTTTTAAGACCATGTAGACGGCGACCCTATTGCCTCTTAAATCCAAACTCTGCTGCTACTCATAAATTCATATGAAGACCCTGTAACTCTAATCATGACCTTGTTCACCAGTGGGGCATTCGTCCACTAAGCCAATGATGCAGTCATTAATGATTATTGATGCTCATATCTCAATTGAATTCAAAATAATACGTAAATTCACAAATAACAGTCATTTCCTGGCAGTAATGCAATATAAAGTCTTCTGCCGCAAGAATCCTTCCTTGCATGCGACCTCAAACTTCATTTATTAACACAAAATTATCTTATCTTCATTTATTACACAAGTATTCTGGGCCCTTAGAACCACTACACAATAATACATCGCGTAATAAACACATATATTCGAACTATACAATAATTTAACTACCCAGCACTGTAACAGTTGCACAATCTAAAAATAATTACACCATATTATACGTCCTAAGCACGTAAAAAAAATATTACGAACAGAAATTATTTAAATAAACAATGAATGCCATAAACACACCTGTCTAAAAAAGAAATTGGACTCCTTATCCATTGCCGTTGACATCAGCCGCACTCGCAGGCCAGTCTTCGAAAGCGTACACACCGCCCCGGCTATCCGCAGCCCACCGAATGACAGTTTTTGCAGCATCCTACAGCATAATAAAAGGAGAAAATTAAACAATTATATTATGCCTTGCAACGTATAGATGTCGTTGGATACCGTAATTTTATCTGAAAGTAGACAAAGATGACAGACAGGTTATTGTCTTATGTAATTAGATGTGTGTAATTATTATTATAATTGTGTAATTTCTATACACTTTTATAATGTTCAGTTTATTGAACGCCTTAGAAAGAACCAATTTTTTTAGAAAGGTGGAAATTTCTTATAATTAATTATTTTTGGGGCTTCTCCGGTAAAAACTGGAGCCGAAAATGCATGTATGAGGTTGACAATCAGCTGTTAGCAGTCATAGTCGCAGACTTTAGGAAGTTTCCAGCTAAATAAATAATGTACTGATTATTTCATTATGAAGACACGCAGTACAAACAACACATATAAATGTGTATTTCTTTATATGATAAGTTATCAATAAATACTACCATTCTATTGCGTCAGATATCAGTGCTATTTTACGATGGCCATTTTGCAATTTAGCGTGTGTAAAGTTATACTAGACACACAAGATTTTCCTTTGAACACAAATTCGGTCGAAGCAGCATGTCCTTTCTCCCATAAATATGAAATACTAGCGGCACACCCCCGCTTAGCACGGACGTAATGTAGTAATTTGGTGTCGCTTTCATGTTCGCAAAATATATTGACTTTCCTCCACTTATTTTACACAAATAATTTTATTTCTATACAAATATATCACTATTTCTTCACGTACATAAACATATAAACATACCATCACACCCGTCGTCTCCGAAGGGTTAGGCAGAGGTGTACTAATGTACACCCACGTTTCAACGGTATGTTTTAGGTCCCATATAATAGGACCTATTGCCATTAAACTGGGCACAAATCCTAACTCCGAGAAAAACCCAAGACCTCTTTTCGGTTCGGCAGTCGCTCTGCACGACCACAACACGAACGAGGCAGTTACAAAAACCACGTATCTTTTTAATTTTACTTAAAAGCTTATAATTTTAATAAAAACTGCGCCAGTCATTTACATAAACAGTAGTTTTTATTATACAAAAATCCAATACGCATCTACCGCTCGCGGAAGATGCATTCTTTGCGCGCATAGAATGCGAAACAATGATAGTTTTAAACGCGCTCTCGTCCGACGAGAGATCGAATGACAGCTAAAAGCAGGGACGAACAATACCGTAACAAAGCTACAATGGTACTTAATCCATCCTAAATTAAAAGGCGATTCAGTATGTGCTATGCGCCATCATCAGAATACCTCACGCAGTGATGAACACCGGGAGTCCGGACTGGACCGGGACTGGAGACTGGGGAGATAGTTCCCTAAATTGCCTTTTTCCTGAACCTACGAACTATAGAGTCAAAACTGAAAACACTGTCGGATCGTTCCACTGAATACTAATAGAAGTAAACACAAGACTAAATGGGTAGATGATACCTCTTATATAAATATTGGTCAGGAAACTGAATGGTACAACTTAAGCAGGCAATATAATTTGCTATACTAGTCTGAATGGCAATAATATGTATGTATTGCTTATTGTTTTCCGTTAATGTGACAGCAGTGCTGAAGTATTTATCAACACATTGCTGCTAACAATAGTCCAGAAGCACGAGCGCGCAAATAAACTACGCAATTGTATTTAATAAACAATTGCCAGTTAAAATGGGCAATGGTTAGCAGCACGGATATGACATTGATATTATAGGGGTTGCAAGGGAAGTTTATTTAAGACTTGCAAATGCAACGTGTTTCAGGGTTTTTATAAATTAAGCCTCTAAAAGGGTGAAACAGGGGTTTAAAGTTTATATGGGAAGTCCATCATTTTTAAAGTAAGAAGAATGAAATTTAATATTCAAGCTCCTCAGCAAAAATAAATGCACATTTTGGAAATTCAACTCATAACGGGCAAAACGAGGGGGAGCAATTAGTACTAAATTGCGCGGGCGAAGCTGCGAGCATCAGCTAGTGCCTACATATAGTGGTAAATTATTATCACACTAAATATAGGCCATATCATGATATGGAGACTCTTTAGTCTCAAAAAGCATATTAAACAATAAGTCCCGGTTGTCATATTAGAACCTGGTCAATTGTTAGTGGAAATAGTCAGAACTATCTGAAAACCCTGACATTTTGTTTACCCATAAGATATTGGTATTGCCCACGATTTGTACAGGCATATCAGTTGCTTTGGGTAAAGACATCTGAATACATTGGAAGTCTTCAACATAGTTGGAGCAAAAACTAGGCTTCTGCCCAGTAGTAGAAGAATACGAGCAAAAAGGTGGAAAATTACAACAATTATGAGAATATATTACATAACAAATTTTAAACTTTGCAGTGCAAGTCTTCCCTGGCAAATATGGCTTTGGAGACAAGTTGGCAGAAGCAAGGAAAAAGGGGGTTTCGCACGATCTCCTTCGAGGCGGCGAGCCTCCTTGCCGGGTCCCCACCCTGGGACCTCGAAGCGCAGGCCCTCGCGTTGCTATACCAGTGCCGCGAGGAGGCGCTGGGCGGGGCGAGCTGCCATTGCCTCGTTAGACTGAGGCGCGGCGCTCCGAGCTCCACCGGGTCCTAGTGGCGGAGTGGAGGATGCAACTTCCGCAACCCAGCGCAGGACACGCCACGATAGTGGTGGTAAGACCCATCATGGAGGATTGGCTTGAGAGGCGCCACGGCGCCACCAGCTTCCGGCTGACGCAGGTCTTGTCTGGGCATGGGTGATTCGGCAAGTACCTGTGTCGCATAGGCCGGAAGCCATCGCCCGGTTGTCACCACTGCATGGGTTGCCCCGAGGACACGGCGCAGCACACCCTCCAGGCCTGCCCTGCCTGGGCAGAGCAGCGCCGTGCACTCATAGCGGCAGTCGGCGGTGACCTCTCGCTTCCGGCCGTGATCCTATCCATAGTCGGTAGTGGGAACGCGTGGGATGCCGCCACCTCTTACTGCGAGCAAGTTATGTGCGCGAATGAGGCGACGGAAAGGGAGAGAGAAATCACAACCTTTCTCTCGATCCGCAGAAGACGCACTGGGTGCCATGAGCTGTGGCCAGCGGGATGGCGCGACTAGGGGAGTCCGCCGCCCGAACTGATAATGGCCCCAAGTAGGCGGCGCGCGTGTCCGTCACACGTGCGCCTGCGCGGAAGATGCGAGGCGAGCGATGCCTCGCTCCTAGCCGGCGTCCAGCGATAAGAGCTGGACCAAAGCCCGCCGGGGTTGTGGTGCATGCTTTTGCGAATCCCATAGATAACCCTGCAATAGGGTTGGTGGCGTTGACGAGTGCGGTTTTTTAGTCGGTAAACGCTCAAGCGGAGTCCGACACACCCCGTCGCCTCCCCAGTCGGTGGGAAGGTTAAGGATTTTTCCGCACTTAAAATATTGACCACAAGATCTTATTAATGTAGTATACTTGTTCCCAGTTAACAACAACAAATTGTATTGCATATTTAATCTAATCAAATAATGATAATTATGCCATTGCCACTCATATGTGATAATTACATACCTTACACACATACTGTATTCAATGCCTATTGTAAAATAAATTAATCATTTCAATTTTCAAATATAAAAGTTTTAATTTTATTTATAAGTCTCTTGACTTATTAGAAAGTACTGATATGTGATATGCATATTACGCATATTATCGGTATGATTGAATAAACAGTGTGAGCAGTGGACTGAGAACAAAGGTCTCGAGTTTGAACCCAAGGCACGTTGACTTTTCAGAAATTATCTGCGTATTTATCACAATGCTCAAATGGTGGTGGAAAACATCATGAGGAAACCTGCATTTTCGAGAGATTTTCTTGATGCCATGTGAAGTCTGTCAACACGCAGTAGGCTAGTGTGGTGGACTATAGCCTAATCCCTCTCAAATGAGAGGAGACCCATGCCCAGCAGTGGGACATTAATGGGTTGATGATGATGATAACAATATTATAATAAACTACAAGTTTCAAAATCATCAAACCCACAGGTTAGTCAAAACCATCATATAAAAAAGGCAATATCTATCACTTTTGTGAAGCAGTTATCTATTGTTATGATATCAATATGTATTGATATACATATAGATTGGAACAATATATTATATTATATGATCATCATCATCATCATCATCATCATGTCCGCTAGAAGACGTCCACTGCTGGACATAAGCCTCCCTCTTATATGAGTTTCTGATACATAATATATCCCTGAGTTGCCTTATATAGGACTAAGTACTTCGGCTAGCGAAGTATTGACCAAGACATAATAAAAAAACGCAATTGAGACATAGCAAACTGAGCGCTTCATTCAATAGCTCAATATATTAATAACATATTCTTATAAAAGTGACAACGTTGAAGCAAATATATAAACAAAATTAACTGTTTCTACAAGAAAAGAAATCGTAAAATGCACTTCAATACTGTTAAAAGTTTCCTTCAATATCTTTATTCTTCCTCTACATTATTGTTAACATATTTTTGTCCCTTTATACAGACACCCAATGAGTAAGAATGCCACAGTGTAGTTTAAACAAATAATTTCTTTTACAAAATGTGTCGGTTTATACTGTAAAATAGTTTGTAATACAATAAGAAAAATATCACAATAATACCAACAGAACTTACTTGTTTATCAATAAAGATTATCAGGTCACTATAAAAAACGTTTTATCTGGACATGCACTGTTACCAACACTATAATTATGTTTAGTAAACTATCATTATCACAACCTGTAAAGGCCAAAAATGATAAAAAATATAATGCCGTAGGAACCCAGGGAATTATGAGTTTGACAACAAACAAAACAGCCAATGACATTGACAATGAACATGACAATTGACATTTATTATTGATGTCAGTTGACACTTATGACGTAATTCAAAGTTACCATAGAAAAACCTAAATTATTAGAAAATATAATAGTATTCCTGGACATTATGGCACACAGCGCCATCTAGTTCCGTGCTAAGCAACGAGGCTTGTGTTACGGATACTAGCTGGTTGATATACTTTTTTTTTGTAAATACATCGGATACAAATGTTCATGCTTATCACACAAACATTTGTCCCTACCGGGATTCGAACCCGGGTCCCATAGCACAGAAGGTAGTGTTAACTACCGCTGGACTAAATGAGTCGTCTGAAAATAATATTACGTTTTTCTTCATTATTACATAAATTGATTCTAACGTTAATCGCACTTTTTGAAGCAATTTGGAATAATTTTGAACAAATGACCCATTCATCGATCTTGTTCGAAAAAAGGATGTACCCAATATCTTCTTTAGTCCTTCTAGTTTGAATTCTTCTAGAAATCTTCCTAATTTGATTATACAAAAACAAGCAGATAATATAACTCAGCATTCTGAATGAGTTCACAATTAATAACCATTTTTAGTATAAAAAATAATACTCTCAATGTACTATCACTACCGCAAGCTGCTATGAATGGACACGTCTAGGCTAGGCCACTGCATGACTATACTGCAGCCCCGCGCGTTTGTGCGCGGAAATCTGCATGATGTGGCAGATCTACACTCCCGCACCCGCATGCGTGGCTCCGTTGCCACGCATACTGAAGCGTGGTGCTGGGCAGTGTGTGGATCGCCTAACAGTAAATACTACAAAAGCACTCACACACGTTTCTAAGAACATATAAAACAAATTAAAAAAAAACAAATTTTGAAATCAAATCTTATTTTTATAAAATCATTTGAGAAATAGTAACCAATATTTCTCGGCTACTTACTGCAATAGCGATATACTATGTACATATTTCATAATACATTTTTTTTCTTTGACGATTCAGATCTTACTCACGAAAGACGATTAGAAAAATCTTTAATGGATCAGTAAAATGACTTATTCTAAGATTCCGATATTGACATTATAGATTTTCTTATATGCTGCGTATAGACCGGGACTGAGAAGAATACCAAGAAATAGAGGTAGGTTAATTTATATAAATAATTGAGAAGGAGTTGGTTACCTCGATTTTCTGATACTACACGTAGAAAACGTTTACCGCTGCGCAACAGTAACATCAAGCAGTAATTTTATTATAATTATACTAGTCTATCCCGATGTGTGGATTATGAGGATAACTAATTATAAAAATAATTCTTATACATACAATAATTTTAATACTCAAAGTAAACTTTATACTACAAAAGGCTGGCTGGCGAGAAGAAGCACTTTTGACATTATTTTTTATATATCTCCTTTTTTGACATAAAGTTGTTGAGCTGAAAAATATAATAAAATGGAAAAATAAATAACATTACAACATATATTATTATTGATATTTTCAATGACCATCTTAAAGTAACAATATCAAAGGTAAGCAGCGATTATATTACTGTATTTTTTGTACTTATTTCATTTCCGCAAAAAAATACGATTTAAAAGATAATGTTTTTTATCTAAATGCGTTACTTATTTATTTTAAAAATCCTGTTTTGCTGACAATGACAGAATTTGGAATTTCCAATTTAATTCAAGTGTCATACGCGACACATATAATAGACAGGTATATTAACTGTATTTGTGTTGTGTCCCAGTCCCAGGTGGCTGATTTGTTGTATTTTTGTCTCAGTTTGTTTCATACGTCCATAATATTGTTATCTTTGTCCCTCAGTACTGCAAACGTAACGTCATTGACCTCTTTCATCCCCACTCTTGGCAGTCAATATTTCGTTCTTGTGTATGTACATGAACTCATATCAGTGTGCGTCAAAACAGGCACTGCGACTGTGCCATCTGTGCAATGTATTGAAGTAAACATTCTCTTGTCATTTTATTTCAGTGCGTTTGGAGGATCGTATTAAAATCTTTTCAAGGCGCATCTGAAAATAATGTGAACAGCTGATTTAGTTCATTTTAAATTATAGTGAGCCGCTATGTGTGTATTTTAATTGGGATATTTTTTTTAAAAATCAAGCGTCAAGAAAAGTGCGATAAAAGTCTTTGTTTATAAGTGTGGAAAAAGGTCAGTTTTTATTGTTTTTAATTATAATATAGAACATGGATTAATATTTCTATAGGTATATGTACAAGTTATATTGTGCCATTATATTTAGTGTTCTGAAAACCGAATGAGAGTTCTGAAATCGATCCTTTGGTTTCCACTGTAAAAAAATAAAAAAGGTATGTACTGGTATTTTTTGACAAAAATAACTAACTGTACTAATATTGAGTGTCTGTATAAAACATATTTATAAGAAAACTTTATAAAAGAAACTGGACTCTACCAGTTGATGGCGCTGTGTACAAACAACTTCCTTGTTCTAAGTAACTAGGTAGATGGTGATAAAATACGCTATCGACCAATGGTCTAGATACGTAAACCTTTATTTATAATAACTATTGAGTTGCTTCGTATCACTTGGTTTTAAGAAGTCGCTAGTCTGATTAGTCGAAAATTAATAATAAAAATAAACTCCCGCTTTTTTAATTTACTTACACTATATTTACTTATTCCGCAATTAAACTTTTTATAAATATTACACACCACAGTGACGTAATTATATTTTTCTCTTTACCGAGATAAATGGCCAGTTCGGGTGATATCGATTTTGACCGTGACCTATAATTCTATTCGCGTGTAGTATCGCCTACATCCTCATAATAAAAGCGTGTCCAAATTGTTTTACTAATAATTCGTTTACGGCCTCGGCTATTGAGCAATACTCATTATCATAATAGAAACCACAAGTTAACAAGTATCTTAATTACCATTGCCTAGGCATTTCTTTGTTGTTCCATATGGGAAAACACATTACGTATCGTAGCTCGCGCTACGTAAACAATAAAAACTAAAGAGAACTATAACTACTACAGTAACTTGCCGTGACATAAAAGTTATTTTAAAAAGTGATTTAGTTTAGGTTTTCGACATTTAAAAATCTAGCCATATGTACTTTAAGAATTAAAGAATTTATGTGGGTAATTATATTGTAATTTGAATCTTAGCTCGTCCATAATCGCACGCATGACAAAAGAGCAAAATTCCCGCGGATTGCACCACCGCGTTCAGAAATAGTGAGCCGTCCTTGCGATCGTCGTGCGAATTAATAAAACGGTTGTATAACGCTGCTGCTCGTATTTTTTTAAATGGATAACTGTTGTTTATAAATGCATGAATGCAATACCATTTGTTCATTATAACATTCATCGCGGAGATTTTAAAAATGAAGTAAAACAATTAACCATCGGTAAATGGTAGATATGTTTATCTTCTCCATTCTAACGTAGGTACTTACTTCCAAAGTCGATGTAGACAACATTTAAATAAGAAATAAAAATGGTCTCCCCTTAAAAAAAGAAGATTGTTCAGTAATGTGGTAAATAAACTTCAATTTTTTTTGTAATAATACTACACTCATTAGTTATCATGTACCCAAAAATATGTTTAAACGAAGGAGGTCGAGAAACACGTACTCTCTAGACATGGTTGTACGTAAACATACTTATATCCAATGACATATTATAAATATCATTGCTTATATCATAAACTTACCCAGCCACAGAATAAATAAAATTCCAAGACGCTGTTTCGTCAAATATCTTAGTCCATGCCAAAAATACTGAGGATATGTCGCGCATGGTGCTGTCCTTCCTTATTACTACCTGCAATTAATAGCAAGGTTAAATTTTAAGTCTCCATTAACGAACATGAATTAATGTGCACTAAATACCAAGATCGAAGATCGAGCTCTGTGGCGTTCACTAGGGGAGGCCTACGTCCAGCAGCGGACGAATAAAGGCTGATGATGATGATGAAATACCAATTGTAGTCATTCAAATAAGATATTAATGCGGAATAACATGGATATTTTTGTAGTATTCTAAATAAATTGTCATTACGTTAGTCTTCACCTACATAAAAATAACCTTATCGTAGTAGTAACTGCACTTGTCGCACAAATTACAATGGTAAATGTTAAAAGTAACGTTTGTAAACAACGCCATGCAAATGACTGGTGGTCTAATCAGTAATGTGTGGTCGCACGTGTTATGCGGCCCACGTATTTCACTGTTTATCTCTTACGACCTTCAAGATCCGTGTAACAACAGTTCTAAGTTACAATCGCACTGTAAACATTTGACGATGTTTCTTTGAAACACCGACACATATTCTTTTATAAATGTATGTGCATTGCAGTGTAACACAGGGCTCTATCTTTGGTCCGTAGACATCCACAAGGATTTATCCTTTTTATATTCTTTGCTTACGCGTTACTAGCTATTTCGTTCTAGTATTAGTTGCCTGATGTTAATGTAAAAACCTACATGACCAATTAATGTAATAGGTAACTTAAAATGATCAATAAATTGCATTGTATATGTATACCAATATTGTGGTAAAGGAAAATACAGCGTATTAAATAGTGTCTTTGTTTACAAAATTATCTATGATTTCAACATTATAAACGGCGCAAAAAGTACTGCGCAGTTTTATGTCGCGCTATTAGGATTCACATAATCACAGTTTTTTTTGGTGAGCAATGTCGTTCTGTTAACAAATATGCCCGTCCAAAAGTTAATAGGCGTTTTTTGCCAATAATAATCATCTATTGTGTGCAAAACGGTTACTTGTAGAGGTGATAAACATATTACTTGGTTTACGTTTAAATTAAGTACTAAATTGTTATTTGTCCTTTATTTTGATAATATACTACCCGCCTGTCATCCTCCATCATATCATCACTGGTAGTTAAGAATTCATTGTCATCTGTTTATAATTCTAGTATTTCAGTAAAAAACAAGAAAAGTGTCTTTAAAAATTGTGTTCGAACCTTATAAAAGACGAGACACTTTTATCCAATATTCGATCCAGACATTTTGAGCAACAGATGAACATTAGACAAAGTGGTTTAACTTGAGTGTGGGTAGTCGAGACGCTTAGGTTCGGCGCCCTTACCGTCGCGACGCCCGACTGTAGCCACCCCGAGTATGAACTCTCATTTATGCCACAAAGGAAACCACAGCGCCAGCGTCTACATTCTTATGTTTACTTCTGAACAATTCTATGGCCAAATAAATGCACGTGAGATCATTTGCTGTTTACCTTTCGCAAACCTGGAAAATTCAATCATACTTTTTTCTCTGTCTCTTTTCTGTCTCCTTTCGATATGTTTAGACGTAGAAATTTGGAAAAATTAAGTGTTTATGTTAAAAGCATACAATCATAACCAGAGGTGCTAACGAGATTTAATATACGATAGTGCCATTAAAACTGCATCGAAATAACTTGTAAAATTAAGTAGTAATTATTATACAAATATCAGTATAACAATTGTATGCCAACATTTGTCTTGATAACTAACCCCAGCAGTAGGTTAGACAGATTTGTAATTTACAGAACATAATATATACAATTATTTTAAATTACAATTCTAGTAAATTTTGGATCACATAACTCTTTAATAAAACTATTATAAAATTAGTATGCTTCCTTATTACATTTAAACAACTCTTAACTATAAGCTTGCCATTTTTTTTTAAATTATTTCGTTTTGAAACGTCTTGTTGTGGAACTACGTTGTCATACAAAAATGCAAGGCACATCGAAACTTTAAAATTTAACATGACAGCGCTGGTTAAAGTCACGAACGCCGATTGATTTTTAGTAGAACATAACGTAGGTAGAACACGCTTGCTTATTCTAGCACTACAAGAATAAATAATGATATTCTAGGTGGCTAGTCTCTAACAACATGCAATTTAAGTTTTATTAGCGCCTTTGTTTCAAGTAATTCAAGTAGGATTTATCACGCTTTGTCTTCGTACTCATTAGACATCAAAAACCTGGTGTTATAAAATATATTGAATGAAATCAATACACAATAAAACCTTAATCAACCATATCATGTAATAAAAAGAACAAGCGTTTATGTATATTGTGCAAAAAATCAGGTGGGTTCCGGCCTTGGCAGCTCTCGCTTTCGGAGGAACGTTACTGTAACAAAATTATAAACTGAAAATGAGTAATTACCGTTAAGTGTATACAGACCGCCGCGATAAGCCTTCAAATAGTATGAAGGAAGCTACCGACCAAAATCATTTCGTCAGGCCGTCAGCTTAGCTGATATTATTTATGAATTTCCTATCTATGGAACAGCTTACTACGGTGTTGCTTATTTCCTCCACAAGTCCTGATGTCGTAAACATTGAAAGGACGAAAACTGGTAATCTTTTTATCCACGTTGAACCTATAGACGCATCGAAGATTTATTTGATTGTAATTTATTTAATTGTACCAATGGTCAAATAATTGTTTCAAAGGACGTTATCGGACATGGCTTTGCACTAATCCAGAAAGAAGATATAAACTGGTGATCTTCGGTTATATTACTGGACCGTTAGCTGCTAAGCAGCGTACATATTATAATATGTGCGCAAATCTAAGACTTTAAGATACGGTGCCCCATAGTTTGATCACGTCATATAACAAAATAACGGACTCGTTTTTGGCGACAATCATAGTAAACGACATTGGAATAGACGTTAAGAATCAAACCAGTGTTAAAACTTAAGTCTATCCACATGCCCAAAAGAGTATATTAGATTTGTGAAGAGATAGCCTAGTTATGTATGTTATGTAAATAATTACTAGAGCGGAATTGGTTAACCTTATTACAACTGCCAGTTCTGCAAGTAGTCCAAAGCTATACGTTCGAGGTTGCACCAATTCATGAAGGGGACTCATAGGTACTTGACAAACATGACAAGAAACGCGTTTATAATGTATGCCATGCCACGATCAGTTCCGGAATTTGAAAGGGATATTGAATTGGAAACTAGTTAGGCGCTAACGAGATTGGTAAATTTTTGATTGCTCTTTGGAATTTAAAATGACTTTTCTTTATGTTCTCTAGCCGTATCGCCACATAAATTAGTATAATAAAAAAAACATGGTTACAACAAATTTCGTCATATTCAAGGAACTAAAATGCTCAGCTATTATAGTTATTTATGTGTACCGCTTCATGTTTATATCCAAGGCTTCCGTCGCAGCACACCGGGTTTTTTAATACTGTAAGTCAATGAAAAAGGTTAGGCTACGCATAATGCACGTTTAATTTACTATCGTATTACATATCCGCGATGTTCATGATGCTTTGCACAATCAATGAGCACCGGTTAGCCAACACAGTCGCAACAGCGTTATACGCGCATTGGAAATGTAGAACGGGATTTAATGTCATACGTAATGCATGGTTATAGCAATTTACGGCTGTCTGATGTCATGTTTTATTGATATTCCACAACTCTTAGCATTTTATACATGGCTGGTAAGACGATCTGGGAGCAAGTAATAAATATTATGTCCTGATTTGATAGATACGTATCGATTTCAAAGTCAGGCTGTATTATGTATTACATAAGGCAGAATACCGGATAAAGTTCTCTTAGAACTGCAAGTAACTTCACAAAACTCTTGTGGAAAATATAGCTGGAACATGGCACTTACTTGGTACACTATAGTTCTGTTGTCCGAACAAAAACTAAATTCCTTGATATTAGGTGTTCAGTCGACTGAGTCGACCAATCAATCTCTAATCGACCCTTTGATACCAAGTTAATCATTACAAATTTACAACACAATGTCCAATCATGCTGCCCCTTCGGCTTGTTAAGGTCATATCTTGTGAAACTGCGAGCTTATTGATACTGTATCAAATAAATTAAATTATTAAAACAAACTACATCAAAACTAACTGATAATTACAAGTAACATTAAAACGATTGGTGTGTAATAATTTAGCACTGGGTCACTAAATTGCTAATTATTCTTTGGCCTAATCAAAACTTGCGGTCAATTACGAAGTCTATTCTATTGTAAGACAGGGCGATAAGTTTAAATGCACGTTTGAACTCAACCTTGGTTGCAGCTGGTAGTCACGAAGCCACGTAGCAACTATAACAACTACTTAAGATTAAGCAACTTCCCTTCTAATACTGTTTTTAGCTTTATTTTCTTAATAAGAATGATGTAGATTTTTTATTAATATGAAACTGGGGAAAAATGCAGAAGTTTTAAGACCACGGGTAATGCAGATATGTAAAAAAGGATATAATGCACCGAGTTTAAACAGATTGAGATAAAGGCTAGGTGGATCATCTACACCCAAAAACAAAGGAAATACTCTAAATTCGGTTACATGAAAAGAGCTAATGCTTAAGCTCGAAATAATTTTGCAATATCAATGATGTAGCGGAACCGCAATGCAATAAAATAATTCTTAGATTTCCTCACAGTTGACATTAAGTACCTATTCCTTTCGAAGTTTTGCCACGACTCTACGAGATTACTAAAACATAATCATTGTCAAAATATCGGTTTGGAAAACCTTTACTTCAGTGCATGACTGATAAAGTAATACTGTCTACTACTAATCGGTCGAAGACAGACATTACAAACGTAAATATGATACCACTAGAAGAGACTGCAAATTAATGCGTAATTGTGGCATACAGATAATATTGATACCATTAAATATACGCCTCATAAATTTATGACATAATTAACTAACCAATGATAACATAATAACATAATTTATCTCGTAAAACTAAACCCTAATTTATATATACCATGGCCATGTAAAATTTGGGTCATGTTAAAGCATATGTTGGGACAGTAATAGATCATGCAGGGCACTATCATCAGTTTGATTCCTGAAATAATATTTACTCATACAAGTCCTTGAGCAAATATTCCGGTCTGTTAGTTTATTGCTTTACATGCTGCGTATTTATTTAGCCGGTTGCGCATGAGTTCAAGCGAGAAGGAAACGCGCCGGCGCTTATTGACCAATTAATTAATTTCAAATTGAACCTTCGATAGCATTGATTGTGTAAACGATAGCGACATTAAAATTTTGAAAAGATTCTTTATTTGCCGTCAATCAACGTCATGGTATAACAATATTAGTTGATAATAATTAGTTTTGATAGGCTGCTTATAATTCCGGCTCACTGGCAATGAAATATTAATAAGATTTTGAATTATTGAGACTTTGATTTATATTACTACTACGCAATTTGGTAATCAAATAATACAGTCATTAACTTATTAACTATTATACTTAAATGTTTTAGTAGGTACGTTCTTACCAAGGGAACAAATAATGTTTCATGTAATATGATTTGTTGCAGGTTTAACGAACAGTAAGCATAGGAGTCATCCAACATGCCGTCGCTTCTAGAAGCACTAGAGCGCAAATATGGTGCGAAGGGTGAAGTCAACCCTCCGATAGATGACATGCCAGTTGCTATATTTGTGCCGAAGCGCTCCCCTCGGCTCAGTGTGCCCACGCTCCTGGTGCTCAACGACTGCGACATCGACTGTGCAGGAGACGCCTGCGCCCTCGCCGATAAGTGCGCAGATGTTGTCGAACTCGACCTAGCCAATAACAAACTAACTGAGTGGGAAGAAGTAAGTTATACAATATGGAATTTGATTGCATGTCTCCTACTTACTATTTCCTCTGATAATAACCATTTTGGTTATATACATATAGATGAAAATAATTATTTCCGTAGTGTTACTTAAGACTCCTTCGTATTATATGTATAAGTAACATAAAAATATATTTTAGGTTTTCGCAATACTGGAACAGACGCCGCGTGTAAGGTTTCTAAACTTGAGCTTCAATCGTCTCTCTGCGCAAATCCAAGCAGCTCAAACGCTTCAGCCACGATGGGACAGCCTGAGCCACCTCATTTTGAATTCCACGTACGTCGGTTGGCCGAGCATCCACGCGCTACTCAAAGCTCTACCAGCTCTGGAGGAGTTGCATTTGAGCCTTAACGAGTACTCTTATGTGGATTTGAGTGGGCAAGACTTCGATGAGAAAGATCAATGTGAGGCGTGTTCACGACTTAACGTCGATGTCCCAGAACCTGTGCACGAGCAGCTAAAGAAACTTCATTTCTCTGGAAACCCTGTTAGTAGCTGGCGAGAGATCTCAAAACTAGGCTACGCCTTCCCGAATTTGGAAACGCTGTTGGTTAACGACTGTCCCATAACCACTTTAGAGCCGGACCCGTGCGAGAAGTGTGGGGATGATAACGGAAATAAGAAAAGTCACGATGCCTTCTCGTGAGTATTTTAATACAGTTTTTATCATTATGCTACATACAATTGAGTCAATGTGTCTCTTGCCATTGACCCATTGATCTTCAGAATTAAAATATTGCTTGTTTTTTACGGCGTCACATCAGCGATGTCATTGATATTCCAGACACCTACGCTTCCTAAACCTGAACAATACGGGCTTAGCGACATGGGACGAGGTGGACCGGCTAGCACAGTTTCCTGCTCTTAAGAGTTTACGGGTGCAGGTGAGCTTAAATACAACACCTGTTTATCTTATTGTGCATTCACGGCACATTGGCTATAATGTTTGCAAATACTGACCTCGCGTACACAGGATTATGCACATGACCGGGGCTGTATTGTTTACAGTATTCTAAGCACAACTAGCGGCAGGAATTCTTAAATAGACGTGACTTACTTGAATGCATACCGTTGATTGATGGGTAATTAATGGGATACATTTAAATGATTGAGGTAACTATAAAAAATCTCAGATTTATTTTTACTGAAATCTCTAAGCTGCAACTGCACTTGGGTGCAGTGCAACCAGTGCGTAATCTGTCAGAGCGCCAAGACGCTTAACGCCGCCAAATTGTAATCCGAACGTCTGCTTCACGATAACCGATCTAAATTTGACGTTCTGTAGTACAGTGTAAAGTGTTCAAGAGTGTTATAGTTTTAAATAGTCCGTGTAACGTCCCTCGGGAACACGGGGGCCTAGAGTAATGCGGGTGAAGGTCTTCCAGATATAGTGGCGACCTACTTGACGCTCGGTTGTGCAACGTTAGCTAATATATCCGATCACTGTGGGCACTCATCATTTCGACATGTCTTCGCTCTCAGGTCTGAACGTGAGCTCACAGATTTATAGGAGGTCTTGGAGTGATAGCTTTTCCTTTGATGGTCGATTTCTGTATGAACTAGGTATTTAGACAATTTTTTTGTCGTAGGACTAATCGGTAGCACAAATTTGCGTGTTAAAATTTTTACTAGCTAAAGTTAAAATCTTTATGAAAAATAAGCCTGTTTGTGAAATATTTCCGCGTTTGCATCATACAACAGTCATAAATGCACCGTAACTTTCGATTTCCATTTTAGTTCAATAAAAACGTTTTGACAAGTTATGCTATAAGGAAATGAGGACAAAATATAAGACAAGTTCAAGGTTATTCTGATTACCATGTTGTTTAAATATATCATCGAGAACCGAGCCAAGCCGACTAAACGTTAATCTCTTTGTGTACTCGTCCATGTCCTGTATTACGCAAATAAACTATCGTAATTGAAACTATATTGTCAAACAAATATGGCTCGTATTAAAATAGTTCTATGATATATATTAACCGTGGCTAGATTAGTAGAGTAGCCACGTTTTGTGACCGTCACGCAACGAAGAATGTGAAAGTGTGTCTGTTTGTTTTAATGTACGCTTTGTGTGTTTTTATAAGTGTATTGTGATGTTATAATCATAATGCTCATAATGGTCAATGTATGTTGTTGTAAATCAGCACTTATTTAATTTAGGATTATGGTTCTTTTGTGGATCTAGTATTTATCAATCATGTCTTTGATTTGACCTTTATCGAGCTTCATATTTTCGGATAGGATTCGTTTGTACAGTATTTGTTTGATGAGAATTAGGGTTAGATCAGTTAGATTAATATTTTCCGTGTGAGTTAAGTGGCGTTACATTACGGTATTTATTTCTTGTGAAAGTAAACTAAAATGTACATGATAAAATAATAAGTTAAGAACACAGATGATTTCGACAATTTTATTCGTAGGCGAAAAGAAACTAACACAAGTTGATTTAAACAGTTATAATGTTTAAGCATAAAAACATCGCGTGGGTGCATGTGTACTACGGCTACGGAGCACATCGCATTATTATTAAAACTATATTCTGTACATTAAATTTAAGAGATTTTTCACTTTTCCAATACTAATCAAAAAGGCAACTCTTTGTGAGCAAAAATGTATTGATTTCGAAAGTAAAAATCTAAAAAGGGTTCGCAATGATTCATTGAAAAAATGAATCAACTCAACCGTCGTGGGGTCGTTCACATTATTACCTTAAGCCAAGTGAACGTCCTTGTGTCATACCGTATTAATAGGGATTTGTACTTATATGCATGTCCGTTAATGTTCGAAATGCCCAATTGAGAAAACTATCGAAGAGATGTTTTAAACTTGACTGTATCATTTGGATGAAGTGCATTATGATTAGGTTTGTCATTCCCGTGTCTGTAAGAAGTGCTGCTTATTGGATCTATTATGTTATGTGAAAGCGGAAAAGCCTGAAAAGATTAGGTTTTTTTTTGATACGATATAATATTATGAGGATCATCAATTCTCAACGATATCTATTTCTAGAGTAAAACCTTCAGCGTTGTAGTAAACAAAATATTTTATCAAAGAATAGGTTATTGTTTATATATTTTTTTTATCTATAAGTTCTCGTTTCCAAACCAATAGACGTTGACAAATAATGTATTTTGATAAACTGTCTGCAAGCTTGCTACGAACCTGTTGCAAAATATCCGGGAGGTATCGTATTTTATTTCTCTATTTCATAACAGCTGTAGGTAATGTTCAAAGTCATAACTGTTGGCAACATAATTCAGATTCACTTTTTAAAGTATACTTAACCATGGCAGAGGTGGAGACGAAATACAAACAGTCTATTATCAGATGAAAACTCGGCCAAACAAAAAATTATGTTATTTTAAAAATACTCCGAATGCGCCCTTGTGAGGTTGTTTTTTTTTAATTAACATAATTTTCAGCATCTTGTACTGACAGTCATTGCTTTAAAGAAAATCATAATCTTTATTAGGAAAGACTTGCTCCAACAAAGTCCGAACGTTTTGCAATGGCTCTGTCTTCATTTAAGTAATTTGGAAACATTTTGAAATATGCCTCGGATTTGGCATAGCAACTTCGGGCAGCACGCGTCATTGATGTTGTATCTTGATAACGTACCGCAAATGTCTACTCATCGGACGACACCTCATTGGGTTTATGTAATTAATTAAAGCAGGACAATATATTATTATTCGAATTGAATTGTGTATCATAATCATTATTATGATTCTTATGTGCTGGATACTCCAATTTTACTATCCGAATCTGATCATCAAATTGTATTGTCTAATACAGTTTTATAAAATGTTTGTGCATTCTCGTTATATCTTCGATATATTTTTCATCATACTATGAAACACATTTTAACATCGCAGAATGTACACAGCAATTTCGTTGATAGCTGCAGCTTTGCAAAATGTAATTCTATATTCGTACGTTCGTCGTACATATTCCTAATATAGGTATTTGACGTTGGTTTTATTGAAATATGTGCTTCAACAAATTGGAAAATTACCTGCCACGTGTGAGGACAATAAGCTACAGAATACAGTCTGTGATTCATACTGGGACGTTAAACAGTCGAATCGCTCGTTTGTTTTTTTGCCCACGCCTTCTGCGCGTCACCCCACTTTTATGCACTTCGTTGATTTAATTATTGATTTATTGCCTTTCATTGGAAGTTTTATACCATAATTGAACGTCGTATTAATTTGTTTATTACAATTATTATGAGCCACTTCATATTTAAGCTGTGCTGCTCAATCGTTAGTTTTGCCTTTAAATTTTTATAATCGAAAAGCTGTACAATAAAATTGGTTTGAATTTTGTTGAATATGCAAACAAAACATATTTTTGTCTATAGGATGTAGATGTACGTTTTAGATAACAGTGGTAGACATCAGTTGAATACTAACTTATAGATTGGGACGTAGAATAGTGACCGGGTCAACACAGGGTGACCCAGAAACACATACATTGCACTAACGGAGACTGTACTGGTAATACTAAGATATACTGAATCTACTGCAGTACCTACCGATGTGCAGTTAGAATGTTTCCCATATTATTATAGTAGGTACCCAATATTATACTGCTCTTCAGTTAAAGTTCGATATAAAACTGTCTGAAGAGCAGATTGAACAACCTCAAGTATCAATACCTAGTATCTTCTTATCTTTCTGGACAAATAATGCCAGCTTTAACTGGAGTTCACCCACACACGAAGCCTTACAATGACAAATTGCATACGTAAAAGTACCTACTATATTTTATGTTACCGATTGATCTTCTCAAGTGCTATTCAAATATGTATTTACATATTTATATATGCTAGATTTATACTATTTTTCTTAGTCTGCAGCGTTTACAAAAATGATAAATTTGATACTTAATTTTCACAAACGCTTAGGCAGAGTTATACTCATGTAAACGTTTCAGAAAAAGTTTCTGTTTTTGTTTTCAAGTGTAATAGAGGGTACCCCTATTGAAACTGACATTGAATTTATTGAAGTGCAAACAATTTGGACTCAATTTAAGACCGTCATATTTATTATGTTAATACTTTCATAGCCATAAAATACAGTATCTAAGCGAAAGACTTGGTTGTCGCCATAGCGTCGTGACCTATGAATTCATTACCCCTCGGTACTCGATGTTTTAGGTCAACTGTCCCCGATCCCCGTCCGTACCTACTCAACATTTATATTCTAACTTTGTCTATCAAACATTAGATAACATATCTATATGTCTAGGTATGGAGAGGGTAAGAGTGTGACAAGCAAAATTAGATGACTAGACAAATGAGATTGTTGATTAGATGACTAGATAAATGAGAGGACAAACGCTGATATAATAGCGCTGAATATACCTAATATACTATACCTAATAATATTATGTTCTCAGTCAATATAAAGGCAAACATGTAAATTAAAGCGCGGGCAAGTTATTTTACAAATAAAAAACAAAGGTGCGAAAGCATCTAGTCGCTAAATGCTTTCGCACTTTTTCTAGCTTTTACGCTAGATTCTAGCGTAAGCCCTGTCCCACTCAATCTGAGAAAAACCTTTGGGTTGTTGTGTAAACCGTTCTCGGGATCATGATCGGTGCGAAGAGGCCATATTTTTTCTGATAAGTCAGGACCATAGACTATAAAACCATACTCGTTAGTCAGGACCGATGTTATAGGTAGCCAATTTTAAATAATATAACAAACAGAACCACATCACACACGCAATGATTGAAAAACATTTTTTACGTGTTATTCAAAATTTTCAAAATACTGTACCTACCTACTACAGTGTTTTGAAATCTTTTCTAATAATTTAATCGGAAAATAGTAAATTAAAACATAGATAACACATTTCTACATGGAATCCTGTTTGAAACAATAATTAATTTATCGATGATTGCTAGTCTTTACCTCGGTAATTACACAAGTATTTATATTAACGTTCTAAAGGGCACTTAGCAGTTTCCTTTGCACGCAATGCAGTCGTTTCCCTTTAGTAACAACTAACGTTCTTTTGCCGCTCAAAACACCTTTAGGTGGATACATTCTTATTATTTCGTTACTTAAGTAATCATCATAGTGGTTTTTACTTTAGTTGTGTGTGTATCACCGTCAAAATTATAATCTTGAAATATTGTGTGGAGAGCAGTATAACGCCAATAATATTCGATATTTTATTATATATAAGACGCGGGCCGACTGGAATTACATGTGGCGGAAACTATTCACAATTTAACCGCCAATAACGCCTAACGAAATTCGTAAGTTGACCAAGAAGAATGTCAGAGTGGTTAATAAGTGCACTTTTGTTCATAATTTGACGGCTGGACTAATTTATTTTGTTAATATTAATATGTTATGTCTACTGTGTTACCGTAATATCTAGTATCTACTATTCACTGTTTTTCGATACTTAACTGTCTATATTATTTATTAGATATGTTAAAATATAGGTATTACCGTTATAATTGTGTATATATATTATAATAAATGTACATACATACACAAATCAATATATTTTAAATAATTTAGAATATGATTTATGCTTTTTCCAAAAAACTTCTTTCTCATAAAGGTTAAGCATCTCAGACCGCTTTGTCTAGGCTTTTGCGCTGGGAATGCACATGACGTCATAAAAAGATCCGCTTACCCTTGAGCAAGCATACTTGTTAAAAAGTATATCATCGCAGACTGGGAAGGGGAGAATGCGAATGGCGGATAAGGAGAGACGAGTTGTAACGCCGAGACATGCCAAAATGCCTTTCCCATGTATAGCACTATATTTATTTTACAATGCTAGGTCTTAAATTCCAATGGACTTCAGATCCTTTATAATATCTTAATTTGTTGTTTTCTTAATTTATTGCTTAAGTTGTCACTACTGAATTCGCCAATTTCTTCGTGACAATTTTGTAAAAAACACTCTTTCTTTCAAAATGGGCATTTCTTGACTTAATTTTCCCCTTTTTATACTTTTATGATGTGAAAGTACTCTACACCATTTAAAACACCTTTCAAACTCCCATAAAAAGAAATGGATCCCCTTACAAAAGCATAACCGCAGCCACCAGCTACATCTAGCAGATATAGGGGCAACTTAATAACACTGCACAATTCCAATTTTCAATACAGCTATGGTCTATGATTTTGATCCAATTTACAACTATAAGTATCTATATTACCACAATGTCGGTGCGAAATATTTCCTACTTCTTTGTTCTGTTACGTACACGCTAGATCGCGATATCTCACAGTGAGTACCTAAAGCTGGTTATTATTTATTGTACCATGACTAAGCCACTGTTTACCTCCAGTGCATCGTGACTATTCGTGACCCTTCGTTGTGTATTGTTTTTAATTTATATGGGAATTAAACATAATCGTATTCCCTATTGTTGTTATAATTGTGACATATTCCGCGTCGTTTGAACAAGCACTACAGACTGAAGGTTAAATCCTACATTAACAACTCTTCGCTGTTTTGTCTAATTAGATACTAACCCTCAAGGCTTTATGCATATATTTCCTTGTATTGCACGTCGTGCGGGCTCGCGTCTTAACCCGTGCTGATTTAGCTTTGCTCATGTACCAAAGGTCTCACCTATCTATTATATTGTCCTACCCTTCGTGACCAACCACTTCCATTTACACTGTGATAACATTTTAAGCAATCTACTGAAATGTCTGTAACATCCACAAAATTGTGTAGAGGATTTTTTCAATAGATTTTTGTAATATTCCTACTTATATGTATATGCTATGATTTAGCATAGCTATCTATTTAAGTGAAGTGTGTGTGGAGACAGACTTTAAACCAAGTCACGCGTAGTATGATTGTATGATGAAAACTGACTTTTATTAATAATTGCAAAGTGAAATAGGAAAATAAAAAACATTTAAACAGAATAAAAAGAAAATTTTCTACATGCATGGATAACTGATTAGTGATTATTATCAAATCGCAAAAGTAAGATTTATTTCTATATAAATTTAAATTCATAATTATCGTATCTACATCCCTGCTACTGAAATGATTGTCATGGTTGTAATTTTTTCCTCGTTACTATTCAATAGAAAACTTTTTGCTTTCTAGGAAAAACATGTAGAGCGATAAAATGCATGTAATAGTAGATATTATGCATTATAGTACGACGGACAATGCATTGTTGCATGCATCTGTTGACACTACTCAATCGATACGGTAAATTTAATGATTCAGAACGGGGCTGTTACCGATCGGAACGGAACTAAAAAATAATACCGTTTATTTAATTTTGGAACGGTCGTGTGACCGTTCCTGCGTGGGTAGTCAGATGTTAGTCAGCTAACCTGAAGGAAAGGCTTTCAACAGTGAAAAAAGGTTATGTTACTCTTACGCGAATATACAACTTGACATTATCGCGATGAAATCCGTAAAAAGTAGTCTTCATATTAATCCTAGTCATTCATATTATTATTTTTAACGGTTAACTATTGTCTATAAGTGCAATTGAGGGGTCCGTACCCTCCTTCAAAAGAAAATATGAGATAAATTCTTACTGAAACTTTGCAGTCTGAAGACACGTTATCCTATAGAGGACTCTCCATCTTTACATGTTAGTTTGTTCATCGCAAACCAAAAATATGATCTATACTATACTTTTTGTGTACCTAAGGCCTTACTTCTGTTTGCTGCACCTTATAGGTTTTATTTAACTTACGATGTTCTTCATCTGTCTGTGATTGGTATGTCCGTCGGTCGGGACAAAGACGAGTTTAAAGACCAACCATTAAGTAAATTGCTATCAATAAAAGCAAATAGAATCTTATTAAAAGAATCAATAAAATGATACGCCGGCAATTAAATTAAGTAGTTATTTATTCTACATATTCAATTTGAGTTAGATCTTCCTCATAAGGTACTTTTCTTTACCAAATTTCATCTTCCGATGAAAAGGGAATAAAATATGCGGCAATAGTAAATTCATTAAGGACTGATGCTTACAGAAATTCCGCCTTCCGTTTTTAGGCAAAACAGGCCAGCAAGGTTGAACGCACGCTCAAAGATCTCATATAGGGAGAACAAAGGAATGCTAGAACAGTAGAATCTAAACTCAAGTTACGTGCTTATTAGTTCTAATTTTGCCTGCCATGTGAAAATTAACTGTACAAAAGGTGCTAGCCGTTTTAGCCTTTATTATAAGCTGGATAATGCCAATTTTGTTGTGTCCGAGGTTAAAGTTTGCCCACATTATGTAGACTAGGTTGGTTTTCTATATTAGTGGGAGGGCCACTTTCTCAACCAACCTCCATTTCACAAAATATCTACCACTACCTACACTATTCAACCTAGGAATTATAAACTGGATAGGTTTCAACTAATTTGTTTTGCAGATTACTTTCGAGCATAAAATGTTACCTTTTTGATAAAATATTAAGTACAAAATTAAAGCATCAGGTTAACGTTACTAGTGACAGAACATACTAAACGAAACAAAAATAATCTATTTCTTCATTTTGAGACGAATGGCTTGCACTTGGTCAACTCCGTAGCTAGAGAAGAAAAACTTATTAATGAGTGTTTATATGATTACTTAATGTAGCCTTGAGAAAATCAACACTTTGTCAATACACTACACGTCAGAATAGTAGGACTAGGAACTATAAAGAAGTATTCGCAACAATTCGTGCCCTACAAGGAAACTTGATCCTCGCGGAACCTTGAGTCGAACAAAAAGCAATTCAATTTAAATCTACGACTTTTTGTTTCATTTGATATTCGAGTGCGATTCGTGACTTCAGGATTCTTTTTATAGGATTGCTTTTTACAATACCTGTGTACACATAATGGTGCACCGCCCAAAACAATCACTACTAGGTATAATTATTATTTATTTATATACATATAACAATAAATATTTGACTGACTTACTACAATGTACTTACGTATAAAAATTCAACAAAAAAAAAATCTTATCATAATCTAACAATGATAACTAAAAACGTATGAAACAAACTGATGACGTTATAATATGTGTAACGATAAGAAATGTATAGTAATAAATGTACTAAGTACGTACTAAATAACTAATTTGACTGTAATATCACCGGCCTCGGTGGCGCAGTAGGCAGCGCGTAAGTCTCATAATCTTAAGGTCGTGAGTTCGATCCTCACCCGGGGCATTATTTTTGCGTTTTTTTTTTTACTAATTAGTGTCTCTTAATAACATATTATTTTACGATACCAAATATTGACTATAAAATGTTACCGTTTTCTAATTAAAAGCGTTTAATACGGTACGGTAAAATACGGAAACTTCTACATATATTATATCTAAGTATTTTAATTATAATTCATAACATAATTTACATAATAATTATTTGTATAATAAATATTTTTATTAACTGTACTTATCTTACTACTGACTGTACCTTTTCTATATTTTATATAGGTACTAAACACTGTAACTTAGTCAACATTTAATTTTTCAGGGCTGGCCGCTATGGGAGCGCTGGGAGTCAACGGAGCACGAGCGCCGATTGTTGTTGGTAGCAAGATTGCCTTATGTGAGAACCCTCAACGGTGGTGGAGCGGTGCCCGTAGAAGAACGAGATTCAGCGGAGAGAGCCTTCATACGGTACTACATGGAGAAACCTGAGTCTGACCGGCCTGATAGGTAAGAAAAGCTATTTGTTGAAATTTCCTCACAATTTATTTTTCAATCGTTCGATCAATGATTTTCTACATCCTGTTGTTGTCCATAAACACTTGAGGAAAACCCGTTTATGGGCAAAATAAATAAAAACCGTGCTTAATCCAATTATGTAGCAATGTCCTTCTAAATTGCAAGGGTCGCTGCAAAGGTTCAATCAATATGGAGCAATGTAGGCGAGATCTGCGATCTAACATAGCCGACCTAAATGACTAAATAAATACGCATGCTAATGTGAACACGTAGGTGTGCATAATCATAGAATCTTACTCAATTTGTGTCTTGTATCGCTATTTAATTTATTTATTACATAATTCAAGTTTATTTTCATCCATAAAACGATTTGATATCTACTAAGATAATGTATCAGATTGATGCAAAACTTACAACGTAGGTAGGATGGAACAATAAAAGTATGTTATTCCAAAAACTAGCCTCAACTATGGACATATTTACTAAGTACTTTTATTTTTAGTCGATCCTAAACACTTATTGAGTTTGTAAGTCATGGTTACTGCTTCAAGTCAAGGTCCAAGAATACGTTGAGAATAATTATACTTCAAATTGTTTCAGATACTGGGAGTTGGTGGGTGTTCACGGCAAGCTGGATCCTCTGGTGTCCGTGGACCTTCGGCCGGAGAAGCGCGTGCAAATCACCTTCACGTGCGGCGACAACAGCGAAGTACGCACCGTCGATGTTTATAGGCAAGTTGATTTCCACAGTAATTTCAGATTCAGAGTTGGTAGGGTATCAACTTTCCTGATAAAAGATGCTGAGAGCATAATATCACTTGCAGAATAACTGCTGTGATCTGTAACTATAGATAGAACTTAGAACAACCGTCATACATGACGTTTAAATCAGTGATAGCCTAGTGATCTGACTTCGAACCGCCAAGTCATAGGTTCCGATCCAATTTTAGTCTAGTGCTAGTGCTGATTATTATCACTCACCAAAACCGTGAAGAAAGCTATTATGAGGAAATCTGCATGCTTATCTACTTAATCCATTTTCTCAGTACGTGAAGGTGTATGATGAATTAGGTAGTCTAACAACCACAGTGGTTACGGTAGTGAACAATAATAGCCTTACCACTTTTTAAAGGACAATTTGTAGATTTCTAAAGATATTATTTTTTCTAGAACTGTATCCGACTTGAAGACGCGTCTAGAACGGATGGCCGGTTTTCCCGCGGCCAAAATGAGACTCTTCTACGTAGACCAAGAGCTGAGAGATACCCAGGTATAAATATTACAAAATTACCTACCAACATAGCTGAATATACACAAAGGAATTTCAGTATATTATAATACTACTACCCGGGACTCAAACTATCTCTATACTAAATCTTCCATTTCATCCAAATCGGTTCAGCGGTTATAGAGTAAGAGACAGACAGACACACTCGCATTTATAATATTAGTAAGGATAAGGATTATAATAATTACTAAAGATGTATAATCTGCATGTTATTCATAATTACATTAATCTTCTCTGTCTACTAAATCTTTTTAACACAAATATAATTTATCATGAAAAATTCATCATTTTATATAACTATGTATCACAGATCAGTGAGATGATTTGCCACTAAAAATTTAAAATCTGCTGCGAAATAACATTATGCTTTGGTGCGCTTAGTATTAACAGTTTATATTATTTTTTAAGTTTTTCCAGGGTCCCGAGGAGATGAAGTATCCTACAAAGCAGCTGTACTCGTACAACATCAGGTCCGGGGACGAAATCATCATCGACTCAAAATTAAAACACTCGATCTCCGCTAATTCCAGCGCGTGAGATAACGGAACATCATGATGTCGGCTGCATTTCTATGAAATATTTACACAATATTCTTAGAGGAACTAAGACTGAAGAAAGGCCAGTCTCTCTTGAAAATTACATTTGATCTTTAATAAATATTATAAATAGCCAGTACAATTTGGAACCAAGAGATGCAACTGACATGATTAAGATCATTTTACCTAAAATGCCATTTTGTTTCATTTTGTTCTGTTCATGCTACGTTCGTCTTACTAACATTCATTTACATAGGATGAGTTTAGTTGTATTTTTTTATAAGAAATCGTTTCTGTTGTCTTCATGTGGTTTTAGCTTAGAAGTAATATCGCAAGTATTATAATAGTAAAGAATGTCAACGGTTGTCACAAAGCATTTAGTTTAAGAATTATTGCAAGCTGTGAGCTTGATGTAACTTTTTTTTATTTACAGAATATTTTTTTTACAATGCACAATAATATCAACTGAAATTCTTATAAAACTTTGAATCATGGTTTATATTTTACTACTAAATTATCAAGTAAATTAAGCCGACTATATTTACAAGTCAAAAATACCTTCGCTTTATTTGCAATAAGCAACTGTGATAATAAATTTTAGATTACAAAATCTGAGATGAAAGTTCTTAATGTGACATTTATTTTTGCATATTATGTGTAATCGTTCTATACCTATACACAGCATCTATCTTACAACTATTACTAGGTGTTGTAAAGTGCTTATTAACATTAAGTGATATTAACTGCCATTTCAAATTATGAAGTATACCTGTTGTGTCTTTTAGGTAGAATTCTAATCATTAACCTTTTGAACGCCACAACGTATTTTTGTCATGTATTTGTGTCAGGCGTTCATAGCTTGTCACATGTATGTGACAATGGCGTTCAAAAGGAATACAATGAAAATTTCTAATTTTACGTCTCTTAATCTGGCTAACAATTTTTGTAAATTGCATTTAGAAAAATAAATCAATCCTGCAGCTGCCAAATTTTAAATAGTTTACAAGAAACTTAACCAGTTTTATATTTGCAAAAGCACAGATCCATAGTGTAAAGTATACGACAATTTATTTGATGCAAAATTACCAAGTAGTAACATATTTTTTCTTTCATAGATGTAGAAAATAATATCAAAATGAAAAATAAATTGAATTATTGTATGAAAATATTGTTTTTATTATATTTTTATCACAGGTTCCTTAATTCTAATTCTAATATCGTACTTTAATCACAGATAAATAACTTTTTTCCATAAATGGCTATCATAGCATTCTGCACTTGTTCAGAAATAATAATATATACTTCAAGCCAATCAGTCCTACCCATTTCTCTAGTCGTCCTTCTTAAGAAATTCATTAAAACCAAAAGTTTTTCGATATTCTTATTCATAACCATATCCTGTAGATACTCCACAATCATATTAATATCACATTGAAGTGGAGCTTGGCCACTGGAGAGCCAGGCTCTCAACATCTCCCTAATTTTCTCCCAAGGAAGACCTAAAAGTCCTTTATTAGGTTTGTCTATATTTGGTTTTATTTCCTGAACTGTGTCTTTTATCATTGGGTCTTTATATGGCAAGTCTTTTGTTACATTTTGTGCCTGAAAAAACATACTCATAAGGTTTTTTGACGGCTTGTGTATCCTTAAACTTTTGGGAGGCCTACCTCTTCTTTTGCCTGGAGAAGATTTCATTACAATGATGGGTGATTTATTTTTAGGTGATGTAGTTTGCGCTTTTGACTTACTAGGAGTAGTAGGATTTTTTACAATACTTTCAGCTGTATCCAAAACTCCACTAGAAGAAGGTATTAAGTCAGGCTTTCTAAGAAAACTATCAGGATCAGATTTGAGTTCTAATTTAACAGTTTTATTATTAGATAAAAACTTATTTATCATTCCTTTTGAAGGTTTACTATTTACAGGTTCTAGCTTTGTAACTTGTATACCAATGCCTCTCATTTCTTTTGGATCAATGTTTTGCTTCTTGCATAGTGAAATTACTTCTTTAGTTATAACTTCAACATCATTTGTGGCATTGTTCAATGAGCTAGATTTATTGATGACATTGCAAAAACCGTGTCCCATGAATTTTGCTGTTTCTACAGGAGCTTCTTCATCTCTTACCATCAGTTTTAAAGTTATACATTTTCCTAAAACTTTAAATTGCTGCATTCTGGAGTGTACTTCAGCTGATAACTGCTTTAAAAAATCTATACATTGCTTATTGTCTTCAAATCTAATTCCATAGTTTACTTCAGCTGAAACTGACTTCCTTACAGTGTGGAAATTTAAAGGATTTAGATCACGACCACGACATTGGTCAAAAAGCTGAGCACCAGTCTTATTTCCTAAGTGGTTTTTTAATGTGGCTAATGTTAAACTTTGTAGAGAACCACATGTGCCATGACCTAGTGATTCTAACTTTTGAGCAGTCTGTCTGCCTACACCAGGTAAATCTCTGAGCTTTACTTCAAAGAAAAAATCTTCAACAAGATCTTCAGTAAGAAAGAATTGACCATCTGGTTTGGCTTTCTTTGTAGCTAATCTTGCTTGTAAGCGGTTACCACCAAATCCAGTTGAGCATGGGCATCCAGTTTTAAGTTTTATCTCTTCTCTCAACACTGTTGCAAATGTTTGGACATTTACATTCATATCTGCTAACAGTTCAGTGCAATCGACATACATCTCATCACATGACACAGCTTCTATATCTAAAGTGTATTGAGCTATAGTATTGTATAAAGTATAGGCTACTTCTTTGTAGCCCTCGAAATTGTAGGGTATAGTTTGTATATCAGGACACAACCTTAATGCTGCACCCATAAACATACCATTTCCAACACCTTTGGCCCGTGCTTCATATGAACATGAGGCGATTTCACTCATAGAACCAAATTTATCATCTTCATCAGCAATGTTATCTACTCTGCTCTCAAATACAATTTCATCTTCAGGTTTTCCAGTAGCTTTGCCTAGTTTCTTGGCTTGTTTCTGTTTGTAGAGGCCAAATTCAGTGCTCCTGTCAACACCTGGTCTCTTGGGCCTTCCCTGACCTCCTCTAGAGTGAGTAACAGCTACTGGTTTTCCTCGAAGATCAGGTCTATCACGTAAACCAACAGATACAAAAAAACAATCCATATCAATATGCATGATTACCTTGTTTTTTTCAAACTTCAACTGAGGGTAGTCACTAAAATTATTTAAGATAGAAATTCTTTCCTTTAACTCAGCTCGAGCAGGAAATAAAAAACTGCTACTCTCCCTTAAATCATTAACATGCTGTTTGAAACAAGCCCCTAATTGTGAAATATGGTGTAACCGTGAATTATTATAAAACTCTGCAATGAAGTTAGGATCAGCAGCAGTCTTTGTTATTGGACCTGAACTTTGTTTTATAACTGGTTTATTATCAGAGGAACTTTGAGCTGCACATATGTTGTAAGTGGATGATCTACCATCATCAATTGACAGTAAAGTTTCTGTTTTTTTAAGCTCTTCTGTGTTTGCATTTGTTATAAGTTCAATTGTGTCACTCTCATTATTTGAGTTGATCTTGATTGTTGTAGAATCATTTTTTTTTATTACCTTTTTGAAGTCTAGCTGTTTCTGAGTTCTGGAGTTTTTATAAAGCAAATAGTCTCTATAGTCTAGTAAGCGATTGGATGATATGCTGTCCGTTATCCATTCAGGTTTTACAACTCTGGTAAGACACATGTTTTTAACTTTAGTGTCCGGTAAGTTAGAGGCTATTATAAAGTCGTTGCCTCTTTGATACGTATGATATACACCTCCGTGATGTGTCATGAGTACTTTTAACTCATCTGCCGAAGGGATCGTAAAGCCATTTACATAAATACTCACGCCAGTAAAAATATCGGACAGAGTCTCTTCTTTTCCAGCTTTTACATCATACTGTTCCTCTAATTTAGCGATCTTAGCTTGCATATAACCACCCCAGGCTTCAAAACCATTATCAGGAAACTTCTCGTCCCGACGCCTCATCTTAAAACTTACATTACATGTGCAACGGAATAAATAAAAATGAAAATTTATGTGTAATTATTTATATTTTGGTTGTTTCTGTACTTGAATTCTTGAATCCCTCGTATTTTTTTTTTCTTTTCTTCCCTTTCGGGACGAGGCAAAACAATCTAGTGCATACAGCCTAGTCTTCAGTATTTTTTCAATTTATGAAATATATAATTTATATATGATATATGAGGATGGGAGGATGATACATGATAGTGGTTGATGATTTGGTGAATTAATGGTTTATGAAGGATGATAAATGTTTTTTTTCGGTAAAGATATGGTTCTTTACTGAAACCTAACGCGGATTTCATGGAATAATTTGAAAGTCACGTTAAACTAATTTGCACTCTCATGCACGTTTACGAACACTTAACGGTTAATAATCCACCATTATTATTTATTTATTTATATGATTTACATGGCTTAAATAAAACAAATTTCATAAATCAAAGATAAATTACAAATGTAAATTTATGGGAAAAAAAGGAGATAACATAAACTAATTATTTTATGAACTAAAATGATTTTCACAAAATTGGCGACAAAACACTGACACATAAAATTGGCGAATCTATCATCAAAGATATCACAGTCCGGGTAATTAGTGCAGAACACGCGCGGTACAGGAGACGCAGCACGTGCTGCAGTCCGACACAAGGGCACATCTAGCAGTTGATATTTTCTGCTACGGAGATAGTTTAGATTCGGTGTGTAGAGTCAAATCAGCTCATTATGATATCCGGTGCATCCGTCATACCTCTAGATATTTTGAGCATAACGCCTACCTGGTCACATGCCCTTCTAGTCTCCAGCATGTGATACCCTAAACATCCTAAGAGCAACTTGGCAGGATAGAGGTAGGGATAGTAGCCGAGAGTTCTTCAGTAAAGAAATCGCAGGAATGCTTTTTGCACTAAACACATTAAAATTCTTCGAAACCCAAATTTTAGAAAATAAAACATACCTGCTATTTTAAACATGACGCTTCACTTTCCCGCTAAAAAGTTTGATTCCCTCGCATTTCCAAAAAAATCTAAATACATGCACAGATTAAAGGAAAATAACTACTAGACACAGAGTATATAAATAGCGGAAATATTAATCTCAAATGGATATCATTATTTCATTAGTAAAATAGGGCGTACACACTGGGCCCAACTACCCTAAACAACGTTCACCAGTAACTATCAAACGTTCGCTATTGTTCAGTGATTATTAGTACTCCAATCGGGAAACATAAATAAATTTATCACCCCTCATAATTATATAATTAATTAATTGCTCATTCTTCATCTATTTTATTATAACAAGTTTAATAATTTTAAAAACTGTGTTAAATTTGACTGTATGAAAGAGATTCCTTTGCTTAGTCTATAATAGAAAGAAAAAATATGTATGTCATCACAAAAATGACATTTATTTAAAAACAAACGTTCATATTTCGCTACTTCGAATTTGTATTTTATAGACAGCGAGTGAAGTGTGGACTCCAAATGTTCATTGATTTAAAATTGTTAATGAATGAATTACCGTGACAATGTCCATGATTGAAGAAGAGGTTGTTGTGGCTCCATGGATTGGTCCTACAAGTTGCAAAAATACTTTATCAGTGATTGTTCTTTCATCAAGCATTGCCATCATTGAAAGAGTATCGGAAGCCCTTACAGAAGTTCACAATAAAGGGAATTTTTGCTGGAAACTGATTGTGCTGCGATCTTTTTATCTAGAGAAAGTTGTGAAGCAGTGTGACTTTACCGGAAAAATCGGTATAGACTTTGTTATAATAGCTGTTGATACAAGTAAAATAACTTGTTTAGAGTGGGCGAAAGAAGTTTTGGCGCAAGTGCATTCTGATTTGAGACTTCGTCGCGTGGTGCTTGTCAATGCTGGTGGGCTCCCTGTGAACGCCATGGCGATTAGTGCCAGTGATCTTATAAACTTCCAAAGTGATATGAAACTAGATATTATAACAGCTAATGTGTTTGATGTAGATGATGCTACATTCTTGGCGCGCAGGTTGCTCAAGTACATAGAAGTTTCTGTTGGTGTTAAGACTGGTATTCCAAACCTTAATGTATGATAATGTTAGCTTATTATAAATAATAGTTTAAAACCACTTATAATCTATTTGTTCACTTTTAAATCATTTCAATCATTGTTGCTTTGAGACAGTAATCAATACTTGTCCAACAAATAGATGTGCCTATTTTACAACATACCATGTGAATCATATAAAAAATTGGTTGTCTGTAAAGCCGGTTTACTGACGATAGTTGAACGTGACAACGTCTTAAGAAAATACTGATGGAATGGTAGCATTTTTCAAAAGAAAATTTTAATTTCATTTGTTTAAGCTGTCCACGCAGACGCATTGCTCACTCAAGTAGGAGAGAGACGGATGTCGAATGCTGCCGAACGCAAAGGCCGATTGTGCTTCTTTGTCGCTCGTTCCGCGCTCTCGCCTCAGCGAGGTAATGTCATGTTTTTTCGTGCGTGCAGCCGGCTCTATCGAATTATAAGACGTTGTCACGTCAAAATATGTATATTTACATGCGTACCATTTGAATGGTTGTAATAAATATGGTAAGTTACAGTGTAGGTACTTAATGTAATGTTATGCAAAATATTGTTTTAAATATCCCCACCTAAGCTACCAATTTTGTAATGAAAACGGTCTTTGTGATAATTGATATAAATAAAAAACAAGTTTTACACATTTCTGAATCATTTATTATACTTTGATTGTACTACAAAATAATAGGAAGTTCTCTACAGTTACAATTATATTATATATATATTACATAAATAATAAAACAATTACAGCAGTCCTCACTTGTGTAGCAACCTCACAATATTCATGTAGCAACACTATTGCTAGGTAGTTGTATAAAAAACAATAATAAACTATAGGGATGTGTGGTCATAATGGATATAACGTCCTTAAAACTAACTGAAATACTGCTTGTTTATTAACATATCTGTATATAAATAACATTTTAAGCATAGAAAAATCTGTAAAATAATCCAAAATTATAATAAAATATGAGAATTTCACATTATTGAACTCACAAATCGAAATGCACTAAAATTTTCCTTTAACACTATAGGTATATTAATGTATTCTAAAATATATCGCTCTAGGTTGTTGCATCTAACATTAAAGTCACCTTAATGACTTAATTAAAATAAACGTATACAAAAATTTAATATTAGGCAATATCACAACTAAACCACCTGTTCAATAGCAGGCAAATAAATACAGTCACATAAACATCACTAAAATAATCCCAGTGATGTAATAGGATCAGTAAATAATTTTTCGCAAATAAAACACAGTCATACTGCACTATGATTTCAATGTGAGTACACTGTTTAGAACAGATAAATTGCTTAGGCCCAAACTAAAAGAGTCCTGAAATACTTCACTAATATTATTCAATATTTTGTGAGTAAAACTAAGAGTATGTGAACTGGTTTAATTCAAAACATTTGCTTAGATATTTCACAGAAATTAAATCTGTAAAGGTGTAATGCTTGCCTGATTTTGACAGTCATGGTGTGGCAAGCATGGAATACATTTCCTTACACAATGAATTTAGAGATAAATTAGCTTCTATCTAAGACAAAATAAGTCTAATAATCAGAAAGATAAACCTGCAAATTCATTTCTCCTCCTGTTTTCAATTTTGATCAAATTTTTATTTACTTAAATTACATAATTGTAAACATGTTTTAAAATGATTAAGATTTAAAATAAACTTTGTCACCATAGTAAAATATGTGATAGTTGTTAATCATAATCATTCAAATAATATTTCTATATCTTAATGTTAGTAATGGTTTATGTGCCAAAATGATCAATATGTACTCCAGTTTCTTAATTCATCAATCAAATATTTGTGATAAACCCATAAACCAGTAAATAACATTTAATTTTAGTTAAGATTGGTGTTGCAGTTACTATTATGAGTTATATATTTTCACTATATTTTTACATGATGCCACATATTTAACAGACAATTGAAATGGTTCATTGCTGAATGACACAAATGTGTATGTTCAATGATGTAAGCTATCATTAATTGTGGAGTACATGGGGTACATTAGCTGTGCCTGGGAGTTGTGGAAAACAGCCTGCTACAACAATACCCATAATAACAATTGTCCAATCACTATTCCTCTCCAGGACATTTTGTGGCTGACTTCTCTAAGTAGTAAGTGTATTTTACTAGTATTCCCTTTCTCATTATTCCTTGGTGTGTATGATCATACAATTTCATGTGCACTCTCACGGTCACTACTATGTTAGACACACAGAAGTTTTCTAACTACCAACATACAACTTATCACTAATTTCCTGTACTGAGAGATATAGTTAAAATTTATGAAGCTGACACCTGAAGCATCCTACGACAGCGGGTATATAATCACTTACGATATATATATATATATATATATATTTATATATATATTAATTTTAATAGTAGACACTTGAATTATAGCTATAAAACTTGTGTTTAATCACATTTATATTCTACATCCAAGGTAATAAGCATTATTTATTATTATTATTTGTAAGTTATGATTGGTTTGCCATTAATCTGTCAGGTGATGAATTACAACAATATGTGAAAATGCTTTACCCATAGCCTGTGTACTAGGTATTACTTATATTTTTTTGAAAATAAATTCTTCTATTATCTCCCAATAAATTACCTGACACTGACAAATAATCAGCAATTATAACAAACATAATTCCTACAGCTTTCATAAGATGCTTCATTTGTTCAAGTTTCTGTCATACTCACACATAGTGTCAGAAAGTAGAATGTTAACTCCCGCATGCACAAGTGTCACATTTTAAGTCTGAGCATTTATACAAAGCTTAAAATATGACCGAACTAGTGCGCCTTATATACTAAACTACGCCTTAGGCTTTCGCTTTTGTTGAGTTTAAAAAACAAAGAAGTGGAGTATGATTGATATGTGGACGCCACTAGTCCTCTTTGACAATCAAATGATTATATACGGCTAATGTCTAACTGTGTGAACTACAAATAAAATACTGAGATTCTTGATATGTAGCATTAAGAGCGCAAGCCTCAAGGCGAAAAGCTTTAACATGGAGCTAACACTCCAAAATATCACTGTATTTTGGCCAGATGATTACCTTGAGTGCAGAGCGCTGCGGACTCGACCCGCAAGCGGAATCCCTGTACTCGGCTACTACTACTGTTCCGACCGACCAGTGAGTCCGCGGCGAATACACTTCACTCCATATCGCAGTGTAGCACCTATTATCATTCACTGTACACATCTGTTCACTTTACACCTCTCGCTACCTGTTGATAAACGATATCGATATTAAGAATAGAGTATAATTTCGATTCGATTTTAAATCAATTGTAATAGAATATAATTACCAATTACATACTTGTTTTAGGAATAATAAAATACGCAGTATGGGCTTAGGGTAATAAAGTAGGATGGGGTCATGGAGTAAATATTAGTAGCTTGTGCATGGGTTACACCGTTGCATGTACGTACTGTCTAGTCGGAGTCCAGGTTGACGACGTCGGCGGAGGCGGGCGGCGCGCGCGGCGCCAGCGGGGGCCGGCCGCGGGGGCGCCCGGCGGCGGCGGCGCCCCCGCCCCCCATCATGATCTCGCGCGCGCGCTGCTGCTGCAGCGCCATGGCCACGGGGTCGCGGCTGCCGAGCCCGCCCGCGTAGAACTTCGCACCCATATTTTGCTGTCAGTTATGCGAAGTTCAGATGACAAGCGCTTGACACGCTTTTTGCTAATGCGCGATTACTTATGCAATTAACTCGTATCTGTAAGTGCGCATTAGCAAAACGCGCGCCAAGCGCCAGTCATCTGAATGTAGCCTTAACATTAATTTGGTTATATTTTTTAATTTCATGATTAATTCACCATGCTATAGATCTATTACATTGGATCCACACCAGTTCATCATACACATTTAGACTTAACAAACTATACAGTCGAGATAATGTGGGAAAAAACAACTATATTTAAACCCTCAAGTATAAACCATAAGAGAGCTCACCTCAAACCTTGTATATGATCTATCAGTGTAACTATTGGGAGGTGATATTTTGTCATTTCACGTAGTGGATTTTACCGTAAATATAGATCATATCATAAATGGCAATATACTGACGTTCTGCTGCATGAGCTGCTGCAGTCGCATCTGTTGCTGCTGCTGGTGCTGCCGCTGCCACGGCGGCTCGTACTGCAGGCCGCTGGCGCCGCCCAGCGCAGCCCCGCCGCCTCCTGCGCCCGCTATCGATAAAACTTTACATTACTCATCTCTTAATAACAGGGGAATATTTTCACCTTAGCAAAATAATAAAATTCAACTATTTAAAACTTCACAAATTGTACTTACAGTAAGTAAAAGTGACTTGTCTGTTTTGTGTAAATTATTAAATTGACATAAAATAGGCAAGTTGTAAGTTTTAGTAGTATAATATAAATTAATGACTTGTCTAGTTTTATCTTTGCCTATCCGCAATATTTATGGTTTTTAACGGTCTCCCAAAATGCTTGTTCACCTTGTACAAATACTCTGTGATTATAAGTATATTTAAGTAATTATCAATTCAATTACTATTTTATTAAAAATATCTTTAAAATTATATCGGCATCTGATAATGAAATTCGGCGACTAGACTCTTTAACGAACTATAGCAAATATTGGGCAACAACAATTTTTTTTTTTAAACATGTTTATATTCCTATGCCACGCCAAATCGAAGGACAAGAAAACGAAACTTACCTAGTTTTTTTTTGTAAACCAATGCCAGAGGAGATCAATTTTATAACAGCTTTTTGGGGGTTGAAACTTTGGGATATTTATTATAAAGTACCTTCTAGAGATAAGAAGCATATTTAGACAAATTCAAACTCACCAGCGTTCATGACAGGGTTCATCATACCAGGATTCATCATCCCTGGCTGAGCATACTTGTATATTTCACTCATTTTCTGCATCAACTAAAATATAAAAACAATCCAATGTTATAAAATATTGAACTTCAAACTTTGAATAATGCGTTACTACAAAATAATGATAATGACATGCTAGGAACATAAAATAATCGTCTAATGGCGTCTGGACTAGGCGTATATAGTCAAGGAAATAAACAAGGGACATAGAAATAACGACAAACTTACGCCATAGTCATATCCACCGAACATCTAAACAGATAAATGTTACAATGTGAATAAGTTGATTATAAAAGTTTTGTTGATACAAACATTAAGCATGTTTAGTAAATTATACGTAGTTATATAAGTGTATTTTATTTATATTTTATATTGACGATTTATATGTTATAATGACGCCAATCATACTTTAAGCATAACAATATTTATTTAAAGTTCATAGCATTTTTGAAATAGACAAATTTGTTGCATCCTGCAGCCTTGTTTTTTACAGTTTATTTGCAATCTCTGTGGAGTTAAAATGTGATGAGTCGCAATTTGCAGATGTGATGTTCAATGATATACTCACCCCTGGATTTGAGTTGTATATAAGCGGTAACATGTCTCGGATCTGGTTGTCGTTGATGTTGGGCATGTCCTTACGCAGCATGGCGGCTAGAGCGGCGTACGCCAACTGTTGTTGTTGCGCTAACAGACCCGGCACTGTACAAATATATAATTATGTAGTTTTAGACAGATAAATAATTACATTAACAACAACAACAACAATGGGTTTTTTATTTTAATCTTTAGTTGCTTGCTAGAGCCGTGAACTACAAACAATCCATACTATCCTTACTATTATTATAAATGCGAAAGTGTGTGTGTGTCTGTTAACTCTTCACGCTTTACCCGCTAAACCGACTTACATGATATTTTTGGTATGGAGATAGCTTCTGTTCTGGAGAAAACCATAGTGAAGTGTGAGTATATTATTACATAGTACGATACCAATGTGTGCACGCATTTAGCTATGTAAGCAACTTTTCTTTATATTCATTTTTATTGTAATTAAGTCTTAGTATAATAAACGACACCAAACTGTAAAGAGTTGTTTCCATTTACTACAAGCCAACGTTCCAACATCACATGGCGATCCTGCCAGGATTCGAACCTGGAATCTTCTGATCCGCAGTCAGATTAGAAGAAAGAGAAGAGCCAAAGTTCCAACATCACAATAGGACTCGCTCCGGAAATCATCCCCTAAAATGGTGAAAAGGGTGATGGAACTTTGCCACATCTCAAATTTTTTTAATCCTCAACCTCAACCCTCTGTGGTTGTGGTGTTTAGTTAAATATTTTAAAAACAGTTGAGAATTTAGTTGTATGTCTAACTTCCTTTATAAACAAGTGACAGTAAGGAAAATTAATTAATAAGATGAATATCGATAATCGGGTATTGTTAGTTAGGTTACTCACCCATTCCGTTATGCATTGGCCATGCGGACGGGAAGGGCGCGGGCGGCGGTTTGTTCTTCTCGTTCTCGAAGTCCTCCCAGGCGGCCTTTCGCTCCTCTTCGCTAAGCGTCTCCTCCTCTTTATTCTCCAACAGTGAATCGTGCTCGTGGTACTTGTAAATCTATGAAAAAGTATTCATTTTTAACATCACAAGTTGCACTATTTGTAAAAGGCAACAGCGGAATCGAACTTCGTACGATTATGGAACTAAAACTATTTTTTTTATCGTTTATAGGTCAGCGTTTGACCACCTGATAGTAACTGACGATTTGGTCTAAGATGAAGTATGAATTTATCATGATTGTATCGCGTTATATCGATATTGTGTTAATCCATCATCTGTAGCAAAATAGGTTTTTCGGTAATTAACCTGTCGTCCTGTCTAACGAAAGTGAAAAATATCTGCAAACCATATTTTCTATAGTAGAACTATGATTTTTCTAAACGAAATTTGTCCTACTTTATCTCTTTTAGCAAACAAAAAAGGAAAATTCTAAATATTTTTACAGTTTTATTTATTTTTTCTTCATGTCAAAATAGGGCAGATAGCGTTGCAAACTGTTTTTACAATCAGGCGACTGATATTACTATACCTGTGCCTCATGTTCCTTCAACATCTCCGCAAACAGTCTGTCTTTAGGCAGCGTCGGCAAAGGGCGCGGCTCATCGGGCCGAGCTTCGAACTTGTACAGTTCCGCCAGGTCATTCTCGGCGTAATGCCGGTCGATCTGCTGTTCATCAATGACGCGTTTGGAGATAGCTTGCTTGGTCACTTGACGCTCGTAGATCTTTTCTTCCATTGTGCCCTGATAAGAACATTATGATGATTACAACAACACCTGCTATCATCTAGTGAGCCCTTCCCTTGCAAGAATCATTCATTGAATAATAGTGTAACAAAATTCCGGAATTCCGAAACGGATAAATACTGCAATAATAACAATGAGTACTTTTGAGTTCCTCACACCGCTCCGTGCGCGTAATAATATATGTAGATTACTAGAATCGGTAACTTTTTAACCAGGTAACATTTTAGATGTCAAAAACACTAATTTGCTAACTAAAAAATATCTAAATCCGAGCGAGACCAAGTTGCAGATTTAAATGATCGTAAAAATATAGTTTGTCATTTGCCCATACTTTTGGTTTATACTCTATACCTACCATAGCCAAAAACCGGTATACGTAGCAGGGTTTCTTCTGCCCGAAGCGGTAGACCCTGAATATGCTCTGCACGTCATGTGACGGGTTCCACGACACGTCGAAGATGACGACGCGGTTGGCGGCGACCAGGTTGATGCCCAGCCCGCCCGCGCGGGTTGATATCAGGAATAACCTGTTCATTTTAAAACTAAATGAACACCAACAATTTTCTATAATACAAAGCATTCTGTGTATCCAATTAAGAAAACGTGTGATTAAGAATTATTAATTTTCCAGTATCAAATTTATTTATTTTACAGTAAATAGAATGGCCAACGCCAACTACACTATTTAATGATACCTTACAAATATGTACTAGACATTTTAAAATATAGAACAAAAATTCATCTCGCGGGATTTAATTTTCATACATTCGGAAAATAACAACTGTCATCCATCCGCAAACAAAACAATATCCGAAATTAATACCAGGAGAGTTATGTATATTGAGACTTTAAGATTTGATAATTTAGTTACACTGACCTGGCCCTAGGATTGTCTTCTCTATTGAAGTTTTTACACCAGATGGATCTGTTCTCGCATGATGTGGAGCCATCCAACCTAAAGTAGTCCACGCCCGGTGACCACGAGCCTACAAAGAGGAATAGATACATATAGGTATAGTCTAAGTATGGGCAGGCATGCTCAGAAAAAACATTTAGAAATACTACTGGGAGTTAATTCCTACCAACCAAGCATATTTTTTTATCATTTTTCTTACATAGTAGGTAGCATACTAACCAATATGTCCGCCTAACTTCTCGTCGACGCGCCCTTCCTGCGTGGCTTCATCAACCTTGCCCAAGAAGTGCTCTATCAGATCTAACGAGTATAGCGATTGCGAGAACACTAACCTGGTAACAAAACATAGTATTAAATATGATATTAACACCAACTATGAATCAATATCAGTAATTACTAAAGATGGATATGGAAAATAAATTAAATAGATAACTGTAAGCATAGTACATTGTGGTAACCACACACATATATTTGCAATCATGAATATAAGTATCAGTATTTAATTTCAGCAGAAGATGTCTTTTGGCTTTTATTAAGCTTTTGCAAAAAAATAATACATTTCTATTTTAGTTACCCCAGATAGTTATCAATTATATTAATTATTTTTTATATTAATTTCTACATTTACATAATTACTCAGTTTGGTAGATTAATCATAATAATAAGTCATTTTGTTTATAAGAATGACTCACAATTTATCTCCGATAGTGTCACACTGGCGCAGTATGTCGAACAGCAGCACGAGTTTGTGCGAGTTGCGCATGTCCTCCAGTTCCTCGTCCTCCACCAGCTTGATCCACCACTCCGTGGGGTTTTCGTTCTTCACCTCAACTACTTCCGCCACATCGTCGTCGTCATCCAACTCTACTGCGTAACAAAATAGGAGTCAAATATCATCATCATAATATCAGCTAGATAACGTCCACCAGATTATGTCCAGCATAAGCCTTCCCCAAGGATAACCACAACGACCGGTCCTGTTCCACCCGCATCTAGCGGATTCTTTACCAGGTCGTCGGATCACCTTGCCAGGGGCCTACCTACGGTACGTCTTGCAGTACGCGGTCACCCCTCGAGAACCTTCGAGCCCCATCGGCCATCCGTTCTTCGAGCAATATGCAGGAATATTATTATGAAGCAGATCTAATGATAAGAATCTTAACAAAAACACCCCTCTGTTAATCAAATCATGTGTGTATTCATTTAAATATAAATCTGAATACAATCATTTGAGGGTGAACTTTCCAGTATTATTTACGAATTGCATGCAATTTAAATACTATTTTTACCAGATATTGTTATTTTTAGTATAATATAACCACGACGTTCGGCAACTGTGATTTGGATACACCATGCTCAAAAAGTCGGAATTAAATAATAGCAATATACTGCGATAAAATCCGTAAAAAGTAGTTTTATTTCAACCTCTAATATTCGCGTGAGTTTTAGAAATTAGTATATGAAATTAGTATATTATACAGATTGTATGGAATATAATTTAGTATTCGCTAGATGCATATAATACCTGGGTTAGCCCTGGTCCCTCGCCGCGTGCCCACCTTCGAATCTTTAGCCTTACTTTTCTTAGCTGCTTTCTTTTTCTTACTCTTCTTCCGGCTATCATCACTAACATCTGATAAGTCATCCGAGGATTCTTCTGTTGAAGTTTCCTAGTAAATCACAATTTAATTAGAAGTAGTCATATTTAAATGCTCTATGGCAGCCACTTTTTGCCTCGTTGCTTAATGTCAAGTTGGTGAGAACAACTTACCTCTGGAGTAGAATCATCATCTATAAAATCAACTAATGATCCTTCTGAGTCTTCTTCTTCTCTCTCCCTCTGTAACAAAAGCATAATATTTAGTAAAGTACAAAACTTGGCTTCCTACACATATGAATGAGAGACATACCTTTTTCTGCTGCATAATCTCGTATCTCTCTGAATTGTATTTGAGCACGAGAGGGTGTGTCCATATCCTTTGCAGAGACTGGAAGTCTGGGAACAAAAACCCTGACGACTTGCCAGGTAAAGGCCTGAAACAAACCATTTTGTTTTAATTATAATATGTTTTCTCACTCCATCATTTTCACTCATTTTCACTCTTTAATAACAAATTTTTCGACATTAACAAGAAAATCAATAGAAACTGTTATAAATAGACAGGATAAGAGCAAATCTTTATCAATGTACAAATGTAATAATAGACATACCTCCTAGAGTAATTATCCAAATAGAACTGATATAACTTCACTTGAACATCAGACAGAGTGATGAATAGAACGTATTCGTGCTTCGGAGGCAAGAAGGGCGCCAGCACCCCATAGTCTCTCCGCTGAAAACCAAATAAATAAGATATTAAGATACGTTATTTGTGATGTCGACATCAAGATACAAAATTTATTTAATTCATTAAAGCGAGAGTATTCGCAGCGTATGATCATGAAGTTGCGTTCCAAAATCTAACACCACTTCAAACTAACTACCAAATCACTTGTTCTGTCTATTACGACTAATACTCTCGATACCAACGGGAATCAAGTAATACTTTCAACAGTAACGATTTTATCAACAGTCGATAAATGAAAGGGTATATTTGTGAATGTCAGTATCTTACCTGTACAGCGCCATCCAACATTTTGTGCAGTACGTGCGATCGTCTTTTCATGACCTTTATATCATGTTCCGTAGAGTCGGTGTACTGCCCGTTGGTGATGGGGTTCACAAAACGATTCAAGTACTCATTATACTTGCCAAGTAGGTTCGGTTTCACGAATTGTACCATGCAGTAGTCTGGTGACGAAAAAGTGGTTGAGTTATTTTTATGCCACATTTATGGGTATATGGGATAAGTACGACTTCCCTAATAATAAATTATACATAGATAAATACATTTAAGCAATTTTATAGAGCCCTCAGCGAAGTTCCATAGATTTTTACTAATATTGTGTGATGTGTCCGTCTGTCTTTGAAAGAAAGGTCTTATTATGGATATACAACAGCAAAAGTTTTTTGATGGTGATAATAAAAACATTACATTTAGATATTTCAAACTTTCCCACTCAAAAATACGTAAATAGGAGAAACAAACAGAAATGCAAGGTAGAGAATATTATGGAGCAATGGTTTCATAAAGAACAATAATGATAAAACTACAAAACTACGGGCTAATTTATTAATCCTGAAAAAAAAAAATTGGAATTAAGTGTTAGCAAGATTAAAAGACTTACATTCTTTCAAGTTATTCTGGAGTGGTGTGCCGGTGAGTACGATTCGACGTCGCGTCTTCACTCTGTTCATGGACTGTGATAAACTTGTTTTTTCGTTCTTCAGCAAGTGACCTTCGTCACAAACCACCAAGTCTGGTCCTGTATCAAAAACAACCATGACCATTACTTCTATTTTCAGTTTTAGATTTATTTAATCCTTCGATTTTAGAATATTATAATAAGTTCGGATATACCTGCTGATTTTACGTGTGCCCAGCTGTGAGACAGTAATTTCGTTGTTGACGGAAAGTACACATATTAGGACTTGTTTAAAAATTATATGTGATTATAGTAACCAACATGATTCCTAACCTTCTACCTTCGCTTCTTTCCACTTTCCCTGTGCCTGTGTGTTAGAGTTTATTAATAAAGACACAAAAATAGGTAGTTGTTTATTCTTTAAGACTATGCTTTGTATGAGCCTTAAAAAGATACAGAAAAAATACCTACCAAATTTTCAGCCTGTTTACAAAATAGAGGAATAACAGTTCAATAAGCTGACCTGGATCGACAAGACTCTCCTGGAAGCTGCGCAGCATTTTCTTCTTGAACTTCTTATTGTTATCGGCGGAGAGGTTCCGGAACATCTCGTAGCCGAGCACGCAGACGCCGCCGCCATCGAACCACTGCTGCAACTGGAACGCGCGCTCAGAATTCTGCTTGTACCTGGAATACGAATAAACATTTAGAAACGGTTATATTATAATAGGTAGTTTTAGTTAGGTACTTATATGATAGTATGCTTTAAATGATATAAGACAAGATGGGCAATCTATTAGCACTAATAAAAAAAAATGATTTTCCGTCACATCGAAAAATAAAACCGAACTAGATTCAGATGAAAGACCGAATGTTTGGATAAATCTGAATAAATAGTAACATTTGACAGAATTGAAGTCCGATTCTTACCTGGACAGTTCATAGACATCAACTTCGAACTCAGAGTGAGCGTGTTTGAGCCACATTTTGAACTCGTTGACCCAGTTGAGTACAGTAGAAAGTGGGCAAACAACAAGTACTCGGTTCACTCCCGTCAGGGACCCGTGTATGAGCAGCGTGTGTGTTAGAGATATCACCTAAAAATAAGCAATTGTTAAGGGATTGTCTTATAAAATTAAGAAAAACGACAAATAACTTCTCCATAAACAGTAAAACTTAAATTCATAATAGAAGACGAATATATTCAATACATATTTACAACAATTTATACTGTTCATCTTATTTCTGCAAGAGATATGTGAATTGTCACGATACAAGTTTAAATTTGGAAACCGGTAGCCGGTAGCGCAGGACCGGTCATCGTGGCGATCCTTCGGGAGACCTATGTCCAGCAAGGGGGTGTCTAATGCTTGATATGATGTTGATGATGAAGTTAATATTAATAAAATGAAGTCTTACTTGTAAAGTTTTTCCAAGACCCATGCAGTGCGCCAGGATGCACCCGGATCCTTTGTCTTTTTTGATTCGCTTCACGCTCTCAAAGCACGCGTCCCACATGAACTTTATGCCGTTAGCCTTAAAACAAAATAGCAATTATTTACACATTTCAATTATTTAGAAATTTGAAGGTATAGGAAGATATCAAAATCAACCCAAATTGCTCTCATGACATTTGACCCCAATTGCTTACTTGGCCTTTAACCCAAATGTTATGATGATAACTCCCTAGTTATAAACTAACCTGGTGAGGTTTCAGCTTCTTAACAAGACCTCTGTCAACTTCGATGAGAGGTTCTTTTGTTTCTGGGTCGAAATCCAGCACCACTTTCTCCAATACAACTTCATCTGGTTTACCAGACTCGTCAAAGTCCAAGTTGTTGTACTGTGGATTAAGAAAATACATCAATCACCATAGGATTTTGGCCGCTGCAGTTCTTTAGGTAAAGTTGTAGCCTCTGCCTGAAGCTTGAGAGTTAACTCAAATAATCTATCTTCATTTGAGTTTGAGGCAGCATCTTCTCAATTATTATACTAATTAATATAATAATTTGCTTTTAACTTTAAAACAGATTAAATCAGTAAGACTCAAAAGATGTAAGTGCACACATTTTATAATAAGATTTTATAAGACGCATGCATTTAATTATTTAGGTCAAATATTAAAACAATTATGGCAAAAAAAATATTTTAAAAGGAATTAAAATAAAAATACTGTTAAAAAATAAATTTAACGTATTTTAGGGTTGGAATGTAAACAACTATATAAAATAAAACTCACCAGTTTCTGTCTTTCCGTAATTCGAGCAATTCTCTCTTTCTCTTCACGTGCAGCTTTCTTTGTAGCTTCTTCCAACTGATTCTTACCCATGACCTTTAAAAACACAGTTAAATAAGTAGTGTCTATTCCACACGATTTATGGTATGTCTGTGACACACCATTTTTGATGGCTAAATAAGCCGATGCGAGGACGACACACACTGCAGATCACTTAACTATTATAGTAATTCTACCAAGCTTTTGGTATTAACAGATTTGAATAATGTAATTATGTTTACCTTACGTATATTCTTCCTGCCATGTTTATTTCGTCCCTCGTTTTCAGTGTCCGATCCAGAGCCATCGCTGTCATTCAATTGTTTTATACGTCGGCGTTTCTTTTTGCTGCAAAATTGATATTTTATGAATGATGATGATCATTATTATTCCACACCCCAAATGGGTTTAGTTTTATAATTATCATGTGTATACTTTAGGACAAATACCGTAACTTTTACGTAACCCACGTATATATATTACAGCACTGATATAGAGTTAAATTATGTGTAAATTAAGCCGATTTCCGAACAGTTCTCAACACTTTACAAAATAATGAAAAATCGATATTACATCATAGTTCCGAAAATAATTGCAATGTATGTATGATAGTGGCTACGAGGGTAATTGAATCTAGTATCTTTAGGCTTGAAAAATATAAAATAGCTGTGTAATATTACCCTGCATCAGTGCTGGATGTGCCTGAAGCATCACTCTCGGAACCTTTCTTCTTCCGTTTCGACCGCTTTGCCGTCTCAGAGCTTTCATCCTCCGACTCTTCAAAATCATCACTTAATCTCACATCTTCATCATTTTGCTTACGACGCGACATGCCGCCTTCTGAATCCGACGATATAGCGTTTGCTTTGCGGCGTTTTAATTTTACACTGTCAATAAATCAAAGATATTACACTAAGGTAAAAATGTAAACCGTAGGAAAGTAAAAACGGCTCAATTGGACTTTCTTCAAGGAATTGTTAGAATTAACGGAAATACGTACTAAAACTCAATCCTTTAACTAGAACAGTAAGGACAGGGAAAATACTGAGACATACCTTTCTTCTTCTTCCGAATCAGCTGCATTCTGTGGTTCCTGTATAAATTGATTAAATAATAAAATTATCATTGTATATAATTATACAACAGTGGAAATAATGAAAGTACTCTTATATTATGAAAAGCAAATACTATATGGTGCTACGTCAATATTACAACCAACTAATTATTTATTAGTTACAATGAGGTTTATTAGCCTTTAGGGGTAGTTCTAGGGTATTTCGAAAATCTAGTTAAATCGAGGAAATCGTTATATTGAAGTTTGTTTTATGGTTACACTGTACATCATATGGAAGGATAATAAATAGTGAAATATCAATACCTCGGCCTCATCTTGTTCTTTATTTGATCCAGATGAATCACTGTCACCAAGCAAATCATCTTTAGCAAGATGACCAATGCTTACTCCGTTCAGGCCCGACAGATTTACTGGAGGTAAATCTGTAAAACAAAATATACAAGGTGTAGGCACCTTACACTTTATTTAATTTTTTAAACTCCTGTTTGTAGTTCGTTTGAAGTAGTCACGATGCCTATAAGTGGCGTAAAGAGCGGCCACTTCAATGTCCGCTTACCCACGATGGGGCAAGGTAAGGCATTTGCCACAGTCCACTCTCTGCCCCAAAGAATTTTTAGGCAAATTTAACATAATGATCTATGTATTTATAGCACACATAATGACAGAAACTGTCTTAATTGTCGGCCTCCGTATGATCAGTATTTCTATGCATAATATCCAACGGTAGTGCTGTAAATAAAAAGCATTTTAAAAAGAAATTTCTAAATGCATCCTTTGCCTCACGCCTTAATAAAATAGGGTACGCCCACGAACATAACCCTCTATCTCCAGTTGATATTTATAGGCGAATTGAGATGGCGAAGATCAAATAGAAATAGGTATCATGTCAATACTGAAACTACTATTCTCATCCATATCTTGATAGGATGATAAGTTGAATAATGGAAACTAGTCGCCCATTGAACTATTGTTTTTTTTAATCTGTATACCTTCTCAAACTATGCCTAATCTTACAACCTCCATGCGCGCAATATGCTTAAAAAGGTGTCTTTTTAAACTAATAACAAATATATAATGGATAACAATATACCTTCTTCTACCATATTTTCCTCTTCGGAAGCGTCAGAGCTGCTTACGGCCTGCAGTAAGTCTTCCCCTATCACCGGCGCGGCTTTTGATCTGCTAATCTTCACAGAACTCCGACTCTCAGTGTTGTTTGTCGAAGACGAGTCGCGCCGTCGACTTGGTTTGTTTAAATTGTTTAAGTTTGTCAGCCTACGAACATGGAATATAACTTCAGTTACAGTTAATTATTCAACTTGTTTTATGGGAGTCATTTAACTTGATGACAAGGCTGACTGGATGACTTGATCACATTGTCTAAAATGTGAGAGATATTTAATAGCTGAATATCATTTAATATTAATAAAGGCCTATAATTCACCTACCAGAAAAACTTTAAAAATATTTATGGCAGTTTAAGTATGCACATTGACATAACTTACCTATAGTTTTATATAGATTTTATGCAGAGATGGTAAAATGCCCGGGCGTTTGGGTCAAATTGGGGAGAATGGCCATAAATTCCTTCCCTTGGGCGTTTATCTGGGTATTTTATTATAATATTAATTTACTTACTAAATAGATATTTTTGAGAGTTGTATATAAAATTTACGTAATTAATTTAAGTCTATAATGTATCTATAATGGTTTCAAAATAGTTTTGATTAAAATCAAGCTCATTTTACGTATTTATGTTTTAATAGGTATTCCTATTAGTACCAACTGTCGGCAATCAATTACAATTTAATTTTTGCCCTGTGATTGGGTATTAATTCGGAATTAAATATATTATGGCCAAAATTTGTTTATTTTTTTGTATGGTTTTTTCCTTATTTGCCCGCATAAAAACATTGCCCATCTACATAGAAGTTAAGCTGATCAATTTGACATCTGTAGACTAATTTCTTTAAATTATGTGCTGGCTACAGTTCTTAGTGTTAGCGTTAGTTAGTCATCAAACAGCATGGAAAACAGCAACTTCATTTGCCACAAGACATTTCATCACAATAGGGTTACAATTCCATAACATGTGCTATCCAACATCCCTATCTTTAGATTAAAAAATTAATGACACTATCAACTTACTGGCTAAAATAAAACTACTTTAGTTCATTATATTGTGGTATCTTATCACTATATTATTATAGTGCCCAAGTTTGAGATTCTTTAGTCACAGACTGACCTAGTGATTGAGTCAGTCAAGGAATCTTATAAAACTTCATATTTAGGGATTTTTTCATATTCAATACTACGTAATACGTTTTTTTTTTTACGTTTATTAATAAGCTCGAAGTTAGCCGACACCCAGTCAATATGGTAAAATAACCTTGCTCTAAAGCTTGCAACTATAAAGTTGTCATTTATCCCTTCATCTCAGATTACTCTGTGATTGCAGACAGTGAAATCACAGCAGTACACCATGGTGACTGGTATCAAGGATTTTAGAATAATTTCAGAGAATATTAAAAGTACCTGTTGTAATGCCGAAATCAAGTAAATAAACTAAGTTCCATAACCCCACTTTATTTTAGATATTTACCCATCAATATCTTTGTCACTCGCATCTTGATTGTCTGAATTCTGGCCGCTGCTTCCACTGGGCTTTGCTTTAGAGCGTACCATCTGCAATTTATGTATTATCTTTATTTTCAAAGTTCTGCATGCCATAATTTAGTTCTAATACAAAATAGAGGTGTAAGTATCTAAATTTTATTCATCTGCATTGGTTGTTTAGTTAATTGACTATACCTCTATTTTGCATTCAGAGTGTAAAAATAAATTCTACCTTGTGCCTTTCTGGTCTGATTGTTTGCGCTAAATAAAAACTCCAAATTTTGTCAATTTGCATTTAATTGCTGACTCTTACTAATGCACATTATTATAGAACAACATTATCCTTAAACAGATAATTCACTAACTTAAGCTCTAACTTTTTATGTATATAATAAAATTGCATTCCATCAATAACACAGTAACCACTCATATATTATTATTGTATAAAATAATTCAAACACAATGAGAATTGTTATATGAATAAATAAATATATGTATTGTTATAATAGGAAATGAAAATGGTAAATACTTTAGTACTGTTCAGACTTATATATTTTTTTTTACTATTTTTTTTTATATGTACTTATCTCCTAACCTCGCTATTACTGGAATTGGAGTGTTCATCAATTTTATCCTTGTCTTTTTCAGCTGAACCTTTGTTTTTTCGTTTATGTTTTGCATCCTTGGCTTCATTTGATGAGTTAGAAGTACATGATTTTCTTCTGCGTTCTTTATGTGTGAGTTTTTTAGATTTATTATCAGATTCTTGTGAATGATCATTTTCATTGTCTGAACTAGATGAATAATGGAGAAGCATTTTTTTAGCTTTCATACTTTTACTTGCACGTTTTTTTCTATGCTGAAGTTTCTCTCTTCTCTTGTTGATTACAGATATATCTGACTTACTATCAGATGAGTCATTTAATAGAGATGATTTTATTATCTCTGAATCTTGAACAGGCTTGTTTTGTTCAATCACATTTGATTCAACATCACATAATTTACCTTGTTTATTACTCTCTAACAAGTTGTCTCTGCTAATACTTTCATCACCTTCATCATTAGTAGTTTTTTCTAATGTAGGTATTCTGTCATTATCATCTTTAGTTTGAACTTTATCGGAATCTGAATCATTCAATAATGTACTTTTAATTTTGGCTGTATCTTCTGGGTCTACATCTTTTGTACTTTCACTGATACCTGAATCAAGGTTCTTGTTTTTTCTTTTTTCCATGACTTGCTCTTCATTGTTTTCAGATTCAGATTCATTGAGAAGTGCATCCTTTATTGCTGCAGTATCTATTAATTTTTCCTGAGAAATTTGGCTACTATCTAAAGTTTGTTCTCTGTCTGAATCTGAATCATTTAGAAGTGAGCTTTTTATTTTGTTTGCTTCAGCTGTTACAGCACTATCAGTGTCTTCTGATGCAGAATCATTAAGTAAAGCATTTTTAACTTCATCAATATTTTTTACTGAATAATCCAATCTTTCATTTTTTTCATTTGTTATCTCACAAATAGTTTTGCAGCCTTGAGATATTCTTTTGAGATTTTGCATTAACAAAAAGTTTTTAGATAACTGTGGTAATCTCTTTACGATGACAGTAAATTTTTTGGCTTTAAAATTTTTAACTTCACTTCTTTTGCGTGCCCAAAATTCACTGTCATTTTCATTTTCTATAGAATTAATATTGTTTTGTCCATCTTGATTATTGTACTTCTGTTCTTTATTACCTTTCAAAATACCTTTATTTTGCTTTGTTGTTAGTTTCTTCTTTTTATCAATGTTAGATTTTTTGCTAATTTCTGGACCTAATACATCTGGTTTTAATAGTTTAGTGATATTAACACATCTTATAATTGGTTTTGAGGCATCATCTTTTATGTCTTCATTTTTACTTTGAGAATCTCTTGAATTATTATCAGAGTCTTCTTTACTAAGAACATCTTCATTGCCATCATTTAATTTCATTTTCTTTAAATTTGGTTCGGAGTCTGAATTGTGGTTTTTAAAGCTACTTCCTTTGCATGAAGATATATTTTCCTGCTGTATAATTATATTACTTTTCAGCTCCTCATCACTTTCTGTACTATCATCAGTAATCCTTATCTTACTAAACTTTTTTCTGATACTATTTCCTTGTCTTTCTCTTTTTCCTGGTTGTTGTCCATCACTTGTTTTCTTACCATGTAAGTCAAAATTCTTGCTTTCTATTTGAGATACATTGTCATCTACCTTGGCTGCATTAGCAAAGCATTCAACGAGATCTGATACTGTCAAATTTTCATTAGTTTGGTGTTTTTCTCCCTCATTGTTTTTTTTAGAGGTTACTAAATTTATATTACTATGTTGTTTATCTACTACCTCACAATTAGAAACATCACCTTGAGTATCCAAAGATTCATTAGATTGGGTGGGGATATTCTTACCCCTAGTGGCATCTTCCACATCTAAATCTGACATTATAGATGATGTTCTATTATTAGTTTCATCATAGTCAACACTTTTCTTTCTATCCTCAGACTTTTCAGAAGCACTACCAATAGATTCAGGGGTTATTGATCCTTTTTGTTTTTCGTCTAACAGCCTTTTAGGATTCTCATATGTATTCATTTCACAATTTGAATTTTTTTTTTGCAAACTTCTAGCCACTGTAACTTCAGTTTTATTATTGAATGATTTTGTTCTATGTCGTCTTAGTTTACAATCGTAAAATACAGGATATTTTTCGAGGATAGAAGAAGGCATACTTTTAGCGAATACTTTCGCTGACAAGTAATGTTTTAATGAAATTTTCTGCGAAATCCGCAATTTATGCGTTTCAAATTCAAAGTAGTGATATTTATCTTGATTTTGTTGCTTTGTCTTATTTATTGTTTTCCCGCCAATATTATCATCATGCGCTTGAGACGCGTCAATAATAGACAGTACTTTGCGAACACCGGTCTCAACATTGTCGAGTGATTTTTTTGACAATTCACATATGAGAAGCACTTTGTTTGCAGCTTTATGAACAGCATGCGCATTTCTCAATTTGTCTTTACTAATTCTCTTCTGTTTTAAACTCTCGGAACGAGTTCGTAAATTTGAGCCCAATTTAGATAAATATTCCATTGCTTCACATAAAACATCACAAACAGGCAACTCGGCCGCCATTTCATGTATAATGTAGATTTAGCCCGGTAGTAGAATCTTGTTGCACTTAAAGTTATGCTTGAATTATAAACGTTATTGTGTTAACTGTCCGTCAAGATAAATAAAAAATTACGCGGATCTTGAAAAATGTAATACAATTTCAATAATTTCCAAAAACCTAAATAAAAAACCATAGACAAAAAACGTTCCATTTCAGAGTTTTATTTAAAGAATTCTAAAGATATCATTCACGCACCAGTTTTTAAGCTGTCTGATAAGAAATGCAACATTAAAGAAACACAAATTTCCTACAGGACTTCTTAGGTAGAATTAAGATACTTGAAAGACGAATTTAAAAGATAAAGAAGATATTCTATCGATTTTAAATAAGCGCACATGAAATGGAACGTAGTGCTTCCTCATGACCTATTCAATTCGGTTGGGTTATAGTTGCTATACATAAATATAAATCACAAAATAGCGGCAAATAGGTATCTATATGAACTATAACTTATGCAGAGCTGTATGGATCATTATTAATTAACAAGTATCTAGCATTTATGACCAGAAAACAAAATTTCATCAATTTCATTTACAAATTGCCCTGTGTCACTAGGGTGAAACCTAAGCCTAACAAAAAAAAAATAGAGGTACCAATTTTTTGTACTCACCTTTCATGTAAATGGCTGAACTTGTGTTATACGGAAACCTACAAAGCAATAGCACTTAACTATGATTAAAGAACATTATAACACTTTGTAATAGAGATTACACGGTAAAATTATACACATATTCTGCATCCAAACCGAAAAATCGGCAATATAGGCAAGGTAGATAAACTATCCAAAACAGTCGTGAAAAAGAACCATAGACACTAGAGACGCAAGTATGTACCACGGAAGTAAAAGAATGCCTGTGGTAACGATCCATCCATCATAAGTGTATTCGGCTGATGAATAAATAATATTTATTTCTTTAGTGAAGTAAAAATATCGTCTTGATTACTAATGCTGATGAACCAGAAACACAATTACCCATTTATTACTATTATTCATCAAGGAATATTACTTTATAGCAAACCTAGTGTAAAATATTAGATCTAGTCTCGATTTAGAAGGCATATAAGATAATCGACTAAAAATATACTGAACAGATTTATAAAAACAATTATTAATAAAATTAGGTTCTATTACATTTTAATAATAATGTAAATAACTATATTTGAATTTGCAGTAGTACTGATAGCATCATTATCATAACCAAAAATAGACTGGCCCTAAGAATGCAAACGAATCTGATTTCACCGACCTTCGCTGGTCAATAAAGATAAATAATATATTAAATATACATACAATGTTCATATCCGTCATGAAATTTGTTAAATTTTACAGTATTAAACAGTCGTATCTTTGCTACCATTTGTTTTTTATTTCTTATGTATTTTTTTTCTGAATGGCCATTAGTTCTACCATGACCCATTTCAAGGTTATCCATTCATTACTGGACACCCTGTATTTATGACTAGCTGACCCAGCAAACGTGGTTTTGCTACATTATAGGGGTTGGAGGTAGGTGGAATATTTTTTTACAAAAAATGTGATAAATGAAGAACCGCTTGACCAATTTTGTGCAACCTTCACATAAACTATCTTCTAAATAGTCCGAACAAAGCCTAAAAATTTGGTTTGGATAGGTGAGCCCATTCTTGAGTTATAAAATTACAACGAAAAGTGGCATTGATTTTTGGTATTAATTGATTTATTATTAAAGTAAAGATACAACTGAGTATTTTGTGAATATTTGAAGTGCCTTCCTGTTGCCATTATTGCTATCGAGCAAAAAAGGGCAAAAATATCACGTTTGTTGTATGGGATGAAACTATGTATTTCTGTTGCCGCTATAACTACAAATACTAAAAACAAAATAAAATAAGCCACCCTTAAATATTTTTTTTATTTTGTTTTTAGTATTTGTTGTTATAGCAGCAACAGAAATACATCATTTGTGAAAATTAAAATTATCTATCGCGGTTCTTGAGATGCACCCTGGTGACAGACAGACGGACGGATGGACAGACAGCGAAGTCTTATTAGTAATTTTTAAGGGAACCCTAAAAAATGATTATGTTCACATACACATAATGTGTAGGTATATTCTGTTCTGTCAAATGGTACAAAGGCCAAGGAGTTAAGCTATAAAAATTACCTGTTCTGTCAATTGACAAATTGTCAATGTCAAAATTTCAGAATAATTTTTTGGTTGCTTTGGCCTATGGTTGTGTAATATGAAGATGATGAATGTGTTACGGAACCCCGCTTTACGGGTTATATTGCCTAGATTCTACACTGAGGGTGCTGGTGTTCAGAGTACACCTCCTCCATCTGCACCCGCCAGCCAGACAGTACCTGATGTTCCTGGACTGAGCAGCAATGTCATCCAACCTGCGGGTCAACCAGTGGGTCCTGGCGTTGATACTAACAAGACTGGAGCCTACAAAGTTCCAGAATATTATCAATACGATAACATGAGTTTCTTCGAAGCTGAAATTGAAATGTCTAGGTTTAGATGTCCACAACCCTCTGCAGTCAAAAAGTAAACTGTCTAAAGATACATTTGTTGTGTTTAAATTATAGTTAAATTAAATTGTTAGAGAAGCTATATTCCTCTTTTATTTATCTTTAGTGTTTCGGTAATAGGTGCATATTTGGGTACCAATGTCTATGTAAAATAGGTTTATTTTTTTTCTTAGGTATTTAGTAGGCTGCCCTGGCTTATCATGTATAATATAGCATTGTCAATTTTATGAAATATGTTTCTGATTGTTCTTTCAAACAATATTATTGTGAGTATTGATGAGTATTCTACATTAATATTTAACTTGGTAAGAATAATGAAAAAATAATTCCTTATTTTATTTTACCTCTAAAGATCTCCAAAAAGTCTTCTAAAGTGGATGCTTACACAAATCTATCAAATGCCACAATTTTAATGATTACAAGCATTCACTGTTAGTATTGGTTAATTATTTTATTAATCCTGCTTATTCTAGTTTGGATTGATGATTGTCTGTTTTATTACATGTTGTGATGGTGATATTAATGTAATTCTTTCTATAGACAGTTGCATTATATGAATAATTTGGTTGCATATGATGTAGTTTTGTTGAGACTTATCTTTAGAGCTCTGAACATCTGTATTTCTGTATAGCCTGTGCTGTCAGCTCTGCTCCTGTGTTAGTTTCATTCTTGACTGTGATAAATATAGTATGCAGTGGGAATTACAGTAAGGCAACACCCTGATAGCTCTTAATAACCAGTTTCCTCTTTAGAGCCAAACACTGATAACTTCAACAGTTTCAAATTTCAAACAGTTTAGGGTTGGAAGAAGCAAGAGGCAGTAGGGATATGTTAATAGAACATGTGCCCTCAATCAAGACTACATCTGAAAGATGAAATGTAGTGAGCCAATACCCACAGTAATTACACAGTTATTTGAGATATAAGTACCATTCTAACAGGCCCATTCCAATATACTTGTGTATAGTGTGGAGGTCATTAGTTAATTTAATTGTCTGTAATTTTTTATTGTCAAACATCTGTAAATAATAATTATGTACATTTTATATGGTTAAAATAAACATTATTCTATTCTATACACATAATAGAAAATGTTTATTTTTGTGGTGATAACGGGGCAAACAAGCAGGTAGCTCATGTTTAGTTCTGTAAATAGATCTTTTGAAGTCACTTTTCCAAGTGATGTATAAGATTATTTTTGAATTCAAATGGCATCGACATTTCCTAACTGACGACTTTCCGAAACAAACTCAGAGAATCAGGGTTTTTTAAGGTACAAACATCTTTGTTTATTTAATGTGAACTTAATAATGTAGGTCAGTCTCAGGGCTGCCAGTAAACAACGCGGCTATGCCATTTACTATCTGCAATTTATACCATATTGCCTATTCTATGTTTCTTTAGCTCAAATCCCTCAATGACCTCATTTACACGATTAGCGGACAACTTCTTGGCATGACCTTTTTTTGCTCTTGCTTTCTATCGAATTATACCAAATGGTCATAGATACTACATGAATACAATACATTGTCCAATTTTACCAATTTGGTATCATATAATACAATCTGCCAGCCCTGGTCAGTCTGAAATGATCTATTAAAGAAAAGTTCTAACCATATTCTACTAAAGAACTTAATTTATGTAATAATAAATAAAATAAATATTACAACAATTAATTTTGTAATGTTTTATTTCAATCATTAGATTCCCATACATACTATAAACCTACAACTAAATAACGTAAAATGCAATATTATATTTTGAAAATGCTGACTTTTTACACAATATTTTGTAATGCTCATGGTACCTACATAAACAAATGCTCTAAACTGCAACTGAAGCAACACCACCAATTAGGACAGCAGTATCAACATCTGTAAGAGTGGTCGCAGGCTCCAAGCTTTCAGCGTACACACTCTCAGCCTCATGTTACTTCTTCTTTGTGAGCTTCTCAGATAAGTCGTCAAAGGTGGGGTCCTGAAGGTTGATCATCAAGCTATTGCCAGGAAGGAATACACGGTTTTGTGACTGCGCAATCATTCTAGAAATGCTTTGAGCAGCACGGATCTTACGTAACTTCAAGTAACCAGGGTTCATCCCCATAGCCTTTCCTAACATTTCAGCAGCTTCAGCTTCACCCTCAGCTTGTACAATTTTCTGCTGACGCTCCTGTTTAGCTCTCTCAACAACAAATGCAGCTCGTTGAGCTTCTTGTTGAGCAACTTGTTTGGCTTCAACAGCAGCAGTGTATTCTTTACCAAAACTTAATTCAGTCAGAGAGACATCATCTAAAATAATGTTAAAGTCAGCTGCACGCTCAACAAGCTCCCTTCTAATTAACAGCGAGACCTGCTGACGCTGAGTAATTAACTGTGATGCATTGAATTTGGCAACCACAGATTTTAATACTTCATTGCAAATTGAGGGCAGCACTTTCTCATCATAATCAGTGCCAAGCTGTCTGTACATTGTAGGTAGAAAGCTTGCATCAGGGCGAGAGAGAACTCTCAAAGAAATGTTAACCATTTGTAAATCCTTAGAGCCGGTGGGTGATGAAATCTTGCGAGGGCGGGACCTGATGTCGTATATGATGGGGTACTGGAACCAAGGTATACGGAAGTGCATACCCTCGCTCATAACGTGTTGTTGAATACCTCCTATTCTGTTGAACATGATGGCACGGTGGCCACCTTCGACGGTAAACACGGACTGCGAGACGCCATAAGCAGCCGCACCGACAGCGGCCATCACTTTTAGACCGATGTTGAGGCCAGGCGGTCCGCCCTTTGCAAATTTACCCGCCATATCATTAAGCTTACTTTGTGCCATGTTGAAGAAACTTCAGCAAGTATAATAATATTAAATTTCAATAATTATTCCACAAAAAAAAATTCTAACCTAAACGGCAGATCAAAATCGAACAATTGTGCAATAACCACAGACAAATGAGACAAAGAGAAGAGGTTGCTAGAAAGCAACAGATAATTTAGACCCGATGCATGAGTCTATTAACAAAGTTCGTACCTGTGGTTCATCTAATGCATACGTGCTTACCCTCAGAATACTCAGAAACTATTTTTGATGAAACAATATATACTTACGTTAGTTACGTTGATAAAAGCCAGTTTAATACCAATATTGGAACTCTCAAGAAGTTCGCTTATAGTTTCAGTTAAGATTTGTTTACTGAAATGGAATCGGGTCAAGGGAAAATCAACATAACATGTACTTACGCACCTTTTCTGACTTACTGCTAAACCAAATTAAATTTGGCAGTTAATGCATTTATTGCTGCAGCATTTTTTATAGTTCCTTAGAAAGAAGAGTAAATAAATTAAGATGTTTTGAAGTTGCATACCACAAGTTTCTGAATAAAGTTAAATGTATATCGGTCTAATGTCTATGTATATCAGGGATAGTCAAATTAAATCAAAAGATTTCTTAGAATTCCTATTTCACGGTTTCAATATTTTTATTTTTATTTCGTAAAAAAACGATAAAGAAGTTAGAAAAAATAAAACTTAGCTTAAAGGTATAGCAAACATAGCTTAAAACTATTAAAAAATATTGACAAGGAACTAAGGAATGATGACATTTAATTTTTCGAATGTCAGTCCGTCTAACTTGACATCTGACGGAAGGCGGAGTTGTGATTGTGAATTTGTGACTCTGAATCTGAAATTTATTCATCAGAACGAAGCAAAATGACTCTTTTTTATTTCATCTAAAAATATTTATCTTTGTTATCTGTCATATAACAGGTATTTGTCTTTTTTAAAGTTCCATTATATTAACTTAACAAATATTGCAGTATTGTGATCGCAAAATAACCATGGATTCGTGTATTGGAGTTGAACAGGATTTGGACAAATCTCTAACAAAATTCAACTCTCTAAATGATCATACGAATAGAGTTCTCCAGGATATAATAGACCAGGTTGAAGAACTAAGAAAGGAAATCGCTAAACGTAAGTTGTTTGTTTACCTTCTTCCCTTTTCTTTGTTCAATGTATTCTACTTACTATTATTGTATTTATATTTTGAAGCCAATGACAAGATGACTTTGGATTTAACAATGCAGCAATGTCAACAAGATATATTTAGTGTATAATCAATATAAATATAGGAAAGCAGACAATTATGTAAAGTAATTCTGTTGTTATGTGGCACTTTGAAGTGACTGCATTATTTATCTTACGTATTATTACGGACATTTTTCCGCCTCGTATATTCAAAAAGATCCTATCATTTTATTAAAAAATACCAAAGTATCAGAATGTTAATTTGATGAATGAGATAAAAATATATATTGTAATTAATCACGTGTGATTTATATTTATTAAAAGAGGAATGAGTTAAAAGCATATGTAAAACAAATATAATTTCATGTTAACTGTAAATTGTTATGTAGGTTAAGCAAGTATTATTATAAAAACTCTTTATTTACTTCCCAGAGCCTGCTAACACTCCACTCTCTCCTGCTCAAGCCATGGTTGTGAGTGACTTGGCAACATCAGTTAAACAAACTGTCTTCCAAATGTCTACTGGTAACCATTTCATATATATTTTTTTTTTTCATGAAACATGTTTTTTCTTTTATACCACATCAACAAGCTTTTGGCCAGCCTGATGGAAAGAAAAAACACAAGCCTGTAAACATCAGCCAGTTCAATTTGTAAATGTTTCTGGAAATAGAAATATTTATTATTTAACAGTAACTATACGGCCATCCATTGACCAAGACTTCATATATTATTCTTATATTTATTGTTTTAAATTAAATTTTATTTGTATTCTTTAAAACCTATTTATACTAAAAAGATTACTTATTAATCTAGTTTAAGTTTGTTATTGCACTGATATGTACTGGCAAGATGCTGCTTGTAAAATTTTAATTGCTTTTTATGTGGCTGACCCACAAAGAGGGTATTTTTTTCATTGATAATAGCTCACTGTATTTTTACGTTTATTGATTTTCTTATTATATTGTTTTTATTTGTTATTATACAATAATATATATTATACAATTTAATAATGATGAACACTGTTTTGTGAAGTGACAATGCATGATTTTTAAATATGTATATTCCTCACTTCCAGAGCATAGAGAGCTTCATGCAACAGTATCTAGAGTGGGCAAGTCAATTGACAGGCACTTTATTACTGACTATGCTTCGGTAGCACCAAAAGCTGAAACCTTCTGCAACGACGCCAACAGACCTATCATGGAGCAAGCCATAGCTCAACATTTGTATAGACAGGTAAACAATTAGATAAAATAATTCTAATATTCTACAATATTATTTTTATTATTAATTTTCAGTTTCTCATTTCTTTTAATTTTGGTTGATAGGTTTACGCTTGGACTATGCTTTATGATTTCTTTTATGATAATGTATCATACTACCACGGTTACTTTTATATTTAGTTGATACATCAAATAATTATCATAATATAAAATTTAACCTAACAGAACCTATATATAATTATTATTAATTATAATTTGTTAACAATATTCTAAACAATAAGTACAATTATCATAACTCCATTTATTGAAAGCCCTAGTTATGTTTTCTTTGTATTTTCATAGGGCCTAGAAGACGTAGGGGACACGTTCGTTGCAGAAGCGAAGATAACTGGTGTGGAGCGTACATGCACGTTCGCGCTACTGCAACGTTGCGCCGCCGCGCTGGCCGAGGGAGACCCGAGCGCCGCCCTCCACTGGGCAGAGCGCCGGGCGCACGAGTTGCAAAGCTCACCGCTTCCTTTCACTTTGCATAGGATGCAAGCTCTCAAGGTATGTTCTGCAATATTTGATTGATTGCAAATATATTTCTGATAATTCAATATCATCAACCTAATTATTGTCTCACTGCTGTGTACTGGTCTCATCTCATTGGAGAGGGATTATCCTCTGATTCACCACGCTAGCTTAGTTCGGATTGGCAGACTTCACATGCCATCAAGCACGCAGATTTCTTCAGGATGTTTTTCTTCACCATTTGAGCATGTGATGAATACACATGCATTTATTGAATATTATTATTATTATATCTCAACAGACAAATTAGATATTCTTGTAGCGCGTGTCTTAACTTTGGTGTCGTTTTATTTGGATCCCGGAAACTAGTCATTAATAAGACCTATCAATATGAGTAACATGTATGGTGGCCAGGACATCAAGCTACCACACAATCTGTATACGAGGATTCCAGTGGTAGTTGGAAGTAAAACTGCTTGTGGACTGTATATAGTGGTTGTATTGACAATATCTGACGTTAGTCGGCGCCCGATCGCGCGTGTATCGTTGCCGGTGGTAAGAACCGAAGTGTTCGATGCTCGTGCGCCGGCGCGGTCGCCCGGCGCCCCATCACCCGCACGCCGCCTCAGGTCCCCCGCGTCGCTGTTGCATCGGTGTCACAATCTGTCAAATTTCTTTGATAGATTTTCAACTTTTTTCAACTTGACAAACCAAATAAGGTTCAAGTTCAGTTTCCCAACTGAACATGAACCTATCCAAAACTGTCAAATTTAAGAATTTGACAGGTTTTGGATAGGTTGACCTGCTGGCGACTGTACATAAATGTGATATATGTATACTTGTGCAGTTGGCGCGCGAGAAGGGCGTGGTGTCGGCGATCGAGTACGCGCGGCGGCAGTTCCCGGCGCACGCGGCGCGGCACGAGCGCGCGCTGCAGGCGGCCGTGTGCGCGCTGGCGTGGTGCACGCCCGGCGCCGGGCCCGCGCCCGACATCTACCAGCACCTGCTCGACCCCAAAGCCCTAGGTCAGTCCTTTATACCTTCAGGCTCATAGTAAATGTGTTTACGATAAGTGGTCTCAAGCGTTATGTTCTCAGGTGTTACATTTTTATCTCACCAGCCCCACCGCGGGTACGCCTATGCTTGTATGTTATGTTCATTTAAACTTGTGGTGTACAAAAAAGTCTATTCTATGAACTATAGGTTTATGATCACACAGGCGTGATGCCATGTAACACTAAAAGCAAGTTGTATGGTAGGCGCGGAGGCGGCGGAGCTGTTCATAAAGGAGGCGTGCGCGCTGCACGGGCTGGCGCCGCTGTCGCCGCTGGCGGGCGGCGTGCTGGCGGGCGCGCGCGTGCTGCCCGCGCTGCACGACATCCGCGCCAAGATGTCGCACCCGCACGTCATCGCCGCCTGGTCCGACGACGAGCTGCCTTTCGAAGTAATATACTACTTTATACCGACTATACCCACCACCCACACGACTCTACATCACGTTCTTTTTAGGGTACTACTAAGCCGCTACTTCTCCGCTGTCCGGCCGTCCGTCTGTCAGTCACCAGGAACTCTCACCAGGAGGTCTCATGAACCGTGACAGCTGTCACAGAAATACTTCAACAACAAATATTAAAAATAGAATAGATAGGATATTTGAGGGGGACTCTAAAAGAACAAAGCTATTTTTTTTGCAGTTTTTGCTCTGTATTAATAACGACGCCAGGTAGCCGGTAAATAGCAGGGTTTTTAATAAAAATATATAATAGATACTGATGATCATTATGATGCCTGTAGTGATATAACGTAAGTTTTACCGTGTTACGTAAAGGAAAGGTTATCTTTAAAAGCTATAGTTATTGTAGAAGAATCATAGAGCTGTCTAAATTCCAGGTGGATTTGGGTGAGGACGGCGGCGGCTACCACTCAGTGTTCGCGTGCCCCATCCTGCGCCAGCAAGCGTCGGAACAGAATCCGCCGATGCGCCTGTTGTGCGGCCACGTTATCTCCAGGGATGCGCTCAACAAACTCGCTATGGGTGCCAAGTTAGTATACTGAATCTTGTGGCGTTTAATGTCGGTGAACTCCTGCTAAAATAAAGTCATTATTGCCATTTGCTTCTGCTATAACAGCACAAGGATCATTCGTTGTTCCGATATTATTAACATCTGGTCTGTTAGCGGAATTTAGGGAAGTACTGACAGCTGGCAAGAATTATTTTATAGGAAAAGGAATGTTAGGAGCATTTTGAATTAAGTTTAAAGTTAATTACATACCATCATTTTGTATGTTACACTATAAAATATTTTAGATTTTAATGTTAGGAAATTCTGCTGTTTAAATAAAATTGGAGTGATATTTTACAGGTGTACATACTGGTATGGTGATTCGTAATGACATTATTAGTTGCACACTAATATAATTAACATTTATTTTCCATTTCCAGACTGAAATGTCCCTACTGCCCGATGGAACAGTCGCCGGCTGAAGCGAGACAGATATACTTCTCATGAACAGTTAACAATACTCAAGAACTTGTTTGTATATTCTCCACTGGTAGCACAAGAGAACGAACTTGCCACGGATAGATATATAGCATTACAAAACTACAGATTGGTAGAAATACTGACTTAATTAAATTTTATAGTAAGTTAAATATTATACAGGTTTTTATTTCATTTATTTTGTAAGTTAACCAATGTCAAAAAATCACGATGTATGTGAATGATAGCAGGAAAAAATAGTCACGGTCAGTATCCGAATTTAATCCAAACAGTTTTTGTTAGACAATGAATGAATGGTTTTGAAGAATAGTTATGTTATACAACAGCTGAATTAGGACTGAAGATTATTGTAAAGTAACAATGACATGTAGTTTAACGGCGTGCAGCTTGGAAGCATATTCTTTGTACCGAAATGGTTTTATAAAATAGTTCGTATACAGTTATACTACAACATATAAATGGTGCATATACTATTTTTACTAACCTAAGAGTTTGTTATATCTAACAAATGTAAAATACCTCTAAAGAAATCCAAATCGCATCCAAGGACCAAAATCCTTGAAGACGTGGTAAATCTGACATGATATTACGAATGTTGGTAATAATATCCTGATCGACGTTAAATAAGGTAGATAACAATATATTGTAATTATAAGACAAATATTATTATATGTTTACGTACTGACTGGTCGTAGAGCCACGCTTTTGTTCTTTTTTAAATAAAACGAATTCAGTATTTAATTTTGGTTGTTTTATACTTCTGGCTTTTACCCACTACGCAAAAATGCATTGCATAGTTTTCGTGTTCGCTTAGTTATGTGATAAACTGATAAAATGAAACAAAAGCATTCTCGGTACATAATTTATTTAATGGATATGTACAAAGACAAAAGATTTTAGGACAAATAAAAATTTGGCAATAACTCTCAACAATAGCAATAATATTAATAAAGAGTGGTGTCGTTCAAAAGCCGGCAAAATATCAACAACAACAATAATTTAATTTTATACTTAAATATAGTTCGGACATACCAACGTACAGCTAGCTTATAGCAAATTGTGGCGTCACCCCTGTGATAATATACCTTTAACAATACCGATTCCCAGATGATTCCTGACATAATTATATCACTGCAAACTACACAAGCTTATATTTACAGGGATGACGCCATAATGTCGTCCGTAAAACGATAATTCCAAACAAATACCACTTAAATTAAATAAAGACATACATTTTGTTTAAAAATTCCGTTTTACAAACAAATAATAACAGCATCACTAATTAACCTAAGAATAAATTAATCGATAAAAAAAACTTTTTGACCATATAATGAGCCGTAACAATTTTAATATCATATTGATATAACGTTTTTAAAAGGAATTTTATGATCATTGTCAACCAAGGAATTTAATTATTCTTGTGGAATTCATTGATTTATTTTATTTGCTTTATTATAAAAGCTTGTTGGTCTGACCATGATAACGGGTGAGTTATGGTAATATTGCTTACAAGTTGCTCACGATCATAAAATTTAATTTAAACACAGCACTTAATAAATAAATCGCGTTTTATCACACATAATTATATACGTAGCATCTACCAGCAAAGTACTACTATTAGGTACTAATTATTGCTGTAAAATTTCATCTACATACCACCGAAAGAAAGGTTAGTGTGTACGGTTAGAGAAACAAGTTCACGCGAAGGATTTATATGCTCTATATAAAAAATTACATTTCAATGTAATATTTTTATTAAAAAGACGTGTGTTTAACACCAGTCTCTGATTGATAATTTTTACCTCAAAGGCAAGCCCATTATCACATATATCATCTTACGAGGTCGTTTCTCTCTTCATTCGTCAAAATTACAATTACGGGAACTTATTTCTCCAACGGTAGTTATCTAAGAGAAAACAATACGAGTAAGATGGAAGACGCTCCTAAATACAGCAAAAATGTATGTATTTTAATTATTTAGCAATTAAATTATATTACTATAATATCACTTACGATCTAATCTATGTGTTACATAGTATTTTATATTAATATAAATACATTCATATTACTGGTATTTGAATTTGCTTGATATAATATAATATGGTAATAATGTTATTATTTTCGTAAACATTTGGCACAAGTAGACCATTTATTTGCCTACAGAACATAGTTATGAGGAAGTCAACAAATCATAAGGATTAAATAAATTATTTCCATGCATTTCATAGTTGATTCAGAAGCACTATTTTAAATGAAAACTTCAAAAGTTAATATATAGTCCTAATAATAAATTATGCCATATTCTGTTACATATTGTTTTTAATAAACCTGCGTGATTGTTATTATAACTAGAATGTGTCTACAAATTTCAAAATAGCTTGTTTTGTAGCTATACACTTATTTGGCATATTAAAATAATTCCAACGTCACTACATGTAACGTCACGTACACGATTAAACAAGCCGCAGGTTTGTGGAAAAGAAAAAAATATATCAATTTCACTAATAAATAATATTGCTTCATCACAAATCAGTCATTGCATCAGTCTATTACTTCCTACGCGTAAACACGACGAAACACCAATGAAATTGTACTAATCAAGCGATTCAAATAAAATTACAGTTGCTTACAATAAAATAAGATATTCCAACACCACAGCTTATGAATGTGGTTCTTCCAATATACTCTTACATTTTATAATATAAACCATTCAGTTATAAGAGACATCATGATTTGCTAGCTGTGGTGAAGGAGATAATTTGCTAGTATTTTTATACCATAAACCCCACTAATATTACGAGACATTTAAACAAATATTAAACTAAACTGAAGTTTTATCACAATTAACACTATTTGGTGTATTCTTTCAAGGCTTTTCCGTGAGCGCCAGATAAATACACACATTGCGGTTTTACGCAGATGGAATATTAAGTAGCAATGGAAATAATATTTACTAAAGGGACTTATAGACACAGAATTTCATTTTATTCTAAGTCTGTCACAGCCTACTTATCACTAGACAATTTGGTGTTATGTAAAGTAGTATGTTAACATCCATGAATGCCCCTTTTCAATAAATATTATATTAATTTAATGTTATACGTAGATATTCAACAGTATTTATTCCGGCACTCATCCTCTCTAACGACACTCCGTACTCCAGTTATAATTCTCTTACGATAGAATAGAAGCATATTAGTAGGCACTTGAGAGAAAACTGCCTTTTAACACGTATATTACTTAACCAATAGTTAGAATATTAGAAGTTAAGCCACACCAATATATAGGCATTGACACGTTTGCTGGCTGTGTATAATAGCAACACTTATTTGCATCCGTAATATGCTGTGCCATTTTGTTTTTATAATATTGAAAATAGAATTCCAAAATGGCGAACACGATTTTCATAGTTAGGTACTTAATTTATTAATTTCTATACAAAATTAAGTATTACAGAGACTTGGATTGACTTTCGGATGCGGTTGTAAGTTTGATATATGCTGTATTTAATAGAGTTTAATTAACGGTAGTGATTGATATAGTCTAGAGAGGAAGCAGCTACACAAATATATCGAAAATTAAGTTACCTTATAATGATGAATAAATTTTCTCTATATCTGAGGCGATTGCCATTACATGCTACATCTTAATTGCGAGACAACGGGAACTCTACTGGCTAGTAAATATAACGGTAAAATTATTTTGAGTACATTTTTCATCTAATCACGCACAGATACGTAGTTTATAAGTCCTTATCAATATGATAAATAAAATATTTGTTAACACTGTAGGCGATTTTATGAAGTAGATCCCTTGGTTTATGAACACAAAATACGGCTTGCTTATGGCTAATGCAACTATATGCTATACTGTAAATATATACATGTACTATCACTTTTGTAAGTAACACAACTTGAATAGATAAAAATACATTTTGATCGCCCTGTATACAATATTTGTATGTTCAGATCACAAGATATATTATATAGATTTACACATTAAATATTGCTCAGTTTAGAATCATTAGTTTTTATCTTTATACTAACTGGGGTGAATTATGCTCAACGTATCTATTGTTGAAGATGACAGGACAATGTAGTATGACATCATAAAGAGTAATTATAACTTAAAACCTATCATGCACCACACTTCCGTCTAAATTATGCACAATTTAGCATCTCTATTCAATGTTTATAACTCATACATACTCTGGCAACATTCGGCAAAAATAAAATAAAATTGATCGACGGAAATACGGAACAGTATTTAACTTTAAAATTATGTGTAGAATAATTAATTCTTACAATATATTACGATTGATTGTCTATTATTAAATGGGGAAAAAACCTAAATGCATATAGGGAGTAACTATTAAACTATTTTCCATTCTTTTTAAATAAAATATTCCATACTAATAGTATCAGTAGTATCACATCTATTGCTATAAGTATCTACTATACTATATATTATGTAAAAGTGTAATTATTCTAGCAACGGGTTTGCATAACACCTGTCTTTATGATAAATGTGATGTTTTACATTGAAAATACATTGAATGAGAAAATAGTCAGGTCCTAACTAGATAGCTAGTGAGCCATTTTACCTAAGCACAATAATTATTTCATATTGAATATAGTTAATTATATAGTAAAGACATCTGTATCTCATTGAGATTTGCTTATATGGATTGTCTTTATTGGACTAGAGAATGGTAAACTTCTTGTCTATTTTATTTATTTCGACTTTATACATTTCTGAAGTTGTAGTAACCACATAATAATAGTACGTGTTTTATTAACAAATTTCATGTTCTACGAACTCATAATAATACGTCAATTTAGAATCACTGGCGGCTTTGCCCCATCAAATTTAATTTTCCATGATATTTATATATTTTATTGATTCAAAAATTTATTCATATTTTTTAAATTATTATTATTGAACGCATTTCAATAGTAGTGCCCTCATGAAATCAGTGTTCGTAACTGTATAACGAAATTTAATATTGACTAACTAAAATTGTAAGCGCCGTACCTTGTCCACAAATTAACTTGACCTAGATATCGAATATAAAATTGGTAAAGAGTTGATCACGTTAGGAGGAACCTCGACCATTGCACATACATTTAACAATTATGTGAATGTAAAGCGCATCTGTAGTGGGTACTCAAGCATTCGTTCCCGAAAAAGCTGTCGTCATTTTGTTAGAAAATTACAGAAATTATATGCGATAATTGATTATTAGAACTGCAGATACAGTTTTAAATGAACATATGATATCATTTCACTCTTTAGCCAATATTCAAACTTGAAGGGAATGCGAAGGGATATAAATAGGAACAATAGTGTTCTGAAAAGAGGGCGCGTGTGTGGGCGTGCAATTAGGGACAGCGATCTACAATCGGTATGGCCGCATGTACAATTAGAAACAGCGGTGTTTCACACTTTTTGACGTTAGTGTTTTTTAATCGTACAGTCAAGAGCAACAGTGTTATTTAAATATGAAAAGACGCGTGGGAGCTTATATACAGGAATATATTTCTTTATATTCATTTGAATAGTGCAAATAGGGACAGCGATTTTGTGTACCCACTATCGAGAAGAGTATATCGCGGTTAGTCACTTATAAACTCCCTCAGATACTTGCTATAATCAGATGCAACAGTAGAAGCTGGTTATTTCGCGATACCAAATAGGTAATGTTAACAGAGGATCACGTGGGGTGGTGCATTAGTGTCGCACGTATGCGCTCGTGTGTAGGGGCGCCGGGCGGCTCGGGCGGCACGGGCGGCGCGGGCGGCACGGCTGGCGGCGCGGGCGGCACGGCTGGCGGCGCGGGCGGCACGGCTGGCGGGCGCGGGTCGGCTAGCTGGGCGCGGGCTCGGAGCGCACGCCGGCGAGGTTGAGCAGCGCCTCGGCCGTGCGGCGCTCCTCGCCGCCGCTGTACGAGTGCTCGTCGCGCGCACACCGCGATATCACCAGGTGCGCCGCCGGCGGCAACTGTAACCACACCTCACATATTAATACGATAAGTACATACATACACTCGCGCCTTCTTCCCATGTGGGTAGGCAGAAATTACAGAATGCCACGTGCAATTTTATATCAATCTCTTGTACTATTTCTGTCACGTCTTTCAGATTTGTGTATTAATAGAGAAGAGCTCCTTTTTTATTAACAAAATTGCAGAATATTCGCTATAGATTATTATGATTAACAAAGATATAAAATAACAGTGATCTATTGTTACTAACGAGTATCAAATTCTGCAAAACAAATCCATGCTATGACAAGTAACAGTTTTCTTCAATAGTCATTGCTCTTATTCAATTTAATTAAAAATGATATTACATTATTCAAATAAATTCGTGGAAGTATATGAAGAAATTAAGAAGACACTTCTGGTGTTGCAAACGTTCATACCCTACGGTAACTGCTTAGTAGTAGCAAGCTATATAAACTTACGGTCCTCATCAGGCGGGCCGTAAGCTTATCTAGCTTGCTACTCGTGTGGTATTAAAAAAGAAGTTACCTGATCAAGTACAGCGGGTCCGTACTTCATGGCGAGCACGGTGGCGGCGGCGAGGTACTCGTCGGCGCCGGGCTCGGGGTCGGCGAGGCGCCGCGCCAGCAGCGACACGCGGCCCGCCTCGCCGGCCTCGCCCGCCTCCAGCGCCTCGCCCGCACACGGGATGGGTTGCCGGCCGAACGCCTGCGGGTCAACTTTCTGATTAGAACTTCCTAGTGGTGTCCGCTTGCTTCGATATTGGAAGGTATACTTACTGGCCTACCTTTGGAGGAGCTACGGTTGGTCAAGATAACATTTCAGCATATTTAGTTTTTGCATGACAATGGTATTGTCATGCTGGCACTAAACAAATGGTTCGCACCATATTGAGTTAGTTTTTCAACAGTGCAACAAGTAATGATGAAACTATTAACATCGCACAATGAACATGAACTTTTGACTATTTTTGAGTGGGTATATACTAAGAGGAATATACTGGACAGCTGATTGATTTTACAAACAAACCTGTAACAACGAAGCGCGATGCTGCGGGTCTACTGTCCACAGTGAACCTTTACCGAGACCCGGTGCAGCCGCAACCTGTAATATGAATGAAAAAAATTAAGTACCTACACATTATAAAATATATTTCAGCTTGTATTTGTAACATATTTATTGTAAAAGAGAACAGCTTAGAAGTTCTGTTAAGTCGGAAATTTTCAAGGAAGTAAATATAGCAAGAAACGAAAACTTGTATCGACTATCGACTTACCTTATGGAAGCACTTATTTAAAGACAAATTATGTCTGACACTGTTCTTCCAGCCTTGTGGTGCGTGTCTGAAGTAGGGGAAGTGACGTACGATCCACGCGTAGATCTCCTTCACTGGGAGGGCTCTCGCGGGGGCTGCCTCGATGGCCATGAAGATTAGACACGAGAACGAGTACGGAGGTTTTGTATGCGTGTTGGCCGGAGGGGAGGGCGGTGCCTTGCACGGTGTGCGAGGGGGAGATGGCACTCGCGCCACTGGTGGAGGTGTCTTTGTCTCTCTCTGTAGGTGAAAAGAAAAGAGTTGTGTCAAACAAAATTGAGTTACAACGAGTTTAAAATAGATTACAATATGGTACTGCCGCTTCTGCTTCACTCTTAAGTATGGGGTAAATAAACTGGACTTCGTATTTGTAATGTGGTTCATAAATATGTACGAAATGTCCACTTTATGTCTCCATTAATAACCACCACTCGGAAATGTTCCGTCTGTATAGTTTTCTATTCACTTGCGAGTCTCTATTCAGCACATTCTACATATTATTCTTCTAAATGATCCACCTATTCATAATATTATTTCGGTTATAGATCCTGTCATCACTATTCCTCCTGTCACTTTCATACAATGTACATAGACGTTGCCTACGAGAGCACACTTTGGCAATGACCCAAGAAAAAGCAATTGCAACTTGCAATAAAGATCTTGACACTGTCATACATTTATTTACTTATGTTTCATAATTTACTAAATTATACCATCAGTCTAGACGGAAACTGAACTGTAGGCACGAATATTATAAACATTTTAAGGCATATTAATTGAAATAGATACATATAGTACACAAATCAACCGAGTAGTTGAAAAAATGGCCGTATAGTATGTACATTCAAATTTGAGTTTATGATACAAGGAACTATAGAGAGTTATGCATGTATTTGTTTATTATGTTCAGTTATGCGTAGTTGCGACGTTAGCGACAACTTCCCCCCAATCCTTTGTCCTAAACATTCGGAAGGACTGACGAATTAAGTTCATAAACGGCCAGATAGGAAAAATGTAGGTCGACACAAATGAGTGCTTCCTCCACACAATCGTGGAGCGACATCATTTCAACCTGCACTTGTGTAAATAAAACAATGCGATTGTAAACACTGTTCGTAACAAAAGAGAACTATTGATCACCGCTCTTGTGTGTGTGTGTTTTTTATAGCACTTCTGATTAGTTTTGTAATTATTGCTACCATAAATCTGAAAGTCATGTTTGCAAATTAAAATTTATGAATTCATTTGGTGGCGAGATCAAATTCATTTCGGTCGAAATCTTTTATTTCAAATAATATCTTAAGTTTGTTTAACGAGCCGCATTTTATACAAAAGGCCTTTGAGTTCATCATTTTGTCACATTTTAGACCGATAATCTTCAGTTTGTACTGTTGTTCACCTTTTGAGTCGACTTGGCCACTCTTGGAGCCGTGTAAATAGGGTCTGAACGTTTTATAAATGCTTGAAAAAATTTATATGAAATAAAAACCTTTTGATTTGATTGATTTTGACTATCTAACAGTATAACACATTCAGGTAGGTTTGATCTTTAGAAATTCAACGTAAGAGTTTTAAGCCTATTTAACACTACTTTATTTAATAAATATAAAATGTAGGTTACTAATACTACGGTAAGCGATAGTAGGTTATCAAGCTGAGCACTTTCGCAATCTATGCGCATTGTTTTATTACACGTGGCGGTTACAGCGTATCTACACAGTGTCGTATGACGTATTTTGTTCTGTTATGTATAATATCCAATAGTCTCTTTTTAAGAATACTTTCCAATCATGTGAGCGTCGGCGCGGAACATAATTTTTGACATATCTCTTTAGGATTATTATAATTTTTAATGTGTTAAGAATTCTCAAAATATACGATACTAAATATGCCTATCATAGATCTATTTAAAAACCAACTTTTGCAACTTTTTTGCAACTATATGAGCGATAAAAAATTCAGGAAATCTCCTTTTAAAATACAGGTGTTGTCATGGCGCATGTCACAAGTGAGATTACTATAAGTTATTACTGCAAGTCATTACATTCTATTATTAAATGTTATAAACTGTTACATCTCATTATGTTACAAATGACTGCGTATCTACGTTTATTTATCTGTTTACAATACATAGAAGGCGTTATTAATTAATCATTAATGAATAAACCTGAACCTAAGTTCAGGTTTTATCGCTTAATGAAGTTACAATGATTGTTGATAGAATATTATGGGTTTCTTAGGTCATAAATAATAAACTATTATTATGAAATTTAGAACACAAAGAAAATAGTGATGATAACAATTGAAAATAAATATTTGCTTCTTGATACCAAATCATGATTGGATTTAATCTTAAAAAATATATTTGAAAATACACTGCACAGACATGCTATTCTACAGCAACCGAACGTTTTAGATTTACGTCTAAGATAAAAAATATATAATTTTGACTTAAATTAACTACATTAACAAAATTATTTATTGGTTATCAGTGTAATATGACAAAGCAATTATGTGATGAAAACGGATTTACCGCTGTGACTCCGACCTAGAATCGCGGAAGTCCAGCTGCATTAGCCAATAAAGACGTGTTAATTGCTTTGCCTAAAAATATTCTGCATATTCTTTCAATGGTAAACAAAAATGAATGCGTGATCTTATCACGTGGTCTTTGTGAGAACTTATGGCAGGAATATTAACATACCGTCACGCAATTTGTTCCCGAAGGGTACACAGAGGTGTTCATAAGTACAACCACATTTGAAGGTCCCATATAATAGGGGAGCGAGCCAATCGCCATCAATGGAGCACGAATCCAAACCGAGTTGATACTGATAATTTCATAGAAAAACCCAATATTTTTTGCTCAGCAGTCGCACTTTACAACCACCAGGCAACAAGGCAGTTGATGGTCAAAATGATGGGCAGGGTAAAGCTTCTCATTTTCCTTTTTAGTTTACTTTTTCATACATTATTAATCTATCACGACGCCGTTACGACAAAGTTTCTAAAAATGACGAAAACCCGAAACTGGGTACATCGTGAACTCCACATTATCATCTAACAGATTCCTGCGCAATCCAAGAATTATCGTGAATGCTAAACAACGTAATAGTGATAACATCGTGAGGTTCTCCAACTGTACCGTTTATAATATCTACGATAATACGGGTAGCGCCAGTTACATAACTAAGTACTTACGATAAAACTACTAGTCACAAAATACACCCAAACACACAAAAAAAATTCTTTATCTTGTATTAATAAGTAATTTGTTGTAATAACGTATCAGCAGCACTTTAATCAAAATTATAAATATTATAATTATATTTCAAAAAATACAACAGTCATGTTTAGGTTGTCTGGATGGTTCTGGAAACAGATATTGTACCCTGTCACCTATTCTGGACAGCAACCGTAAAGTTTTTTATTTCAATTTCAATGTCTAATATTCGCGTAAGTGTAAGAAATGAATATGTTTGAATGTGTATTTAAGGAATTATCTTTGAAAATTTACTTTATATATGTTCTTTAAAACCTGACTTTTGTCACCATAATGTTTCGTGTGTGACGTCAGTATCTCGTAGTATAATCCTGTGACACCAAGCCCACTTGTCGATGCCAAATCGACAAAATGTGCGATCGACTAAGTTTTTACCCTCTCAGTAATGTCACAACGGTGGATAGCACAGCGGTTATTTATGACGAAAAAATACACGCGGCTAGTTGTAGTTTAGGAACAATTCAAGCCATTATCCAAAGGATGCGTTCAAAGCATACTCGCACAATACATGAAACAAGAGAGTTCTAGTACTTAAACTGCGAACTATAGTACTATCGTTTGCGTAAATAAGAAAATTCTGGGCACACAGTAAAGAGCTGTCCATAGGAGTAAGTTACAGGTACGTTAAGATAAATAATTAACTCACCTTAACAATGATTTGGTTGTCGATCATTTTTGTATCCTCCATATCCACGCCGCTTTTCGTAAGGTTTATACCTGAAATAGAGCATGTGTTTTGTTCAAATAAAACTGTCGTCATAAAACAACACGACTGTTGCAATTTAAAATTATTCACGTTAATATCGTCTCTACGTTCTACATTAGGTGTAATAATAAAATATACATTGTATTGCGACGGTGGGTTACAATTAGTAAAGGTACTATGATTAAGTTTTATATGCACTTTGTTTTCAAGCCACAAGTAGGACAGTACATTGATGTGCTCAATTTTTTTTTATCATAGTTTTAACTAACGAACTCTTGATCGCATTTAGAATGTCATGTGTCCTAGCTGGGCAACATGGTGCGTAGTGTGTGAAACGTTTATACGCAAATATCTTGCATATGAGTTGATTAAGAATGCCATCTCTGTGAAATGCGACGCAACGGGAGTCTGCAACTGCATCGGTGTTGCGTTACGCCACCCAACTAAGACAATGAGTTATGTTCGCTTTAGGGATGTGATCTCTTAGACTGCCAAATTCAAATTTTATTCAGTTTTTCGCCAATGGTAAGTCAAAAAATATTTTGAATCGTCACCTGGAGTTGTATCGCAAGGTCTTTAAGTAATCTTATTTACCCTGATAGAGAGGAGGTCGCTTTACAGGGTACATAGGGCCGTCCTTCTCTTACAACCCAAATTTCATTGCTTCAACAGTTCGAGGTACGGTTTAAGATCAATGCAAGGCCAAATTTAAACAAGCAAAGAAACGTACAAAACATTTGCAAGTATTTTTGCCATAAACCAATAATATGTTATTCGTCCACAATTTGCTAAAAAAAACTAAATAAATATAGTTTGGCGAATCAAGCGAGATCGAAATTTTTACCATGGTCGTATACTTTAACCATCATTTTTATATCGTGAGAATGGGATTATTTGACGTGTATAGCGGTATTTCCCTCTCAGATCACTATGAATGATGACTATAACAAATAAGTCATAATACAATACAAATATTGAGTAAAGCTGCGATCTTCAGTCACGTGAAGCCGTATGTATGCTGTAGTCACACGATCTAAGGGTATCTAAGCTACCTCTAAGTAAATTCCTGTCTTGCAGCCAGCTCAAACTGGTGAGGTCATCGTCGTGGTCAGCGGGGGGCAGGTTGCCGGCGTTGCCTCCGCAGGCCACCCTGATGGACGAGAACATCATATTCGTATACTATAGGTTTCTATGTTACTTATTACAAGTCCAATTGGATTTCGGGAACGTATATACGAGTAAATACGGATATAATGAGTACATTGTGAACTGGACAAAATATCACAAAAGAAAGATGTTACAAACATTTTATTTTACAGCAGATTAAATGGTACCATTAAATAACTACCACTTCACCCCTTCTTAACAAAAATAAATATTCCTAGTAGGCGTTTATCTTTATATTACGTAGATAGATCAACTAAAAATAACAAGATTGACATCCATCTAACTGCATTCACTTAGAGATTGCAACGCGGTATGTTTTTCAACCCGGCCGGGTCCGGTAACATTCGCCGGCCCGGTTTGCAATCTCTACATTCACTAGTCTACGTAGGAACCCAAACAACTAAATTCAATCATACATTATAATGTAAGCTCGGAATATAAATTTGCGAGCTTAAAATCCTAGGCTTTTATCTATCATTTCATCTTTAAGCACTTTATTATTCCACGCAGATATCCGTCTAGAAACGTTATTAAAATATCTTAAGTCTAGATCGTTTTCCGAAAATATCTAGCGTCTAGTTTATTTGCGTATAAGTTTAGATGTTACCGAATACTAAAGTCGGTTATTTGCAGTTTCTGATACTTTTAGCGTGTGCAACCGTTTTTAGAAAGGAATGTTTTAGATAAATTTATAGCACCAGTTTGGCTTCGGTTTCATCTTTATTATTAAGTCTCTTCTTAAACTTACTCTTCGCATATTATTCTTACTATATATATTATAGCGATAAAAATCTTTGGTGACGTACCATTTCGTGTAAAAATTACAATTATATAAAGGAAAATTTTAGCATCAAGTATCTTTAAGTCTAGTCTCGCACGGAAACGTCTCCGCTGGTGACGAAAAAGTAGTAAAGTACACGATGTTATAATCAGTTCTTTATCAATCACGGCAACAATATTTTATCACGTCGTTTGTCTTACCCACTAACCCAGCGAAATGATAACATAATACACAATATCAGTTTTTGGACTGACTTACGCTTGATTGATGACCAACGTGTTGATATTTGTGATAGGCGCTACGTTTTTTTTTTGTATTTCGTTCAAACTAGAAGGCGCTTGTCGAAAATATTTGTTAGTGCTGATTAAATATTTTTGCACAGTACTGAAGTAAAACTGCAGAAAATAGATTGTGGAAAGCTTAACAAACTAATAACCGATTCTTCAAAGGCGAATATTCCGTAACCAATTTGGAAGCATTCATTATAGCTCAGCAAGACAACGAAAGTCGCAAATGAAGAATGGATACACTTAGTGATTTCTTTCACACCAGATGAAGATACTAAAGCAGGTCACAATCACAACAAACAAAATGAATTGTTAATAAAACTAGTTGTTTAACATCACAGGGCACGTGTCGCTTCGCACGTGATGACAGCGGAACAAGTGCCATTTAATACGGTTTTCGTTTAAATAAATTATTCAAACGCCAACAGAACCGGACTGTACATATTTTTCTAGCCTATGGTGTACTTCAATTTGTTTGCGTTTTAAACCGATTAAAAAGCCATATTTTTTGGTAAATAACACTCAGAAATAATGTTTTTGGGAATGTGCAGGCACATTAGATGATATGATGGCGTAGAATGACTCTGCTTTTCTGGAAGACCTATCAGGGAAAGCTACTTGTATTAAGAGCCAGACGAACAATGGACAGACGTAGGGGACACTGCAGTAAGTAACAATAGTTGTAATGGTAGGTAAAATAAAATTAAGTGGGAATACATTTTCATTTGCAAAGCTCTCTGCGTGCTAGATAGCAAACAAAAACAAGAAAAATCTGCGGATTAATTAATAGTAAATTGTGTGCCAACATTATTATACTTAATATTTCCTTGCAGGGCGCTTACCAATTTGGTTGGCAGACGCTATGTCCTTTGTATGACGCAAACTTCCTTTATGCAAATACTGCGTCACCCGTTCAAGACTTTAAGGCGTCATTGGTGTCACTTATTTAAATATCACTTCCGACTTTAACAATATGAATAATAATTAATAATTTATCCACTACTTTATGATTTATAAAGCTACGAATAACAACGCAAGTACAAGAGTACCAGTTGAGCACTGTGTAAATATCAACAAAGCAATAACTAACTCTACAAACATCGTCCATCCATTGTAAATATGAGTGTAATAATTGTTGCTTTTATGTCTGAATAAAGAAATTATCATTGTTAATTAAGAGCGTCTGCATCTGTGGAATTTCTATATACGACAATTGTCAACACTTATAGTGCTTTTAGGCACCAGACTCGCACTCAGAATGTCGTTATGCGGAAGCCTTAAAATGAGTAGACAACTATGTCTTTCTTTCCAACGAAGGTAATAAAATTATTACTATAACAACTTTTAAACTTTCGCGTTGCATTCTAATACATTATATTTCACGGGAATTAACGCGAATTTACCTTTTAAATGCTTGACGTTTCGACCAGGTTGCACTGATCGTGGTCACAAGCAGACTGTCGAATCAGCGAGGTCACTCCGTTTGCGGGGTAGAATTGTCTTCATCCACCCGCACTTTTTGTTCAGAGACGTAAGGGCCGCAACACACTACACTCACTGTGTCCGTACATTTATCCGACTGCAAATAGCGAGGTTTTGTTCTTTTAATCACTGGATTCCATGTTGCCGACAATTTAAACCCGTCTTCCCGATTAAAATTTTTATGTTTTTTAATTTCAATCGCTTCACGCACAACTCTTGAGTAAAAGTGGCGATCCGTGGAGAGAACTTGTGGACGATGAAACTCGATCCAGTGATTAGTGCCTGCTTGAAGAACATGTTCTGCAATCGCTGATTTGCTGGTCTGCCGGTTTTTTACAGCCGCGATATGTTCTTTGACCCTTTCAGCGATACTTCGCTTCGTTTGGCCTATGTAGGAGCTACCGCAACTGCAATTTATTTTATAGACCCCTGGTGTTTGTAGAGGCAAAACATCCTTCGGTGTGCCCACGATATTATTAATTTTAGCTCCGGGTGTGTATATGGTCTTGATAGCAAATTTATTTAACACTGTGCCGATTTTATCGGTCACACCTTTCACATAGGGCATGTAGGCAGGTTGTCTGCTCACCTCTGGATGTCTGCACCTATTTGTATGCTTCTTCAACCGCCGATCCTCGTGGTATCCGTTCTTTTTGAGTACCTCCCGAACATGTTTCAGCTCTTGCTCCAAATGCTCGGGGTCACAGAGATCGTAAGCTCTGTTTTTTAGAGATGTCACCACGGATTGTAGATGACGAGGATGGTGATGTGAAGTTGCATGCAGGTATCTATCAGTGTGTGTAGGTTTGCGGTACACACAGTGTGATAAGGACCCATCCGATCTCGCGGTCACCTTTACATCTAGAAACGACAACGATCTCTCCGTCTCCATTTCACATGTGAATCTCACCTTCGGGTGAATGGAGTTCAAATGTTGTATATATTGCACCACTGCCTGACTATCTCCTTTGATGATGCAGAAGACGTCATCAACATATCTCTTCCAAAGTCTAATGATCTTCGGGCCGAGGTTTAGCGCCTTTTCTTCAAAATGTTCCATCCAGAGATTAGCAAGTACAGGGGCTACAGGACTACCCATTGCGACGCCATCGATCTGAAGGTAATGTTGGCCTTGGAAAAGGAAATAGTTGCCCTCTAGACAGTGTTTCAGGAGGTCAATATAATTTAACGGTAACTCGTTGTCGCTCAATTTGTCCACTATAACGTCCATGCATTCCTTAATTGGAACATTGGTAAACAAAGACTCGACGTCAAAACTCACCATAATGTGATCCTGTTCCAATGTAAGATGTTTTATAATCTGGACGAAATGTCGCGAGTCTTTTACAAAAGACGGTGTTTTTCCCACTAGTGGCTGTAATACTGACGCAACATGCTTCGCTAGATCATAAGTGGGAGAGGCAATTTGACTTACGATTGGCCGCAACGGCACGTTGGACTTATGTATTTTAGGCAGACCATATAATTTAGGTGGTTGATGCGTCTTTGGCTTGTAAAGTTTATCGTACTCGTCTTCTGTAAAAAGGTCCTTATTGTCCTGGATTAAAGCTCGTATTTTTCGCGTTACTCTAGCCGTGGGGTTATATGATACCGGCTTGTATACCTTTTTATCACATAACAGCTCCCGTATTTTAGTAATGTAATCAGTTGTGTCCATCACCACAGTGGCGTTTCCCTTGTCGGCCTTAAGCACTAAAATATCTCCGTTGTCACGAATATTTTTCAATGCTTGACGCTCCTCCGGGGTGATATTACTGACCGGTAGCTTTGATTTCCGTAGTATGACCGCGACATCCTGTCTCAATGTTTCGGCATTGTCTGACGGTATTTTGTTACGTACTATCACTTCTTCAACGCTGCTGATTACATTCTCATACGGTATTCGCCGAGGTGTTAAGGCAAAATTCATACGGCTGTAAAAAACCGGCAGACCAGCAAATCAGCGATTGCAGAACATGTTCTTCAAGCAGGCACTAATCACTGGATCGAGTTTCATCGTCCACAAGTTCTCTCCACGGATCGCCACTTTTACTCAAGAGTTGTGCGTGAAGCGATTGAAATTAAAAAACATAAAAATTTTAATCGGGAAGACGGGTTTAAATTGTCGGCAACATGGAATCCAGTGATTAAAAGAACAAAACCTCGCTATTTGCAGTCGGATAAATGTACGGACACAGTGAGTGTAGTGTGTTGCGGCCCTTACGTCTCTGAACAAAAAGTGCGGGTGGATGAAGACAATTCTACCCCGCAAACGGAGTGACCTCGCTGATTCGACAGTCTGCTTGTGACCACGATCAGTGCAACCTGGTCGAAACGTCAAGCATTTAAAAGGTAAATTCGCGTTAATTCCCGTGAAATATAATGTATTAAAATTATTACTATATTTAACATAGAACAGAAAGAGTAAAAGATATTCCTGTAAGTAATATTTTTAATTCACTAAAACACTTTCCCCTCCATGCCTACGATTTCCTAAGCTTAGCAATCTAGATACAACTTGGTAATATGACTTCATCTTACCAAGATAAGAGACAATCTGAAGGCCCTTCTAGTTATACACGTTGACATCGATCTGTCACATCAGAACACTTATTGATTACTTGACTTTATCAATAGTTGAAGGCACAGTAACTATTTCCTTGACTACTTTATATGAGGTCAATAGACAGTCAATAGGCACGTTTAATCTAGGCTGTGCGAGTGCGCGACTTGAAAAGCTGAATGTGATCTATTGACACGTGAAATGAAATCTCCATAAAAGGGAGCTCAGTATTCAGTGGAGGTGATAGCTACGAGAGGTTTTATTTTAAAAGAGGTTGTATTTTTTAATTATAAGTTAGTGATTTATTCGAGAATATAATCGGATTTTGTTGCTCAGAAAACCAGTTTATTTATAAATTTCAAGAATTTTTTTTAAAAAAGGTAATTGAGAAGTTCTACATTTTCGTTTTATTCTAGTATTTTCACCGATACCTTTGATTAGTTTTCGTTTCACAACTAATGAAAGATATCGGTTCAGTTTAACCACAAGATGATTTAATGGTGTTAGACAGGAGTTCAAAGATAAAGCATAGATCTCCTCAAAATTGTAATAAAGTTTGTATCGAAGTGATGGTATTATTGTTAGGTGTGTGCCAATTTTAAATCAAGATAGATAGCATGGGTCAGACGTGCTGGACTGGTCTTCGAAGGAAACGCAATGTACCTATGTGCACATTGACTTATTATGGATATTATGTCAATCCTTTATGTGATTCCCTATAAAACTATAATAAGTAAAAACGTCGAGGCTTATGTCCAGCAGTGGACGTCCTCTAGCTGAGATGATGATGATGGTGAAGTAAAAACGTAACATTTACCTCGTCACTGTTTAGCATCACTTAAAATAGTAACATCCTAAATTCGAAGAATAAAGAATAAGTAACTTCTAAAACACAAAACATAAGTAAGTTTTAATAGTAGATAAACACGCAACTAAAAACAACTATAACTTGAAATCTGAAAGTCGCTTTTAGTATTACTAACCTATGTAAAGGCTTTTTGAAGTCGATTGGTTTTTTGGTTCATTTTCATTATTGGGGCAATTATTTCTTAGTATGAAGGACTGCAAAGGCAGCATTTAAATGCAAACAGTTTATAATATGTAATCAGTAGTGCTTTTATCTGCTGTACAGTTGTATTGTTCCAATAGTTGTTAATGACTACATATAAACTGTAACACTCGATGCTATAATTATGTAGAGCAATACACTCTTAATGTTTACGCGTACCAAAGTATCCTTACTCACTCAGACAGAAAAACAAGAGCGAATGCAAAGATAAACTCAATTAAAAAAACTTACGCGGGTTGTGGCTGTTCCATATCAGACTCGTCAGACGCATCCTCAATGTCGTCAAAGTTGTCAATGACCCTGCCGGACACCTCTAGGCGTCGCAGTGACCGGCCGCTGGACGCCACATGCCGCGCTATCTGGCGGATCAAGCGGCGTGGAAGCGGCAGAGAAGCGCGCGCGCCTCGCGCTGGGGACCCGCCTCGTTCGCCGCGCATTGGCGCCATCTGATTGACAGGAAGGAAAAATTATCAGCAAGTTGTAGTTGTATAATTCTTAGCGGAATCTGCTAGATGCAAATATACAGTTTAGTAGACACATTTATGAATTAATGAATGTGGACGAGGCAAAAGTGGTATGCAGTGACCGTAGCGCGTGGCATTCTGTAGTTTCTACCTACCCCCATGGGAAAAGGGCGTGAGTGTATGTATGTATGTATTGTAGCCTACCTGTTGTTCGATATAATAATTATGTAAGTAGGTACTAAATACAATAGGTTCAATGAAACAGAATACCGCTGAATTTTCATTAAGCTAGGTACCTGCGTAACCTAGATTTAAAATTCAAGGAAGTTATCATGTGACGAACACAGGTGGGTATGTACCGAACAAGTATTACGTAAAGAGCATCCGCGTTCACACATCGTTGAACGATCAACAAAGATCCCCGGATGACGTAAAAGTGAGTTAAGTAGAAGTTATGTTTATCGGCGATAAAGGTGAGTTCATAATAAGTATACTGCATCGGTTCGACGCTTCATTATCTAAAAATTCGACGTAATAAAATAATCGGAGGTTCGGAAGCAATGTTACAACCGCTCAAATTATCTCTTGTTTATTGTTTTAGCTCGGCATTCATTTGGAGTCTAAGCACGCAATTTACTGTGATATATTTGGCTCTAATGGATCCGCGATAACAACGATAGTTTAGTTAAAGTAGTAAAGACAATAATATCAATTGGTACATTTAGGTACGCAATTTCCTCGAGGAAGCGCCGCTACTGAGTCATCGTCTGCTGGTCGGGTGAAACGTTATTAAGTTTTCCTATGACATTCTCATTTGCAGCTTGGAATGTTTGCCTTATTTATGATAGTACATGTTCGCCCACTATTAAAATAAATACGACATATTATTATTGTATCCGCGAACTATGGAATCTGATAATAGCAATCCGCAATATTGGAGTAGACTTTTTAAAACTGCGTTACAACACCCAAAAAAAATATATTGTAATTGTAACCTGTGAAAATCTATTTATTCTTTGTTTTTAAACAGTATTTTGTAACATAAACTCCCTATTTTACGTAATAAGAATGTAGAGTAGGAACGCGAAAAGAAAATACGTGTATTTTTATCTTTAATTTATCGCGTGTAGTAGCTACACAATCACATAATATCGCGTGACCTTGGCATAGTAACAAACAGCTAAATGTAATGGCGTGGTTGCGTTGCGGCGCGGTGTCCGTCCCCGTGTCATCAGCGAGTTGAACTCACATCGCGACGCTGACTGACACACTAAGAGTGATTATCTAACGACAGATTTATTTACAATGCCCTATTATGGACCTGCACGAAGCAGGTACAAATTTATCGATTATCACGTAATATTATGTAATGTAATCATTACCTCGTTGGCTCAGTGGTTGCAAGCAGGGCTGCACTGAGCGCGTGATCTTGGGTTCGTTTCACAAATCGAGTATTGTTTTTCTATTTCTCATATCCTACTGGCTCTGTATGAGTGTTTTGAAATTTTGGTCTATGGCAATAGGCTCGTATTTTATTACATCAGAACACCCCTGACCAAACCCTTTGGGATGGTACACTCTAATAAGATAATTGGTTTACATCCACACATGGTTTGGTAGATAGTAGCATGTATACCAATTAGGTAGTTAGACTGTACAATGAAGATTTACCAGCTAAATTATTAGAAACAATAATCAGTACTAACTGGCTGTTTTGAGTGTTATTTTAAGTTAAGAATGTCAATAAACTAGTTGATGAGAATAGATCCTGCATGAGGACAAAGCTTCAAATCAATACAATGTAATTGCATGTAACAGGAAAGTCTAGTGTACATGGAAAAATATTTGTTATAGAAAAACCAATATCATGATTATATGGGTGAAGTGAACCTGAAGACAAACAGGAAAAATATTGATCAAGAAAACAATAGTATCTTTCGATTCCAAAAATTCATAAATACTTTGTTTGAAGGGAGTAAATATCTATAAAAAGATGTAAGTTTAAATCAATGTTATCAATCAGTCAAATAATTAGCTACAAGGTCCAGGTGTTGTAAACAAACAAACAGTATCATGTGCCACTTCACACAGTTCACTCCATCCAATGAGGAAATGATGACATCATTCTTCAATGTTGTTATTTGTTTGTTTTGATTTTGTTATCTTTATGAACAAGCCTGGGTTTATTGTACCAAAACTTAGGATATAATTATTATTTCCCTTTTATAAAAAGAAATCAATTTTTGTATAAAGGTGATATGTTAAATATCTTATTAGATTAAGATATTTAAAAATATATATGGAAAAATTAAATATATGTATATTTGTTGTTAAATATTTTATTTTTATTGAGTAATCTCTTCTCCCCTGAGAAATAAAATATCTGTGATGGTTTAGAAGGCTGCTGTTATACTGTACATAGATTGTGTAAAACTTAGATAAGAAGCGAGTCTTCAAGGTATGCTATCTTAGCAGCAAAAATGTATTATCATGTGGTATAAGATTATGTAGCCTTGAAACAGCTTATAATTTGTAAATTGTATACAACATAATATTATATTTCGGTAACAGTCTAGAATAGGTCAGATTTGAAACCAATATGTGATGTTTCTAATAATAATTCAAAGGTCTTTGCCCTACCTACCTAGTAGGTAGTTAATGTATTTTTAATTGATAATATGTGTAAAAAAATATTAAAGCAATATTATATTAATAAATTATCCTCCTTAGTTTTATTTCCAATAGTATAAGAATTAAAAGGTGCATTGTTGTGCTAGCTAAAAATGTTACTGCATACTGTTTTGAAACTAGAGCACTGTCTCTGGGTGACACTTAAAATTAGAAATTCTACAGGAAGTGTTAACTGAAATCTAGGTCACACAAAGGTCTACAGACTATTTTTAGCCACCAATACCAGGTTTTACATACTATGCATCACTGAATTTCTGACAAGTATAATTTAAAAGAAAAGAATAGTTAATTGAATACTAAGGTCAGGAATATTAAAAACAACATTTGAAGTATAAATATAATGAGATACTCACTTAAAAACTTCAGAAATATACTAGTTAAATAAACTCTTGATGAATCTGCATTGGCAATTAAGTTATGGCTAATAAATACCCTAGCAACGTAAGCAAAGAAATTACTCTCGCGATGCGTTTGAAGTGTGATGTAACAACTAGTTACCATGTGTTATTGTATTCATTGGGTAAGCAGTGGCATCAACAACGTGTTGCTAGGAAACTGGTGTCCGGCCAGCGCGGCGACCGCGTGCGCGATTGCGTCGTGCCCGTGCGTCCTACGTCGTGCTTCCGACGTGGAACCGCCGCGTGCAGCATCGTATGCACGTGCCGACTCCCACCTTCAAGGGCTCTTACATAATCACAGGGACCACCGCTGACTCGACGCCGAGGACAACATAAAACGTTGACTTACACCCGTTCCATATTTAGAAGGAGCGCCACCAGTGCGTCCCGACGTTGTACATGCGTCTAGTCACATTTTTAGAACCGCATGTAAACGATACTTTTATACTACACGCATAACATCTTACGTGAGCTTCTACTATTGTTTAGTCAGGGTGTAAAATCCAAAACCAAAATGCGTAATAAATAAGAACTAAAAAGAAAACAGATTTAATCATCATAGTAAACCTAATGCTTACATGGTTTTGCGATGAAAATGCGAAAAAAACAAAATTTGGCTCAATGCACTTACCTTGATGATGTCTTGTTTGTTAAACGCACTAATTATAAATTAATAACAATAAATAAACAGCATTCCGCGACCTCCGTACTTGTGATCAACACTCAACAAACACCTTCCTCAACACCCCAACAATATAATAATTTAGTCTATGACACCCAACAAACCATAAACTAAAGAGCTACCTACATAAATAAACATATGATTTGAAGTCTATATGGGTTATTTTCCGTTTCCGAATACCATAGAGAGGTGCTTTCAGGAAATAAAAATTAATCGCCTATCGAATATTAGTGTAAATTTATAAAATATAAAATTAAAGCAATTACTCATTAATTTAAATTTAGCTTTATTTATTCTTTCTAGTTTACTTCAATTTGGTAATAATATAAATGTAATACTTATTTAGTAAGTAACGTGGCCAAATAATCTGGCAACAATGCCAATAACCAAAAAGAAGAAAACACGTTAAACTTGACGTGGACTAAAGTAGCTGGCTCACTGTAGTGAAATAAAATATATAAGAATTTAATTATTCCACACTGTGAAGCGTAGTGATACTATAAAATAATTATTCTAGATGTTAGCCTTTTAAAAGAAAATGATTTTAAATGTTGTAAGTGCATACTTTCTCTCAATACGTGTGTTTCTGTATCAACCTAATTTGCGGAATCACTGATGTGTTGATCGTAGTTTCGAGATTTACCTTATTGTTTCATTTTTACTTCACAGAAAATGTTCGGGGTGTTGAGTGTGTTACTGGTACCATTACTTTTAAGTCAACAAACTGAAGCCGCAGCAGTAATATCCATTGATTTGGGTTCAGAATGGATGAAGGTCGGCATCGTGTCCCCTGGTGTTCCGATGGAGATAGTGCTGAATAAGGAATCTAAAAGGAAGACGCCCGCTGTCGTGGCGTTCAGAGACGGTGTGCGCACATTTGGGGAAGATGCAGTCACAGTCGGTGTCCGATTTCCGAAGAATTCATACAAATATTTGTTGGATCTGCTTGGAAAGCCATTTGATCACCCGTTGGTTCAAGCTTACAGGTCAGTGACATGAATACCTAATAGAGAAAGTGAATTTCGTTTTTACCAAAGTTACAACAGGTCTCAAAACACTTCTGTATAGCACTTCTCTTAAAATTACATTAGAAATAATAAATTGATATGATGAATTTTAAATAAGTTGAATTGTACCCATGACCATGTGAGACTGCTGATTACGTCAGCTTAACAATTTCTCCATCATTTAAATCAATAAAACAGCCCTCAAAGTGCATATAACTGTATTGATTGTCTATTTCATGAAATAGTCATTCGATCCAATTGTATGCACTGTGAGGGTTGTATTGATGATATTAATTATTATAATTCTGTAACTAAATACCTATTACAGGGGCGAATCATATTTTGTTTAATGTTCAGTCTGACCATGACTGGCAAATTGCAAAAAACATATGAAAATTTGAATTTTGCCAGTTAGCGTGGAGCTTCAATAGATTTAGGATTCAATTTAAAAACATAAGCTTCTTGTAAATATCTGTCCATATTGTTAATTTTCTTATCTATTAATTAGTATAATCTGCTAACAGCGGTAGAATTTTCTAGTAATTAATCCCAACTCCTTTGAAAAATATTTTGGCTATTGAAGAAATGGTTGCCTTGGTTTGACCATCTGAAGTTGAGAGAAAAAAAACCAGTCTAACATATTAAAGAATAAAAAATATACAGGATTAGATTGACTTAATAAATATTTCATTAGGCAATACTAAATGGATAAACTCAAAACCAATTGTACTGTTACTATATAGTTAAGGCATTCTACAGCTGCTGGGACCTGGTACATTGTTGTTAAGCAAAAATCCAAGCCTGGGATTAAGTAAATGCTATAAGGTTTTATTTATAGTATCAACATTACAATAATTTTAATTTTACTAAAAGGTTCTAAGGCTTAGCTCCTATAATTTATGTTAATATTAGTACAGTATTATTATTATTTATTACTGTATAAAAAATATAAAAATATGTTACTTGGAAATAAAAAATTTCATTTGTTAACCGCTTCATTTAATAAAGTCACAGGTTCTTACATTAGTGAGAGTAGACTAGGACTTTCACTTTACATAAAGTATAGTAACACTATTTTACACACTTGCAGAGAACGCTACCCATACTATGACCTAGTGGAAACAGATAGGGGTACTCCGCTGTTCATACATGATGAAAATACAACATTCACACCTGAGGAATTAGTGGCGCAACTCTTAGCCAAGGCTAAAGATTTTGCTGAAATTAGCCATGGTAAGATTGATTTACACTTATGTATATTATATTTTTTGGCTTCAACACATGGTCTTCAGACTCACAGTTATTTATGCATTAATGAAAGATAAAGACTCATTTTATCTTGTGTAATTCTGGACTCGACATAAGATGCAAACATCAAGTAGATGAATAGAAGGTTTTATCTGAAACTCCAGGATTTAAGCATTACTGCAAGAGAATCCTATGATAGTGTTGTTTATTGTTCTACTATTAATTATTTTTTTAACTTGATTTCACTAAATAATTTTTATGTTAATTTTTTTTATTTTTGTACATGATTGGTACATAATAAATAAATTATACCCAGATAAAGAACCTCCTCTTTTTGAAGTCGGTTAAAAAACTTCTGTGTAATAAAATAATGTTTATAATAAAGCTATGTAACAGGCTTATTGATAATAACTGTCTTCCTTAGGTCAAACTATCACAGAATGTGTTATCACAGTACCTGGATACTTTAACCAGGCTGAACGTCGCGCGCTGAAAGACGCTGCAGCACTCGCCGGTTTGAATGTACTGCAACTTATAAATGACTACACCGCTATTGCCATCAATTATGGCATATTTAGGAGGAAGGTGAGTTTGAATTGTATTATTAACTATGCAGTTCTTATAGACTGCAGCTGAGCTTTGTTGAAATATCTGTTGCATTATATCTCGAAAAAAAAAAGTATGAGTTTGCTGAAGAATCTTTAAATCATGAAGAATCCATTCTTCCTCATTTCTTCATTTGTTGCAGTACTGTTTCACTGTAAAGATAAACTGATACATTGGCTGTCATAAACATGGTCGAGTTAGTTAACATAGCCTTGTATTAATATTTTCAGCATTTAAAACAACTTTACTGTATAGCATGTTTAAACAGTGGTTATGTAAAAGAATTCCCACAAACCTATCCGTATTGTTTAAATATCATTCAACCTTGGTTTAAACATAATGAATTAATGGTTTTTTTTAATTAGTAATCTTTTTGTTCCTAGGAAATCAATGAAACTGCTTGGTATGCACTGTTCTTTGATATGGGTGCTGCATCCACTAAGGCGGCTCTGGTAGAATACAAGACTGTCAAGATAAAGGACAAGGGTTATGTTGAGACTGTGCCTCAGTTGCAAGTGTTGGGTGTTGGATATGATAGGTATAGTAAAAAATAAATAAATATTACTGGACATTATGACACAGCGCCATCTAGTTCCGAGCTAAGCAACAAGGCTTGTGTTACGGATACTAGTTATACATTATGATATACTACATAAATACTTCTTTTTTGGAAATACAAATGTTTGTGCTCATCACACAAACATTTGTACCTATACATAGCGCAAAAGGCAGTGTTAACTACCGCTGGACTAATTGGGTCGTCGAAAGTAATGAAAACAAATTAAGTATGAAAAAGAACCGCTAATTTTTTACTTGGTAATTGACCTGAGTATGGCTGTCTGTACTTGTCAACTGATCTAAAAATATAAAGCTCAACATGTACTAGATTTCATATCAACAAATAAAATGTTTAAATGTCTTGGAAGAATTAAGACAAGAATAAAGTAAATAATTACACACTTGCGTAATATCCTACCTGAATAGTTTTACGTTGATTTAATTCATTAGAAAGGGCGAGATCATAATTTATACTGTTATTTTTTATTTTTAGAACTTTAGGCGGCCACGAAATGACGCTCCGTTTGCGCGAGCACCTGATCAAGTCTTGGGAAGCGAATGGTGGTGGTGACGTAAGAGCGTCCCCTCGTTCTATGGAGAAACTGCTTCTAGAAGCTGAGAGGCTTAAGATCATACTGTCGGCAAACACTGAATTCTATGCGCAAATCGAGAGTTTGCTTGATGATAAGGACTTCAAACAGCTGGTGAGTAATATTGTCTTGGAATCATATATTATATGAGGTATAAATACCTTTTTAACCCGATGTTTCGGCAGACTTGCATCAATAAAATTACACGATCTAGACCCGTTGTCTATAATAATTCAAATGTATAAAAATCGTGAAACCTTAAAAACATTAATATTTTATATGCTTTTCGTTACAACAATTACCCCCTTTAACTAAGATCAAAATTAGGCAAGATCAGTTTTAGTGAAATATTACAAATTCTAATTAAATTATTTAGAATAATGATTTTCAGATACATAGGTATTCAATATTATAAACTTCAGGTAATTCTAGCAATTGAGATATTTCTGGTAGATGTTTTTCATAAGTCACCGTTTTGGTGAAACAAACAGTGGGAAAATTTGCAACCAATGCTTATCAATATTTTCAATTAAAATTCGTTTCGCTTTGCACTTTGAAAGATCGCAATGACTTATAACAACGTTAAATTGATGTAAACGATATTACATAAGGTTATTTGGAAAGAGTAAACTAGTAAAAAAGAATAAAATAAAATTTCCATAATCAGATTCTTTTTGATCTGGCTATGAATATACTTTAGTACTGTTTTCTAAATTCCTAAAGTATACTGTTATTGTTAACAGAAATACGAAATGTTTAAATACGAAAGACGTATGAATTTGTAGAGTTACTAAGTATTCCAACTAAACAAACTTTATACATGTTGACAATTTTTTTTTGTGCCACTGTTCATACACATATGGTGTAATGTAAAGAAAATAATATAATTAATTTTGCATTTTTGGTTTAAAGTTGCCTTGCGTACTGATTAGAGTTTTGCCTAAAGCTATAAATTTGTAATCGTTAATATAATAGAGTATCATTATCTAGCATCATTTTCGTTTTTAATCGCTTATGTGTTTCTCATTTTAAATATATTTTAAATTAGTTATTATAAATTGGAGAATTACGTTAAACATTTACCAGTTGAATGATAATAACACATTATATTTTACAAAATACTCATGAATGTTGAAGAATACTTTTGGTTCACCAAGTATATTATTGACAAACAGACGCTACAGCACGTTATGTTTGTTTATTAGTAAATAATTGGAGGAATGTTTACTCCGCCGACGTTAAGCTAAACAATACTAACTAACTAACTATACTAATAGCTAAACGCTACTAACATAATAAATATGACCAAAACATTCAATGCCTATGCTTTACCATGCCTTTAAAACCTACACATACAACAGTTAAATACAGGTGCATTATAATCATGTTAATCACTTTACAATGTTTCAAGACAATGGTAAGTATACAAACATTACGTTCCTTTATTTACAAATGAATTACGTTTGTAGGTAACGCGAGCCGAGTTCGAGGAGTTGTGCGCCGACTTGTGGCCGCGAGTGTCGGGTGTGGTGCAGCGCGCCATCGCGGCGGCCGGCGGCGCCGGCTCCGGCGCGCGCCTGGTGCTGGCCGGCGGCGGCTCCCGCGTGCCGGCGGCGCTGCAGGCCCTCACCCAGGCCGTGGGACACGACCCTGCCAGGTCCATCAACGCCGACGAAGCTGCTACCATGGGTGCTGTTTACAGGTATGTAATTACAATATTTATAACAAACGCGTCTTCAGCTTCAAACTCTATATGCAGTACTACGTACTCTGGATTTTTTTATTGCAATATTTTATTATTTATTTATTATATTTATTGCAATAAGTTAGTCACATATTACCAAATATACTATAATTATTCGTTTTATAGTTATATTCAGATTAATTTATCCAATATCTTTTTTTCAATTAAGTGTACATAATTTGGGCAGATTTTGGTGACCTTTGATTTAAAAAAAAAACTGTTTGAAGGTATGTATGGTACGGTGTAAAGCATTTCAACTATATATTGAACATTATTTGCAGGGCGGCCTCCCTCGCGACGGGTTACAAGGTAGCTGCGTTAAATGTGCGCGACGCCGTTCTTCTGCCCATACAAGTGACTTTCAGCAGACATGTCGATGGCACTGATAAACTGGTTAGTGGGATATAATAATATTATTTAAATATTTATCTCACTCCACAAGGTAAGATGACAAATGAATAACAGGCAGCCTTTTTTTCTTCCTCTTTTTCTCTATTCTTTCAGAGAACCCAACGGATTATACAGCACGAAATTTCAAAGAGCAGTCTGAGTGTACTAGTAAATAAATATATTTTTTATATCTTTCGGGAAAGTGTAACTAATTGTGAAAATATTGCCAAAATAACCTTACCGCCGTGTAAACCGGTGATCTGGGGAGGATTGAACGCATCTGATAACTTTTGTTGTACTTACCAGTGTTCTGTCTTTAACTGAATTAATAGATGATATGTTCTTGTTACAGATCAGGAGGACTCTGTTCGGACCCATGAATCCTTACCCACAAAAGAAGGTAATCACCTTCAATAAACACACAGACGACTTCGGCTTCAATGTTAACTATGCCGAATTAGACCACATTCCGTCTAACGAGCTTCAATATATAGGTACCTTGAACCTAAGTCAAGTCGGACTTAACGGCGTCGGTGCAGCCCTAGCTAAACATACCGGCGAAAACGTTGAACACAAAGGCATCAAGGCACATTTTAATTTGGATGACTCTGGCTTACTAAACCTTGTCAATGTTGAGTTTGTTGCCGAAAAGATTGTTGATGAGGATGAAGACAAAGACAGCACATTATCTAAGATAGGAAGCACAATCAGCAAACTCTTTGGATCAGACTCCGAAGCACCAGAGAAGGTAGAAGACAAACAAGATGAGAAATCCGCAGAGGAAGAGCCTAAAAATGATACAAAGAAAGTTAACCAAACCGAAAGTGAGAAGCAGAATTCCACTGAACCGGAAACAAAACCCAAACCTAAAATAATTGTACTAAAGGAACCTATAAAAACTCAGGAACAGCCTCTTAATTTGCAACCTCTTTCTACAGAACAGTACAAGGCGTCCAAAGCGAAAATTGCAGAGTTGAACCAAATTGACAAGAAACGCATCGAAAGAGAAACTGCGTTAAATAACTTAGAGGCTTTCACAGTAGATGCTCAAATGAAGGTCGACATGGAAGAGTATGCTGAATGTGGAACACCAGAACAGATTGAAGAAATTAAGAAATTGTGCAGCGAGACATCTGAATGGCTGTATGAAGATGGTTATGAGGCTGCTACAGAACTGTTTGAGGCCAAATTAGCTGCCCTGAAAGATAAGACAAGCCCTATATTCTACAAACATTGGGAGCACAGGGAGAGGCCCGACGCAATCGTTTCTCTTCGTACTATGTTGAACAGCTCAAAGGAATTCCTCAGAATGGCACAAAACTATACTAAAGACGTTAATCCAGATAAAGACGTGTTTACTGATGTAGAAGTCAATTTATTGGAGAAAAAGATCGATGAGACAGTTGCATGGCTCGCCACATCTATCAAGGAACAAAAAGCACTTAAAAAGAACGAAGAAATCAAACTTACAGTGGAGATTATCAGAGAGAAGATGGCGAATTTGGATAGGGAGATGAAATATCTGTTGAATAAGATGAAAATATGGCGGCCGAAAAAGTCCGCTAAGAAAGACACTGATAATAAAACTGAAGAAACTGAAAACAAAATTCTACCGGAGGAGGAGACTACAGCAGAAAAGGAGGAGAAAGTAGAAGAAACACGAAGTGAAACGCAAGCAAAAGGGGACCAGAAGGAAAGTGAGACTACAGAACCTCCACTGCAGCTTTCAGACGGCCAAGAAGATGAACATTCCGAATTATAATTATCTGTGTGGCGTAACTTAATATATTAGTTTAATTTATTTTTTATTTAAATGGCTGTGTGGCTTGTTTGTTTTTTATATGTGGAAGCGTGAAGTTGACTCTGTCCATTTATGTGTATATCCTTGCATTTATTTCATCTTCTTTATTTTTGTTATACAATTCATTGGGTTGACTAGCAACATATAGACAGAATAGATATTGGAAGAATTAGGTCATATTGTCATGTTTTATGCTTATGTCTGCGATCTAAACTAGTTTTGTCACAATATAGAGGTTGTATATTTGTCCATTTTTTAAATAACGATAATTATGTAACGATCTCAATTTCGTCGAATTTTGAATTGCATTCAACTTTTTTAAGTTAATTTTTTTCAAGAATTTGATTTAGCTTCAGAGTTTATTCTTTTCGTTATGGACGTACCTGTAGTAAGATTTTCTTCCTTGGGATGCAGTTGGTGGACTCTATGGTCATGACTCATCATCAAGGCCTAAGGGTTCTTTAACCTAATTCTCCGTAAAAAAACCATTACAATTAATAATGTATGTATACTTATAATAAGTCTCATATACCCATCGAGTTGTGGTAATAAGATATTTATATACGATAAAATTAGGTATATTATATATAAAATTATGACTAAACGAAAACGAACAAGCCACTCAAAGGAGCTTACAATTAAATCTCAAATCAAATTGTGGCCGCCTTTCTACACTAAAAGAATTTAAATATTGATTGTTATCTTCGTTCTTCAATTATATTCGTTTTTTTTACAAAAGAGCGGCTTCTCTCTACGTTAAGCAGTGGCCCCAGTAGTAGCGGACGGGAGAGTATAATGTATTTATTATTGTACCTAAACTTTTTGTGATATGTTAAAGGCTATAAGTATGTGAGTATTATACTGTTTTCCTACTACAGACACAGTGTAAGCACAAATGATTACGAACAGGTTACTCTGTCGGCTCCAGTAATGAAATTAGTTGTGATTTTTATGTAATCTATGTATTTAATTACTCAATAGATTTTGTGCGAAAGCATGAATGTTTTTCCCCTAGATTTTTATGAATGTCTGCGTCTACCATGATATTTACTGATTCATGAATTGTATAAATGAACTATGGTACGGACTAATCTAGCTAAAAGCTTATCATGAGTAATATAGCAGCAACTCAATAAATCACTTTAAGTGTGACTTTATTTTCTGCAAACCTATGTGTCAAAGAAAGGGACCCAAGTAGTTATACTTAAAAGAAAGAGGCAATATTACAATTGTTTTTTTTTTTTCAACCGCCAATAGCAATTAGGTGCGTCCGTACTGTCATGTTTGTCTGTGAACCACAGAGTAGTAAATGAAAGTTTCGAAAACGCCGCACCAGTTATTCGCATGTATCATCACTACACAATAACTGTTTATTGAAAAATACTTTTCCAATGTGGTACGACTTCCTTTGCCGCTAGTAAATTGGCACTCCATTTACTAACTACTCTGTGTTACGAAACTTTGGTGTGTGTCAGTAGAAGTGAAACAGTGTGCGGACTTAGGTCATACAATTGTAAAGTTTTAAGTGAGATTCGTTCAATACCCAGTCGCAAATGGAAATAAATTATACATGAATGAACATATTGTGGTTTTATTTAGTGTATCCTATAAATATTATAAATGAGAAAGTTTGTATGGATGTATGTATGTGTGGATGTTTGTTTTTTTTTCAAACGATGCGGGCAAAGCCGCGGGTAAAATCTAGTTTATAATATAAAACAACATAAATCTTTCAGAGTATCATATTTAGAGCTCTTTTATTCTTTTTTCACGCCGCAGCGTGTGAAGTTTTCCCATTTCCTATTCCGCACTAGGTCAGCGTGCTAGAGTAATTCCTAATCATCCCCAACCTCGGAAGATACCGCGTAAAAAGTACCTACCCATTATTTTTAATAACTAATGTACCTACGCTTTTTTTATGTCAAGAGTTGCAAACAAGCATACGGCCCGCCTATAACGCCCGCAAACGTCTATAGGCTACGGTAACCGCTTACCTGATGGTACCCTATAGACGTTTGCAACTAGAAACTGTCTTGGTTTCTTAAAATAAGGGAGTTACTAAACTGACAGCAAACTGAATTCTCATGCTATCAGAAATTCAGAATAGCCACTCCCCCAATGAGCTCTGGTGACCTTACTCACTCACAGAAACAACTATTGTTATTTCAATTGGTTTTCTGTAAGGCGGAGGTACTTCCCCAGTATGGCAGCTCAATTTGAGAGATGAATCTCGCTATAAGATGTAGGTATGTGACAAAACTCGAGAATTTTAACTTTCGCTTTGACTCCTGCCCAGCTGTGGATGAATGGGTTGATGATAACATTTTGGATAGCTCCTTTATATGAGATCATTTAAAAAGAATCCATGCTTAATTCTTATCTAATCGATACCCGGGCACGAATCCAAACTCCGAGCTGCTACTGAGAATTTCATAGAAGAACCCAATAACACTTGCTCGACCTGGGAATCGAACCCAAGAACTCTTGCTCGGCATTCGCACTGTACGACCACTAGTCCAACGAGGCCAACGAGAACCATTTTCTAAAAGTCAAGCAAAAAAAGCTAGGATGTGACTGCACTAACAACGCGTCTATAAACTTTTGAGTTTACTAAGGGGAAACAAGTAGCAACACAATTTCACGGTTTGCGCTTCCACAGAAGGCTTTCTTTACACCGTTGTCTAAAGTAAATATTGAACGCAAAATACACTTGAGAAAACTACCAAGTTCTCACAGTGCCGTATTGTTAAATTATTTATATATCTTTGTATGTAATACATATTTCTGTAAAGTTTAGAATTCCTGTTGAATCTTGAAACAGTAAATATATAATAAAGTAGTAAATACCTATATCTATAATAATTTTTCTAAGTTATATGAATGTCTTTAAATACAAAACCCAACGACTCAAAGCTTGCAGTGATTAAATAAATAAATATTTCTAGACATTATGACACGGCGCCATCTAGTTTGGTTGAAATACTCCATAATTATGTACATATACATACTTATATATTATACATAGATATATCCATGACTCGGATATAAATGTTTATGCTCAGCAAACAAACATTTGTCCTTACCGGGCTGTCCGAAGCCGGGACCCATAGCACAGTGTAAACTTTTTTTTTTATCGTTTATAAGTAGGTCTGCGTTTGACCACTATCTCATCTGATGGTAAGTGAAGATGTGGTTTAAGATGAAGCACGCTTAACTAGAAGATACCTTTTCACTCGTGACTTGAAGACCCCCAAAGACTCGGGCAACTGATTCCATTCCTTCGCTGTGCGGATAAAAAAGACGAAGCGAAACGCTTCGTGCGGGTTTCGGGAATTTCGACCATGAAACGGTGCCGCTTATCAGTTAGCCTGGTTGCCCGATGGTAAAAGGGTGAAGGCAAAGCCAGATCGTGCAGTTCTGACGCACACTCTCCGAAATGTATCCGGTAAAGACCGACAAGCTAGCCACCCTACGACGATGTTCAAGGCTTTGAAACCTTTTGCTGCAAAGTACATCATCGCCAATAAGCCTCCTGGCTCTACTCTCAATAGCTAATAACTACCGCTGAACTAATTGGGTCGTCAAAGTTTGTTTGTTTTGTTTCTCACTAGCATCCCAATTTTTGGACTTGTGCCCGGTTTATTGCAATATATGCAGTTTTCCCAGGGTTATTACATGTTACCAAAACGATACACTTGAGAACGTTTTGGGCCAAAAGCATACGCTTTTGGCCCTTTTGGCGTTTAGATTATGTACCGGAGCCGCAAGTACCGAAGTATATTTAAATATGTATTCATGTTTCTCCAATAAATCGACGTCGTTATGGAAAAAACAGTAGTTGGAGGCAGACCACTTTTCGCTCTTATTGTTATAAATATAAGGTCCAAAAGTTATTTAGTGTTTGTACGCATCCAACCGTACTACCCTACTTTTATTCGAAGTTATTCGGGCATCTGTACAAGGAGTGGTCTTTTTAAATTTAATTGTCTGACTGTACATACATAAACGTAAGGAAACCCTGAGATTTTTTCTCGACGGTATGTTAACGCTTCGAACTCGCACTAGGCCGGCGCGGCGTGGCTGCTGCGTTCAATACTCATCACAGAAACATTTGTCCCTACCGAAATTCGAACCCGGGACCCATAGCACAGAAGGCAGCGTCAACTACCGCTGTGCTAATCGGGTCGTCAATCCTTGTTACTAGGAGGTGCCTTATGAGTTGTGATGTTTTTCTGTAGGTACAGCTGCAATAGGCAATTCTAAAGTGTTCTCAATTCTTAACCTCGCACATAATATATTTGTTGTATGAAGCTATTATTATTGTACTTAATAAAAAAACAGTCTTGTCAGAGATAACAGCGTTTAATAAAAAAATATGCCTCCTCAGGTAAGACAGGATTACTTGCAAAATTATGTAAGTATTTTAAGGGGTGAACAATGAACATCGGTTTCAAAGATATCCGTATTATTTATTTATAAATGTAGGTATTCATTAATAATATTTTATTTACATACTAAAAATATTTATTATTTAGTTATTAAGTTGTAGGCGAAATAGGTAGATAATATAGGTTCAAACTTCATTTTTACAGCGCTTTTATACGTACGTATTTTTAAAATAGAGCGGTTTCGTTTAATTTGAAATTCGATACGAAATAAGGCTTTACTGAAAATACATAAAACTTTTTTTAAGTCTGCTTTGGACATCGGGACAATAAAATGTGTGGTAGATATTCAACGCTTACAAGCACTTCTTTTAAGTTATGACATCTCTCTCGTTTTGATGACATCTCAAACAAATTTTAAATCATACAATATCTTGACAGGCACCTAAAGCCCCATTACCAGCAACTTGTTTCAAAAGAGCTTTTGTTTTTTTTGAATCCCGAAGGAAGAAGTCGGCGCCCGCGCCGTGCACTGGCGCCTTTCTCCGAGTGAGCGAGGCCGCTGTATGTAATTATGTACTACGTTGAAGGGAGACAAACCAATAGCATTCCGCGTCATAGACAGACAGCCAAATGAATCCAGTTTGCTTATTATACGGCGGCCGTCCGGGTGTGTGCTGCTTCAGTTTTTTGACAGTGATGTAAACAATTAAATAATTTTTTTTTGTGAATCAACACACTATTATAACACGAGTGTGCATTGGAACATGTGTTGAAGTTAGTTTTATAAAACTGGCAGTGGATTTTAGTGGGATTTTCGTTCGGAAAGGTAAGAATAACACTAAGAATGCAGCCGATTCCCTCTCGCGTCCCTCTTGGAGGAATGCAATGCACCTCGCTCTGCCCCGGCGCACCTTGCAAGTCTATCGAATTTACTGTCCAATCGATGCTATAACTAGTACAATATTTGGAGGTTTTAGTATACGAAGTGGATAAACGTTTCAGGAAATAATGTGATGATTAGTGAGGGAACATTGTTGTCGTTGTATTGTTTTCGTAAACAAACATTTTATTCATGTATTCCAAGACATGTGCGCCTGATTTAGTGTAACAATAAAATTAACAAACCACAACAACGAACAACTATAGACTGAGAGCAGGTTTGGGTATTTTGAACTACAAGCGTGACTCTTCACGCCTGTAGTTAAAATTCTTAAAATTTATAAAAAAAAAAAAAATGTCACATTTAAAATAATTATTTGAATAAACTTTTATTCGTAAGTATTTAATTATGTTAATGTAAACATATTCGTCATTTAATCTTAGTGTATTATGCAGTAGGTTAGAGGTCAAGTGACAGCCAAAATAGTGCACGCTTATCACTACTTGCTTCCTGTGAAATTAGAAGTAATTTGTTATCATAATGTTTGCGTCTTTTATTTATACTAATTAAACGAGATACGATGTAATACTCCGTTCGTACAGATCATGAACACGGCCGATTTTAGGGTTTTCCTTTTTTGGGTTGGCTTTTATAATATTATGGAATAGAACTAGCTCATACGCCAGTCGGTGGTACCGAAATAAAAATTGATCGGGTTTAAGCGGGCTGGACAAAGTTACTGTGTGACTGTGAACGAGCACTAGAGCGAAGCTACCCCTAGTTTAAATAGAAAAACATTCGAGTTTTTTGTTTTACAACAAATGACATGAAACATATCATATCAAGACCTGTTTTGATGCATGTTAACATGTTTCCACGAATTAGAAGATTTGTTGCGATCTGTGTTCACAACAAATAATTTAGTAAACGTACTATAATATGTTTATGCTTGTAGCGCGATTTATCAAATATTCGTACGTTCTCACTGGTTGATTTGTTTCGCAACCTGTTTGTTACAAATAATGTTTAAAAAAATTTAGGACTAAATATTGTAATCATTGATTGGACGAAATCTTATAGGTAGGCTTGAAATTAATAAGGAAAGATTTACATAAAATTAATAAAACCAATGATATAAAAACTATAATATGTCATTGAATAAAACACTTTTATTTTACCACAGCATGGTGTCAATATGCCTAAGATATTACTAGATAAATGTATGTATCAATACGGACAATCAATCATATTTTACCTGTAACCTGTTAGAAGATTTGTCTGACTCTGAACAATATTTATCGTGAAACTTAGAAGTTAGAACACAAAGACATATTTTACGACATGTTTTTTACTAGAATCACTAGGATGAACATGAAACATGTTTCGGTTTGTAGGCACATGTTGTTTAACAATATAAATTCTCTGTAATGTATCGGATACTTGGACAGAAATTTAAATTGTAACATGTTTTAATGTGAATATTGCGACAACGTTTAATAAGAACGAAATAAAGTAAATAATTAACTTTCGATGTTTTCAACCCATGTTTATTAGAATATGAACTGTATTCATATTAGAATATATTTTAATGATAATTAAATTTTTAAATAAAAAAACCATATTGTATAAATACACATACAGTTGGTTTTAGGCAACCATTTCAGCCTGTAGAGTCGTATTATTTGGTTGGGACTTGATACAACATTTCGTCGCCAAATTAAGGTACCTGTCTATTTAGGTATGCCTTGGGGCACTGTCGATTTATTCTTACCTGGCTTGTTTAGTACAAAATATTTAAATCTTTGACTGTGGGTAGGACTGTAACTAGAGTGTAGGTAATTATTTTATCCAGAATCTTTAGTTTTTAAAGCATACGCAAACAAACCTAACGTTTTTATATAGATTACTAGCTGACCCAGCAAACGTTGTTTTGCCACTTTATAGGGGTTGGTGGACAACCCTTATCACTAAGGGGTATGAAAAATAGATGTTGGCCGATTCTCAGACCTACTCAATATGCTCACAAAATTTCATGAGAATCGGTCAAGCCGTTTCGGAGGAGTACGGGAACGAACATTGTGACACGAGAATTTTATATATAAGACGAGAATTTTATATATAAGACTAGCTGACCCAGCAAACGTTGTTTTGCCACATTATCGGGGTTGGTGGACTACCCCTAACTTTTAGGGGGATGAAAAATAGATGTTGGCCGATTCTCATAGATACCGGATAAGCACAAAAAATTTCATCAAAATCGGTCAAGCCGTTTCGGAGGAGTATGGCCACGAAAACTTTGACACGAGAATTTTATATTTTAGATAATCTAGGTATATAAAACTATTTTACTTATAATAAATTATTGGTAAAATCGATGAAACTAGATTGTTGTGACAAATCCAGATGCCCGGAGGAATCGATTAGAAATTCAATTTTATTGTTAGTTTATATCAGAACATATTGATAAGTAAAGTCCTACTGATGTAAAGAATTCGCTGTCACATGAAGTAATAAATTGGAAGCAAATTGAATATCTAAACCTGAAGAAACAAATGGGTTTATAGGTACGTAACTACCAAGTTAGTAAATATACCTTTTTATGTCGTTTCTGAAGAAACACTTGTTACGGTAAGACTTGTTTGTCTGACTGTCTGTTAGTGATCATTGTTGTGTATGATTGAGCGTAAGGGTTTACTGAAAAAAAAGCAAGCTTTAGGTAGGTATATTTCTATAAACTTAATTACTTACTATGGTTTAGTACATCTATACCTTTTTTTGTAAAATGTCCTTAGGCAAGCGGCGGCGCTTAAATTCGTAAGAAGTCCGGCCAATTGTTCTTCAATAGTATTTTATACATATTGTATACAAATAAATCACCTTTTGCGCTACTAAAATCTAATTTATATTACTACTTAGGTTGATATTTGATAATAATCGTGTGAATAATTTGATTGCATTCGATTCCCGGCCGCCCGTCATCCCTTCAATTAGATATTATCTATTTAATAGTTCCGAGCGGCTTAAGTCTAGTTTGAGATGAGAATACGGGTTTAATTTCCGGATATCACACATGACATCATTATTAACATCTCCAATATTCCCTTTGAAATCCAGCGGTTATATTGTGGAACAGGTACTCTGAGTCGTAGGCCAAAGAACCCGAATTACAAAATCGGCGTGAACCTCGTAGGTGTGGATGGTGTATCGAATATTCTAATAGACATTAAGTCTTGATTTCAAAATATACTCATAAAAGTTTGATAGATGGGACTGTTTATGATTTATCACAAAGAAGTTTGCGTTAAGATGAATACTTCTTTATATTATCATGAAACATTCAGTTTTATTCCTTTCTTATTGTTTAAAATAGGTTTTATAGTCGGCATATATTAAAGGTAGGTATTTTATATGTGCACTCGAAGTCCTTTGACCCCGAAGCGTTTAAAAAATTAATCCGTTGAACCATCAAAATTCAAAATATTTTCTGTTCATTTTTAGATTCCACAAAAATATCATCTGGCTGTTTGCCATTTTTGTTCTGATAACCTAGATGTACAAGTGCATTGCTACGTTATTAACATGATTCTGTTACTAGGTTCCAACTTCGTGACGGCTTGCGTGGTGTGTGGGCAAAAGTCACTTTAATATTGCTAATTGATATGCCTCATTATATACATTGAAAGGTCAAGCTGTATAATGAGATGAAACATATTTATTTTTTAAGCAAGGTTAATACATAGCCAAGTGTTTAGTTTTGTTGCAATCCACTCGCGCGTGTCCATGTGATGAGATATCAAGCAGACACAAAGATTGTATTTATTTTATAGGTTGTATATTGTATTGCTTATTTTTAGTCTCTCGAGTTTGATTCCTCTGATAAAAAATAATGTGTCGGCAGATTTATCCGAGATTTTTAAACAAGCGTTGTTTGCCTTACATTAGTATATAGTTTTGTATGTTATTGTTATGTAGATGCGTTAAAAAACACTAATGTTCACATGCGCTTAAGTCAAGAAACTAAACTTCGTCTTCATCTTAACACAAACTATCTAGGTCTTATTCTTTCTCAATTAAATTAAAATGAACCCATAATTATTCCGTGTGAACATGACACAAAGAAAACTCCAAATAACATAAAAGAGACAAAACATTCAATAACATCAAAAATTCAGTCGTGTTTTGTCATGCGATGCTTTTAATAAAACATCGGATATTCGCAATTCGGATAAATTATATCAGTTTGTAAATATCCGCTTATTAAAAATTTCTTAGTGCAATCGGACTTTATATGGATTCATCTGCTTTTATGAAAACGTGTTCAGACAAAATAAAATCCAGCTTTTCGTGTATGCATTCGGATCCCGTTTTTAATTTGAGATGCTACTTACTGTAAATTATTGGTAAATACTGGTTGCGTAAACAATTTGTAATGAAACGGCTTGTATGCTGCAAACCATTTCAGTACATATACCTACACTTTGTTTCACCGTATAACAGCATATGATTTTATCCCCGTAGGACTAGGCAGAAGTGTGTTGGTGTTTACCCAAATTTAGTCAGTATAATTTGCGTCCTATATGGGTTCGATTTTTGTCGTTAAATAGACGCAAATCTAAACTATGATCATAAAATAGATCCGAGTGCAAACGTACTACCAAACTAGTACTGTTAGTACTAGTTGATTTTGATTAGGAATGAGACAGTCATTGGAATGTCGTGATGAGGTTTTATGTTTGGAACATTTATTATGTTTAAATCATGTTCTAATACATAATTTAATAGACCTCGGGCGTTATACCTATCCTAAACAGAATGATGTCAGACTTATTTTCATCTTTTTGATTGGCTAAATGTTTGATCTAAATATATGTATATTATGTAAAGACATGATGATGTAGGTACGTACTTACGTATGTTGATAAATTAATATGAACATAATTGATAAGGAGATGCGTACGTGATTTCTGAGACATAGCGTCTTCCAGATATAGTTCTTGGCTGACTTCGATAAAAATTTGCACGACATACTTTTTTACAGACAAATATAAACATAATATGTACCTACATATCAAGATTAATGAGAAGAGGTAGGTAATAGTATTGGTGTCAGGTTACAGGTGTTAAAATGTACTAGAATAAACTTTATTAGCATAGAAATGACCCCGTTTACTCTTAACACGATTAATTATTTATTTTATATGAAGTTCTGTTTGTAAGAATAATAAATGCAATTTTTTATAAATATAATAGCTATTTTATATCATGGCAATGACTACAGCATACCATTTTGATACCAAGGAAATAAAGATTTGTATTTAAATAGTTTTTCAGTTTTTTCTAGGATAAAATCGATTTTCTCTGCATATTTAACTAAACTGATAGAAGTATGTCATGTGTATAAAAATATTCTCGATCACAATAGAGGTTTTAGTCTCTGGATTTTCTATAGACGTAAAAAGTTTCTTTGTTCCCTCGATATGGCGGAGATTTCGGCGACATTCATCTTTATAGGTAAAATTAGAATTAGGATGCTGGTCTGTAGAGCTACAATATTTTTTTAATCAAACTATTACAGCTCTTCGAATTCTTTGAAATGTTGCAGCATAATATTATTTTTATACTCAGGTTGAGAATTGTGCGCAATGTTGTACAAAACTATAAATTTATATTTTGTCTTCAAGTATATTCGTTCTTAGAAGCTATTTTATAATACGTGCTAACATTCTATGTGGTTCTTATGTAGACAAACTATACTGGAAGTACCACATTCTCGCACCTTAAATGCCATGATCACATACTTAATTGGCGCCTAATATTCGGGTATGTTACAACTGGTATTTTAGAAATACTTAACAGATAAATCACATAACAGCGGTTCTCCCCTCTATTATCTATCATTAAAGCATAAATCAGTATTGAGTACGCCTACTTACAACGCTAGAGGCACGATTTGAATATAGCAGTGCGTTCAAAAGGTTAATAAGAGTGCACTCACAGTGGTCTTGTGTTCCTTGACGCTCCATTTCTCTCTTAGAATACTCCACAAACATTAGTGAGTCGCCGCAATATAAACGGGTTATTTGAAACCAGTGTAGCAACAGACGCCATAGAATGATGGGATTTCTCATTTTATTAATGTGATTCAACTTAACTGCCACTGTACAAGAACGTTCATCTTGAAACTGGACGGCGAAGTTATATTCGATGTTTTATGTCAATAAAATGTCGAGTATTACAGCTTATATTAGGTTCATAACTGAATTCGTAAATATTAATGGAAAATGTTCTTTTTTTAATCGTTGAATCGATGGATGTTGTCGTTGAAGTTATTCAGTGAATTAGCTGCAGTTTTTTTGTATATTGTAATACTGTTCCTAACCTCATCGGTCGCATTATATTCTCTCTAGATACGCCATAGATGACATTGGAGGTACCTAAGCTATGGCAATTCTAACAACATATTTTTGATTGCATTGATCATGATCATCATCCCCTTGTTTCGCTTCAAAATGTTAAGTGGGTTGGCAGACTTGAGATTCACACACAGAATAACTCACACATGAATAACCCTCAGATATTGCAATTTTCCTGCACTGTTTCTGCTTATACATAGTATAAATGCTTGAATTTGAACTTAAGACATATGACTTGGCAATTAATGGTCCATATCTCCAGGCCACCACTGCTATGAATAGCATTGATACACATCGGCAATATTTTTTTATCCGGCAGCACTAGATAATCTTGCTCCGAACAAAAGTTCTTCCAAAAACCGCTAGAAACACATTATATAAGAAGGAACGTTTTTGGTTCACATAATCTCAAAGATTTTCCTGTTGGAATACATAGGAACGGAGTAATTAGTTCTTAGAAAGGAAAGTGGATCAGTATCTACTTAGAACTGAGGAAGCCCTTTGACCATTCAAATGCGTTTTGCCAACTTTTGTTAATAGAAATGTCTACTACCATCCATTTTGTGGACGCTTTTCATTTATTTTTATCGGAAAACGTGTAGTTAGGTATATTATTAGTCATTTTACTCTAAATGTTCTTATTAAATAGTATTCAGGCTTCATCGGCTTTAAACATAATAGTAGTTTATGTCGAAAAATAATGATTTTAATACAATACGCCCACATTTTTTCAATAGGACATGCATCCAATGATGCAATGCCTTTTATATAAATAGGTAAATGAAATTCCAAATAAAAGTTTTCATACGGATATGTGCAAATATATCTACAAAGCCTTGATATGTGCAATATTTATTATCTTTCTAAAGTAAAGTCTTATTTGACTGTCAAAACTCCCCATCTTGCCGCTAATCATCAGAAATCATTATTAATCATTATTTTAAAAGGCTAACAAGGACCTGATGGTATTTAACATTGCATTTATCAACATCGGTTCGACGTCTCCGATCAAACTTAGTACAAAAAGCGGTCGCACAAGCTTACGCCTTGATGTTCAAGTTGAAGGAAGCTGCGGCTAGTTTTTGTGGCACACTGATCTTATTTATTCGTACATGGGCAGGACATATTTAGACACGTCGTGGCTGTAAATATCTCACAAGTATTAATAACCAGTTTGTAGATTCTAGGATAGATTTTATTCTGTGTTATTTAATAACGCAGTTGGGAGTCTACTTTAAATGATTTTGAGACAAATCGTTAAATCATAATAAGCTTCAATTACGTATACAGAATAGTGTAATATAAGATAATTATAGTGAACATTAGTAGACTAAATCCGGAATTACATTATGAAACTAGCTGCATGAAAGACAGTCCAATATACATAAAGTTACAACTCATGCATTGTCAACGTCAAGTTTTACATCGTTTAAGTCGTATCTCTATGTGTTCTTGAGTATACTTTCATGCAACTAGTTTTGTAATGTATTATTTCGCGTACCTACCTGACAATTAACATCAACAATTTTACTAATAGATACCACTATTAGTATGAAAGTTCTAAATATTGTTCATTGAAATTCATCATTGAATTGAAAAATTTATAGTTTTTAATTAAGTTTAAAAGCAAGAGAGAAATATATTCCATAACATTAGAATCTAATCGCAGCGCGCGATTGAGAATTTGAAAGTAAAAATAATACATTTTGTTCGATTAGGCATTTTAGGCAATTCAACACAGGACCGATGAGGCCAGATAGTAAAAGAAAAAGAGGTGAAAAATCGAATATAATTAAAACTGATTATTTTTAATTATAATGATCACCATAATTCTACGGAAAGGCTAAAATTAACCCTAAACCAGCCGGGACTAGGTATACAAATTACCCCAATCTCGTTCAAAATTAACCACGTGCAGTCTCTTAATCACGTGCTACACTTTGAACAATGGTTAGTGCTAAAACGATCGTTATCAGAGTATTCGATAGTTCTAGTTCCTATTTCATGGTGGTCTTATAGCACGTGGATTAAGTAGGTGCTTGACCTCACGCGCTCGCTTTATTAACCATTTATAAAGGAGGTTTTTATTGACGTTAGAATGAAAGGAAACTGGTATGTAATTTTGTTGTTTATTGTAATTTTGTATGGTACCTACTTTATTTACAACGTAAATGAAGAAAACTCTTGAAGAAGCGAATATTCTGCTACTCCACTGCTATCCATACATTCTGTAGGTATGCTTTTTCCCACGCAATAGTTCAAATTTCAAATTCTACCTTTTTGGTAGAAAACCTCAATAACCACCTTAATTGTCCTGGAAAATCGATTTCAGTGACATAGACTTTGTATAAATTACGAGAACAAATTGTAAACCTTTGAAAAATAGACTAAGTACTTACCTTTATTTATTAGGTGTATGTACACGGTACAGGTTACAGGACTTGTTACTGTTGCTCTAGTTTGCAGCACATATCGCAATTAAAGCCCGACCTTTGCAACTAAGTGCACAACTGTACAAGCATATTTACTTTAATACTCCACTCCGCATAAAAGCACGTGCATTCATATTTAAAACCTCATTTTGCGGATCTTTATCTTTTTCCCATTCCAATGTTAATTATTTACTTGCCCTCGTGTAATAAGCGTTATCATTGTCCGGGCTTAACACTGTTTTTATAAGTCCTTTCAATTTCAACAATTTCTTTTTGTAGTGCAGTGTAGAGTATCTACATACCTATATTATGTAGTGACAATGGCCTTTCTGGATCGTAAATAACAATCCATAGTGGAAATTGGTATAGCCACTAGCTTTAAAACACGCGTTTCTTTCAATTCTACTCGCAGCGTGAAAACGGATCGCGCTGCGAGTTGAATTATTATTTGTCGACCCACGGGCGGGTTACTTACGAGCCATGAGCTAAAGCTATCCTCTCTGCAAGTTAATGGATTGTTGTGCTTCCAAGAACACGGTAAACAGAATCAATAATTAGTATAATAGTCGTTACGAATGAACAGAACCGTCAGAACCCGACAATCTGACAACTAACTACTATAGGAATGTCGGACTGTCGGTATTCCCCCAGTAGTTGGTTTATCGCTTCTTGTAGAATACAAATATTCTATATTAATGAATTATTTTATTTCATACATTATTGTGTGAAGAACTATAAAAATATATCAGGATATTCTTATATAACGCCATTCTGTTTCGCAGTTAAGTTACAAGGCTCATGTTACGGATGCTAGATCGCTGAATAGTTCATAGATACTATTTACATACATACAGTCATCTATGACTCAGATGCAAATGTTCATGTTCATCAGTCATCACACAAAAACTCGAACCTACACAGCCAGCCTGAAAAATATAACTAAGTATAACATTGTAAGTCACAATTTGAACCCTTGTGTATAAAGTACATTATACATTATAGCTTTACACTCAGAACACGTCTCGTAAAGACGCAAAGGGCCATCTCAGCTTAAGGATCCTTCACATAAAAGCACAAAAATATAATACGAAGGACAATAAACACCTATCGTGAAAAGACTAAGTAAATCTTTGTAATTTAATTCTTTTTTCAACGTCCCTTCAATGTTTATCTTCTTAAAGATCATTATCATTACATTGTTGAGCCTGCAAAACGTCTGTGCGCCTATTCCGCAAACATTTGCTTGATAATTTTACGACCAAGTGGCAATAACGTAAACTCTATAGACTTATTATTCAAAATAGGCAACTGTATACATACAATTACACGAATATACAAGGGAACAAATAAACGTAACAATAAAACGTCAAGTACTACTTACTTGTCTTTTTATATATTTGAGAAAAAAAGGCCAAGTTAAGGTGTGAAATGGGCGATATTTAGCCTGAATACCTACACTACTATACGTGACAATTTGCGATGGTACGATTGTTATTTTAAGGTCTGCTACAATTAAGATGCAATCATAAATCTAGTTCAAGGAGTGTTATTCAGGAGAAAAACGAGATATTTAATTGTAACGAGATTCATTGTTTATGTTACTTATATATTTTACATTAATTATATCGATGTCATAATTATTGTTGTAGTTATACATAATTATTGAATTTATTTGTGTGTATTGTATTATTAATAGACAAAAACTCATAAGTTTTTAAAATAATAATATTTTTTTTGTTCATCTTCTATGAATTTCTATACAATTTGTCTGATTAAGCTGAAACTTTTTATATGTTCTTGTGTTCTACACCACTAAGGAATTAGACATACAAAAACTTCTAATAGATGTGTTCAAAACGTTAACATACATTAAGGATAAAGACGAACGCATAAAAGATAGCTTTATTTCTGCGTTTCATTATAACCATTTGCCATAGAGCCTGTACTGTGTAAATCAAATAGTATGTTAGAACAGCTTGTTCTATGCCCAGCTCGTTAAAACAATTATGCCAGTGAAAGGTGGTCCAAGCAACCGGCTTTCTTCCCATTATTAAGGTCATTTTTATCGGGCCAGACATCTTCGCCCTTCACAACAGCAAGATAAACAATGGCCTGTGAATTGTGATATAATCTGAGCTGAGAATACGCTGGGAACGTGCAACGGTCTTGGTCTGAGGTCTAGTCTAGCTGCACACTGTTTATAATTATCTGACTGAAAAATACATCCGATAACCATTAGTCAGTAACAAATATCACAACGTTGTACCCACTTTACACAGCCAACTTTCTCTGCCGGCGTGCGCAGAACAGCCCTCTAAAGATTTATTACAATCAGATGAACAACATGGCAAGGCTTAAAAAAAAACAAACAATAAATATTGATTTCTAAATAAAATTAGTTAGATACTTTATTGATTTATTACACTTGCGCGAATATTAGAATTGAAATAAAACTACTTATTTTACGAATTTTATCGTATATTGATATATGTTTAATCCGACGTTTAGAATTCTTTATAGTATCCATTATTGACAATCCGATTTGCTTAGTTCATAATAATTCCAAACACTGACCATTCCAATAATGGGGTGGTTAGTTTCTGTAGCTATTAGCTAAAGCTACCTAAAACTACGATCAATTTTACAGCGTACGCATAGTATAGCGTAATACTCTATTGTGTTCGATATTGTAAAACTCTGACGGTATGTGATAAAATAGATAACAGAGTGCTTTAGAAAAGTTTGCTTTATGGCTCTAGTTGCAGTTATTGGATGGATCGAAAACTAGACATTTCACGACATGTCACAAACTGAAATAATACCAGCGCGAAGCGTTCGTAAATTTAAAAAAGGCATTTCATATTTCTTTAACTATGACTAATTCCTATCTCAGTCAAAAATCCGGACAAATGAACATGACCGAAATTACTGATTTAGAAATATTCGGACGGATGGCAACCCATCTTAGGCCTCGTGTTTTGTGAGTGTTAGGTCCTGTATGTGCTATCCATTACGGACAGCACATACAGGAACTAAGATGGAGTACACAATTCATGAATATATGCTTGTAACACACAATATGGGCCGCGGTGAACCTGTTTTACAGTGGTGTCTTACCTTCGAGGGTAGTTGAGCAGATCATTAGATCTTACAGGTTTGATCGATGATTATAATCGTAGACTTATGTCGTGAACGTGATAGTGAACATTTTCAAAGTCCTCTTTAAGATTAATTATGTAAGTCATGTTTTAATGACATTTCTTTTATGGAGGACATCTATCTCTGCTAACATTGATTGGAGCGAATTATTAATATTCATCCGTTGAGCCGTCCATAAGGTAGAATGACTAATATCAATTTTATTCATCAACTTTTTATAATTATATGCAAGCGGTGTGTTTAAAATAAAAGAAAAACAGTAGTTATAACTAATATGTGGTAGTTATTATAGTATACGTAGAACAGAGACTAATAATTACATTTATTATTATTAAGTCAATTGATGTCCCACTTTTGGTCGTGGGGCAAAATGATTATACTATAGTCCATCCTACAGGTTTGTACTATAGCAGACTTGGCATTTTATGTAAGCAAGTTCCCCCTCCATAGTTTCCTTAATCATTTAAGTTAGAGATAATTCATTTATTAATGTACATGATTTAGGAAAGTCAGAGGCACGCGCCTCTGTTAGGGTTTGAACTGGACATCTATAAATTCTACAGTCTATTAAGTAGGAACGCCTAACGTAGTAGTTTTCTCATACAAAGAAACATCTACATGATATATTAGGATCCATAAAATGCTTTAAATGCATTCATTATATAAACTCTGGTAACTATGTTTCGTTGTGGATTCAACCAATTTAACAAATAAAGGAATAATCACGGTTCAGTTAATTTTGCTATTTCCCTTTCTCAATAACAACCAGCCAGTGTAACATGAACTATTATTGTTTCGTAAGCTTCCACCAATTATTTGTTAGAAATGCCTTTATTAGAGTTGTTAGTTTGTTTGGATATCTTGTTATGAGAAACATTTTCAATATATTTTCTCACGTGCTTAAAGCCGATAATTGAGTTAAATACGATATTTGAGTTAAATATAATTATTTAAAAGTAAAATTTACTTATACCTAACAGAAGTTTATTTATGAGACTTCTTAAGATATTATTTCAGGAGCTGCATTAATTTAATGGTATTAAATTTAAAAGCTTCAAGGGATATAAATAAGATCTGAGTGGGAGTATTTTAAGGGCATAGACATTATATACCTATTTTTATAATTTTCATACTTTAATACCTTTTGTACTAAAATTACAACAACACAGTTTAAAGTACTTAGTATCTATTAGTGTCTGTAGCGGACCTTTCCTTTCTAATCCAGATATTAATATAAATAATACCCGATGTCTAAATGGTATCTAATACAAATCCATTCCAATATTTCAGAATGTCTTACAAATCAATAATAGTAGGTGTAAGTGAGCAGTGTCCAAAAGCGTTTGTTTTGAAATTGGATCACATGTCATCGATTTCCGCGCCCCCCTCCGGGGACCACACGCCATACAGTTCCGGGTACGTACTTGGCCAGTTCGTATTACCTACAACGCAAATAGGGCTGTCATGATCGTCCTGGTATGAGCTGTTAGCTCGGAAGGGCTCCGGACGTTTTTTATTAACCTTGAGACTTGATACCTGAAGGTTAATACCTAAAAACTTAGACGGTTGAGTCATATTTGTTTTTGGAACGCGTAGTTATATTTAGGCATACATAATCAAATAAAGACATAATAAATCAAACAAAACAACAAGATATTCATAATATTCTCAGGGATACTTTCGAAGAACGTTTCGAAGAGGATTAACTGGCTATATCAGTATTTCTATGGAGTTTGGGCACGATCTTATGCTCATTCATACCTGCAATATCTCTTTTTAGATCTTATATCAACAAATTAGCTGTAAAATTTTTATTTGACAGCTATTTTGTTGGGTGAAAGTAGCCAGCCCTACAATGAGCTTTACACATGTTGATCGATGCGCTTAAAGACGAACTTAGTTTAGAAATGGACGAGTGACAAAATTAGGAAATGTTCCGTTTTGTGCTTACCCATGTTTGAAATGCCCGCAGGATATTGTCCTAGTTAGTAACCATATATACATAAATGTAGTGGTTCTGAGAAACAAAATGTATCACAGCGCTATTAGCCGAATCAAGCCTTGAAAGCAAAAATATTAATATGTGTATATTTTTTGGAAATCAGTTCATAAGAAGCTATTGAATATCTTTCACATGAAACTCTATTATTCTCATATTGACGTAACATGTTTGCATAACCTTTAATTTTTATGTTGTGCTGTGTTCATTGTAATATTGTCTAAAAGAGTACCTATCTATGGAGCTTCTTGTCAGCTCCTCTGCCTCTTCCATTAGAGCTACTTATTGGATAGCCTTTAACTGTTCAAAAGTACATGCAGGTTAAATAAAACATTTGAATTTCAAACAAAACTACGTAATTTTTCGAATTATGGTAGGTACTTAGCAGTTCTTAAAGAAACATACTTCAATTGTTTATAAGTAATAGTAACAATAGTAAAAAGGTCGGCATCACGAACAATGAAGTATTGCTGCTAAGGGGTGACAAAGGTACAAAGGATGTTTAGGGGATTATTTCAAGATGAAATATCAAAAACGACTAGATAACTCGTTTTTGATATTTCATTTTACATATATAGACGACCCGTTTAGCTCAGCGGTAGTTAACGTTGCCTGCTGTGCTATGGGACCCGGGACTCTCGGATACGAATCCCGGTAGGGACAAATGTTTGTGTAATGAGCATTAACATTTGTATCCGAGTTATGGATGTCATAGATACATCCATGTTTGTATAATATGTATGTATTTACAAAAAAAAAGTATATATGTAGTATATCAACTATCTAGTATCCGTAACACAAGTTGCCTAGTTGCTTACAACGGAACTAGCTATGAAATAATGTTCGGAAATATTTATTTAAATATTTTTTAGCGTTTGTTCCTCTAGTAACAAAACTTTTTCAATTTCGGTGTCAGTCGCGTTAAATCTAAAAAAGCAGCCATTCCTTATATAAAAGACCTAGATTTAATGTATCGAAATGAAAAACTTGAATATCGAGCATCGTGAGCACCTTTCTGCTTGTGCCTTTGATTATTCGAGAAGCTTACAGAAACGTAGCTTAGTGTCAAAGAAAAGAGCTAAGATAAATGAAAGGTACACACACGCCATTGTAGAGCAAAACGTAGCTTATATAAGATTTAAAAGAAATACCACCTTTGTTGTAACTTTCTGTCTCACATACTATTAGAGAATGAAAACAGAAATTATTCTTCTTTTATATTAAATCTTGGACTGAAAGATAAAAATGTCTCTTTAATGTAGTACGTATAAACAATTTAATTAACCGATAAGCTGACAATGTTCTCGTGTTCTGAATGACGTATGTTTGTCGGACTTACTCGGGTTTGTTCTTCGATAATGAGTATTGACCCGATCCATTAACAGCTTTATCATTTGTATCATTTCTATGGTATGCCCTCATTATATTGGCTTGCACACATCAACATAATATAACATCTGTCCGTCTATCTTTTGTGTTATAAGAAGATTGCTATTGTGACCACACTTTGCAGACGGATTGGTAATCGCGCAATCAGGCAGTCTAAAATGAAGCCTGCAAATAAAGTAAATGCCATTTATGCCTGTCGTATAAATAGGACAGAATGGAGGCACATTTTTATGTATTTTTATCCGTCTTCCCACGTAATTTGTTTGGTGGACCTGCTAGCATATTTTTCTTATACGGAATCCTATGCAGAACTTCAAGTACAATATTAGTAGTCCTAGAAGTTCTACCGCAAGATTTCCTGATCATTGTGCAGTGCTAGCTGAACATTGTTCTTCTATGTTAATTTGTATTTTTGACGTTAGCACCTTACAAGCATTTTGAAAAAAATGATTAGTGATTAAGAATGAAGAATACTTTATGGAGGATTTTTATTGCACCCTATGTGGATTTTACTGCGCTCTTACTGACAATTAACGTAATTACAGTTTTGTTCATTTTAATTTGAACTCTAACACCTCTTTTAGGTTTTTTTTTGGTTAGTTTTTTTTAAGGTAATCAAATATAATTATAATTGGAGTCACTTACTCCCCAAAAGCATTTGCAGCTGTAACTGCAAATACTTCAATAAAGACTTAAGCGGCAGGTGCTTTCCTTTCAATTACAGCTCCGCGTATTTTCTATTTATCCGAACTATCCATCTTGTGTGAATTGTCAATGTGTTCAGCGAGAGCCGTAGCCTTCCGCTTAACAATAACTACCGGAAATTGTGTCCCTTGTGTATGTCCCGACTGGTGGATGTATTAAATATAGATTTCTATCGCACTACCGGCTGTAGCAATTCATTATATTTAAAAGCTACTTTTGCTTCGGATTAATTGTTATATGATAATTTTATCATTTACAAATTTAATTTTGCATCCGGTTAAAAGGGAAAATTACTGCAAAAAAAGTTGGACCTTAAAGTATTTTTTTCGTTACCGATTATGTTAACCAGGATCATAGTGATGTCAATTTATGACGAACTATGTGGAATATAACTAAATGGGCAAAGATAGCTTGTTTGTTATCCGGTGTATCAATAAATTACGCAAAAACTTACCAGATTCCCAAGAAATTAGGATTGACACTCACAGTACCTAGTAGGTAGTCTGACAATATCATTTCCACTCGAAATAACATCTGCAGTCCCATTATAGTCTCTTGTTTTGTTGTCTTTAATTTAAAAATATAACAGTGCAGATTTATAATAATCTGAGCGAGGATCCGAGCTATTTATAGATAGTAGATACACATACATATACATATAAAAAAATCTTAATAATCAAAGATTATTAAAGAAATATTGCCTCGGTGATCTAAACAATATATTTTACATACTTTCTAGGTGTTTCTAACAACACCTTTTCAGATTGATATGTACTTGTATATCTAGTAACTATGTACAGAACTTGTAACACTTGGTGTTAGAAACTCATAAATGTCTACCGCGAACATTACGTGCGGTTAATATCGCAAGTTTAATTCATACTTACTGCTGGTACATGCTAGTTACCCAGATTGGCGTTAACACGTGTTGGAAATTAGCTAGTTTGTGGTCAAACGTTACAGACTATTTTGACAATTCCGGAATTATCGAATAAATTACAACGTGTAGAGACTGCTTGATAGGCTCATTAACAAGTCTAATTTCTGGCATAGTTAAACAACCGTGGGATCCGTTTTTGTAAGCTTTGTAAATTATTACTTATGCTTAGTTAAACAACAGTGATAGAGTATTAGTGAATAAATTTACAGTTAACACAAAATATTTCATGAAGATTTCGGTTGTATTCTGACGATTATCATCGATTAACTAGTTAATCGTAATCGTAGGCATACGTCTTATTATTTGCTGTATACAAGACTTTTAAGTGCGTTTTGTCACCGTTACTACGATCGAAACTGTGATGAAAGCCCGTGTCATCAAAGAAATAAAACCAATCAAGTTTATAGCTGCGCGTAGCGTGTGGTATGCGGGTCCATACAATACTTTACGAGGCATTTATTGAAAACAATGATGTGCTTTCTGCTATCCCTTTAACACTTGTGAATGTGATGAGAATAAAAGTCTACAGTTTTATTATAAAACCTTCTAACGAGTTCTCTATTCCATTAATGTATCCTGTACTAAAGATGTTCAAAAAGTATGCATTCAGTTAATTTGATGGCTGCAATAAATGCCCTAGTGATTAATAAATACTTTAAGTAAATATAGGGTTGGTATCTATTCGAATAAAGAATAAACTGAGCCGTAGTTTGTAATTAAACTTTATTACCCGACTGCGCGACGGAAAAAGATAGGGTTATATTTTTTATGGAACATTAACGGATTTACTTAGTTCCTCAATAAATAATTAATGCGGCTGTCGATAAATATTTTAAACGTAAAAATTTGTTCGCAAATAAAAGGGCAAAAATAAATTTCTTCACGTTTTGGGAGGGTAAAGAAGCCATAGAGTATGTCATGAGGAAAGCCAGCTGGTGTGATTCCCAAATTCTCGCTGTGTGAATAAAAGAAGATTATATTACAAAGTTTATCCATCACTTAAAAAGTTAGCTGGTACGTCCCGATAAAAGGAAATTATTGTTTGTTCAAGATGAGGAAGATTTACTTTGACAGATGATTATAATCACAGAATAAAGAAAGGTTACTATGTACTGGCCGTTAAATATTAAATTGTATGATTTTTTTTATTCGATCAAGTTAATTTGAAGTTCTGTTTTTAAAATAAATCTTAATTTTGAACTAGGGTTGACGTAAAACTTAACTGTACACGATATATTTAATCTCGGTTTGTAAGGAACAAAATACTTTGTTTAGTTTTCACGAAGATACATGTTATTTGTTTATGGAACTTCGTGATGTAAGAAGTAGTAGAAATATTCTGAAGTTTTATCAAGTAATTTGATGTTAGTACCTTAGTAAATACCCGTAATTTGTATACTATTTTGAAACATTCATAAGATAAAGCAAAAACTTTCCCCTTTTACTGTAAATCGAAGCCCTTTCTGCAAATAGTCCGGTTTAAAGTTTTCATATCATATTATAAGATCGTAATACTGATATTACGGATAGTAGAAAGGCAATCTTTGAACATTTCCAGAGTGAGATTTAGCAATTTCTCTGAAAAGATTTTGTGAGTATATTTGATCGTGATAGGTTAGTCTTAGTTCTCTTCAGTCCACCGTTCCTTTAACTTTCGCTTGTAATTTATATTTTCAAAGGTCGTGTTATCTGATTGTGTTTGATAGTTATTTTAAAGCCTTAGCGTTTACGTTTACGTTAGCGGTACGTTCACGTTTTATTTCTTGGAACTTAACTTACTTAAATCTAACAAAGTTTCGATTGGATTATTTCGTGAAAAGTTTAACACATATTGTTTCCTATCTATGGTTTAGCTATAGACTCATACACAATCTTGGCAATTGTCGCAGCGTACTTCAATACAACATTGTAGCAAAAATTTAATTGCTTCGTAAAACTTAACACAACGGGCCTCTTTCCTGTTTTTGTACACACTACGCATGGGAAATCGTTACATCCTTAATCGTCTGGACCTTACCATGACGTCAGATAAAGGTATGTGGTGACAAACTGTCAAACAGGCAGCCGGCAGCCGTCAATTAGATGGCCATAAATCCGCGTATCAATAATCCTAATGCGAGGCGCACGCCTGTCGAGGAAGCACTAAACCATGTCCAAAATGATTTGAATTTAGCGAGTAAACGTCAGCGGTACGCGTGATGGTGTTGCCATATTTTGTGACAGTTCGGCGTTTCTATATTCAAATTCACAATAAAAAAAGTCAGTGCTATAATATTGTTTGACAGAATTAATGATATTTGACAGACTTCAACTTCCATTTACGGGTTAGTATATAAGCTGCATTCTGTTTGATGTTTTAAGTGGATATCTTGAATATTCATGTCTAGCCTACCATAAATTTCAGTATAGTCGTAAAGGCAGCCTGTTTCATACCTGTTTATAGAGTCTGTTTCGGATCTGCACAATTACGAGTTAGAATTAATTCCACAGTTCCTAACGATCATTGAAATAAATACTCATGTAGGTATATAATAATAAAATTAATACTTTAAGACATGTAATCAACAAAGTAAGATTAGTTTTTTGAGACGTTAGCGGGTTTCTTTCTCTCATCATACTGTTCGTATTCTTTTATCATCAGCACCATCACTACATTTCCAATAATTTAGTTCTAAACCATGATGACATGACATATCATGTCATAATTGCATTGACTTTTTTCCCACAGTGCATGTAGGTCTTTTACTAACTTCATTGTTAAAAACTCCTTGTACAATTAAAAAAAGAATTTATTTATTTTTGAAGGAATGTTCTTGACAACACCGATGTTGCGTAGACGTTGTCCTCGGGGGGACACGGTTGGCATACTAATATGCACGGCTATAACTGTAATGATATGTAACCCAACGATTAATATGTCACGTTATCAACCGCGCCTTCGTTTGTTTTGATTGAAAGCCTCTGTCATTTACTTCGATGTCTTGTTTAGGCTCGTCCTTAGCATTCCTAATTGTCGATGTAATTAGTAATCAATGTTGTTACGAGTGTTTAATTTATTTTAATATCGTTATTGGGGATTTAAATAAAAGTACTTTTTATATATTATCTAATGTTTCATTTAATATAATATTAAAATAAATACATAAATATAATTATATGATTTTATCGCGATTAATGAATATCAATATACCGTAATACAGGCCGTATTACTTATTATTTGGAGTTATGAACAAAATCTAGGAAAAATGACCGCATAGACTTTTTGACTGAAGAGTCAATGCGGCTTTAACCTGAAACTTCTTGAATTAGTAATGCTTATCATTTCGACGTTCTGCCAATTCTTGTACTCACCATTATTTATTTTAAATACTAGAGCTTGGTTACCGAGGCTTTATAAATCTATACTTACCATCAGTTGCTTAAAAATATTTCTGAACAAACAAAAAATGTAACTTAGTGTATTGCAAGCGTTTAGTGTGGTCGGGCGTCCACAGCTTCTCACGGCTGGGCGGCTGGCCCCACGCGGCCACTCGTTATTGGCATTCACGACCTATTCTTAGCCAGTCACAAATTTAAGACCAAACTGCGCATAAATCATAAGTCCTAGAACATTGCCTTGCAGCTGCACAGGGTAACTATTGGTTTTAAGATTGGCCTGGACCTATTTTAGACGGAAAATGATGTACCAAAATAATATTTACCACGTTATTCTTAAAATATCAACACGCTTCTCGTCCCCGAAGGCTTAAGCAGAGGTGTGGTTACTATACACCCATATTTCGTGGGTATGTTTTCGGTAGCATGTCATAGGGAGTGAGCCTATCATTAACCGGGCACGAATCCAAACTCCGGGGCTGTTTGTTACCTACTAAGAATTTCATAGAAAAACCCAATAAATCTAACAATTTACAGGTCCGGGAAATTTTCCATTTCATAAAAGCGGGGAGCTCACTCTTCTATCCGAGGATCAGCAAAGCATATTTAATTTCATGTAAAAGTTAAAAGTTACAATTATTTTACAATTTGCGTTTTTAATTCAATCTGGATTGCATGAAAGACTTTTTGCTAAAACATTTTTCTGAACCAGTTTTTCGTGTACAAAGAAGCAAAGGCCATTTAAAATTGGATTTTATTATTTCACTTAAATACTTTATCTACCATTATGTTGTAAGTAATAGAAATTACTATTAGCTAAATTTGTGTTTACATTGTTGAAAGGACTAGAATCTGTTCAATATTAAATTGTACCTTAAGCTAAATGCCAGTTTGTATCATCATGAAATATATTACTTTTCTAATTTTAAAATGAAACGGGACCGTTGACTTTTTATAATATTGTTTTCATAAAGTCACTGAAATATCGCTCGTATGTTTATGACATTTAAAATTATATATTATCCAAATGTCAATGTCTAGAGTGACCTGTATGGCGCACTACAAAGATTTTAATTTAGGAGTGAATTCTAATATCTGAATATATGACCTGGGTTATCTTGAAATTTCGTGTGCTTTTTATCAAGCAAGACCAGGAATATTTTCACATAATTCCCTCCCTTAAGTAAGACTATTATAGATGCAGCAATCAGGAGCAATGCCATGAAAAAAGATATCTAGGTTATTAAGAATACGTAGTTGTCATTTAACATGGTTACACGTCCTAATATGGAAAGAACCACATAAAAACTCAGCCAACATCAGATTGTCGACACCTGTTTGCTTAGCAATGACACGAGTGTTGGAAACCTGAACGTTAGGGGACTAAAAACGTTATGGCGACGACAGTGTAATGCGGCTTGACAGCATAGTCAGGTATCTCTGAGGAATTACAGATACATTGGCCGTGATTATCGATCAGGGTTTCTATTAAATCGGCTTGATCGCATGTGGCATTGAATAAAGTCTAAAGAGAGAATGTCTTTAAATTTTGTATCAGTATTTGAGTTTAGTTCCAGGTGTCTCATGAAGCTATTTTATATAAATATTAAACTTGTGGGAACTGCGTCAGTCTTGAGTAGGTATGCCTAGTGAGCGTAAGCTTCTGGTTTTGTAATTTAAGCTGTTTGATCAAAGTATTATTATCTAGATAATTTTTCAATTTTGACAATAGGTGAGCCTCTTCCTCCTTTTCCCTTATTACAAGGGTATTAAAAACATTCATCCGTACACCTAAATACTCAAAACTTTGAGGATACACTGATACAGAACTGGAAAGTTTTACTGCTGCAAACGGACAATGCATTTTGCAATGCCGTATTTACGATAAACTAAACTATTACGATACGTGTTGTGGGAAAAATATATTGCATTAGTGATAAGCTGAAATATGAGAGTCGATTTGAATAATCCAAATTTATAAAATTATGTGTATTGTGTAATTGCTATTGTTTTCAATGGTGCACGGTTATTTCGGCTCTAGATATTATTTGTACCATCACTGAAGGTTTTGTGGATAAATAAAAGCTTGCCACGGTCTGTCAATGAGTTAATCCGTGCATCGTGATTCATTCTTTACGCATCGAAAGCTCTTCAAATCATCTCGAGCGCGATAAATTGTCAGTCAGGGTTGTCATATCAACACTTATTATAAATTGGTGGTTACTTTGAAGGCGATAACGGCGATATAATATGTCGGATTGTCCGATCAAAAAAGGTTGTTACAAAGATCATTACACATTTAGCTTAGCTTCTTAACTATATCCGATTAAATGCCAGACCTGATCAAGAAATGGAAGTAAGCTTAGTAAGTGAAGTTGACTCTAGACCAGACGATAGAGCAATAAGGTTAGGCCTTATTGCACCATGGTCTCGTCACCATTGCACATCCTCTTAAGACACTGTGCAACGCATAGAAGGGACATCTCTGGGGAGACTATAAAAGGTCTCCCCCATGCCACTGTATGCAGTTTCATGCAAGCTAGACTATAGCCTATACTAAAGACCCCAGTACATGTAGCGAGTAGCGGGCAATTATATAAATTAAAATGAGATAAGGTTGTGTACGATTCGCTGTTTTCATAGCCATAGAAAACCACTCATCATTCATTAATGTTTTTAATCTTACTTCACCGTAGCTATTTTCATTCATTAATCTTCTGTGTACTTTGGCAAGCGTATTGGTTATCGTAGTAAATGAATGTGGCATGGTGTGGCGCCTATCTCGCTGACATAATAGCAGTTACTTTTTGTCTGTTTTTGTGGAAGTATACGAGTGGCCTATTTTGTTTGATAAACTTTTTTTGGAGGGCGGTATAAAAGCTGAAAGTTTTTATAATATAAATTTGGACTAGGTACTTCTGTTTGACAATAATGTCGATAATAAATGCTTAAATGATTATGTTTGTCTCTCTTCGTGACTTCTTTATTTATGAGAATATATTTGTATCAAATGCAAGTTTCTCCTGGAACGTAAACGCGCTCGTCGCGTTTATTACGTTCAGAACTGCGATAACTCTCTCCAAGCTTTCAGAGCCTTGACCTTTGTATATCATTTTATTGTTCAAGGAAAAATCATACTAGGTATACAGATCTGAAGCAAAAATGCACAAAAAAGGGCGTAGCTATAAAGTTATTTTAAACCTGAACATGACATTACTGATATGTATTCAAAAAAGATTTACCCTAACAATCGCTATCCCTATTTCTTAAAACTACCGAAAATGAGGAAGTATTTTTTTAAGTGCGACAACAAGACACATTGTCGTAGACCCACATGTTACGAGTGATCTTCTTGGAACCCTTTGTTATATTATGTACGAGAATGACGTGATTATCGTATTTAGACGCACTTCGATACAATTGATAGCACCTTTAGCGTGTCCAGAATTCCTAATGAAGGGACTCAACTGGGCTAAACTGTTTATTAATCCATCATGATAAATACCTGGACATACATACCTATTATAATAAATGTTAATGTTGAGTTCATCATCATAAACCTAGTTCGTGTTGGCAGACTTCACATGCTATCGAGAGAATCTTCCAAGCATGCCTGAGGATCGAACTTAGGTTATCTCAGTCGTCATGAGTGTTGAGTTGTCTCTGTAGTTTATACGTGCAGCTTTGGTTAGGATAAAGGGTTGCGCACATTTCTTGCACCCTACGTCACACCACTAATGCTTATTGGCCAACTGTTGAAATCTGGGGGTATAACATGATATCTGACCAATGGACATGCGACATTCGTGTCGCGTGGTTTTGCATGCTATATATAAATGTGTTTCTACCCTAATCGTGCTGTAGGTAGTTTCATAAGTGCATCTCTTCATGGATACAGGTGTGACAGTAGATACGTATGTAAATTTATGAAGATAATAATTGAGATTCTTGTAAACCTGATAACTTCTAGAGCTTAGTTACATTAATAATATAGTGTATTTTATTCTTCAGCCTAGATACATATTATATTATAGAACAGTCTTAAGAGTTAAATTAACCGCGTCTGAAGAACGTGAGGTGGCTGTATAAGCGTCCACCAAGTTTAATCAAACCGCCTGTTTCTGACAGTTTATGAGAGATGCAGGTGTACTAATTTCTTAGACTTATACGAACATTAAAATATCATCTTTTACCGATTGATTGATATTGGACGGAGTAAAAGATTCTAAATGTCAGGATTAAAACTATATTATTAATACACGATGATCAAATCAGTAAAAAACAGTTCTTTGAGCATTAAGTTGACTTTCTGAAGGGACAAAATTAATTAAACAATAACGTAGGTAGGTATCTATAACTCGTGAACCGACTTATGCTTAACTTTTCCAGGATTAGAATATTTAGCCAAGCATTATACGCTACTATCCCATTCGGGCTACTTTACATAAAACCATTTGGCAAAGGTAATACCTATGAGTGCTGTAGAGATGTTCCTCCCAATTGGCACGAGCGAAAAACATTTACAGTTTCTTTTCCAGAGAATTAACTTTAGACAAAACAAAGTACCTTTGCCACTAACAAGCTTAGGATAATGTTAAGTAAAAGAAAGTCAAGACTAGACAGAAAGCTAGTTAGTGTGCGGGCGAAACCGTGATTACTTTTATAAAATAATGTTGGCGGCTCCATAACCTGAGCTATAACGTTAGAGTTAACATCTATTAACGTTATTAGCTGGCCATTAGCCAGCTATATCAAGTGGTTATCGATCGGCGATTTCTTCACTAGTTATTAGTAGATGATTACAATATACTACCGTCATTACCACCGGCTTAATGTCAATTTTGTGATAAATAGTCTACAAAAACATCGCGGCAGACTATAAATTATTAATTATCATAGATTGGTGCTCACGATCTTTATTCATAAAAGCGATAACGGTTATTTTATGATCCACTCCGGCTCGTGTAATAGATATTATGCAAATATTCAAATATCTCGTGAGATGAAATAACAATTCAACACATTCTTGTCAACAATTTAAGAATCAGAGTTATGCAATAATAGATACATTGTTGGTGTACATAACTTTTTGTTTATAAATAACGGTCTGCAACAGTTAGCGTGCTATTAGCGTATTATTTTGGTTTATTGGCACGCCTCAGTTTCCGATTTCAACAACGTTCTAATTTTAAAATTGTATTTTGCTTTTTCACGTGGGTTATGACAGAAATACATAGGCTGAGTGGTGGAGTGCTTTCGCTTTTAAAATGCTTTGAAAGATGTTCGCTTTTTAATTTTAATCGATAGTCCTTGAGTTTTATTTACTTATACGCATCTGTGAAAAGATTGACTCAACAACAGCTTTTTCTAATTTGAAATTGGGAATGGATTTTATTTTTCTGTCCTACTTTTGTCTGACTGTCTTATGGATAGAGTATTATTATAGGTAACGTTCAATTCAGCTTGTAGACATAAGCGGTAATTTTACGCTAAAAGCTTCTTATCCTTGGAAGATTTTTATGTAATAAAAATAACAAAAATAGTTATTTTTACTTAGGTCTCTTCATATCGTATTTAGGTTAAGTACCAACGTAACTACGAGTATAAAAAAGGTATTAATGAAAATCTAATATGATAGGTACCCGTGTTAAAAGAAATAATAAATGACATCTCTTTGTAGCTTTCACGCCCTTTTAATTTATAAGCACATCACATTTTTTATCTTAGATTTAATTTATTGTAACGTTGTCTTTAATGGCGGTTCTTCGCGGGACATAAAAGAACGTCATGTGTGAGATTTGCATTTAAAAGGAGCATAATAAATTATAAAACCTCATATTTTACGAGAGTATGTTTTTGTTTATACTGTCTCATTGGTACAGTGGTTGTCAACGTGACTGTTGAATTAAATTTTGTAAGCAACCAGAACTTGGATCATGGTGATGTAGCTGGTTAATGGTAATAGGCTTGACCCTTGTTACATGGGATTTAAAATCATAGCGATTATCTGTGAGAATATTGTCATAACATAATTATCTTCTCCTCTATCAGGAGTTCAGGACTCCTTCTCTTCTCCTTCTACTTCTTGGAGGGGAAGGCACTCCTCCGGGGTTAGATATATGTATGCTTGGTGATATATGTTTTTGGTACATTCTGAGGTCAATGATTAATATATCGGTATTAACCCTTAATGAAAAGCATCTGATTAAGATAATAAGACATTCATAATTCGTCATCTATGAACTAATGAACTGTGACTAATGTCAATAATTGGAATCTTCGATACTGTGTAGAGTTAATATTCTATCCATTAATCTTCGCAAGGCAAGCTACTGCAAGGTTTGAGGGCAAAAATCGGTCATTACCGTACCCCTATCTCTGTTCTTAATTTAAATGTTTTTGAAATGTCAATAATGTTGTTATTGGCTGAATATGCAAAGCTGCAAACCATCCACAAAAAAGCACTCAGTGTTGCATCTCGTTTTCACCTTTTTGTTTTTTCACAAGAGGATACGGGACAGCATGTTTATAGTAGGTGATAGACATCGTCACATTTTTCTTATGTAAATGGCGGACTGCACCAGTGTCTGCGTTAATGATTAAACAATAGACTAGACAAAACGAATATTATTCTCTGTAGGTGGCCACCGGTTTTACAAATATTCTACCGCTAAATAGCATTGTATGGTAACCTACATATTTCCTACTGCATAGTGTAAAGTCTACACAGGCACTCATGTATTTTTTTAACACTTTTTTTTTTTCAGGTTGCCAATATGGCGGCTCCGTTGCGCGTACAGATGCTTCTGGCGATGTTTGTTCCAGCATTGGCCCGTGAGTATAAATACAAAATATATTTAGAGGAATAGGTTTATGTGGACTGGTGGAGACTGGTATAAAAAGTTTTCAAAATCTGATTGTAATTTGTAATATATTATATTGGAAATATCGTGATGGTACTCCTACGTTAAATAAAAAAAAACGACTACCAACTTTTATGTTACAAGCAGATTAAGGTATGACATCAAATTATTTATAAATGTGTTAAACCATTTCTAAAATACAAAACAAATTACTGTAAGAAAGCGTCAGCGTATCGCCTATTTCTCAAATGATAAAAATATGTCGATTTAACCTATTTTTTCACTAAAATTTAATGTAAGTTTACAATGCGCGTTCAAAAAGGTCTATTTTGGTGTGAAAAGATAGATGAACGGTGATGTACGAGGTGTAAAGCGATAAGATTTTTTTGTCTATTTTGGAATTGTAACAGGCACGACGGGCAAGCTCCCGGATACCGCAGGTAGCTACGCACACAACCACACTGGCTTAGTGCCGACAAAAGGACAAAAAATATCCAGGGATTACTGGGTTCCGTACTTGTTACGCACGTATAATTTTTTGTTTTCTATCAGTGAAGCAAATACAACAAAAGGGTAACGAAAGTATTACCAAAAAAATATTTTTTTTATACACATTATCAAAATACATAGAAAGCTACGTTTCAAAATACATTTTTAATAAAACTCCAGAATTCCATATAGTTGGTAATTCCAACTAATGTAAATATCAATACAAAGTTATTTATTTTTAAGAAACAAAATGGACATCCCAATTTGCGCATATTTTTATTCACATTACATAAATATGGATGAATATTCCGTATAATTTGTATTACCTACGTAACATAGACAATACGTGGAATTTGAAGTGATAATCCATAGATCTTATAATATTTCATATCAAAAAGGGTCACTTAAGCCTTTCACCGAGTTGTAAAAGGAACCCAAAAATGTTTAAGTATGTTTGTGTGGGTGTGTGCCGAACAAATTTTACGCTTACTAGTCATTATATTGTCCAAGTATTTGTGTGAAGTCATTAGTAACCGCCTACTCGTTTAGGATTTTTTTCCTTTATATCCGTTCCCTCTTAGTTGTCCCAGAACTAGTTTTGATTTGAAACGGCTTGTTGAAATTGGATTTGGTCAGAAGGAGTTGATTAGACGTCCAATGCTCTAACATTTTTTCATTAGGTACGTTATGTTGTCCATACGGTTGACTGCCTTCATTATTCTTTTTCCATTTCTGAGGACAAGTTTTTTCTTCGAGCTCGTCTCGCAATTTCTATTTGAGCTTGGTGCGTGAATTCGTCATAATGTGCCCCAAATGGCCGGTAACTCAAATTTGACCCATCTGATGTCGGACCCAGTAAAGTTCCACTTAAGCGTAGCTACTTTCCAAGTATCTATCATCAGTTATTTTCCTTTTGAATCGAGTGGCTGCTTTACCCGGAAATGTTGGTACCCAGAATACCCTGTTCCATTGTTCAAGTGGTGACTTATTAGCAGATTCGTCAAACACCGTATTTGAGATCCATAGGTAATCATCATTTCACACGTAATTGTAATGTCTTTGACTTTGTTGGACAGAAGATGATCATCAATTAATGTTATCGTTTATGCCCCAGTAGCTGCCTATAGGCTTTGATAATCAGTATATTATTAAACCATATTTATCTATACAGTTTCTAGCTAGTCTTTCGGCAAGCAATATGTAACAATACTATACTATATATTGTAGCTTGCATGTTGGTATTAGAGCTGCAGTGTTTGATAATTTGCGTCGAGTTTCGCATTGTTGACGCTTGTTTCTAAGAACACCAGTCTTGGACTCTCGGGTCTTGTTTACATTAGCTCGACTAGACTACCAACAACAACAATTAGAATTTTAGACATTTTGGACTGACCTAAATTGAGTGTTAAAGTTAGGTTACGGGTGTTCTCTGTGTGAGAACGATTAGAATACCTGGTAAACTTCCTATTCGATGCACGCAATATGTACCCAGGGCAAGCTTGTTCCCAGTAACTATACAAATCCCAGCTCAACGCAAGTATACCTGGTTCTAAATCAACACTAGACTAATGAGGCCTAGTGAGACAGAGACCTATCGTGTAGCTACAAGAAAAATATAATTTCATATGTATAATTATTTGAAATGTCACTGCATTGTCGCTTATCTTTATTGATATTTATGTTGAGTACTGTACGAGCATTATTATTCTATTTGCATGTTAATTATTAAAAATGCAATATCATAAAACATTCTTGTTAATTAAACGACTGTCTACCGACTTGATATGATACGTAAGATGAATTAATATATTATTTACATACACGATTTGAGATTGTGTGATGTCAGTTAGTGAACCCTAAAATCCGAACGTTTTGTTCGACATTTAAAACTTGTTTTTTTTATATAATCTCTTAATTCAACGATTTATTTATAATTTTATTTGGTTTAATGACATGATTTTTATGAGTAATTATTTAAATAAGTTCGAATATACTTTGCCTAAAACTTTTTAGTGGTTCTACGAAAGAATATGTCAGTTTAATTAATTAACATATTGAGTATGTTTTAGATCTATTTTAGTTCTTTAAATAAATATTCTTCGCGGTTACCGCAGTAACAAGTGATTGGCAATCACGAATAACATAATATTTCGTTGTGATGGGGCCGGGGACCGGTTTACACCATCGGAATGCTGTGTGAACGTCACTTGTTGCATTTCCCTATGGTGTTTGATGTATATCTACTATTCATCAGTGTTGAGAGGAATGCGCTCCAACGGAATCTGCTTCTAAGTAGGACGTATCGAAATATCTTTGAAAAGGTGTAGCAGTGGGTTAAGATTAAATATAGGTACCTTATGCTAAGTGCAAGTTCATGTTTTGTATAAATTTACATAAATACAATCACAGCTGTATCCTCGTAATACAGTTTACTGATAACAGTGTTAGTTCTTGAGTCACATGAAGACTGAGAATGTAGGGTACCTCTTTAATTACAATACATTATTTTGTGCTAAAGAAAAAAAATGGATATGCAATTAAGATGTAATAAAATCAGATTCATTAGACTATAAAACGAATTTATAAAAACCGCGTGGGTGAGTAATGGCGAACCGATCAATGTAATTCATTAGCCATCATTCAACTCAATAAAAATATTTATTGAAATATATTATTTCGTAATTATTAGACCACTGAACAGAAGATTGTGCTATTATTCTCTATCTGGCAATTATTCACTAATATTTCGTGTATGTCACGCCACAATCTGCTTTCACAAATAAACATAAAAACAAGCTCAAAATATAATAAATTCAAAGTATTATTATATTTATTGGGTTTTTTTGAACATTTTTGAAAACGGCCGCTTCCTGGTTTTTTTGTTGAGAAAAAGAAGCGGCGAACTAACTCCCCAGTAACACATTTCTGCCAGTTTATTAAATTATTCTATTCAACGTTAAGTACTATGATAACGTGAGTTAGCAAATATCAATTCATTATGACGGACAAAAATAAAATCTGACGTTATGTATTAATAACGTATTAAATATTGACTTGTTCTGCACAAATGCAAGCACTGCGAGGCGGCTTCTAGCTAATTTATTTTTTGACAAATAACACATACCACTGGCTCTTAAACTGTTTAATGTAGTTATAGTTATAGTTATTATACATAAATCTTATTATAGTTTCTGCTTATATAGTATTGTAGTTGGTATATAGTATTATAGTATTTTTTTTTTATATAATTAGTGGTTTTTAAGTTTGTAAATCTGTGGTTTGTTTTGAGTTGGAAGTTTTCTTTTGTTTACATAGTTTAAAAATTTATCGGTGGAGGCTTGTAATTAGCAATTTTGTTTAAACATATACTTGTAGTTTATTAATGTCATTAGTCTGTAAGCCTTCTTAAAATAAAATAAATAAATAAATAAAAAAATAAAAATACAATTACATAAAAAAAACCGTTTTGATCTTCATTTGGTCTTGGATAAATCCCGTGACCAATTATTTCATCAACAACCTATTGTTGCCCATTACTGGGCACGGGTCTTCTCTCCTCTACTTCCTGCCAGCTAGAGGTCGGAAGTACCACGCTAGCCTACTGCGGGTTACAGATTACACCTACGCCATCGAGAAAATACGAACATAGCTTCCGAAAATTCAGTGATGAGTGCCTTAGGTTTGAACTAGAGACCTATGACATCCCAGTCCACTGATCACACCACTAGAGACTACCCGCAGGCACTAACTAGACCACCTATTTATTGTCACTAGAATTGTCATTCAAAAATATGATATGCCTTCTTGCTAAGGCAGTTTTTCAACTATGTTTCTCTTGCATGCGTCAAGTCGGTAGAGGGCATAACTAGAGAGACACTGAACGGTAATCTTTGACTGAAATGTAAATTTAATTGAGACAATACATTTTCCAACCGCACTAAACCAATGACACTAGTAAGTTTTGAACAGAATTAGCACTACTATGTTACAAATAGTAGACGCACGATAGTTTTAGAGATGTACTTAAAATCTTCCCCGTAAGAACTTTATAAAAGTTCTAAGTGCTAGTGAAAACCTTTTTCTGTAAATCTCAAAATGTAGTTTGAGAGACAGACATTGGAGAAAACTTATCGGTGCCTTGGGGTTAAAAAAATTATTGAGTAAAGTTTTTTGGACTAAGCACCAAGAGTGGCTAAGCAAATCTTCAATAATAATATTTTTGTTTAATATAACCACATCGTTGACAAAAATATTAACTTCACTAATCGTCTTAGTAGAAATCTACGCTCTTCACTTAATCGTCGTCTTAATTGTTTGTTTCATCTGTCTCATCATCGTAATTTTTCGTCCAGTCTGTTCTTCGCTCAGTAAACAGGATGGGAGGGAGCCGTTTTTCTCAAATACGTGATCATATTCGCAAGATTTTTACAGAATCATCTCGTTTCTTTTACATTTATTTATTTATATAGCGTTGTAATATAGAAAACATAATCCGGTCAACGAGGTTTGTGTTACGGATACTGGTAATTGTAGACTCAGGTACCTAAAAATATCCATGCTTATTATACAAACATTTGCCCCTACCAATTGTGTTAATGGGGCGTCAAAATATTGTTATAATATTTTAAAATAATGTAGGTATATCAAAACACCTGGCCTACGTCCAGCAGTGGACGAGTATAGGCTGATGATGATGATGTTAAAGAAGCACCATAACCTCCTAAACCTCAACCTACGAAATATGTATGTTTGAAGTATCTATATGATATATTATCAAAAACCCATTTATTGTCCCACCGCTGGCTGGGGAAAATAAAACATTAATTACGAATATCTAGTGTGACTTTCAAATAGGCGTGGAGGAATACTAAAATGAGAGAAGACCTGTGCCCAGCAGTGGGACAATAACGGGTTGATGATGATGAGGCGTGGAGGGCTATATCCGAAGGAAGATACTCAATTAAATTTCAGATATCTGATAAATCTAAAACTACAGCACTGCAAAGGTCTCTCAGCACCATAAGGGCTTTTCAAACTTTTGTCCAAAACATTTTGACTAAGCATATGAAGATTCTCTTGTGTTAAACTTACTACTTCATTGGTCTAGTGGTCGTAAGTGCGACTGCTGAGCTTGTCGAGTCTTGGGTAAGAAATTCTAAGTAACAACTCGGCGTTCGGCGTCGTGCCCGGGTGCTGCAAAAAGCTCTACCCCTATAACATGGGACCTAAAACATACCGGTGAAATGTAGGTTTACATCAGGACACTTCTCCCTAACCCTTCAAGTACGACAGGCGTAAAACATGTTAACGAGAATCCAATATCATAGTCTAAAACCTCGGCAGTAAAAGTTACGAAAAACACCAAACACAAATTACAACTTCAGACATAAATACATATTTTAGCGTGCATAAACGCTAAAATAAATAGAATGAATAGCGACCGATTACTCCAGAAACCATTTAATAGACGAATAATTATGAAATAACTATGAACGCGTGCTTTTATAACACAAAATCTGCTCCTCGAATCGCACATACTCGTACAGTATTTTTATTCACTCGCAACGAGATGAAATTTAAAAAATTCTCCATAAAGTTACGGTCAATGACTGACGGGACTGAAATCACATAAATTGGTACCCGACAACAAAGAAAAATAAAACGTAATATCTCAATTACCTGCTGCATTTTAATATGAACGTATTATACCTCGAAATAAGGTCGTAAATTGCATGCAATGTTTATTATTATGGGCTTATACAGCTGAAGTCGGATGCGTCATCCGAGATCGAAATGTGTGGGTAACAAAGTATCAAGGACGGCAAGATTTCTTTTTTTATTGTTATGGCCAGTCTTTTGGTATGCAAATAAAAAAAAAGATTCCAATTGTGTTCCTTTGATCTTGAGAATTACTGATAACGTGTCTATTGGTCCATAATCATTAGACGTAAAACACGCTATGATTTAATATATGAGTTGGAAGAGTTCGATATGAAAAATCTGAATTATACCTATATATTCTATTTTTACAAAGGTAAAACTGTAAAACTGATCTTTTATTTACCACAAAGGTAAATAAAAGATCAGTTTATCTTTATTATCATTTTAAAAGTTTATGATAATGCAGTAGCGCGAGGTACTTATTAATTTTATTAAAAAGCAAAATCACAATATTTACACGTCATTTCTACTATTCCGAGAACATACATATTTCAGAACAAAATTACAGAAACGTTTTCAGAAAATCTTTAAATTACACCTATTTTTTCAGAACTTGAAATGAAATTCACCAAATACCCCGAATCGGTGATAGCCCCGCTTGGTGACAGAGTCACATTCGAGTGTGAAGTTAACGTTCCGGGGGAGAGGTTTGTGTGGAGATGGAAGCCAGACAGGAATGATGATCACTGGACAGAAGTGGTTGAAGGGGAAGGGCGGAAGATCATACCAACAGTTCCCGGGAGGAGCACCAAACTGGAGATAGAAGTATTGATGAATATGGAAGTCACTTGGTACCAGGTACGTGTATTTTCTGTTTATAATAGCAGGAAAAGAAGAATAATACCACTACTAAAACTGATTTTTATACTGCAAAGGTGGCTTACGGCCTGCCTTGTAGTATAAAAAAGACGTTTGCAATACCAGACGTGTTGCTCGCGCGTTGCCGACCTTATAAAAACATATTTATTTCTTTGAAGTGTTTTAGGTTTCCCAAAAAAAGGTGACAGAATAGTCACTTCCCTATCGAGCTCTGACAACCTCATTCAGTCGCAGAAACACAAATACATACATGTTATTCTTTTGCTGTGGTCTCCTATAAGGCGGAGGTACTTTCCCAGTCGGCCATTTTGAGCGAAAAGCCTCGAGAAACCTCTCTAATAATGTTATGTTATAAAAAAAATGGAGTTAATCTTAGCATATTAGCAAAGACACCAACAGATGGTTCTATAGTTTTACAGCCATTAGATTTTATAACGAGATGCTGAACTTGTGACAAAGCGGTCAAAGGGATATTGGGTTTAGTGTTTGTAGTTTGTGTAGCTTAGTTTAGATTTGTGCTTGCATTTAAATGGCTGCAGGCTCGTTCGCCGCCACTTGCGACCTAACATTTCAGTTCTATGTTAGTTAGCTATACATGTCAAACACACAAAGGTTCACTGACGTAACCCTTCATGAGGTAAAGGTACTGGTCATGATATGTTTTATAACGAAGGCTCAATGACCTTACCTGGATCAATGACCTACCTTAGAGAGACTTTAACGGCCCTTACTAATAAACGATTTTTGAGAGTAAAGTCCTCATATTTGGGCCAAAAATCAAGCTTCTAAAAATAAGGGATTAAAATCATGTCCCATGGTACTAAACCTAATGTTAACCTAATCTCCCGTTAAGTGCCAATAAATCAAGCGAGATTTACAATCGCCCCCATGTGGTGGTCGGATACGGTCAGATTACGCCATGGCCCCATGGGTGTTGTAGAGGCCGGTGAAGGTATACGCCACGGCCCGCGCTCTATGGGAAATCACAGGTTCTGAGTCCACCTGCGTCGGATTATGTTGCCAACAGTTCATGTTTATGGCAATTGTCTTTTAATAGGTAAGATTCACGGCACAATACCATTGTTAATTTCTAATAAACCAATATGTTTTGCAAGCTGTATTGTGTTCCGTTAACCAGTATTCTGTACTCAAACACAGAAGCTTTTACTATGTCGATTTCACGGTATTCTGATATAAGCAATCGACTCTCTGATACACATGTTGATGTAATATTTTTTGATTTATTTTTAGAATTAATCTTAATTTTATCACATCCGGATTTTATTGCGGTATATTGATATTATTGAATCCTGACGTTTCAGATCCTGTACAGCTTCCATAGTTACTGACAGACAATCTGCAAAAAGTAGTTTAATTTAATGTCTAATATTCGCGTAAATGTAATAAATAAGTATTAATAGTCAGAAATTTGGAACAATCAGTATTAATCCTCAGAAATTTGGAACAATCAGTATTGTTCCAAATTCCTAGCGACCGTTGGGCAATATCTGAAAATGTCTGAAGCACTAATTGACCTGATTTATATCCATTCATTCATCTTGACTGTCGAGGATTTAAAACTTTACCGCATAGTTACATAATATAACGAATGAACAAAGACCAAAGAAGAGTATTTTTTTGTAAAACAATAGAATACTGCTGTTTAATATTTGCTTACCACACTACCCTCAGAATTGGAGATTAATGTTCATTATATTCCAGTGCGTTGTATGGTACGGAGCAGTAAGTCTGACGTCAGTTCCCGCTCGTCTGGCGGCGGCCAGGCTTGTTACCTCGCCGAACAAGATTACAGGAGAGGAACGTGTGATCATTGCGCCACAATATAACACTGTCGTCCTTCATTGTAAGGAGCCGACTTCAGAACCACCAGCTGTACTTACATGGTGGAAGGAAAATCCTAAGGTAAGGTGCCACTTAAAAACTTGTTAAAGTTTGCTTCCTGATGATGTATTCATGGTCGGAATTCCATATGAATTTTAATATGCCATAGGACGTATCTGATTAGACTAGAAGGAATCTTGATAGATCCTTGTCAATGATTCATTCATCGATTTAATAAAACCCCTTTTGTCTCATCATTTTAACAAATTGATCGTTCTTTAGTAGTTATTTGAATTTGTAATGATTTCGCAGAACGACCCTTTTAAGGTACAGGATTATTTAAATCTGTCTGATTTATGGCCTTAGTCGCCCCTCGCAGCACCTAGTTAGCCTAATAGGAATTCATAGAATCTAGACAAGTACAAAGTTAGGATTCTAAATTTAATAAAAATACTTCACATTTCGTGAATTTTATAAATTGACACAATACAACGAGATAGGAACAAAAGGTTCCGTTTCAAAGAAATCTGATACTTTAGAAAGCTCTTATGCTTGAATTTTGAATAGTTGGTAAACTAAGTTTATGCTTACCGTGTATCTCTCAGAATCAAAGCATGTTTTAGTAGACTTGTGGTCGCTTTGAACGGTGAATCCGATATACGAATATTTTTAACGAACTCACGTATAGAGTTTAGAAATTTTGGTGGAACCAGTTTTGGAGCATAACAGGGACTAAGTATGTAAAATTAGATAAAACAAAACTTAAATTAGGGAATTCCGTGTAGACATTGACTGTATTCTATATACATATTATAATAGGTGCCGATATTACAAATATTTTTTAGGCTAAGAAAAAACAATTGGAGACTCCTCATGGCGTATTGGTAATACGTAACGCGACATCTGACGACAGTGGTGCCTACAGCTGTAAAGCTACTAACGAACTCAGTGGCGAGGCTTTAGAAATAGCACAGAAGACGTACTTGAAGGTCCAGCGGGAAGGAAGCAGGGAAGTCAGGTTAGAATTTACAATTATTTTAATGTGTGTAGTCTTGTTATTATACCCGTGGAAATTTAGTCTGACTATTATTGTACATATATGTTATTCAATTATTGTGCTATATTTTTTTTTGCGCCTGTGCTTAAATTGATTTTTTAAGATAGATATTTCATCTTGTTTCATATACTAAACTGGTTTATTCATTTAAATATCCACTAAAAATATCACCGATGCTGTAACAAAAATATTTGATGTCCAATAGTCGCAAAATTTTCTTGTTTTCAGATTCCTGGAAACAGAAGATTACGTAGGTGTCATAGATGATGAAGGTGTACTCACAATGCCGGTGAAACTTAACGGGGTTCTTCGGCTTTGGTGTGGAGCAGTCAGTACACCTCCTCCAAAGATCTCGTGGGCTCTAGAAGGCGAGGGAGTGTTGAAACAGTTTAATAATGAAAACATGCTGATGGTTTCGCCATTCACATCTGCGAATGAGGTTTGTTCTCATAGTTTTTTTTTCAGTCGAGCAAAATCCATTGCTGAACTCCGGTCTCACCCTTAGGTTTACATACTGTAAGTCATACATACAGTAAGTCTGGTCTGTCCATCACGCTGAAACGCTTTATAGCTTTGTCGGCAAAATTTGTTCTTCTAATTTTTGACCTCTTAGTGAGGAATAACGAAGCATAAATCCCTTGAGCTTTCTTAGAAAGCCTAGGACTATCCTGAAATCAGTTGTCACTGTCCTACTGAATTTCGAAAATTTTTGTTACCCCTAGTAACCTCATATTAACTAAAAAGAATGAACCAAAGACAATGCCAGGATGTTAAGTGCTAATATAATACGAAACGAATGATTCCAGGATTGTAGCAGGTGGAAATTTACAAGTTCTGTCCACCCCTATAGGCTACAAGATAGCCCTATAGGCCCCCATAGGCTGAGAATCGAATCTAAATTCGTTTAGCTACCTCAAACATTACGCCAAAGTATTTTTTTATTTAGTTGTATGCTATCTGAGCTTTTATAAGCTACACGAAAGAGCAAGGAGGAAAATTGAGAGTGATTTCAAGTAATAATATTTTGCTTTTAGCCTTTCCCATGTAAAATGTTAGTACAATTCTCTAAGGCCCTTTCATTGGTGGTGCATAGAATATGTGTGAGTAGTTCATACATATGTATTACATAACTGTACAGGCTTTTTACTTATTTGTTCCACTGGGACAGTGGTTTCTCCAATACGACTGTATAAAGTACGTTAAGTATATTCTTTATCGTAGATCGGGCAACAATATTAATATTAATGACATACCTACGTTTAAGAAGTTGAACATGTTTGTTCTTATGCCTCCCTATCTACTGTGTATTTTAAGTCTACGCTGTATTTCGCCGGGTAATGAAGGCAGTGGAAACTGATATTTTTGTTACTCGTGTATTTTTATTTTATGATTCATTTCATTTTCGGTTCCCAGACAGCTTAAATAATACCCTTGGTATCCGTAGGACTACATTGTCATGAACCTAGGTTGATCCTAGGTTTCAGAAGTTGCGGTATTCCCGAAAACAATACATTTGCCAAATAATAATCGGAGCCTTACCTTTCGTTGACCTATTGATTTTTTAATATAATTTCTAGGGCGTGTACTCCTGCACAGCCAACGGCATTCGTCGTTCATGGAAGGTTATAGCGTTGCAGCCTCCTCACTGGGATGGTAATGTGACAGTTTCCACTCCGAACGAGGGAGGAAAGGCGCATGTTACCTGCGGGAACTCTTTCGGACAACCGACCCCCCGCGTGTACTGGGTGCTCAATGCCGAGGTGGTGAAGAACGAGAAAGGGGTGAAGGTCAATAGTGAGTATTCTTCAACATTTGAGGCAACATTTCAGACTGTCTGATAAAATGATATGTGATTATAAACGTAGATGTTGATAGTCCCCATATATTTATAGAAATTCAAGAGCTTCTTGTGCCTAAAAAGATGTTATGATATGATCATGTTCCATCGCAATGTTTCCTTCTCTAACAAACAAATGGTAAACAATTACGAGGTAGGAATAGCAAAGGAAAACACAAAAAGGTAAATATGTATTGGATTAGAACTCAAAGTCAAAATCAAAGAAAAAAAATTATTGCGTTAAGATGTTCATTAAATAGACTTAGTTCCAACATGAAACCCGGTAAGGCCACTACAACATATTAAATTACATTTCTACAAACATTTTTAGCAGTAACATAAATGCAAAAAAATAGCACCATTCTGCGTCGTATCTGGTTACCAAATTATACAGCACAGTGTTGCTGCGTGACCCTATCAAAGATTTATTTCCAGATATGAAAATTATTTGTTTTAAAATATTTTTGTTGTTGTTGTTTTTCCTTTACATAAATTCAGATCTATAAATCAGTTGGTTTTAATTGCTGCTGTCGATAGAACATCCGTCCGTGACGGATATAAATTTTCATTTCGTATCCTGAAAATTACAGCTGAAACCTGTTGCATATCTGTTATAAATATTTAAGCGCAGCCGCATTGTATCCGTAAATTTTTGACGTTTGCCTTAATGGACTCCGTCAGAATTTACATATATTTCTTCGGTAGTGGGTTTTTCAGATATTTTTTTTCTATTAGTATTGGTATGCAGAGACCCCAGTGCGTGGTATTCTGTGGTTTCTGCCTACCCCAAGCGAAAAAGGCATGAGTGTATGTATGTAGTTAATGTAACTGAGGCGAACTCTTGTACACCAAAAATTCGCTGGTGAATATAAAGCAAACAACAGTTATTATCTGGTCGTAGAATTCTGCTTGCAGAAGTTTGATTGAGACCCACTCAATCACAGTATTCTACCTAAAGGAAACCGCGTTGGATCAGTTACAAGAATTTTTCCTTGAAATTCCCTTGAAAAGGCAGTAGTATTTAATTGTGTAATGAAAATGAACTGATGACTTTAAAGTACTCCAGTATTGCACCTAATGATATAATGTTTTTTATGTATTTGCCAGACACGGATCTCTATATCGAGCATGTAGAGAAACGTCACGCGGGCATCGTTCAGTGCTTCGCGTGTAACTCACTTGGCTGCGCGTATGGTGCTGGCATGCTGTCCGTTGTGCCTCTACAGATATCCGACCAGGTAACATATTACCTATATAAGAGTTGGTCAACTAAATTTACCTCCCAAACGGCAGAGTAATCAATAATTCTTATAATACCCGCATATTATACACAATTACTACGCTCTGCCTCTCTAGTTCATTTATTGCCATGAAAACGATAAAAACAAAAGTTATGCTAACTCAAAGCAATGAAAGTAATTACAAAGCTAACAGATTCCAGTTTTAAGCTTCTATAAGAGTGAACAATAGGTATAATTACTGAGAACAGTGTGTTTCGTGGTCGTGCCATGGAAAAGAAGCAAAGATTCTTTCTATTTAGGTAGTATAATTGAAGTTCGACTTTTACTGAAGTTAGGATTCAATTCAAGGAATTTTCATAGTTTGGAAAAATGTGCTACCAATCGTTTATTTGCACAGGATTATCCAGTTGAAGCTCCTAAGACACGGTACTCTATTCAACCTCCCAAAAGACACAACAGAAAGAATCCTAGGAAACATAAAGGTGAGCAATTATAAATAATACACAATAAACAATATAACACTGTATATTATGCATTTTAAAGTTAAGAAGAAACCTTCCACGGCTTCCACAGATATTCCGGATCCGAAAGTTTTCTAAATCGAGGTGGTAAAGTATTTAATTTGGTTTCAGCTGTAATGATTCCCCCGTCCAGACCGAATGTCACCCGGCTGAATGATGAAAGCGTTATGGTTTCATGGGCACATGATAACCAGGGACTTCCAATAAGATTCTTCAAGGTAAGGTTTTTTAGATCCACATTTTTTGCACTATACTATTTGTTTGTTTAAACACTTGCGTCAAAAGTTATGTAACCTCCTTCACCGGCTTTTATGGGTACCGATGAGAGAAAACGAAACGATATATACCAGAGAATTGTTATTTTTCCCTTTTGTTTTTGATTACTACCAAACTGCTACCAACACTACTAGATTGGTAATTATTTTCTTGAAAACTTGTATTTTCTTATTCACAATGCTCAAAGAGGACCAAACTAGTTAAAGTGGTTGCGTTTGGCCCGCCGCTCATGCCTTGGAATCGGAATTGCGGACTAAAGTTAGCATTTTATACGAGCTGCAAGTTTTTGTGGCCCGACTTGCGGTGAGTGCTCATTGAAATTAACGATAGCAAATTGGCATTCGTTTTAATTCTCTTTTCCAAGTACCTTGGGAGATATTAAAATCCATGGCAATTGTTGGGATATTTTTGTTCAATTTAATTCTGGTCCTTGTTTACATTTGGCCTCAGTATGGAATCAATTTTTATGTGGCATTGTTCCAAGATTTTTATGTTACACATCCTGGATTTAAATTAAATTTCTAATTTTCTTTCTAACAACGTCGCAGTTTTTTTCCATCAGTAGGTATATAGGTAGTGTTAGTATCGAAGTACCAATAAATTTTCATTCGGCAGTGCCGCAAGATCTCGAATTTTTACTGCAGTATTTGTAAAGTATGTCCGTGTTACTCTTGAAATGGCCTTTTCTCTGAAAAATCCGTACTATTTATTTTCCCATTAGAATCCTCTATAAGAGCTATGTATTCTGTTGATATCGGAAATATATTGTTTGTTAAAGGTACAATATCGTGAAGTGAGTAATTCGAGCAATGTTCAATGGAACACAGCCAACCAGGACATACCGGCGTACATACATTCCTACCAGATCGATGGACTTACTCCAGGGAAATATTACAAGTAAGTATCACGTTGCAACGCTAGGAAGTATTCCTATCAACGATCGTTTTGATCCTTTTCTGTTTTCCCGATGACAAATTCTGTATGTCTGATTGTAATTTTATTGACAGCATGTGAAGTCTGCTATGCTAACCCTCACTTTGCTAGCGTGATATATAATAATTTGATAGCCTCACCGCCCTTATTATAAGAAATAAATAAATAAAATAAAGATACTCGATCCCAGCAGAGACGGGAGTAAATGGTTCAATGATGATGATGAGAGGTCCCAATCATTATCTGCTTCTGTTATATTTAAAATTGCTTCTGCCCAGATTCCGCATCGCAGCGGTATACTCCAATCAAGACAACAAGTTAGGCAAGAGTAGTGCGCGCTTCCACCTTCAGCGCGGCGGATTCAAGGCACCACGTGCGCCCACGCTCGTTCGGGCTGTGCCCATGTCACCCACCACCATACAACTCGATTGGAATGTGAGTATTATATACATTGATATTATTAAAACCAGCAAGAAATGTATCGTGCAATCGGTTCCAAGTATTTGATACAGGAATACAGGAAGAGATTGACAGACTATCTCCACAAGCTCAGTGGACGAATAAAGGACATGCATTTTTTTTTATTCTTGCACTTACGTGTATGAATATATTTTTTAGTTTCAACTAAAACTACTTTTCATTTTACATTTCGCTGGTATATTTTAGGACCCATGTAATAGCGCCTATTACATGGGTCAGGCCTATTGCCCTTACGGACACGAATCCAAACTTCGAGTTTTTTTTTGCTCGAACTGGGAATCAAGACAAAAACTTCTTCCACGATAGTCGCACTTTACTTAGACCAAAGACGAAGCAGTTATTTAAAAAGACGAGGATATATCCCTTGTTTTGCTTCTGTGATTTATATCAACGTGTTTTCGTCCAGTGGTCGAGCGGCGGGGAGGTAGAAGCGGAAGGTTTCTACGTATACTACCGGGCAGTGTCTTCCGCGGGGGTTTACGAGAAGGTCACAACAGCGGGCGGAGCGCGGAGCCTGCTGTTGACGCACCTCGCGTCCGACACCAGCTACGACATCAAATTGCAGGCGTATACTGCACAGGCTGCCTCTGAATTTAGCGCTATTAAGGTATATACAATATTATTTATGTTATGTTGATATGTTTATAATTTTGTAAATGGGTCAAGAAACTTATTTAAGTTGAAAATTTGTTTTTGCTTTTGCGGAAGTTGTGTGCGTGGAATTAATAGTTTTGGCAACTTATTTTTATTCAATCAACTTTTCGAACGAAAATTGAAAATTGAAATGTTAAAATATAAAAGATTAAAATTTTAAAAAGGACTAAACCTTTTTAAAATTTCCACTTTTGATTTTCTTTTCTCAACAGAGGATTTCTGAGAAAAGAATTGGGTACTATCTTCTGTATGTATACAGGCTACTTTTAATTTAAAGATTCCATTAATACGGAAACTATTATAATTATAATTTAAATCGTGTACCATAATAAAATGTTCACCAGACTGCGAAGACGCTCCGTCTGCCGGCGGGCCCCGGCAGTAGCCCGTCGGCCCCGGCGCCGGCCCCGGAGGCGGGCGCGGGGGCGGGCGCGGGGGCGCGCGCGCCGGCGGCGCTGGTGACGGCGGGCGGCGCCATCGGCGCGGCCGCGCTGCTCGTGCTGCTCGCCGCCGCGCTGCTGCTGTGCCGCCGCGCACGACGACCCACCACTGACAGTAACTACACCTTATCTATTTATATATATAAAAGGAGAAGCTGACTGACTTAATGACTGACTGACATATTAACGCAGGGCCTACACTATAAGGGCTACTAGAAATTTTGCACAGGGGCTCCTGTTATAACATATGAAGGGTTTTTAAAATAAGGGTGTAAAACGGGAGTTCAAAGTTAGTATGAAACAATTTTTTTTTCGTAACACAGAGACGAAGTCTTGGTTTGTTGTCTGTAAAGTCAGTTTAAGGACGATAATTTTACCTGATAACAAGTCGAACGCTTAGGGCGATCGTGACCCTGTATCGCTAGTTCCGCACTCTTGCTCGCATTCGGCTCAGGCAGGACATGATAATTTTTGCACGCCCATCGTTCATCGATTTATAAAACGTTATCACGTCAAATAATATTTATTTGGCACAAAAATAAGTTTACAAATGTTATTCCAATCCTTCGCTGCGGATTCCAAGACAGTTTAATAATCCCCTTCAAATGGGGAGAGATTCGTGCACAGTCGGGAACAGTAGACTGCCTATAGCCTAATGGATATATTAATAAGCCTAATGGTTATAGGCAGTCTACTGTACCCAAGGCTAGCGTGCCTTCTGCGGGCTGGTAAATCTTGCATGCAGATATCTTCTTAATGTTTTCTTTCATCGTTTGAGCATCGTATGATAAATACGCACATAATGATTATATTAGACGCCAAATTTAACTGTATTTTTATGACCTTAACAAGAAAGCTGATATTTAAAAACAAATACTGGTTTTAGTAAACATGACACAGACATGACATAATTATTAAAATTTACCAAAAAGTTTCAAATCAATCGATATTTAACCCAATTTCGCAATAATCTAATTAATCGTAGCCCGTAGGCGATTAGTTCTAAACAATAGTAACATAATAATAACAAAACATCAATGTTATAATATTGAATTCAAAGCAGGGCTGTCAAACTACAGTGAGTGATTTATTACAGAAGAGAAAGGCTCGGCGCCTGAGAGCGGCGGCGCCAACGGCTACATCCCGGCTAAAGTGCCAATCACTATAACGGCCAACCCTATGCATTCTGAGGTAAGTCATCCAATCGGAAGAAATTACTTCAAAAGGAACATCCTTTGCGCACTATTAAATACGTTTGTAAACAGTACTTGTGCTATTTACTCGCTTCAATTAAATTTATACAACTATTTATTGTGCGATATGAATTTTACTAAGAATAACTTGAAGTCGGTTAAATATTTTCAAAACAGCTCCTCAATATAACACTTTGTGTTAGTCCTGAAATAGCGATTATTTTTTAATAAATTGTGAAATTACATTTTAAATTACTTTGAATGATAATAATTAGTCAAATAATCACGTCACCGGTTGGTATTGCCATACATAGAATGAACGGCGTAATCGCGATTTCACAGTTCATATAAAAGCACGTAGTCAACTGTGTCGATGTGATGTGATGGTGCGTACGGGTAGTACACACCATCGATTTCAATCAAAAGAATAATCTTTAAGTAATTGATTTTTTTAACACATTGTTTATTTTGTTAATTTCTTCTTTAGGGAGGCGACGCAGGAGTCGAAATGTCATTTTTACACAATAACAACACTGGCAATAACGATGACACGCTACCACATTCAAGAAAAAATGGACCTGCTCCGCGACAATACGTGTGAAAAAAAGACTCAATATCCCAATTATATTATAAGGTTCTTATAACAAGTATTGTGTCGGTATCAATACTACCTTTTGGTAAAATATGTAGAAATTTTAAGGTAGAAATGTGATGACATTTTTATCTCCATATCAAAGTGTATATACGGACTTACGACAGTACAAAATTTATTATATTATGAATAATCTTTTAGTGTAGGTATTTGTGATTATTTCCTATCAAATAGTAGCAAAGCACTGAGCGTTACGATGGCAGTAGGTATTTTACTGCAATTATGAATTGAACAAAAATTTTAGCCTAATGCTATTATTACGGTTTGACTTAGGACTTATTTATAGAACAAGTTTAGTGGTTATTTTATTTATTTACGTGTTGAGAACAACTGTAGATCTGAAGCTAGTAGTATGCTTGTATTATTTTAGTCAGCAACGCTTAGCGTAATACGCTTTGACCTGTTGTTTATGGTAAGAATCTCCCCAGTGTTGCCAGGAAAATGAAACAATAAAAAGTGGTAGAAAGGGCAATGTACTTAAGATTTGTTGAATTTTGTTAGAAACAAAATTATATATTGACTAATTTCAATAATTTTCTGTTTCAAAATAGTATTTTAATTCATGCATTTTTTGTTTATTATTATATTTTAATTTCTAAGGTTGTGACGGACGAACAGGCTTTTATAAAATAACTAGGTATTTCTTCTATTTAATTGTGTAACATCATTAAGAAGTGTGAATACTTTAAAAGGGACATAGAATTAAAATATTTTTTGATTGATTGGACGTAAAAAGTAAGTACTTACACAATTTCTACAATTCTAGTAGAAATTGAATGGTCTACTTCATTAAAGTATTTACTATGATCATGTAGTAATAACTATGTAGGAGGTATATAATGATAATACCTATCCTAGTATTATATCTTTATTATAAATATAAAATAAGAACGCGTAGGTATTGCCCTTGGGATTTGTATAATGTCTATTTTAAATAAAGACACTAATAATGTGGAACAAAAAAATACATTTTCTAAAAAATCCATCCACAATTCATTATTGTTACAATAGCTAACGAAGGAGAGTTTAGTCAACTTGCCATACATGTACAATAAAAAAAAATGCCTTTCTTTGTTTGCCTTTTGAGGTAACAGAGCAATGAGAACCACAATTATATTCAGCCAAATTGTTTTAAACAAAATAGCTGCGCTACGTATTTCTTTGTTTCACATTAAAGATTAAAACAACAATGCATTCGCTCATTATTGCTCGCAAATAAGACTGAAATGTTTTTTTTTAGAGTTAACTCGACTTTTTTAGTAAACCGCGATATTATTATCGTAGATGTAAAGTAAAATTATATTAAATTAAGTTCGAATTGAAAATGGTAACAAAATTGTTTTTTAAGTATTCAAGGCTGAGCAGAAATAAAAGTTAATGAGTACAGTCAGCGCTGTAAATATGAAAACAAAAAGTAAATTAAGTTTGGTAATGTAATTCGTGTTTAAATAGCCGACTAATTTTCATTTCTGTTAAGCGCCATGTTCGCTGGTCCGCGTTGATAAGTGAATTGTGGACGTGACTGTATTTTTGTTTGTTTTGTAAAGTTAATGGGAGAGTGTCAGCTGATAGTCAGCTCGTTTATAGACCACAGAAAAATATAAAAAAATATCCAAAATTAACATTAGTAATATTCTAGTTTTATTTTAAATGGGTCTTATCTCTATTTTATGCATGAATTTGTTGTAGTACAGAAAAATAATGTAGTGATAGAAATATATATAATAATATACATCTTTTATGATATTTAAACCAGAAAGATACACAAGTGGTCTCAAGAAACGACGAACGTTGATGCCTCTTGGCCTCGACCCTCTCCTAAGTGAAAGTTGTGTAAGAAAGTATAATATTAAAATTAAAAACCCTTAAGCCTTCTTAAGTCATCAAGAACTTCATAAATCTCACAAGCTTAATAAAATATAATTTCTCAACGTTAATTTAGCTCGGGGATGTTTTGGCCCTGTTTAATTGACTTATTACATCACAATGTATAATTATGTAAAAATGCAATAACACAGCACTACAACGCAATACAATTAAATCATTTAAATTATGTTTTTGTATTATTTTATTACACTACCTATCATAAATAATTATTCAGACAGAATCTAGTTAACAATTCAGACAATTGCTGTATACTCTTGCTGCTGCTGCAATTTTTGTTTATACTGTTTTCCTATACATGACGAATATTCACTACAAAATAAAACTACTTTTTACCGATTGAAATACAGTATATATATTAATATTCCTTTCATCCCGGCTTTTATAACCTTTATGTCAATAATTAATAAAATTGTAGGATAGCTGTTAGTTCTAATAACATCAAGACATTCTACTCAGTCTGCCCATGACCATGGGTACCATAAAGGGTTCGCAACTTTGAGATACATATAATATCGTCAAAAATAAACAATAGCTAGTTTATTTCAGTTATGTTTCTTTTAGCGAATTAAAATACTAATATTAATATTTTTTTTTACATATTTCAAAGGATGTATAAATATTTTTATACTAGTCCTTTATAATGTTTAAAAACAGTAGTTGTAATAACTTTTAAATAGGCGTAATTTATGAATCGTGCAAAGTAAGAAAAATTACATTTACATATTCAAATATTTTACATGCGATAAAGATTTCCCATTAGAAAGGTATTATTCCCCCGAAAAAATCTCTCTAAGCCAACGTCATGTTTTTTAAAACACCGTTGATTTATGGTAAACGTATTCATGGCAATTAGCCCTGGAAGCTAATTTCCATTAGCCAGACTTGTTGTTCGGTAAAATTGTTCCTTACAGACGGGGATTAACAGTGTACCAACTTTAATGCGTTTCTTTAAGACTTATGCAACCTCCCAGAAAAATTGGCTACTGTAACGTTTCTTATATTCTTATATATAAAATCTCGTGTCACAATGTTCGTTCCCGTACTCCTCCAAAACGGCTTGACCGATTCTCATGAAATTTTGTGAGCATATTGAGTAGGTCTGAGAATCGGCCAACATCTATTTTTCATACACTTTAGTTATAAGGGTTGTCCACCAACCCCTATAATGTGGCAAAACAACGTTTGCTGAGTCAGCTAGTCTTATATGTATATAAAATTCTCGTGTCACAATGTTCGTTCCCGTACTCCTCCGAAACGGCTTGACCGATTCTCATGAAATTTTGTGAGCATATTGAGTAGGTCTGAGAATCGGCCAACATCTATTTTTCATACCCCTTAGTGATAAGGGTTGTCCACCAACCCCTATAATGTGGCAAAACAACGTTTGCTGGGTCAGCTAGTCATCATATATAAATACATTTACCTATTACATAGACTCACTGATATGTATTCTTTTTTGGCCCTGTTCTAATAAACACGAAATATTACTTACTATCTTGACGCTTTTGACACATTTTCCTTTCAAGTATTTGGTTGGTCATGTAAAGATATTTTTGTGGTAAATAAAATAATGCTATTAACATTAGAAATATATAGGAATGCTATTCAATTTCCTGGTTGAATGCTCGCCTATACGTTATAAAAGTAATTATTTTTCCCAATAGCCTGATTAGTTCCCATTGGGCTACGGGAGAATTTTCCTTCTGTGGCACGCCGGTATACTTTAGTGCGCGTTACGGTCAATTAGTCGCAAGTCGCAACACGTAGCCCCCACTTCGGTAATTAAAGCGAGAGAACAGAACACCAATACAAGGGAAATAATTAATTTTGCAAAGAAAATAATTGCTTTGTTAGCGGCCTGCTTCTGTTTCGTATTTAAAAAAAAGAAACTGACGCTTGAATAGAGTTAATTAACACACACGAACACACCGCTCAGTGCGCCAAGCTATATCTGAAATTTATATTAAATGTACGTACCCTATCCTATACCTACTTACGAACGGAAAATTTAGTGCTGTTTGCTAATTTTCATCATTACGTGGGTTTAACTAAAATGAATAGCTTCGAAGTGTCGTGGTTTGAGAACAAAATATATATAAACGAAATTAATGGGCACATTTAAATGTAGTTATTGCTTTAAGCCACGTGGGGACGTATTAGTTAATGTGTCGATTTAATCTGCTTTCGATCGATTGAAATCCAATGAAGGTCTTTGCACGCTCACAAAAGATCAAATAAGTGAATACACAGGCGATTTATTTTCAGCAATCTCGTAAATGTTTTTGCCATTAACAAAAGCCAAAATGATCTAAATTTTAAAATAATCTTCGTAGAATCTTGTGATTTTATTAAGTTTTTAAAATAATAATTCCAGACACCCCGTGGCTATTTTCGTACAACCGTATTATTTCAATTAAGAAACGGTGAAATATTAATATTTGGTATTAAGACAATGCTTATAGTTTCTGTTTATTCATGGAACTTTGATGGGAAGGGGAAATGAGACGTTAAATAAATGAAATCTCTTTGAGACTGTTGGGGATGTATTTATATCCTCATTTGTTTTAAGTGAAATGGATCCTCTTGGAGGGGTAGCGTCAGGGCTCTTGACAGTACTTCACTTAAGGATTTCTTGATAGCCAACCATATTTCAAAATTTATATTTATTTGAAGACTCAGCCGTTGTAGCAATAAATAAATCATATTAAGCTTATAAACTCGTCGTAATAACTGTCTAAATATATCCAAATTCAGTATAGGTTGACAGTTGTCAAAATAATATATTTGGGACTTAAATTGTTATAATGGTGATTTATTGGTGATATAATTAATGTGTACTACAGCGCAATATTGACTATACATATGGACAGATTTTCAATTTTCTAATAGCTTTTATATCAAAATCTGCTAATAGCTTTTATAGCTTTTATATGGAAATCTGTCCATATGTATAGTCAATATTGCGCTGTAGCGCACATTTTTATAGCACTTAAGCCAGAAAAGAAGGATTAAAAAAATAATCCAGTAGAGGTTTTGTTTAATTAATGACTTTATAACAGTTGGCAGAGCTGGCCCTGTTATATCAGCGTGGTTCGCTTGGCAACATGTCGCCATTTCCGTAACAGCCTGCATAAACGAGGCATTTTCAACCTCAATATACATGTACACAGGGTGTAATTAACAACAACAAAAAATCGTATGTAAAAATACTACCACGTCTGTCATCCCCGAAAGGTTAGGCAGAGATGTTCCAATGGATTTATACCGACATATCACCGGTATGTTTTAGGTCCCAAGTAATAGGGTTCCAACCTATTACCATTAACTGGGCACGAATCCAAACAACGAGCTGATACTAAGAATTTCATAGAAAAATCCAATAACGCTTTCGTTGACCTGGGAATTTAACCCAGGACCTCTTTCTCAGTCGGTGCACATACGACGACTAGACGTTTTTAGTTTATTCTGTTATACGGCCTGTTGTATTTCGCAACTCGCTCACACTCGAAATTTAAGTGCTTACGACACGTTTACTGTATACGCCGATTTCATTGGATGATGTGCTTGGTGCAGACCAATAGCAGCTACGGACATCAATAATACTACGTAACGGCTACAGAACCGTTTAAATTTTGATTTTTTTTTATACCACAGGGATGGCAAGCTTTCGGCACTGATGGTAAGCGGTTACCGTAGCCTACAAACGTTTGCAACTCCAGATGCGTCGCTAGCGCGTTGGCAACCCTGTAGGAACCGTTTAGGTCTCCTAAAATAGAGGGCTAATAAACTGACACCAAATGGAACTACCACGCTATCAGAATAGTCACTCTCCTAACGAGCTCTGGTAACCTTAAACAAAAAGCACACTAATGATATCTACTTCGAGGTATCATGTATTTAGTCCTCCCATATACTGTTAGGCGTTAGATGAAGTCATATATTCGCTGAGGATCCTGACGATAAGGTAAGGCATTGCATGGAAGTACCGCATACTGAAAGATAAAGACTACCTGCTTAAAGCCAAGATTCTAGTAAAGGTTTAATTACACACATTTTATTAATATAAAAAGCCCACTAAGATTTTAACAATGCTTCTGGGATATGTAAATCAGCCTAAGTTTTGACCAGAATTAGTAAAGTTTGAATCTAATGGCTGGAACTGCGGTATTGTTTGATCATATCGAGACTAATATCTAATATTATCGCTTACCTTCAGAAATTCCGTCGTACTGCGACTTACATAATAGTTACTAGTATATATTAGTATTAGTATAGTTAATATACGTGTCTTATGTATATATGTAGTTTCTGTAGGAGTGGTCGGCAGGAATGTAACATTGAGTTTTGACTTTGACACTGACTGATGCGACTTTGACACGATTAGTGCAGCTGCATTTAAGGTCTGTGGTTCAATTCGAATCCCGGTAAGGATAAAATGTTTTACTTCTACAATATTTGTTTAAGTTTAAGGTAGATAACAATTTATATAATGTTTGATGCAGAAATCTGTACACACTAGATAAATAAACTCTGTCTCTTAAACTATAGGGTAACCTGTATCTTAGTACACTTAACTAGAGACAGTGTAATATAATCATTGTCGAATTATGTATTTAAGGGTGGACTCTGTCGATCTACCGTCAAAAGGCAGAAAAGCAAAATTTTATGTTTTATTAAAGTTTTATGTTGTCTTTACTTAAGTATGCGTGCGTGAGAGTGCGGGGGTAAGAGTGAGTGGAGGAATTAATGTGATTATAGGTGCGTAGCTGTTTATATATAAGTGTTGTTTTTGTGTAAGTGATTTTGGGAGGTGTATGTGCGAGTGTGTGCGATAAAAGCAGTATTCGTGCAAGCATTGAAATTGTTGTTTGCTTATAAGGAGATGTAGGTGAGTAAATTTTTCATTACACCATAATCCTGTTTAAGTATCCATTCTGTAATTTAAAATTTTAGCTTTTGTTACATAATATTGCTGCTGTGCAAACATGGTCCTGTGCCACAGAAGTCTTTCAGCCGACCATGAGATCGGATACCCATAAAAATGGTCTGTCATGCCCATTTTCTATTTTATTACATGAAATGTAAGGCAGAGGTGTACAAGTGTACACAGATGGATACTCGTATATTCAAAGTTAAGGGTTTGGTTTCACACAATCACCGAAAATTTAAAACATAATTAATCGGTTATGACTAGCTGAAAATCGTTCGCATTACTGATTCCGATTATCCCACTTTCAGAAACTCCATCAATTTAAATCCAACATCAGAGAAAACTAACTCAAATAAGCTACTTTAACGGTCTGCGGCTTTGTCAAATTAATTATTTACCAGAGGATTATAGGGTCGTAATGACGAGGCCGTGACGTCAATACAGAGTCGGGAAGTCGTCAAGCAATTTGCTAATTCATTTGAACACTATTATTTACGCGCGAAGAAAGTTTTCCGTCATAAATTAAGTGCGGACCAAGTTGTTGGTCGTAAATCTAAGTGCTCCGCCCCCAGCGCGCTTGTCTCTTGTGACAAACTCGCACCCGGCAGTTTCGATGAGTCCTGTGACTATGTTTTTTGTGTTTTCGCGGAATAGCTATGATGATGCGTTCATTAGTTATTCTACACTCCGTTGAGAGCAAGCCTCGAAAAACGAAATCACGTTTATTGAATTATTATCTTTTATATTTTAGTACAATGATACGTTTATGTAAAGTGCTCAGCATATGTGAGTGATTTATTTATATATTTAATACTTATCTTTACAGGTTAGGTTAATGCTATAGTGTATTTATTGGTTAATTTAGTGTACACGAGCCAGTTTGCTTGTAATACTACATATTTTCTTAGTTTCCCTAAGCGACGATCGTTTAGATGCTAATGACAGTCTGCGCTCCCAGGCGACGACGTCCACAAGAAAATAATCTTAGTCTCGGGCTTTGGGACAAAATGTTAATAAACTAAGATATTAAAACTACTTTATTCAACTCCATAAACATTTTTAAACATAACATGTGATATATGATTTAATTGGGGCGAGCCGGTTTTTCTTCTGCCTTCAGATTGAGTAGCTTAAGCTGTTGCTGCGGCGACTATTATAGAACAACTCGGTACAATTTTGTTTGCAACTTAAAGTTGAACATTGTGTGATGTGCAACGAGTCTTCACCACCTCACGACCCACAGGGTAGGTAATGATCAACAATTTCATCACTTTGTGAGCGACTTCTGGAAATATTCAACGTGAAATAAGTGAATGGAAATGTTGCGACAGTTATCTGGAAGTTTAATTAAATTTTTGAGAGATGAACAATTTTGAACACCTCCCTTCAAATACATAGGTATATTCCATCAATTAAATTCAAATTCAAATTCAAATATTTTTATTTCAAGTAGACCAATATTACAGGTTCTTTCGAAATGTCAACACTAGTTGCACGGTTCCAAAAAGTAGGTCTTATGGAGAAGAACCGGCAAGAAACTCCATAGATACTCTTTTAAATAATTCCTTATATTTACAATGTTCGTATTTAATATTAATATGAGAATAATGCAGTCTGATGTGAAACGCATGAGTTATCCACTAGCACTAAAAAAATAAAATAATTATAATATAAAACCCGGATGCCATGACATGTATAAGCCGACCAGCCCCAACTGACAGCACCCGTTCACGAGCATGACGTGTGTATCAGCGTCGCTCTACTCAACCATGATATAGGGAATAAAGGGACCCGACACACAACGCCACCATCAGCAGGACATTTGAGAGAGCATGACAAGCCCAGACTGCCTGGCCAAAATGTCTACCAGTAGGTATGCATTTTTCATTTCGCAAAGCAACATCGAAGCCAACATTAATCTCATATTTTACAGGAAATTTTACAAAATCTAAAAGAAATTTTAAAATAAAATAAAACTATTGTAACTATAGTTACATGCATGTCAGTTAAAAGTGTATAAATTAAAATAATAAAATGTCAAGATAATAATAATAATAAATCATAATTATGCAAATGTCAAAATTATAAATGATAAAATATAATGTCAAGAATATAATAATAATCATAAACATGTTTTGATAGCCCGGTTCATTAGAACTATTCAATCCCAAGCACTATTATCATCCATGTAGTATTTCAACGTATAATAACCTTGAGAACAAAGTCTCCGTTTAATAATAGATTTAAATTTGCTTAGACTTAATTTTTGATAATGTGTTGGAATTTTGTTGTACAAGCGTATGCATTGACATTTAAATGATTTACTTATTTTCTGGAGCCTAGTTGCAGCATAATAAATTTATTTTTATTCCTGGTATTAACATTATGAATATCACAACGTTTTTTAAAAAGATTGATACGCCTGTGTGCATACAACATATTCTCATAAATGTATTGTGATGGAACAGTCATAATATCAATCTCCTTAAATTTATCCCTCAGCGAATACTTGGGACTTAATTTATAAATTGACCGAATAGCCCTTTTCTGCAGCACAAATATTGTTTGGATGTCAGCAGCATTCCCCCACAGTAGAATGCCGTATGACATCACGCTATGGAAATAACTAAAATACACTAACCGAGCTGTTTCTACATCAGTTAAACTACGGATTTTCTTTACAGCATAAGCTGCAGAACTGAGCTTTTTCGACAATTTTTCTATATGTGGGCCCCACTGAAGCTTAGCGTCTAAGGTAATTCCTAGAAACACTGTGGATTCTACAAGATCCAACTCTGTTCCGTTAATGTGTACACTGGTTTTTACTTGTCTAACGTTAGGTGTTGTGAACTTAATACATTTAGTTTTTTTTTCATTCAAAAGTAAATTGTTTGCATTGAACCAGTGTACCACTTTAGAGATAGTACTGTCTACATCATCAGTAGCCATTTGCTGGCGTTTTAATTTAAATAGCAGTGAAGTGTCATCTGCAAACAACACTATCTCTTGATTGTCCCCCATTATATAAGGTAAGTCATTAATGTATATTAAAAATAAAAAAGGGCCAAGAATTGAGCCCTGCGGAACTCCCATAGTAACCACCGACGCCGGAGATCTCTTTCCATTGACGTCCACTCTCTGAATCCTATTACCCAGGTACGAAATAAGAAGGTTCAGAGTAGTGTCCCTTACACCATAGTGGTGTAACTTCCTGATCAATGTTTCATGAAGAACGCAATCAAATGCTTTAGATAAATCGCAAAAGATACCCAAAGCATCGCGCGACTCTTCCCATGCATCAAAAATATGACCTATAAGTTCAACACCGGCATCGGTTGTTGAGCGACCCTTGGTAAAGCCAAATTGTTTATGATTTATTAAATTTCTGTTTTTGTGAAAGAAACTTTGTAACTGTTCTAATATAATTTTTTCAAAAATTTTGCTGAATGTTGGTAGCACTGATATAGGTCTAAAATTAGTGGGGTCTGAAGTGCTACCCGACTTGAAGAAAGGTGTAATCTTACTATCTTTCATAAGATCAGGAAATTCACCACCATCAATACATTGATTAAATATATAAGATAATGTTGGTGCTACAATGTGGATTATAGATTTGGTAACGTCAACAGAATTGCCCCACAGATCTGCAGTTTTTTTAAAATTTAAGGTATTGAATGTTTTAACAATATCTCTACTGTTAACATGCTTAAGGTGAAATTCAATACAGCTAGCTTTTACATTTCTCTTAAGTAAACTCTCTGCAACAGTGGGTGACGAATTTAAGGACCTTGTAGCTAAAACAGGAATACTTGTAAAGAAGTCTTCAAATGCTGTGGCAACTTCCAAGTCTGATTTGATGATTTTTCCATCAATAACAAGATTATATTCACTGTTTCGGCCACCAGACCTTCCTGTTTCACTATTAATAATATTCCAAGTCATTTTAATTACATTACTACTGTTTCTAATTTTCGAGCTTATATACCGAGACTTTGCTAGACAACAAACCCTCTTAAATAGTTTGGAGTAGTTTTTGACATAGGAATTAAACTCCGTTATATAAGTACGTTCATTGTATAGCTCATAAAGTATCTTCCTACTTTTATGGATACCAACAGTAGCCCATTCGCTGAAGGATGTAGTTCCATCAACTGTGATCCTCTTGGGTATAAAAGTCGAATTAAACTCTGTACAATACATATTAAAAAAATCATTATCTTAGAGTTTATTAGGATTACTGTTATAGGATAGTAAATGTAATTTATTATTAATCTTATTTTTAAATGCCTCCAAGCGACCACATGTTTTTGGAATAATTGTGATATGCTTCTTAACTACTTTATTCTTTCCACTATGTATACTAATAAGCTGTCCACAGTGATCAGAGTCCAGTAAGTTAATAATTCTCTTATAATTTGGAATAATATTAGTGTAAATATTATCTAAGCATGTGGCTGTAGTGGATGTAATTCTTGTAGGCTCCAAGAATATGTTTTCAAGATTGTAGGACTGAAAAAGATTGTTAATTTTAGTGCTGGAACTTGATTTTTCTAGTAAATTTACATTAAAATCACCACATGTGATAATAGATTTATTTTTATTATTGCTGACTTTATAAAGCACTTCATCCATCACCTTCTCAAAACAGTCATACAAGCCTGATGGTGGTCTATATACACTTATTACAATGAACCGTTCTAATTCCACACAGGCTATCTCAATTGTTCGTTCAACAGAGAGGCTCACTATGTCCTTACGTTCTTTAAATTTTAGTTTATTATTTACTAGGATTAAGGAGCCACCATGAATGGCGTTTTCCCTGCTAAACGAGCTACCAACCTGGTGATTACTAAAATTAAATATTAATTGATGGTTTTTTAACCAATGTTCGGTGATACAAAGAATGTCTATATTATTACAATTTAAAAATAGCTCAACTTCTAATTCTTTATTAATCATTCCTTGTATATTTTGGTGCACCAGGTTGATAAAGTTCTTATTTCGATCCACTACACTGACACCTGATTGACAAAAGTCACTTGACATGCCAGCATTAGTGGATGAATATATGCAAGAGGTTGCCTCTATTGTCTTACAATCTAATTTAAATTATTTACAATGTCAACAGGCTCAATAGAACCAATACGCTGTAAGCCTGATTCTTGGCTAATATGTCGAAATAATAAGAAAGAGACATGGCTAATTGCCTCTTATAGTTTTTTAATAAAATAATTAAATATATAAAAGTATGATTAACGGTACACTATACATGATACAATAATATATACAGAATAATATTATTTAATTCTATTGTTGATGCAAATCCACCCAAATTTTCCATGACAATAGCTTGGTTGTTTTATCCTCGAACATTCGGAGGTATGCTCCCCCGAGGCGCTTTGCCCGGCTGTGGTGAACTAAACAAAACACCCCAGTTATAAAGTCAAGAAACTCTGCGAATTCTCCCGTTTCTTATGCTTACGCAACTATTTAGTTATTTATAGGTCTGTTCATAAATGTTTCGGTTTGTATCTTTCGCTCACAAGGCGGAGTGCGGTTCGGTTTGCGAAGTGTTCTTTCGTTCAGGAATTCCGTTAACACAACACACAGTTTCCTATGCTCCAGTAAAGTTCATATTACGTTTGTATTGTGTGAATGTGAAGTTTGGGCTTTTGCACTGTATATAATTATTACTGAAGCTTTTCATAACCAAGGATAAGTCTTCTTTAATTGTATGTGTTATTTTATATTATTTCATCTTGTCAGTCAAAAATGTCTTCGTCGGAGATCAGATTCACGGCAATGATTCATCATGATCGCCCTATTAGTTTCCCGGTTCTGAGAACGAGTCTCTCTCTTTTTTAAAGAGATTAGGATATAGTTAGTCCACCAGGCTAAATTGGCGTGCGATAATCACTCAGATATGCAGGTTACCCCACGATATTTTCCTTCACCATTTGAGCATGTGACACACAAAACTTGGGATCCAAATCAAGTCATATATGTATTGTATATTATTTTTATCTTGTTGGGGCTAACATAGAACTTACAGCGTAAGTAAAGTTAAAGTATATACATGTATAACGTGACGCCACTATTCATTCTCAGGTACTAAGTCACATGTCCACTAGTGATTAGCTTCTGTGCCACGGGTTGATGCGATTCCCAGATATAGAGTAAATAATTGGTCATTTGTTCCGTGTCTAGGCGTTCGTGTATGTAAGAATTTCTATTTGTTATCGCGCCCACGATGTATCGAGGCAACTTTAATGTAGGGTAACGTATAAAAACAGGAAAAATATTTCCAGCTAAGTAAACTTCGAGCGAGCGACCCGAAGTCTCATCTTTGCTTCCGAAACGAGAACTTTTCACTTTACACGATCTTGCATAATTCCTCGTCAATTACTGACTTAAATCTCCTGCAGTTTAGCCTTTTATGCAACATACTTACCCTAAATGACCCCGTTAAAATGTAAATCTGTAGAAACTTCATTGTATCATATTTTTCTGTAACTAATATATTTTTTTTTACAAAGGATAAATACTAAGACTAAGAAATGTTTAAAATCACAACTTAGCATTAACATGTCGGTAGATTAATGCTTTAATAAAATGTTAACCTTTTGCATATTTGGATTTTTTAATGCATTAATATAATCCGTACATCTTAGTATTAGAGGATAAGAAACATTTATCATATTTTTTGGATTGTTTGTCTCTTTGACTGTTTGCTTCAGCAACTATCACCTAAAAAGTTCACGTTCAATATGGTTTATATATCTGTTAGAAATATACATAGGAAGCGAAATTTGAGGTAACAATATTTTTGTTTCTAATTAGAATTGTTGAATTTATTATGTTAATTTAAAAGAGCTCAAAAAACCTTGTGTTGTAACATTATCTTTCTAGGATCCAGGTTGGATAAATGTACAGCGTTTAGCGGATAAGTATTTTTTTTTCGTTATTCGTTTGTTTTACCGGGAAATTCCATTAAACTTCTGACCTAAATATTTAACACAAGAATGAATTTATCGTATAATTGAATCGACAATCGATGATTGGCATTTTCTATAATTGTTTTATAATAATAAAATTGTTGCTGACAGGTGCATGGACGTCGTAATTATAATAATGACTGAAATTGGATGGATGATATCTTTGTCAGATATGAAATGAAATGAAAATACGTGAAATGTTTACAGAAAAAGGTCTATTTAAATTTATTGTTATTTCACGAGTTAAAATACTTACATTTAATACTGATTGAAACGCAAAATAATGTTGTTTAGGAATATAATAAATACTTTTATTAATTTCACTAAAAAAGCTATATGCATTTTTTGACAAAAAAAAAAACGTTGTTTATAGTAGATATACTAAGTTTTTTAATCGATTTAAAAAAACAGGAGGTTCTCAATACGCATGTTGCTATTTTTCTGACACAACTAAACAAAATATTCTTTAATCAATCCTCAGAACTAATTTCATTTCGGTATTGTTTCAATTTATTTAATTTACAAAGGAAACGAATATTAAAAATTATGTAAATGCAAGCCACCCCTTTACGATTGGTGTCAGATGCAAACTTTAGCGAAAGGATTGTATTGAATAATATTATGGTATAAATTCATTCTGTATTTATCCGAGGTGGTTGAAATGAACAGGATTATAAGCCGATTATATACATTTTTTTTCAGTACTCTCGCCATTACATAAATACACAGGTTTACATGGGGTATAAAAACATACCGGTGAAATATGGCGATGAAACATGTACACCTCTGCCTAATTCTTCCGGGCTCGATAGGCGACATAGTATTTATGTATATATTTACTTTAGAACTTAAAAAGAATCTGTTCACACAAAACGCAAGAAATTTCACGTATATCTTGTATCCTTTTACAAACACAAACGCTCTGACTCGTAAGAACTGTACGACATACATATATTAGATCCGTGTAAGAATGGAACCCACGACGATGCAACATCCGATACCGTCAATCGAGCTCAAAATAATATAGTATATTTTAAAACATTACAATTATTACCTATTTTAATGTGTACTACAATTGTTACCATCTTTAAGGTTATTAACATTGTGGAATGGAAATAAACGATATGAATAATTGAATATGAATAAATATTTTGTAGGTATATTACATTGGGTTCCTACTTTTCTTCTTATTATATGCCTTTTGGTATATTTTAACGGTATACAAGTTTATACTTAAATTATACCCAAGAGTGGAGTAGATCGTAGCGTTCACGGGAAAATTATTTGATGAGCTATGATCATTACGTTAAATTAATGTGTTTCTGCCAAACGCTTGGAGTGAATACAGAATTTCAATAAGTGACATGCAAGTTCTCTATGCAATATTTGAATACTTAGGAATACACACACTAATGACTACACCTAGATGTAGGTATATTATATAATATGTACCATGTAAATAGTATCCTTAGTTTAACTGCAATAACTCAAAATCCAAGCTTTTTTTTACTAATTTACGACACAAATTTCGTAGCATTATTTATTCTATGTATCAAGCAATTTCCATCACTCTTACAATAATGACGATGTAAAACTTAAGGTCTATAATTCTTTCAATAAAACTTAAATTTAGGAAAATACTTTCTGAGATATACGGTGAAAGTTTTGAGAGGAAAATTAAACAGCCACCCCTTAAACTGTACGATGCTGTCTAACTAAAGACTGTTCCCTTGATAGCTTTTTGAAACTCCCCTATTCAGAAGCTAATTTATTATATTTTTAATTTAGATAAAAATGTGGCTCGGGTTTTGCACAGGAAAAAGACGTTTTTCTTTCCGAACAGGTGAAAAGGCTTAGCAAATTAGCAGCTTGGACGTACTTTTTGTGACTTTATATTGAATTTAAGGGTTTTATTGCGCACAAACCTGTTAGGGTAACCACACGTAGTTAAAATTATTGGTCTTCCTAACGGAAAAGGTTACCTCATAAACAGAACACATCATTTCGGAACTTTCTCGTTGGTCTAGTGGTCAAAGGCGCGACTGCTAAGCTGAGTGTTAAGACACGGGTTCAATTCCCAAGTCGAACTATTTATAAATGGTCGGCAGGTCGGTTAGTATTTGTCCTTAATTAATGACAATGAGCTCGCCTGCTACCACGTAAGACCTGAAAACATACAAATGAACTATTAGTGGACTTTAGTTGTTAGTGGGTTTTCAGTGCTCTGTTTTAAACAGATTATTATATTTATTACTTTTGGTATTGTAATATTCATATAAGGTCTTAATATTTGTTCTTCATATTGCGATACATAGGCACATTGAAGTATGTCCAACAGTGGACTTATACTATATACTTATTACTAGTTCTGGCACTTTAACTGGCTCTAACGTAGTTATATAGTGTGAAAGATGTAAGGTTCATATCAAAGAAGAGGGTTGCGCCGCAGGGGGGCTGCGCCGCGCTTAAAGCCGGCTATCAAAAGCAGCGCTACAAACCGCTTTAAGCAAGGCGCCGCGTCTCGAGCTACGCTTCGTTTTTTCTTCGGAAAATAAAGCTGAACTTAACTTTTCCACATTTACTGTAAATAAGACCACAGTTATATAAAGGTAACATAAAAATGCACTTTTATAACAATATAAATTCAAAATTATTTCAAATACCAATTAATCAAATATTTATTTAAATACTTTCTAAAATACGTACGAAAGAGCATATTTCGCTTGACGATTTTCGTCGAACAGATGTGAATGTGCTGTCATTCCCGCCAATTATGAAGAAATCAAGTCTGTCGAAATAATCATCCCGCTCTCCGCTGTTTACTACCGTCACATGACAGAATATTGAGTGACGTCAATACTCTGTGATGTGTCTGTATATCGATAAAATTGTTATATACATTTGTGGAATTGGAGATACATATTGTATATTAGAGATTATACATAATAATAATAACGGACGGTGGCCTTTTTGGATAAAAGTCCATGGTACATGTACCTATATATGATGTTACTTAGTAGTCGGGTTAACTACTTGAATTTGAGTAGAAAACGAGACTAATAGTTAGTTGAAAAAAAAAACAAGTAGATCAATGATATAATATTTTTTTTGTTACTGACTTCCCACTTTTCCAACACGCGAATATAAGAAATAGAAAACAAATAGTAAAATTGTAGGCTAGGTGTTAGTCTTAACATCTAACATCTCAGTCTGCTCGTGACCATGAATGCTGTAAAGGATCCGAAACGTTGGGATTAAATACTTATGTATCAATATACCGCGATAAGATCCGTAAAAAGAATTTTGAGACACATTTTAAAGATTGAATGCCTTTATTATGTTACGTTTTGCAAGTTTAATGTAAACGCACGCAAAGAAGAAAATCAAATCAAGGTTTAAATATTTATTATATTTTAAAAACGGAACCTACCTATACCTTCCAAAAAATATAAAATCCTGATTATTATTGATTACTAACACTTATTATAACTTCAAGACAACTAACACCTCAGTTTAACAATGATCATGGTTGCTGTAAAGGATCCGAAACGTCGGGTTTAAATAATATCAATATACCGCGATCGAATCGAATCAATTATTGAATACCTTAATAATATTACGTTTTGTAAGTTAAATATGAACATAGACAAAGGTATTTGTCCTCTGCACGGTTTACTCGAGATATTGTTGCTTTTAGATGGCTGTGTACAAAGTCTTTGGTAGTGGACATTTACCAAATGAAATACTGAGTGTCCGCCGTCGGTCTTCAGTTGTTCACATTGCGTATAAAATGAAACTCAAACGATATAGTAGCGGGCTTTGAAAATGTTTGTATTTATAATCACAAACAAGTTGAGGTCTTGGAAAATGTCTGCATGCAGAATTTACTTTATGTTAGAAGCGTTGTTGGCTGTTTAAAGAACATTTTTGCTTTTCAATTGTCAGTTATGGATGGAAGATATTTTGTTTAAAAAATATTGTTCTGGCAAAATATTTTTGTAGGTTTCAGGGAGTTATTGGATGCGGGCGGCACTTGGAATTTTTTTTTTAAGGGGAACGTCCTTTTGCTGATATGGCATCATGAAAAAACGATACAATATCAATTATTTGTATCAAATGGTACATACAGGAGACATATTGTTTTCTGTTAGGTATTATTTACAAGTTTTCATCAGTATGAAATCTTGTAAATATTGCCGCTGAAAGAATGTCGAGGTTTTTATTTATTAATTATTTATCTTGCGTTATATTTTCATAACCTATAACATTTTAAGAAAAAAACATGAAATGAAAACATATTTAATTAACCACCAAACTAGGCCTTACAATTGTGGTAAATCTAGTGCTTTTTGGATTACCCTCAATTTCGGGAAAGGCAAGCCCCTAAATAATTAGTAGGATGTATGTGCAAATGGGACGCGGTTACGTGTTCTTTTAATTAAACGCAGAGTAGCTGCTTAGGCCCGGTGCAGATTGCCTAATATTACTCTGCAAGCCCCCGCATGTTTGTTGGACGTTGAAATGCCCTAGTAAGAACATGTCAACCTAGTACGTCCTTTGAGAGATAATCTTCATCCAGAGTTTGGCTAATGTACTACTAGCAGAGATCATAGTAGGTTAAATACTTTCAAAAGTGATGAAATATTATTTTTTTACCCTAGGGTGAAAAGTATGATTATGTCACAAAATATATCGAGAATACTTTTTATTGTTTTGTACTAAAAATTATAGATTTGAAAAAACTAATTGCTTAGTGACTGAGCTAAGAGTTGAAGGGTAGGTGTTTGTGTATGTAATATTTAATAATTTAATTTGTTTGTGTACGTATACGTAATACATAATAATTTTGTGCGTGTAGTACTAAAAAGTTAAGGAAATAAAGGATTTTATTACTTAAAAAAATATTCAATGAAACATTTTGTAACTTGTTAAGTAATAAGAAACAATAATTAACCTAAATTCCTATTAATATCAAGAGAGACTCACTTAACATTATCAGGAATTCAAATGTTGTTATTCTTTAGAAATTTATATGAAGTAGTATTTGTCTTGCAGTCAATTGTTTCGATAGCTGACTTAATTTGGACAGATCTTAAGGTATTTCAAAAGGCAATTGACATTTTAAACAAAATACGAGGACCACTCCGTTTTCCGGTCAATACTTACCCTGAAAACAATTCCATTCAACAATAATAATTAAATAAACAAAGAATGCTTCTCATTTCTCTTCCTAGATAATTCTGACGTCGAAAACGTTCTAGCATCCCCTAAATTGGCTTAATTAACTACATTCCTTAGTAGCGTGGGTATTTTCACTTCGTCTGTGTTGCTGGCCTTGGTTCACTCGCAAAGTCAATATACGAGGGGAGGATCGTCCAAAATGGACACTCAATCAAAAGGGGGAAGTAAAAGGTAAAATTAAGAAAATTTATTGCGACTTGTCGAACAATTACGATACTTACAAATTGTAATTTCTTTGGAACTACTTGAGTTTTGTTTCTAAACCATAATGGTTTTAGACGATTTATTCTTTTACGTGAAAATTTCAATATTGCTTTTTTCACCGATTTTCATTGTTCGTAGCTTGATCGAGAGTGTTTTTAGTTATAATTCAATAAATCCTGCTCACCTGCTTTATTGATAAGTTTAAGGAAAACCGTGTAATACTAATAACCTCTTCAGCTAGTATTTTCACTACGGAGAATCGTAATAGATCTATATGCTGTGAGAGAAATGAACATGGTATATTTTTTCACTTTTTATATGTTCGTATACGCTAAATACTGTCTATTTCTACATTCTTCGTATTCCATTTTATTAGTAATGAAAACTTCCCCTCAACCCCCGTTTGATAACAATAAAAATAAAATAATATAACAATAAACAGCAGACTATATATTACCTATATACTTTTACATGGATGTGTAAATAGTTTTTGATAGCAGTACCGAAAACATTGTTTTAATGCATTGTATTTGATTTTTATTTGTTGCTATTGGTATAATACTATACATTTAGTATTCATTTCATTTTAACACCAAAACATAACAATAATATAAGCAATGTCTACAAAGGCGTGTGTGCTGTATACCTAAATCAATTGAGGGAAACCGAATAACATGGTAGGTAACAGGGTCATGATTATTCATACTTATACTTGTTTAAACAAGATCGGGTCTGTGTAAACTGGCAACACTGTTTATCTAATAGTCGGGTTACACATAACTATAATGTTGTTACTTCCTATGCTATATTCGATATTCAATTTAGACACGTTATGTAATCCGTTGAATGCAAACAGTATGTAAGTCAGTAAGTAGGTAAGTCAGCTGCCAAAATATTAAACTCCTAGGCTTTGTTCCAAGACGTACGTTCAAGACATGTAAACATAGAGCAGTAATGTGCCATGTAGGCAACAGCTGCCTTCCTTGATTAAGACATAAATATGCAGCAGCGGTACAAAACATGTATGCCCCGCATGAACAAACCCCATTCCGCCATAGTTCCCGTTTATGTGTCCATTTTGAATTTTATTAATATTTCCACCCATACATGTGGTGGAGATGACTTGCGTGGGAAAACAAAATGGGCCATGGGGCGCGAAAGGGTATCGTTAGAAAAGCAAGCTTAATAGATTAGAAGTGAAATAACAGGTTAAAAATAAACCGATTGGTTCAAGATGTGCCCTTTTGTTGAGTATAACATTTTTAATACTTTTGCGAGTATCAGATATTATTTACGAATATAATAGATATGCTTCTATAATACCTGAATGCCATTTTAAATCTATATTATGCAATCATTGCAACTCAGTATAGTACCGTGTAAAATAAATATTACCAGATTGACCGGTGTTTCATTTATCCATTGTTTATCCGCGCGTATTCAATGAGCTATATAAAGTTATCAAGTCTCATTTGCCTGTAATGTCAGACACTTTAGATTTAGCTATTTAAAATTCGTTATTTCTGTAATTATAATCTCAGTTGAATCAATTAGTAGTGAGTATAACAATGAATTAAACTCACCACCAATCTACGAACTAATAGAAACATAGGGAGGATCATATGGTTATAGTACCTTGCAAGTTGTAAAAGTTAATTGAGCGAAAGGGCTTAATGGTTTTCGTAAACAGTGATACACCCACTAGGTTTTATTTAAAGTTATAGGTGCATTCACACGCTATTAAGTGAAATGGATTGACATGAAAAGAAATATATGGTCGTTACTACAAAGTATATTTACTACTTACGCCTAACCATCATTATAACCTATCTGCCTCACCCTCTGTGCACAAATTGGTAGATGTTATGATTCCATAAGATAATGTACTTACAACGTGTTAAAAGGTATAATTAAAATATTCACCTATTCATCATATGCACTATGTTAGCATGGTGGGCTAAAACCTAATCTCTCTCAAATGAGAAGAAACCCGTACCCGTTGTGATAATTAGGTACAATGTTCCTAAAAATATCTCTGAATATTTAAAGTTCTCATTCCATAAATTAATAATGTCTTTGTAAGCGACACAAACAGCTAGTCCTTAGAAACAAGAAACAATATTTGGTTTGTGATTTTAATTTATCAAGTTTCGCTTCACTGCCTACTGTATAATATTGTTTATTTTGGTTTGTTAAGAATAACTTAGATTACCTACCTACAGAGCAAAAGGCGATCCACAGAAATTTAATAACACAAGTAATTTGAATATTCAACGATAAGGAAGCAACGGATTATACAGGCAATATTCGATATAATCTCCGCTGAGAGAATTTATTTCTAACCAGGTTGTACAACTATTTTTTAAATCTTAACTTATATAAGTTTTTCATGCATCAACAAATAAAAAATTCACCCACACAAATTCTGTTTCATTTGAACGGAACTTGTGTGGGTGTATTTGCCACAGAGCTTATTAGCAGTGGTTACAGAAGGTAGTGAAAGAAGCCCTTAAGCTTCTAATGTTTGCGTCTTTTTAACTTCGCTCACATTATAAATAAAACTCAAACTCAACTCAAATTATTTATTTCAATTAGACCAATATTAAAGGCACTTTTGAATTTTCCAAAACAAGTTGCACAATATGAAGGAACGTATTGTTTTTCACCTGTAACTTCTGTTTTAAGACTTTTGTTCGCTAGATCATTTGATCTTTAGATGACGTCCATTGATCGTCCCTTCAAATATTTGATTTGGCTTAAATACACAGATAGCGCAAATATGGGTATTTTAAAGGTTGTCAAAGCAACAGCAGGGTTGTAAAATTATTTTTAAGCATCGTTTTGTTTAGCCTAGCTATCATATAGCATAGTGGTGTGGTAGTGAGGAAACCTTCCTAAAAGGTTTTATTGATGGCGGGTGCAGTGTGCCCACGTGAGAATTGTGTGGATGACTTATAGCTTAATCATTCTTAAATAAGCTTAATCTATCTTAAATGAGCTTTATCCCCCCCGCTAGCTAAAATGCCAACATTTCATATTTTAATTATTTTTTAAATTTTAAACGCTCAGTCCAAACCGCGTTTTGATTTTGTCAAACGGTTTTTTTACGTTACGTTTTTCGCAGATTATGTTATACAAAGCTTACGTGTTTCCACGTTAATTAAAAGTTCGTTTCCGATTAAAATAATATTCAGGCGCTGACGACAAAGGTTCGTTAAAAATGCATGTTTTTAATCTGCCGTGTGAAAATATTGTTTTTGCTTCTGCGTCCGTCGATACCGGCGGCATTAAAGTTTTTGTCGATGCATGTCGTTTTCAACTGTTACGATGCAAGATAAATACATTTTAAATTGTTGTTTTGTGTTGTTAATCTGCGGTATTTTTGCTGGCGTCGGTTTAAATAACATTTTTTTGGTGTTAATTGATCTTTTGTTATAGTTTTATTGTGCAATACTTACTGAATAGTAAACCTATATATATGTATGTTATAATTTGATATTTAATCTGACAACTACAGCGAATTTATTGATAGTATTTATGCAGGAAGTACCATCTTAAACTAAATTATACATTTTATTTAACAGTTTTACAACAAATGATTAGATAAGATTATGAAATCCCCTGTATTTAATTTTGTTGAATTTTAATAAAAAGAGACGTTACAGGTCTGGATGAGGAAAATTTGAAGAAAGTAAAAATATTGTTGTATTGCCTTTGCAATATTATTCCTTTTGAAAAAATATATTTCTATGATGAGTAAGATATAATGTGTTCAAGTATCGATTACTAATTATTTACAAACATATTTGACAATCGTCAATGATATCGGTAATAATTATACATTTTGAGACTGCAAGCTCACCCCAACATAGTTGGGAAAAGTTTTGGAGATGATATTGCAACGTATACACCATATTATGAATATGAGTATTTTAATTATCGTCTAGATACGGACTTCAAGCTCAGCTGTTTAACTTTAAAACTCGATACAAACAAACCGTGGAAGCTGCCTCATCGTTTATTCTTATATCCACACTCCCAATTCATTCTCAAAGTTATACTAGAGCATAGCAATACAAATAAATCTTCATTGTACAATGTAAACCTGTGTTGGAACACGAAATTCATCCGCCAGAAATGCGTATGTGTGTGTGTGCGATGTAAACATATCGTAGCTTTGACTTGGGACTGTGCATGTCAGTACAGAAGTGTAGTTCAGAACGTCAGAAACGTTGAAAATTTTGATTTCATTCAGTATGCGAGAGGATGAACCTTTTACTGCCTACGGATAGAACTTATTATATTTCTGGCTTATAATAAATTATCTATATCTATTTCTGTAAATTGATATTTCGAAGATACGTATACCAGTCATATTTTTTAACCAATATAAATTCAAAAATATTTTTTAAATTTAGAAATAGTTGTTGCATCTGTAACAACAACTTATTATATTTGTAGCTTACAATAAATATTTATTTCTGTAAATGGATATTAAGAAGATGTTTATACCAGTTATATTTTTTTATAATCTTTTTGTATTTTTTAGCTTATTTCAAGCTAAGATTTTTAATTTTTTTATTAAGAAAGAAAAATTCAACCTCAGGCGGGACTCGAACCCGCGTCTTCTGGATTCAGAAGAAAAAATAATTTTTTTTATCTCAAAGAACACCGAATTAGAAATAGAAATATTGTGGTTATATATAATGGTTGCGTCTGAAATAGATGGAAGATATAGTAGAATTTACTGGTGTAAATTCTACTATATCTAATGTAGTTGAAAATATAAAATAAACTACATTGTATATTTTAGATTAGACTGGTAATTCGATATCATAGTGCAATAGAGCTACAATTTTCATATCCTGGCAGATGATAACACTGATTTTGATATTAACTGTGTAGCTCGTTTGGGTAGTTGCCCAAATGTAACTGGCACCGAAACTGTTTTAACCACGATTTATTTTTATGTTTTGATTATTTTTTATATACATACCTACCTATATTAGGTCTATAGTAGTATATAGGATTTGATAAGTTTCGGGCATTGCGGTGTCTCTAGACTAGGTAAATAGGATTCAATCTTCCTGAAGACAACAGCTTCAAATAAAAAAAAGTTTAGTTGTAGACATTTTTTAAGAAGAAAATTTTCTTCCTCTTCTTTATCTCGTAGTGTAAACACAAATTCTTACATCAAATTCGTGTCTGTAACTCAGAAGTCAATCGGTCACCGTCTTCGCCAACTGTTCCACAACAAAGTAGTATACCTTGTTACAAAGTCGGGATTCACTCTTAAATTTTCAGATCATTCTGTTTTATTTTCACGGTTGTAGAGATTTTTACCGTTGGGACACCGGTATTTGCAACTGCAGTCTTTGCGACCCTAAAACAAATGAGTGCCTTCAAGATATATACTTCAGGTAACCTGATGAGAGATTTCAAACATAATTTAATGGGTTTAGAAAAGAAGTGAGTTATCAATTAATTTAACAACATAAAATATTTCAGAAGTTATATTTTATATGATTTAGAAGTTATACTTGGGTGTCGGATCTAGATTTCATTCGTTTATGAATAAAATTTTAGGATCCATTGTTTTGCTTGGTTTAGTAATAGTATTCCTCAAACACAATTTGCCTTTAAATGTACATGGTTACACTTCTGTATCAGAGTAATCAGTAATACAAAATTTTAGTAAATTAATTATGCTATAGTTGACTTAATAATGATTTTCTTAAGGCATTATATTTTTTTGATATATCTATATATTATGAATAATATAATAATATTTATGTATTCGCTCTTAGTGCCCCTTTTCAAGAATAATGCGACTGTGCGAGCAAGAAGGATTTTCCAAAGGAAAGCAGGAAGTTACACTAATGTCAACAACACTACAACACAACACAACAACACTAATGTTACAATAAAATTGTTAATGCGGTGTCCTTTTGAACACTAGAATACTGGTAATATACTTAAGTAAAAGTAAATAAGGACGATAAGCTCCATTAGCAGAGCAATGCCTTATCTTGTCAAGTACATGGCAATTTCCTCCCAAGGAGGCACTAAACAGTGTGTCAATCACTATGTTGAATGCTTGACGTTTATATGTATCCGGTCGCTTTGTGACGAGACAACTAATTCACATCCAATCTGACAGGCGGTGCAATTGTATTAGTATAAGTGAACACCATCACGGTAATATTAGCTCTAATTGTGTGTAATTCAATTCTAGTTTGCACACAATGTAAACTGTGATTGGCTTCATGTGCAATCATTGATTTATGATTGATATGATTCGACCGCATAGTGCTTTGTTCCCTCAACTAAAGTAGAATGAGAAAGTAACTCATACGTAGGTAAAACTGAAATGAACTAGGCAAAAGTAGGTAGTTTAAATAGTGAGCGAAATGTTATATAATGAAGTGAAATGTGCTGCGTAAGAATCGCATAATCAATCATCATCATTATCATTTGAGAGGCCTATGTCCAGCAGTGGACTGCGATTGACTGATTGAAGAATCATAATATGACAGGTTATAAATATCTAGTTGTAAAGTTGTGTTGTGTGTAAGGATGCTATTATACATAGATGGGAAAACGTATAATTTCTATAACTACAATAATGAAAAAGAACTAGTTTCCAAAGCTATATTTTAAACTAGATCGAAGTTGAAGTGTACGCAGTGTAATGCCACTTCAAGTCGCTTGTTTGCTCCTCAAGTAGCTTATTGGCTTGGTAAAATGCTGAATGAAAATAATAGTTTGCTTGCGGAACGCTAAATATTTTCTTTCAGTTTATTTCACGCAGGTAGTTGGTATTCTTTGTAATATTAAAATTAGGTGCTTTTTGATATAAAGAATCGGCGCAAGTATCACTATAGTAGCCAAAGAACGTGGATTGCTACACAAAGGAGGCCTTTTCCAAAGGAGTTTTTGACAAAGACCGATTATGTGTCTCCTGCTTCCAACGACTTTCAGCGGCCTTCACCAGGTCATTAATGCATCTTGTTACAAGCCATAGCACATTTTATGGAGCGTGGTATACACTCGGAAATCTTTCTGCCCTTGCGGTTACCGACAGTTTCCGCCGACTGCTATATCTATAATTACGGATCTCTTCTTGCTAAAAAATATATATATAATTAAAGATACATAAAAAAAGCTAATTAAATACATATAATTGTATCTGTGTTATTTTTAATTTATAATTATGATGGCCAATAAGGCACTTAACAATGATTTTTCGAAGTTATATGCGTATTTATTGCTCAAACTGTGGAGGCAATCATCACGAGGAAATATGCATTCCTAAGACAATTCTTGATGACGTGTCAAATCTATCAACCTGCACTAGGCTAGCTACGGATCAAATGAGAGGAGACCGAGACATTAAATGGGTTGATAAATAAGATATAAATAAGTCAAATTATAGTTTATACTTCTGTTATACCTGCCTCCTTTCACTCCAGTCTCATGTATTGTGTTGCGGGTGTCGGCCGGCTCCTGCTAAGTATACGCCTGGGATTCTTGGCACCATACCACTGATGTGTTTACGTGCTGCACTCCTTTTATATTAATCGCCGTTTTACTAATACTTACAAGCACCTGTTATTTTCAAGTGGGAATTCACAAGGTTCTCTCTTCGGCCCTGTTTTATTTTGAGTTGCGTTGATATGTTGTATGTCAGCGGGATGATCCGAATATTTGTGTTACAAATATTAATATTGATTTTGTATTATATTTATAAGACAAGTATTACTTAAAACTGAATCACCGAAAATCTTTCAAATTTTCAATTTGGTATCTTAAAGCGTAAACTTTTGCTTAAAAAAGATTTATTTTTAATCTAAGAAATATATTATACATGCTTATAATGTATTAAGCGTCCGTATCGTTCAGACTGGTAATATAAATTTAGTCCCAATCTGATTCCATCACCATGTAGAGAAATTTATAAAAAAATGCTTACAGTTGTCCATTAACGGGACAGTAGGATCTAATGGTCCATTTGGCTGGCTCTCGCTTGTAAGTCCAGCGCCAAATAGTTTTGCTGCGTTCAATCTGGTAGGTATCAGGTGTCAGAGCCAGAGTCCAAAAGCGTCCAAAATAAGCCAAACAATTCAGTAGGTACCATTTTCTTCTCTATTAATGGAACACATTTTTTTATTGTTTTTGAATAGTAATAAGTTTGTCTATTTTCATTGGTATATCCCTCAGACTACATTATCATAGCTCTAATAAATTCCCATACTGTCTATTTTGGTATTTAATAAACAGCCAAGTACTGAATTCAGAAAATGTAATTTAGCAAACAACTTGAATATCAAAATATCGCCTGCATTCTTGGATAGCCGACATGTTTTCCGCTATTAATTGCTAGACACCCGAATTTCCCTGTTTCTGACAAGTGCCAAGTTAGGAACGCCAGCACTTACGGTTTAGTTAATTAAAACTCAGTTTAGTACAAAAACATTCTGAATGAAGTTAAACTCGGAGCAGTCGACGTTCAGACAAATTTGAACTTGAAATACGTGTTACAATATTATGTTTTTTTAACAACTATTCAATTAATGATGATAGTTATTATTACGATATTTTTTCTAACAGCATGACTTATAATGTTATGAATAGGGAAGTATGTGTGTTTGTCTGGTAGGTACCTTTTCACATCTATCGATTTTGATTAGATTTAAGCAAGTAGATTTCATCTTGATGAAAGACAAAGAGGTTAGGTTAGTTAGTTGGTTGGAAATTGATAAATATAGAGATATACCAGTGTCTACTAACCGTCACCGAATGATTTATAGCTCAACCACTTGAACGCCTAATTTTGCATCCTATTTAGTTTACATAACCTCAATGTTTTACTGCAGCGTTACCGACCAGTGCGAATTTACCGCTAACAGTTTGTAATGCGATTACCATCGCATTACAAGTTTATATACACAACAGTACAGTTTTATGCCAATTCAGCAATGAAATGAGTCAACATGTTTCCACTTGGAACTAACTGGTAGTAGTGATTTTTTAAAATATTGAAATAAGAAAACGTATGCATTTCGTAGCAGTAAAACGAACTGACTGAAAGGCCTGTAATATGCCAGTGGTATGACCAGGTTCAGTACAAGAAGTGGTTTAATTAAGCGCTATCCCTCTCTTACAACCCGAATAAAAAAAGTCTATTAATAACCAGTGCAAGCCCAGAGCACATATTAGCGTTATATATTGATGATTACGAGTAAGTATGACTTAGAGAGATGTCAGTTTTTTACATACACGCGTGTAGTTTTGTGAGCTGTTTGTTTGCGTGTCAACTGCCTACACAACGTATTCGATGCACAGAAGCCGTTCTGTACGATTCTGTGAGTGAAGAGCTACTTTACACTGAGAGTCATTATTGACTCTGGGTTGTAAATAGTATATTACGTGTACGTATCAACTATTTACCAGCCAGTATTAAAAATCTCATGATCTATTTCCACCAAAAAAGCCGTTTTCAAATGTCATACTGACCAAATGCAAATGGGACGGACCAGCTTTCAAATAAAGAAATAATCATCAAAATCGGTTCACTCAGTCGAAAACTACGAGATAACAAACACAAAAAAATACAGTCTAATTGAGAACCTTCTTCATTTTTTAAGTCGGTGAAAAATACAACTTACTACACATACACTACTACAATAAAAATGGATCTCGTATGTCAGTTGGTCATAAAATATTTAATTACCGCGCACACCTTGACTCGTCTTACCTCGTCAATGGAAAAGCATCTTTGTGGTTTATTTATTATTTCCAAAATAAATAATTTACGGTATAAATTAAACAATGTACCTTCATGTGTATGCGGAGCTTAAAAATTTAAAAGCCTTTACAGGAGACTGTTGAAATAAATTCCAAAAAAAGTTTATATTTAATTTTTCAGGCGCCATGTATTTTAGCGGCGGAAAGGAGGCGAACCGCAACAAAAAATGAATAAAATGTTTACGTAGTCGGCTTTCATAAGTTGATTTTTGTTGACTGACAGCCTCTAGGGGAAAAATCATGTACCAAACTTTTGCCTGCCTTGAGCCTGACGTAACGTACCGCGTATGTATCAAAGGGTCGAAAGGGTACCTACATTTCGCATTCAAGTGATTACATATATCGCATTCAAGTGATTGTTTGTGAGTGTTTCAATGCCTGACGCTTTTGAAAATATACTGTTTATTAATATTTGAAAAGTGACATAAAACTTATACGTGTTCAATCGCACATATTCCAAGATTCAATTAAACTAAATTAAAAATGACTAGGGTTTCACATTTTTAGTATCTTACAAACTTACGTTTTTAAAACAGACTTAATATTTAAACCTTTAATTTAATCTTCTTCTGTGTCTTCATATCTTATTGTGTATTGTTGTTTCTTGTCATTTGCTATTGCAAATATTATATGTAATAGTTTGTTTTTCGTATTAGTGGCTCATATTTGTGCCAAATAAATGCTTCTGCTTTCTTCTTGTTGTCTATATATGTATGTACTTTAGCTGTACCGCAGTCTCACTAGCTACGCGCCATTTCTTTTTTCGTGGCTCTTAGCGTAATTTTATGTGACTAAGCATCCTTAAAAATAGGTTTTTTTAAAAATTCGTATTTTTTTCAAATCCGACTGGTATGTATTTCTGTAGATTACAGTTTTATTCTATTAGTATAGATTTTTAATATTTATATAATATGTTCGATGATATTTAAATTTTGTTTAAATAAATAAATATTCTGCGACATTTTACACAGCGATGGTGCTACCAACTAAGCAGGGCTGGTACTATGGGTACTAGACAATGGATATAATACTTGGATATATTTTTTTGTTAATACATTCTTATAATACATAGGACACACCCAGACGAACACAAACACTTATATTCATCACATAAATATTTGTGTCCCGTGGGAATCGAACCCACGACCTTGTAATCAGCAGTCCGGTACTCGAACCACAGAGGTGGTTTAAAAGCATTTTTGTAATATTTAGGTTTACCTGCTTTTCATCGTTAAAATAAGGTTGTTTATAAAATATTCAGAGGCAGTCGGGTAAAAAGTAGTAAAGATAGCCTGCGGGAACCTGCAGTCAAAATTAAGTGCCAACTTTACTTTATTCGCTATCAAAGTTATCTTCCCATAACCCAAAACTCCGGGTATGATCAAAAAATTACAACTTTAGCGGGGTTACTTAATATCCCAACCTTCACCAGTCCTTATCTACCAATCTCTGCCATTGTTTTCTTACCTTCCGAGTTTCAAGATATCAGCTTATAGGGAAAGTTCACCACAAAAGGTGTTGTCTCCGGCAAAATTAAGCTTTTTTCCCCGCATATTGATTAGAACATTAAAAATATCCCCAACAAGGTACTTTGGTACTTCGGTAGTAAGGAACTCGTTATCTTTAGGAGGTAAATCGGCTTGGAGTCGGCACGTGGTAGGGGACGGACGATAAGAAACTTTTTCCGTTAAACCTTGCAATTTATAACTGCCTGTACCTATTCTTACATCTGCTAACAACTTTCGTATAGAAAGAAGTAGCGGAGGGGAAGGATATACGACGTTCAATAAGAAATAAGCATGTATGTTTCATACCATGGCGCATGCTGTTGTTTGTTTGTGAATTTTAAATTCTGGTGTAGGTTTTCAAAATTAAAATTGTGGTGTCAACCTGATTAGTTGACCGATCTGTCAACGCACAAATTGAAACATAGTTTAAAGCTAAGAAAGTATATTTGGATATTTCATCTGTAAGTGGAGCAAAGTGGAGCGGCTTTAAGGCTTTATTTTGCCCAAAGTCGCGAGCAATAGCTAGTTTTAATTGAATTTACAATGTTCAATAAAAGAAGAAAATATTTAACATGACTTATATAGTTGTGAAGATATTATAAAATAGTGATTCTCTTCATTTAATGAAGGCAATCACTTTTATTACAGAAAATATCTGATTATTATTCAGAGCAAAGCTTTGTGTTTATAAATGTCTTATTAATTTACAATCAGAAGGCATTGAATAAACACTATCTGATATTCTTAAAATAAGGTGTCCATCTTTATTATCGTAGATATTTTACGAAATGTATAATTATATGACGACCCAATTAGTCCAACGGTAGTTAACACTGCCTGCTGTGCTATAGGTCTCGGGTTCGAATCCCGGTAGGAACAAATGTTTGTGTGATGAGCATAAATATTTGTATCCGAGTCATGGATGTATGTATGTATAATGTATGTATTTACAAAAAAAAAATTTAGTATATCAACTGACTAGTATCCGTAACACAAGCTTCATTGCTTAGCTAGGAACTAGATGGCGCTGTATCATAATGGCCAAGAATATTTATTTATTTATTATATATAAATAGGTACCAACCCACATTTAGCCGTTTTAGTACTGTTAGAACTATATAATTCTCTCTTATTGTTATTGTACCTTATTACTATTAGAAATAAATGTCCGTCATTAATAAAATAACAAGGGCGTCTATTTTAAAGGATAGAAAAAAGGGAGGTAACTGTCTCATTAGTGTAATGTTTCGTGCGGTTACTTACCTTGGTTTGATTTCCGGGACGGATTTCGATGAAATTCTCTGAGTTTGTTTCGAAACTTTTCACAGAAGTCGTCAGTTAGGAAATGCCGAATATAACTCGTGTTCTCAAAATATCTATTTATGTTAAATTGCCGCTGGTATGTTAAATCATTCTTACAAGACTTAATTATATTGATAAAATATCAAGTAAAACCAGGTTATCCCCTTAGTTTTAAATAAAGTAGTTTCTAAACCGTTTTGTTAAACAATTTCCTATGCTCGTATTTTGTTCATTGAAATAGGTCGATAGCAATAATTATCCGTACTTTCTTAGTTTAGTTCCGAGTGCAGTTTGCTAAAACTTGTTTGTATTTCTAGGTAGTTCGATAAAATAAACAGGCGCAGTAAGCAAGCAAGCAAGTGGAGGGAACTGAGTCGGGACTCATGCCTCCTCAATTGTTAATAACGTATAAATTTTATGACGTACCTCTAGCGGATTCCAAGCAAATTCTACCTAAATTATTTCATTGAAACATTTATTCAGTAAAAGTATAATGTTGTTTATAAAGTTCAGACCAAAAAGTAAACAAAATAAATTTCTATCTTTATCTAACATAATAAAATAATCCTACTGAAACTCCCTACTTTAGTAAGTTTTTTCAACAAAATATAATAGAAGTTCCAATTTCAAAAGTCTAATCTTGAAAAAAGTTTTACATACAAATTAGCTGTCCAACGAAAAAAGGCTTGGAAATGCGCGGTAGAAACGTAATTAAATTAGCGTCAAGATGCATTTCACTTGAGTGGCAAAAGCACTTTTGCATTCAGCTTCCACACGAGAACGCTACGTAAATAAAACCTTTTTGCTGTATTTCTAAATGTCTCGTAGCTAAATAAAATAGACGAAAATACTCGTATGGTCTATGATATTTAAATTATACAATTAAATAACACTTTAATATTAAAATAGATGGTATCGTCAAAAGACTTCGTTAAAAACCCTGTTTGCAGTTCGCATGTTAACAAGCTTTTTACAACGTTATGACATTTTGGGTCGTTAGTCAAAATGGTTCGTCTGAGTTTTTTGGTCACAATTGTTGTGTCTGTGTGATTTACAAGGCAATCAAAACATGGCGTTGTAGTTAACACTCGGCTCACTCGTAAAGCCGTCCGGTTTTGGACGCACCGCGACCGTATTAACAATCAATGGAGTCCGCAAACGCTGAAACTTTAATATATCGGACTAGATACGTAATAAAATCAAATAGTAAACACCTGGGAAGTTGTAAAAGAGAAGATTGCATGTTTGTTGTGTGCCCGAGAAAAACGAGATACTATTTGCTGTTAGTATAGATGTGCCATTACTTTGAATACGATTGTAAATTGTAAATGTTCACAGTCTAGATACGACACGTTGTTAGGTTGCTTGTTAATAACCAACAGAAATCCGTTATTCACAGACAGGGATAGGATTATCCACCCTGTATCGTGCCATCCTTCTCTCATAAGCCATTGATATTAGCTCTATCAGTTCATAGTACGTTGGTGGCGTTCACGGTTAAATGCGGTGGCAATCACATGTAGTTGCAATAGTTGATCTCCAATATCGCCCGACGCGCGGTTCATTTGCTGTGTATCGAATCAAGTATTTGCACACTGAACAGAGCAAGGTAATTACACACGTATGTAGTATCTAGCAACTACCGCTGTATTGATGCATTAATCATATTAGTTTCAATTATTCATCATCTATTCATCGTCATTGCGATTGTACGCGTTGGTTGCCAACATAGTTCACATCTCGTTCTACTTTAGGTTTTTGAGTTAAAATTTTAATAGACGTTGTGTTGTCAACTGTGTATTGTTGAATTTAAGTAAAAAAATTAAAGATGCCTCCTTCTCCAAGCTCTACATCTGTAGGATCTGGAAGTCGCTCACAAAGCAAGGCGACAACTGCACCACGATCTTCCAGCGGAAGCACAGTACGTCAACGTAAATCTACAACAACCACTACTGCTGCTAGAAATCGCAGCACAGGTGCTGGATCTGGTGGCATGTGGCGGTTCTACACAGACGATTCTCCTGGTGTGAAAGTAGGTCCAGTTCCCGTATTAGTAATGTCTCTGCTTTTCATTGCATCAGTGTTTATGCTTCATATCTGGGGTAAATACACAAGAGCGTAAACACCCACATTTTAATATTGTTAATTAATGGTTCTGAGCAAGAGTGAAAGCACGAAGTGATTGATATGGAGTTGGATGTTAAGATATGTTTTTAATAAATTATGTAATTTAATCTTATTCTGCAGTAAAATAAGTTATATACATTAAAATATGAATTTTATTTATTATTCTTATTCATTTACCCACATACATATACTAGTCTGTTATTGAGAGAAGCAAGTTGACCGAGTGTGGTTCAAACAAGGCATGCACCACTTTTTAAGAAGTTATGTGCATATTTATCACATTCTTAAATGGTGAAGGAAAACATCGAGAGGAAATCTGCATGCTTGAGAGATTTTCTCGATGGCATGTAAAGTCTGTCAACCCGCAGTAGGCTAGCGTGGTGGACTATAGCCTAATCTTTCTAAAATGAGAGGAGTCCCATGCCCAACAGTGGGACAATAATGGGTTGAAGATGATGAAGCATAAAAAAAGTATTTTTGATTATAATCTATAGTTTTTCCCGCAGTTAACTAATCCTGACTTCAAAAATACCTACCTACCTACTCTGAAGATTAATATCTCATTCTGTATCACAGTGTGACGGTTTTATACTCATTAGAAATGTAGATATATAAATATACATAATATTATCATTCTTGAAATCTAAAGAATATTCCATAAAATAATCACGCAAAAACTATACAGTGCATGCTGATGAAACTTTACAACAATATAGCAGATACATGCATCATAACAAGAGCTAAGGTTTTAATCGTCAACATATCACGCGAGAAAATCTAACCAGAAGCAACGATGCTTTTGTAACTAAAATGTTCTCCAGCTGTAATTCCCAGTACACGTGCAATCAATTTCATTTGGCGTGGTTAAGTACTCCAGCTCTTAAACCTCAATGGTCAACGGCAACATTAATTATAGCTAAGTAATATTAATTCGGCTTTTGTCCGTCTAACAAAGCTCGCTTACATTTTGCCTCATTTTCATTTTCCACGGATTGATAATAAACAGCATTGATATTTGCCGAGAAGATTTTTGTTTTAATCTACTTAGTTATAAAATACAGGTTTTGTATTTTTGCCGACTCTCTGCAGTCGAAATTGAAAGTTGTTTTTCTTCTCATGTTGCATAGTCCTCATCTTTCCAATATCATGAATAATAAAGCTTAGCTGGCTGCTTCGTCAGAATCAATTTCGATAAGAATAAAAAAAAATTAGTATGATACGTTCATATTAGATGTTAGTGTAATAACGTTTTCTACGTTTGTTGATTTCTAACATTTATGCGAATATAAGACATTGGAATAACACTGCGTGGTCGTGTCCAGGGATAATATAAAGAATCCCAAAGATCGATTAAAACTATGAAACTATTTCAAAATCCCGAGTATCCGAAAAAAAGTACTAGTTATTTCAATATTATGTGCTTTGAATGGCAATAAATATTTTGCTTTGTCTAGCGATTAGAAAAAAACCTTAGCAGCTGGTGCTTGTTTAAATAGTTCAACTTCTATCAGAGATGCTTTCTATGTCCTGCCACATAGCTTTAGAAGTTTTATTAAAAATAGCTTGAACTAACAAAGTCGTACAAACTGTACTCACGTTGGTTTGTCTGAATGAATGAATGAATGAATGATTGAATGATTGTTTATTTCTGTAAATAGATCTTTTTAAAGACACTTTTACAAGTCATGTACATTTTTTTTTTAGTATCTAGTTGACATCGGCATTTCCTAACTGACGTCCTCTGAGAAGAAATGCCGAAACAAACTCAGAGAATCATGGTCTCTTTTAAAGTCCAAACATTTTGGTTACAGTATGTGAGCCTGACGATGTAAGTTAAAGTCTGGGATGGCCTTTTGAAGAAAGCACCAGTGCAGCTTTGAGTTGACCTGTCCATACTGACAGCACGCATACGTCAGCCATCGTTTAGCTCAAACCATTATTGTGGGAGCTTAACGACCCGACGCACGTCTATGCAAGATCAGCGGGACATTTGCGTAGGCCATTTCAAAAACCCAAAGCCGCCAGACATTAGTTTGTAAGCGTATGTTTATCTACCTACAAAGTGCTCACATTCACATAGATATGTATATTATAAATAATCCCAATGTCATGAAAAAATAATGTCCAAATCATAATAAATTACAGTAAAAGACGTTCGATAGCCCGGTTCATTAGAACTATTCAATCCCAAGCAGTTTTATCATCCATGTAATCTTTTAACGTATAGTAGCCTTTAGCACAAAATCTGGGTCAGTAGGTACCCATAAAAACATGTAAGTAGGTTCAGATTATATTTTTAATATCTAATTTAGACCAGTAAAATGTCTCAAACATCTCAGTAATCTACCATGCAGAATATCAAATTATACATTTCTAGATCCTGTGCTCATATTACTCCATTCATTAAACTCAATGATTATCCCACTTACACACACTTACACACACTTGGCTACTCCACCATACTAGTAAAGTGTGGGCTTTGAACGCCATCTTCATAATCTCTCAATAATGCAGGTTAGCTCACCTCACCAGTTCGAGCATAGGATAATAAGCAGTTATAAGATGGTCCTATAATAAGCATTAAAGAAAAGACAGAAGTACCTACTCACAAACAAATAAATAGCTAAAAGCTTTAAACTATATACTCTTGAATGAACAACAAAGGAAGAAGTTTTCTTTCCCGATTAGCGTGTTTTGTGAAAATTATTCAAATCCCATTTGACTTCGCCAAGACAACAGGAACAAAAACTAACGGATCGGTTGGTAACTTAGTCAATATTGATGTTCCGACTTTCCTCTTAAGCTGTATAAAAATACCTTTATTTTTATGCGTTATTTTAGCGGTAGCTTCATTTCCATATTTATTAGGTATCGTGATAACTATGATTGTTTGCGTTGTAATAATAATTGATTATTTTAAAAGTGTTTTATTTTTATTTTTTATAAAACATCAAAAACTAATGTGTAGATAATGTGGGATATGTTAGTGTCAACCCTTCTAACTTCGAAGTGGTTTGCGGAAGTTCAGGAGTGTTATTGGCAACCTTATCACCGCTGTGATAGATGTCCAAACACATAGAGCTCACTTCTGACGCGGGTTTGACGCGGCAAGTCCGTTGTTTGCACACCAAAATTAATTATCTATTGATCAGCGTAACGAATTGATTAGGATTTAGGATTTGTACCCACTACGATACTATCTGAGGGCTTTGATGTGATTACTGATATTAAAATCGTCGCAAGAGGCTAAACTCCTTATTTTGAAACGTCTATTACGGAAATATTGCTAAAACGTATACTTAGTTACGTAATATTTAGTTCAGTTGACATGGAATCAACAAAAAAAGAGATTGTGGTATACTATTTTAAAGTGTCATCAGTCTTAACTTCAGTTGAGACATTGGTTATGTGCAGATCATTATCAACAGTTTTAATGTCGGGTTTTATCTTATTTGAGAGGAATCAGGATATAGTTTAACACGCTATCGGGTTGGCAGACTTCAAACGCTATAAAAAAAAACTCTCAGGTATATTTACTAATTTAGGTAGATTTTACAAGTCATTTTACTAAACTTCTTAAAATTAGCGGTTGAAGCATGTGATAAACGCGTGGCTTGAGATCGAACTCAAGATATTAGACTTAACAGTGCACTGTTTATATAACTAAGCTTAGTGAATTTAGTAAACAAATTAAAATATTTGAGAATAAGACTGCTTTAGCTATTGCTAGTAGCTATATACTAGGTAGATTGATATACACCTAATTAAAGATCTTAAAGCAAATCATTTCATTTGATCTTATTAACGCCCACAAAGCTAATACGAGACTCCTTAATACAAACGTACATAGAGAAGATAATACATCAACAGGCATTACACAGTCAGACAGAGTAATTAATTAAATAGTAACTATCTAATAGGACTCAGGATAATTGGGCTTGCGGCTTTCAATTTTGATTTATTACTAATTGGCCGTGTTTAGGTGGCAATTCAGGCAGATATAGAATATCTTTATCAATAGGATTGTTTTCCAAAGCCGTGTAAAGTGGGCTCGCATTAACTGGAAGCCTGGCTTAACGTGAGCTTATTTATTGGTTCTGCTGTTAGGAGTTTCAATGTGTTTGCTTGGTTCTTGTTGCTGACTTATTCGTTTGTACTCCGTTGAACTTTTGTTGCTGGTGATTGTAAAATGTTACGTATAAAGCTTGCCTCATTAGTCTAAAAGTCGTATGTTCAAATGCAGGGTGTGAGGCCCTGGTTCGATACCCAAGGCAAGAAAAGTTTTATTATGTCACCCTGTGGATTTTTTAGTAAGATCTCGAAGTTTGGATACGGGCTTGATTGGTAAATGACTTATCGTTTTGACATAGAAATAAAACACATACCATAAAATTACCTACTGCGGGTAGGCAGACTTCATATATATACACAATTGACAAAATCTTTCAAGCATGCGTGTTAGGTACTCCACGTAGGTTATTTCTCCATTTAGAGTGATATTTTTTGAGTAATGATTTCGAAAAATCAGAGATGCGTGCATAAGATGCGAACTTGTGACCCAATTCTATTCAGGCGGTTAAGGTGATAACACTAAAAATGACATATGTGTCTGAAATACATGAAACGATAAATAAAGTTATTGGTAAAATGCTTATGGTTCCGAAATGGCTGACGCGTCTCACTCGGATGGCTAAAATATTATTTTGTCTACGACAGTGTCAAATGGTGCGTTAAACATTCAAAATGATAGCTGACTCGGTTATTCGTTGAAGGGTGACATAATATTTTGGAACACCTGTGTTTACAAGCATAGCTTACTTATGTGGTTTATACATCAAAAAATTATATTATTTAGCTGTACATAAAGACAGAGAAAATAACTAATGTTAATGGGTGACAGTGTCCCCAATTTTTGGTTCTCGTGGTTGTGACTACAAAAATATATTTTTTCATCCATAATATTTAGAATACTAAATTTCCTGGCCTACAATATTCATTAAATTAATTCTCGTATCCTGAATAAAGCAACACCATCTGTTTATTTAAAATTTACATAAACACGTCTCGTCTCACTACCTCTAAGCCTCAGAAAACACGTCCCAAGATAGCATCAGTTGACAACCCTATTAGTCATTACGGTGCGGTGTCTCATCTAGGACACCTGAAACCGACCATACCCGTTTCCTTTGTAAACATTGCCAACCCTAATAATAACCCTCTGCTAATTAATGATGCCTAAAGACTCCATTAAGTATAGCGCCATTGTATGACCATTGTATGTGGGGGTTAAAAATGGTCCATTAAAATACTTACCATTCCATCATTTTGGTAAAAGAGACTGGATGAGCTAAAAAAATTGTTCGACTTCATTACGTTTCTATTCGATTCATTAGATTAAAATAAAATAATAAAATAAATAAATAATTCTCGACATTATGAAACAGCGCCATCTAGTTTCGAGCTAAGCAACGAGGCTTGTGTGTTAATAGTACATCGTTGAAGTCAAAATAACAACAAGCAATGCTTAACTTTTATTACTGACCAAAAAGTTTAAAAGTTGGTCCGGAGTTGAGGCTGAAATTTTAAAATGAAACAAATTAATGATGGAGATTACATAATACACCGTTGTGAGTGAAAAGGATCGTAATGGCGGGACAGCGAAAATTCTCTCTATTCAGGGGCGACCCCGCCAAATAAATTGTTACGATTTTTCTTTGACGCCTCTAGAATGTTTCTTTATTATGTAGTGTGAGTTAGAAGATAACAGCGGGAATAATATGAGGTTAAATGTAAATTTTCGTTGACTGTAAAATGGTGACAGCGTCATTGGTTTTGTTATAGCGAATGTGGTGGTAGAGGTCTTTTGTTTGATTTCCAAGCCGAGCAAAATGTCATTGGGTTTTTCTATGAATTTTTCAGTGACAGCTGGGAGTTTGGATTTATATTCAAATAATGGAAGGCTCCTTGACAACAACATTATGGAATACAATAAAGAAAAGAGGATAAAGAAATTAGAATGTAACTCTCATTTGAGGGGAGAATGAATCGGAATTGTGAATCACTTCCTTAATGTAGACATATTTCAAACTTCAAGAACCTCATTTTTCGTCATCATCACTGGTCATCTGGTGATATTGTGGTAAAATACTTGCGTTCATAAAAAAGTAAAATCAAAAGTTTTCTGTAGAACCGTTTTACGTCAATTAGGTTTTATTACAGCTACTAAATCAGCTACACTAAATCATATTAAAACAAAACCGATTCATAAACTCATTACAAATACGAACATGTATCAAATATTTTAGCTTTATTTCTTACAGCTGTAAAAACTTTTAAAACAGTGTTCGCTTGAGGTTTGTACCATAGTTTTAGATTTATTTTCTCACTAGTTTTTGCTTGCGTCTTTACTCGCTCGGAATGCTAAGAGAAGCAATTTTGACCTTGCGATACAACGATACGACGTACGCACAACTTTAACTCTGAATATACCCATACATATATTTACGTATAAAATATACATATAAAATCATTTTGTATCAAAAATCGTTTTGCTTTAAAAATAAATTGGATTGGGATAGGTACTAAAGAGGTTTTATTTGCCAGTAGGTACCTATTTATGTTTTTGTGTTTTAGCCGAAATAAATTTAGAGCACTTTTGTAAATAAAACACGTAGCCTTTTTGTAGGCACTTCTATATTCTGTTGTGTGAACTTATTTTAAAATACGATATGTTAAAAAAATACAGATCGGACGTGGTATATTTATTAAAATTGCAATGGATTTTGTATGTTTACGTAACGGACAATGGATTCACCAAATAGTTATGTAAATATGACATTCGAATAACAAATATTTTTCTATGGATTTTATTAAGCAATGACTGCAATGATATTTTTGTAATTGTTAATGAACAAATGCATGGATCCGTTTCTTTTAACTGTAAGAATATTGCCGGAACAACGATATTCGATGCAACTTTTGAAAATAGATTATTATGGTAATATAATTTATCTATCCCCATGTGAAAAATAATATACGACGACTGAAATGCTCATACAAGACAAAGAATACCCTTTAAAACACAAGTTTATACAACATTATATAATTACTTCGAGAAATAATGTTAGTGGGATTTTCTACGAAATTCTCAGTAGCAGCTCGGAGTTTGAATTCTTGCCCGGTTGGTGGTAATAATCGCCCCCATACATACCAGCCTAAAACATACCAGCGAAATTTTTGTAGATGTGCATTACATCTCTGCCTAACCTATCGGGGACGACAGGCGCGACGGTATATTATGTATGTTCATAATATTATCCTACTGAATGAAAATCTTTTATCCCAAAACCTACGTAATTATGACATTTTTCTACTGAATGCCAACAGAAATATTATTTCCTTTTCCGCAATTCCCACAAAGTTGATAAATCCGTATTGACACAGTAATTTATTCGGTGAAGCCTGATTAAGGGTATCAATAAGCCGCTTGCGAGATGTCAAAGACCTTTGCTCGTGGTACAATTTTGTCATCTGGCTAAAAATATGTGATTTCCGATGTATTTTTTGTGAAGTATATTTTTTCCTATACAAATGTTGTACACACGCGAAAATAACTCCGTTTGTGTGTTTGTTATATTTTATGCCTAATTGGTACATTTTGGTTTGGAAGTAGATTGGACTATAGACTATCTAAGCTTTGTCTCAAAAATTATTTACTGCTGCTACACGGTCCTGATCTTAGACCTCATGGGATTGCACGACTTTTGTTAATAATAATTCTGATTTGTGCCTGGTAAACGGTAATACTAGCACCTATTGGTATATGGGCATACACCAGTTTGAGTCTGTGGTTCTTAAGGTTTCGCAATGAGTGAGGCACCCTCAAAGTTTACTCAGAAATTGTTAGTACCTACTAGATAGATGTAGTTTAACAGGGAAGATTTTGCTATATAAATTCTTGAAAAAATCTTTCCTCTACACGTTAATTGGGGATATTTTTTAAATCGTGTATCCTCCCAATAGTAAAAATTACTAAGTGAAAGCTAAACTATCTAACGAGTATAGGCCAACTTACAATGCGCGTCTATTATTGTTGGAGTTTGAAATGAATATTTTTGTTGTCATTGGTTATGTAACTGACGCATAATTTTTATCGAGGCACAAACGCTAGGTCCGAACTAGTACCAAGATAAAAAAAAACGACATATTTTATTACAGTCTCCTTGGAAAGCTCTCTTTTCGAACTGGGTCAGAGATCCAGTACCAGTAAGTTTAGAAATGTCTGTACCTTATTATTTCATTAAAAACAATTTCGTTCAATTTCAATGTAACTATAATATGTAATGTTAAGATTCCTAGCTCAAATTTAGCTTCCCGACTGCTGGGAAGTACCTCCGCCTTACAGAAGGCCGCAGTGAATCAACATTTTTGTGTTTCTGATTGACTATTCTGACAATATGGATATTCCATTTGCTGTCAGTTTAGTAACTCCCAATTTTAAGAAACCTTAACAGTTTCTACAGTGTTTGGCAATGCATTTGGTGTTGCAAATGTCCATGGGCGGCGGTGATCACTCACCATCAGGTGAGCCTCCTTCCTACCCGTTTGCCCCTTTATCACTATATACAAAAAAAACTAGCGAACATCAAAGACTTGGCCCCATAAGGGAAAATTAGGGTCTTTGTGAATGAAAAACCTGAGGTCTTTATCCTTTTGTAATTCAAACTAAACGAGAGTACGTGGCATTAATTCTTTTCCTGATAATCTCTGTAAGTATTGTAAGGGTACAAAAAGTAATAGCAGTAAGAGGATTAACTTAACGACGAGTTAGTTTGTTGTTGTTTACGGATTTTCCCATTTCTATATTACAAATGGATTTATTTGCAATTTATTTTTAATAAATTGCGTAAGAAACCGCTTTCTACGGATTTTATCGCGGTAAATAGATATTTCAGACAGTATCTACAGTCAGTCTGCCCGTGATTTTGGATGCTGTAAAGATCTAAAACGTCGGGGTTAAATAATTAATATCATAGCGATATAATACGTTAAAAGTAGATTTATTTTAATTAAAAAAGAACACAAATTGCTATTCTATTCCAAATATCTGCTCCGGGCGCAAGAAATCCTCAACGACCATAGATACGGAATTTTGTGTACCTACCTACATATTAATTGTCTATTTACACAAGGACAATGGTCGTCACGCATTGAAAGCTCATTAATTGTTCAGGGTAGCCGTATACCGGAGGCCGATTTAATCAACTAAATTATCTATCAATCGATTAATCTACCCTTACATTTTTGTAAATTAACGAATGTAAATCGATACATAATACCTTCAATACATCGCGATAAAACCAATACTCCACCCCGTTCGTTTAAAATTAATAATGAATATTGATATAGATTAACAGTGGAATATGTGCTATTAACTTAATACCGACCATTAATTATATTAGTTCGATTGTATTTTAATTAATGATGCTACACAATGGACTTCGAACAAAACCCATACTCTCAATTTGATTGGTTCAGCTATTGTGTTGTAGATATTTCAATAATTCAAACTGTTTCGGGGATTCACCGTTCGAAAATCAGAATATTTGCATTATTTTTAACGGGTTTCCATTCTCTATTCAAATATTATTTTTTTGTATATGCATTTTGATATTAAGTATTAGGTGAAGGTAATGCAAAAGATAATTTAATTCTAAAAATGTAATTGTAATGTCTACATGTATCTATCCGCAACACGCATAGTCAAAATCATATTAAATATAAATCTTATAAAATATTATACATATGTCTAGGAGGTAGAGACTGATAAAAAAATTGAACCTACTGCCACAAGGCTACAAATTTAATATCTTGTAATTTTCATATGCATAAGTGTAAAAATAAATTGCTAACCTATTTTGATGGTTGCAAGTATGTGCGATACGATAGCAAAGTGGTCATCGGGATAGTAATTCATAACTTTAAGTTTAAGGAACTAACATAGTCTTTAAGGAAAATTGTTACTAACTAAATGAGTCATTGTTACTTGTATAAATAAACGTATTCTATTCTATTCTATAACCTACTCCCACAAGGTTACAATTTTGTGGGAACATTCTTTCAGTTGCTTAAAAAGTACATGTAAACAGCCTGAATATTCCAGCGTTTGCAAGTATCTAATAGAAGAAATTAAGTACATAAGTCATGAGTTAGGTAAGTCGTTAGGGGCTTAATAAACGTCAGTTGGTTTCGAATCGATCAGGTTGAGCTGGAAAATAGCTTTGTACCTTAGGATATTATATAAATGTCTAATTAATCAAGACATATGTATATTATTTTTTTGGTATAGCTAACTTAAAATCGTTTCACTGAATTAGTCTCAACAAAAGATATTTATTAGTTTGCTGTTTGGCATATAAATTAAATAATTAAAAACTACTTTTTACAAACCTAAAAATAAATCAAACTAAATTAAATTAATAATAACTATATACTTGTTATAGTATAGAGTGTAGGTATTCTAACGAAAATTATCACAGAAAGTTTTGTATAAAACACTGCGGTATAGCTTTTTACGATGGTGATTTAAAAAAAAGACGGCTAAACGTAGTTTTAGCATAGTTGAAATGCTAATGCGACGCGGCATTAGAACCTGCCTCCGTTCTACTTAATCTTAGTTAGCGAAGCAAAAACTTCATAATTAATTAAACGACTTAGAAGAGAGAACGGATTAGGAGCGTGGCTTTTGTAACTTATTTGTAGAGTTGGAATAATTAGTTGTCTACAAGGACTTCTAAGGTAAGGCCATTTATTTGAAGGTTTCAATTTGATAGTAGTGATATTGTGTTACCCAATTGGCTGGGATAGCCCTGTGGTATGACCTGCTCACGATGGGGACCTCAGGCTTACAGCTAAAAGATTTTCTCTACGGCCGGTATGTGAAGTCTGCCAACCGTACGTAGTAGACATAGTCAAATCCCTCTCAAATGAGGGCACCCAGGCTCAGTACTGGGCACAGGTCTCCTCCAATAATTTGGTCGAAAATATGAAATTTGCAAAAATTTCCCGAGACGAAGAAGGCCTTAAAAATATTGGTCCCGTGCGAGAACCGTGGAGTATTCGTGTCAATCTTTTAATTAGGAGAAGCTTGCTAACCAAAGATATTGCGATTTAGCCTGCAACAGAACCTTCAATGTCAAAAGACAGAACGTCATGAAGGTTTCTCAGCACCATTTACCACAAACTCGTGTCAGACTTCTGGTAAGATGAGTCGCTCTCGCATCGGTTTATTTAGCCACCAAAATACGTTGTCAATCAGAAAATCCATGAATCGTCAAAGAGGCCACGCTTTAACCTCAAAACTAGTTCCAAACCAGGCCTAGTTCAATTACTCAACACATATTATTTGTTGATTCTTATCAACTAACATATCTGTTAAAATCTGGAATGAGTTTCCCATTTAGAATATGGCACGTGGCTTTGAAATATAGGCTTGATTATCCACGTGTTCTGGTTGACGCAGGTTTGACACAGTTACTGTTAATGGTTCAATTTAATTAATTAAACTAGGTAAAACGCGGTTAAGCTTAACGTCCAAGTTGGGAGAGTTGGTAGCGGTAGTTGACTTTACTTTGTGGAAACTGTACTGAAACTTATTAGTAGGTACCGCTTTTTTTCCATAATTCTTTGTTACAGGCCCTATTGTAGTGATTTTTAACTAAAGTATTTATTTTTATTTAGGTTTTCATTTAGTAAAATATTTTTTATTATTTGTATTTTACACAAAGGTAAAGTAAAAATCACTATGTACCTTTAGGGGGAAAGTAAAATTTATAAATTAATATGATTTAAAATGCACACGCGTTTTATTAACCACAATCTCCCCTATACCAATACATTATTACTGTTAGTATTTAGTGTTGTGTTAGGCTTCTTAATTTATTGTATTATTGTTTAGTATATTTGTTATGTACGCAGTACGATGCAGTAGGGCCCGCAAGAAGCAAAAAGGCGGTCAAATGAAGGCACACCTACTTTGACATCATCGACAGAACTATAATGTAAGACAAAATGTATTTTCCAGAAGCTCAGGACTCCTAATGGAAAATACCAGGATATAAATGTGATTTTATGCATGTCAATATATCTCAATAAAATCCGTAAAAAAATGTTGAAATTCAATAAATAAACAGCATTCACCGCCCGCATTTCAGGTTTTCATGTCATAAATATATTTTTGACTTTCGATGATCCGGTTAACGCAGTGGTATTAATTGGACTGCTTTCATGGCAAGTGTCGTGGATTCGAAATAAGGGAAAATATTCCTGTGACAAGAGCTGTGATAGTCTAGTGTGTGGATGGAATGAGAAGTCACTGACCTTTCGAAGGAAGGTTGCGAAGGAAAACATCGTGAGGAGATCTGAGAGATTCTCAAGATGACAAGTTGATTCTCTGATATGAAATCTGACAACCTGCGCATGGTAAGCATGGTGGACAATAGCCGAATCTCTCTCAGAGATTCGGCAGAGATTCCGTTCCCAGGAGTGAAACAATAATTGGGTTGATGATGTTTTTTTGATAAAGATATGGAGATTTGTACCTACCTGTATGTGATATATCTATGTATAATATATACATGTGTGTATATCAACTAACTAGTATCCCATAACACATAACACACGCTTCGTTGCTTAGCTCGGAACTAAATGGCAATGTGGTTATGTATATCTAAAATTGAAACTTTTAGGCAAATATGTAACAGGATAGCTGACCGCATCTCCACGCTAGCCGGGTTTGTGGTCACACCCAAACTTATCTCATTCGATGGAAAGGATGGGAAGGTTCAGTAACTTTCCATTTCAAGAATTCTTCTAAGAATATAATCTATCTAGAATAGTAGTCATATATATTAATGTTGATTTACTAAAGATCAACGATTACTAAAAAAAAAACAATAATCAGTACTTCGTTAAATAATCCATCCAAGAATGGTTTTATTTCAATGCATTGATAAAACAACTTTTCGCGTAAGTGTAAGAAATACGACTTAGTTATATCTAAACTGATTTTGACACACACAGTTTTACGTTTACTTTGTATTTGTTGTAATACGCTGTGTCATACTCTACATGCTCTACATATTAATTGTTGTGACCCGAAAAACCTACATCAGTTTATCAGATGACCTCTACAGAAAATCCGTGTCACCCCTAGCCATCGTAAAATTAGATGTATGACCCAAAATTCTTGGGTTTTCGCAACTCATTTCCGTTTGATTTAATAACTACGCGTTGACAAAAAGCTTTGAGGTGGCACCCCTATTTTCTTGCGAATCCCACGAGTTTGAGAATTTGCGTATAACTAAATAAGAAGTTTTGCGCGTTGTTGTGTGTATGTTTGATAATATTTTGATGTTGGATTTTGTTATGTGACCTCGTCGTCGGTTGTCAAGGGACTTTGGGAGGATGTACACACGTAAGTAAAATAATTTTATTTGGGAAGGTATACACATTTGTGTACTTCAAAATAGTTAGAATTAATCTGCTTCGTTTATTCGACAGCTTTATATATTTTATATGCAATTTGATATTAATGAGTTGTAGGGAATCATAGATATTACAACTGTAGTGAGTTTAAACTAATTCAATATATTGACACTTTGAGTAGGAATTCTTATTGAGTTTTGAAAGTATACCTCAAAGTTGGTCATTGATAAAAAACAACCCAAAAAATGGGGATTATCGATGGTTCTGCCACAGTCTTGATTGACATATAATACAAAAAAAAATCATATCGTAGACTTATTGTCACAAAAAAATCTTTTATCATACCGGAAAACCAAAAATTATTTGTTCCGAACAAACAAATTAATTACGATAAGATACGCTGCGCGTCCCTTCATTGTTTAACAATAACATGAAAATTGTTTTGCGGACAAAAATAAATACTTAGGAAACTAATAGTGATTAATAAGAAATAATTCTTCAAGACTGATTTTTACGAATAAAGTAAATATTTTTACATACATCATCTAAGTTTTAATATTAACTTAAGATCTACAATGATTTTGTCTCTATTAATTAAAAATGCTCTCGTTTTTCAGGCTCTTTATATTAAGCGAGGTATCGGATTTATTTCTCGAATTTCTATTTGGTGCTGTTAAACCATTAGCAATATTTATGATCTCGAAACCAAATATATTTTCTACTTCTATTTGGCGAAATTTCCCTTCTAATGGAGTAACTACTGAAAAGAGCTACATATTCTTGGAAACACGTATTAAAGTAGATGATATGGATTTGCTAAAACTTATTGAAAACATTTTATTTATTTATTGTGCAATTGATTGTCGGATTAGTTTTGTGGTCTGGTTGAGTGTCGAGGTACTTCTGGCTAAGTGATAACCACACTCATTGGACCATCTGGAAAGTTGAAGTTGATTCGTGACTAGGTACTGTCAAAATATTGAGAGAGCTTCGTGCCTCAGATAGGACGTACATTTGTCGTTCCCGATTGTTATACGATATTTCGAATTTCTTTGGTATTTTTTTCGGTATTCTGAGCAGAAACATGTTGTGTTCCTTCATAGTAATTGACAACCTCTTAACATTGATAGACCGATTAGCCGTCATTTAGAATAGGGTTTAGTATCACCACCTATTTATCTAGAGGCGTCGGTATCGTTGGTGTCAGCATTGATGGCGTTGTTATTGTTGGCGTCGGTATTGATGGCGTCGGTATTGCTGGCGTCGGTATTGACAGCGTCTGTATCGTTGGCGTCGGAATCGTAATGGTCGGTATCGTTGACGTCGGTATTGTTGGCGACGGTATTGTTGACGTCGGTATTGTGGGCGTCGGTTTTGATGGCATCGGTATTGTTGGCGTCGTTATTGGTAGCGTCGGTATAGGTGGCGTCGTTGTTGTTGGCGTCGGTATTGCGGGCGTCGGTATTGACAGCGTCTGTATCGTTGGCGTCGGAATCGTAACGGTCGGTATCGTTGACGTCGGTATTGTTGGCGACGGTATTGTTGACGTCGGTATTGTGGGCGTTGGTTTTGATGGCATCGGTATTGTTGGCGTCGTTATTGGTAGCGTCGGTATAGGTGGCGTCGTTGTTGTTGGCGTCGGTATTGATGGCGTCGGTATTGCGGGCGTCGGTATTGACTGCGTCTGTATCGTTGGCGTCGGAATCGTAATCGTCGGTATCGTTGACGTCGGTATTGTTGGCGACGGTATTGTTGACGTCGGTATTGTGGGTGTCAGATTTGACGGCGTCGGTATTGTTGGCGTCGTCATGGGTAGCGTCGGTATTGGTGGCGTCTTTATTGTTGGCGTCGGTATTGATGGTATCGGTATTGTTGGCGTCGGTATGGATGACATCGATATTGATGGCGTCGGTATCGTTGGCGTCGGTATTAATAGCGTCGGCATAAATATGCGTATGTATCACAAGCTCAAACGGTGAGGAAAAATCGTGAGGAAACCTGCATGCTTATGAGATTTGTCTCGAAGGCATGTGAATTCTGCCAACTCGCAGTAGGCTAGCGTGGTGGACTATAGCCTTATCACTCTTAAATGAGAAGAGACCCGTGCCCAGCAGTGCAGCAGTGAATTTTTCTTTCTTAATAAAAATTTTAAAATCTTAGCTTGAAATAAGCTAAAAAATACAAAAAGATTGTATAAAGGTAATGCAATATCATCCGGAATCTACTCGCTGTAAAGGGAGAATTCTGGGTTGGGCAGAATTGTCCAATCGATGTTGCTATGTCGCCGTAAAGACATAAGTAACATAAAGAAAGAAAAATTCAACACATCAGGCGGATACCTCGGTGGCTCAGTTGGCAGAGCGTCTGGAGTACCGATCCAGAAGACGCGGGTTCGAGTCCCGCCTGAGGTTGAATTTTTCTTTCTTAATAAAAATTTAAAAATCTTTGCTTGAAATAAGCTAAAAAATACAAAAAGATTGTATAAAGGTAATGCAATATCATCCGGAATCTACTCGCTGTAAAGGGAGAATTCTGGGTTGGGCAGAATTGTCCAATCGATGTTGCTATGTCGCCGTAAAGACATAAGTAACATAAAGAAAGAAAAATTCAACACATCAGGCGGATACCTCGGTGGCTCAGTTGGCAGAGCGTCTGGAGTACCGATCCAGAAGACGCGGGTTCGAGTCCCGCCTGAGGTTGAATTTTTCTTTCTTAATAAAAATTTAAAAATTAAATAGGTATTCATTATATATAATAAGAAAAAAACATTGTCAATTTGTTTTTGAATATTCGTTTAAACCCTATAACAATAAATGCGAGGCGGTCACAAACATCTTTATTTCTACACAACTGTATGAATTTATTTATTAACCACATGTGTAATCTGTCAAGGGTTTCATATGAGACAGTGGCAGTCAGAAATTGACTAGTTTTTGAAGATATATCTGTGTTATTATGTTAGGATATCTGTATTTTAACAGGACCGAGCTTAAAAAATCATAGACTGTGTTTACTATTTTACTGCTTATGTAAATCGTACAAATTCCATGAGAAAATTTTGTTAAAAGTACAGATTTCTTAGTTACTCGAATACAAGACATTGAAATACTACTTTTTTACGTATTTTATCGCGGATTAAATAACTTTAATATACCACGATAAAGTACGGTAAAAGTTTATTTTGTTCAAGGTTTTGTTTCCGTACTACGTAATACATCTAAATATAGATCAGATTATATATTATGAAGTATGAAGAGCTTTGCCTGATAGCCTAGTAGACTATGAAGTTAAAGGTCTTCATGTCGATCCCAAGGCAATATTTTCTCGATGACATGTGAAGTCTGCCAACCCGCATTTAGCTAGCTAAATAGCTAGCGTGGTGAAAGCCACCCGTGCCCAACAGTGGTACAATAATTGCATTGATGATGATGCATAATAATACCTATGTTATGTGAGTTAAAATTCGCATTGGTCTTACCAAAACGTGTGTCCAACTATACGAGAGAGCACAGCTGTTTAATAAATTACCACTTGAAATAAAAACGTCCAAAAGCTCTCAAATTTTAAAAATAAATTAAAGTCTTTTATACTCACTTTATAGCACCTGAATCCGGCCTTCAGTATATTCTACCCGCGTTAAATGATTTTTATTTCGCAGTCTTTTAATGCTGCCTTCAATGATTTCTTGCTTAGGTCTTGCCTTGTATTGTAGAAATTGGTTCATCATCATCAACTCAATTACCATGTACCACTGCTGGGCTCAGGTTTCCTCTCATTTCAAAAGGATTAGGCTAGTCTTTTATTTTTATTGCGATAAGGGGGCAAACTAGCAGGCGGCTCTCCGGATGGTAAGTGATCACCACCGCCCATGGACATTTGCAACACCAGAAGGCTTGCAAATGCGTTGCTAACCCTGCAGAAACCGTTAAGGTTACTTAAAAGAGGGAATTACTAAACTGACAACAAACGGAATGCCCATGCTGTCAGAATAGTCACTCCCCAACGAGCTCTGGTAACCTTACTCACTCGCAGAAAGGCAATTACTATTGATTCACTGCGGTATTCTGTAAGGCGGAGGTACTTCCCCAGTCGGGCAGCTCAATTTGAGCGAGGAATCTCGCTATGCCCTAGCTCCAAAAAGTACGGTTCTAGCCTAGTGCGAGTTGGCAGACTTCTCGCGTCATCGAGACAATCTCTCAGATATGCTGGTTTCCTCACGATGTTTTTGTTCGCCGTTTGAGCATGTGATAAATACGCACGTAAATAGGTTTTTTTTTAATCAATTGGTTTTAGGATTTGTAATGATTTCGTGTAGTATTTCTGTTTCTGAGAAATTGTGAGTTATTGAAACATTTTAGCCACTAAATATTGTTATGTTTTACTGACTGGGCGATGATATCGAGTTTTGCACTATCAAATATTTGTATGGCTCACATGGGTAACGTGTATTTTTACGGGTTTCAGCAATGAAATATTTGAGAAAATGTGTTCGATCGAAATATTACAGTCATTAAAAATGGTAATATATATATAAGACCGCCAATTGTACTTTTAAGATTTGTTTATTCCATTTTGTTGTGTGTATTTCTTTGTGTACAATAAAGAATACTCTATCTATCTATCTATCTAATAGTAAAACTATAGGTCTTTGATCAAGTTAGATCAATTCAGGTCGAGTCCATATACCCTGCTATCTCTTCAGACTGAGGGCGATCTATAAAGATTCTGTCATGGTTACGTGACTTCTCATTGGGCTGTATGGATACTTAGCACAAGATACTAGGTATGATTTGTCGGAACAATGTTATATGCAAGTGTTTTCAATCTCTCTACGCGGAGATTGCTCTGCTCCATGAAAAAACACACACATACACACACAATAAAACAATATTTCATATGAACAAGAACAATAATACAGAGACAATAGAAGTCAATGAAACGTAATAATACGTAACAAATATCTTTCGACGGATTACTTCCCAATTCGCTTCCCGATTCAAACGTGGTTGAATACTGAATAAAACATTTTTACTACGATAGCAGCAAGTGACATTAGTTGAGTAAAATGGCGTTCGAGTTAGCACTAACTCGTTGAGGAAATTCCAGTTAAATGGAGTGTGAGCTACTTGGTGAGGTTAAGCTGGGATTTCGCCCGAGGTCATTTTGTGGATGGATGGTATTGCGATCTCCGTTATATCATAGGACTTAGATATCAATTTTAAGTCTGATAGATATGCCTTTCGGGTTTGGTCTAACCATGCTAGACCAGCATGGTGGTCTGATAGGCCTGTGAGATAGGTTTGACAGGTCAACCCATTCACTATCCCACTTATGGGCCCATAAGTGGGATAGTGAATGGGTTAATGTTGATCAGGGTTAGGGTTACCTTTTTTTTAAATTATTTTTTCAAACTGGACAATGAATCTAAGATAATTCAGAAATGGAGGGAATGATGACTAGTCAGTTACCAGGATTTAATGATCTGCTTGGCTAGTTATTGCCATCACAAGTGAGGCAGGTATTTTTTCGCAATTATGTCACAGATAAACTGATTACCAAAGTCTCAAAGTGTTTTCCAAGGCACTTTGGGTTTCGATAATAATTTTAAGAACGTTCACCCATCTATAGGCTAAGCTTTGTAGATGAAACATAACAACTATTAAAAACTTCATTAATAAATAATAATAATTAATGACGTTGCTACGAAATCCGTCATCCTCACCAATCCCATCAAAACCATATTTGTTTGACAACCACCTATTTCAAGCTGAAACTCTAGAACATGATAAGAAGACCAGATATGATAAGTAATCGAAATACTATATATTTAATAGTATTTTGAATTTTAAATTGTTTTATTTGTATCCAAATAAAGTCTCTTTTCACATAAACTTTATGTTTGTGACATACGCTATTGTTGTTCCGTGCTTATGGGATCTCGTTCAATGATAATTTGCAAGCTTTGTCCGTCTCTGAGCTCCTGGTTTGTTTTGTTGTGTTTGAACCACAGAAAAGGGTCTAAGCTGGAACAATCCGTTGTCTCTACATACCTATCTGATGCACTTCTGTATAAAAGCGTATGTATATGAATAAATCAGACTTGAATAAATTAAACAGCTTCTGAAATTATTAAAAAACTATTACTATATTACTACGAATATACCCACAATGTCATATACACAAGAGTCTACAACTGTAACACAATAGATTTGTTCATTAGAGTACCTACACATTTCTTGGGAGTAAATCAAATCACAGCCGTAGAAACAACTAAAATCTTAATAAATGAATCCCAATTAAACCTGTTCCCTAGGTATCATATTATAATGTCTAGACACGTTAACTGGACGACTGGATAGCTCAGGTTTGTGGCAGGTCTTAATCTAAAATGTTCGCACAAAATGAACGGTACAACTCTGACGTATAAAGGTAATGGCTTTAAGGACGTTGATATAAGCACAAGAGAAGATTAGCATGAAAATACCTCATGTTCTTTGTTTCAAAGGTTTTGGTAGATTTACTGGTAAAATTACTATATACATGGTACAATTTTGGGCGGAGGATTATCAACATAGTGTATTACGTTGTTTAAGGTTATTTTGCTCTGGCTCTGTGTGCTTAATTCAAATATTAATTTGAGATTTGGTGATTTGCAGGTAAAATTTATCACGGTAATAATTATTATTGTAAGAGTTCAAACAAAAATATGAAACCTTATAAACCTTTAGTCTAGAGTTTATTTTGATAACTACACAGATTAATCATAACATGCTATGATTTAAAATTGAACTCAATAAAAAAATACCGTTTATCCAAAATAGGCTAAATTTAATTGGCTCTTTTTGTGACTATAAAGTTAGCTCCCAGAAAGTCCCGCACACCGCTTAGTGTTTTTGCTGGGAAGAAGAAGCGGCTTAACAAATTTTACCAGTACCATATTTTTGTCTATAAATTAAACTATATTATCATTCAATTTAATATTATATTGTGAGCTAGCGCATACCATTTTACTAATCAGCAAAAAATCTGACGTTATATAATAATATGAATACGAAAGCAATTAAGGAAAAAAATGCTGGAGTCTCCATTTGTATGTATATAAGTATGTACAATATGTACATTTACCATAATTGGATTGGAAAAAGAAAAGGGGCAGTACTATATTTCAGGGATGTTTAAAATTGGTGTTTTGTTTGAATGTTTGGTCATAAGTGATATCTAAGTGAGATAAAATTTTCAGTAATGCGATTACCGTATGCTACACTAGTATGCATTTAGGGTGTTTCCTATGTATTATAAGTATGTATTTAAAAAAAAAATTATATAAGTATTATATCCATTGTCTATCCATCTATTGTATACCCATAGTACAAGCTCTGCTTAGTTTGGGACTAGATGGTGCTGTGTAAAATGTCGCAGAATATTTATTTATTTATTATTTATTTAACGCTGTTTAGGCACAGTTTTTAAATGCAAAGTATGAAAGAGAAGTAGGTGGCGCAATTGACAGCTTCTTCCTTCAATGGGTTTGTAAGCTAATAAATATACGTACCTGGATTTATAATATTTCAGGTTTATAAACCAATGTAATAAATTGTTAGTTATTATTTTAAACATTATGAAATGAATGTATGCAATATGTAGTTGACTTGTTTTTTGGAAATATACCAAAGTCATCGCTATCCCCACAATAGTCCCTATTATTACACATTCCTTCGGCTCGGAGGACCAATTTCCTCTAAATCGTCGCTTTAAATTCCACTTATCCTAGTTTCGGAAAAACCCATTACGCATCCCGAACGCTAAGTCCAGCCAAACCAATTATTTCTCTATCTATGTGCGTGCCTGCACTGTGCTCTAAATTCCCAACCATTTCACTAGAAATAAACGAGCGACTGTTAACAATATTGAAATGCTTAAATTCGAGTCATTAGAGCTCTAAGCAGGGTCGTAACGTGAGTTTTCTACGTCTACCCACACATGGAACCGCGCCAAAATGAAACGGCGGTGCGCCCACATTACCGACCGAACCACTTTAAACATCCAACTAACAGGGTTTATGAGACAATTTGCTTGGCATGTACATACTTGTTGAAGACATGACATGTCCGCATAATTTTCTCGTTGCGGTAAAAGTAATGGAGCTTTAGTCTAAATCTATACATACAACGACCGCTTGAGACCAATTAAACGCTCTAAATTCACTTTTATCTAGCGTACCGTTGAAATATAGAATGAACCTCCCGACTGGGTCTTCCCCAATAGATATGATATGGGTCTTTAAATTTAGAGCGAATCGGTTTCTTCTATGAAGGAGCGCGTAATTGTAGATTGTAGTGTCGCTTAACATCAGGCGAACTGGCGGTCAAGTGTCAATCTATCAACTGTCAAATGTTATGTGTGCAAACCTGTTCATATGAATTCTTATAAAGAAAACTGCACAGAAAGCTTATTTATACAATAAATAAGCTTTCTGTGCAGTTTTCTTTAGTCAGTTTTGTTCCTACATGTAGGAAAAGATGGTAACAAATTACTGTTGCATTATGTATCAGAACTAATGTTCGATGTTTAAAGAAAGGTTTGTTACACACGAGAATAGATAGGATCAGTTTCAGATCAAAATTTCTATTTCATAACTATTAAGGTCTAGCCGTATAATCGTTTTGTCACGTCATAAATCATCAACTTTAAGTTATTTAAAAAACATAACATTTAAAAAAATACCTTCATCTGCACCTCTAAGCTTAAGTTTTAAACTTTATTTTTATGTTACTACAGCGTTCGAGGTTATTTCTTCGAAACGTATGTAAATGTAGAAAGCGCCTCTAGCGGCGAGTTAACTGTACTATAAATGTAAGAATATTTTAGGCTGAAGTGACGGTTTTTTCACTACGTCGTTAACGTATGGCTTGGTTTTGAGCAATATATGCGTGTGTCCACGTTTTTATAGTCGTAAACACGTTTTGGCACAAACATGTATATAGAAATTTACCTTGCCTACTCACCTAAAGTTTGATGAATGAATAGTTTTAGTTAATAGCCTTTGAAGTTGTCTAAATTTATCTGTGTATAGTAAAAACATGTTAGTTAGGAGTACCTAACTAACATGTTTTTACTATACACAGATAAATTTAGACAACTCCAAAGGCTGACTGTGAAAGTGAAAGGTCTCAAGTTCGAACCCAAGGCACACACTTCTGACATTGAAGTGAAGTTTTATGCGTATTTATATGCTCAAACGGTGAAGGAAAACATGGTCTCACACCGTTGCGTGTGAAGCCTGCCAATACGCAATAGGCAAGCGTGATGGACTATAGCCTAATCACTCAAATTAGAGGAGACCCATGCCACGCCCTAGGACAACATTGAAAAAGAATCACTCATCAAAAAATTTTTTTTCTAGTTGTCAATATTAATACGCTTATTTATACAATAAATAAGCTTTCTGTGCAGTTTTCTTTAGTCAGTTTTGTTCCTACATGTAGGAAAAGATGGTAACAAATTACTGTTGCATTATGTATCAGAACTAATGTTCGATGTTTAAAGAAAGGTTTGTTACACACGAGAATAGATAGGATCAGTTGATATTTATAAGAGTTTAGACCATATTCCATCTAGATTTCAAAAAATAATCGTAAATGTCTACCTATATGAAAGATTTATTTCTAAAATAAATATAATTTATCAACTGAAATGTACCTACCTTAAATACAGTAACTTAAGATCGGTTACCAAAAAATTTGAAGTTGTTCTAAATATCTATCCTAAAGAATATTACAATAAAACTAAAATTAAATTAAGCCGCATTCGAACACATTTCCTTCTCGTAATAAAAATGAATGTTATTTTTACTCAAGAATCAGCTACTATACTGGTGCTGTCAAATTGATATACACACTCATACAGACAGTATATCGCGTATAACCCTTTCAGAGAAGTCGTTCATCGAACCCATTTTGTCGAATGAGACGCCATTTGATTTGTCCGAATGGACGGGATGGGAATGGACAAAAAATCAAGGATATTCGAACGGTGGATTCGAAATTTGAGGAATCCGAATTCGAAAGATGATGATTTATTTGTTTTCAGCTCATTATTATCGTTCTTAACGCTTTTGCTATTGTTATAATTATATTATGTTAAAAAAACCTTCAGCAAAATAAAAACTTGTTAATGAATTTATTTTCCTTTTTATTTTAATTAGGTATATATAACTTTAAAAATCTTTTATATCACGAAAATGTCTTGTAATAACAATGAAAACGATCGATGTAGTATTTCAATAGGTAATCAGCTAAATATAACGAGACAACCCCCGCTTCCAATGATATAATACCGCTGAAGCCTGCATTCCCCTAGGATTGGCCGGGCCAGACAGCAATTTTTCATAAATAAATCAATTGATCGTGTGCTCGGCAGTAAGCGGATCACGAGTTTCTTAAGGCGTTGTGCAAACGTGGACACTTTTGTTTACAAAACAGTGTCCCTCTTCAGTCAACAAAACGTATCCATGTTTGCTTTATAGGAAACCGTGCGCTGTGAAATAATTGAAAATAGACTTTATGCTCGTTTGCACATAATTTCATATTAATATAACATTAAATATGCCGTGTAAAATAAACTACTGACGTTTTTTAATATTACGATAGATTTTCTAAATATGAATTCAAACTGTTAATTTTGAATACCGGTGAGGTCTGAGGAAAGTTGTCACAGTAAACAGTAAAATACTAATAACGGATATTAATTATATCAAACATAGTTTTAGTAGTTTGCTCACATTCATAGATGATGATTTCAAAACGACACGTTACATCATAGTTGAATTAAAAAATCGCCTTAATATTATATACTCGCTGAATAGAGCCAGTATATAATATATTATTTATCTTTGGTAAAAAGGATACTTATGCTCATTTTCCTTTCATAAGTTAGCTCCGTGCTGTTACCCACCATTGAGAAAACTGACATGTGAGAACTGTCAAAATAAAATGACTGAATTTAAATGACAGTGTAGCTAAGGAAGGCTTTACATTGTTTTGTGTAATTTTCAATATACTACGTACCTATATTTTTTTTATGAATGATCGATTCGTTTCGATAAATCTTCGATTGTTTATCGACAGGAAGAGGAAAGGAGATATCGTCGGAGCATCTCGATCGTGACGCTGTCAACATCTTGACTGAACGATCCTTTTCACCCAAAGATGATTTCTCGTTTTTATATTTTCTTAAAACAATTGCATTGACAACTAGAAAAAAACAGTTTGAGGTGATTGTTATTTTTTTGATGAGTGATTCTTTTTCAATGTTGTCCTAGGGCGTGGCATGGGTCTCCTCTAATTTGAGTGATTAGGCTATAGTCCATCACGCTTGCCTATTGCGTATTGGCAGGCTTCACACGCAACGGTGTGAGACCATGTTTTCCTTCACCGTTTGAGCATATAAATACGCATAAAACTTCACTTCAATGTCAGAAGTGTGTGCCTTGGGTTCGAACTTGAGACCTTTCACTTTCACAGTCAGCCTTTGGAGTTGTCTAAATTTATCTGTGTATAGTAAAAACATGTTAGTTAGGTACTCCTAACTAACATGTTTTTACTATACACAGATAAATTTAGACAACTTCAAAGGCTATTAACTAAAACTATTCATTCATCAAACTTTAGGTGAGTAGGCAAGGTAAATTTCTATATACATGTTTGTGCCAAAACGTGTTTACGACTATAAAAACGTGGACACACGCATATATTGCTCAAAACCAAGCCATACGTTAACGACGTAGTGAAAAAACCGTCACTTCAGCCTAAAATATTCTTACATTTATAGTACAGTTAACTCGCCGCTAGAGGCGCTTTCTACATTTACATACGTTTCGAAGAAATAACCTCGAACGCTGTAGTAACATAAAAATAAAGTTTAAAACTTAAGCTTAGAGGTGCAGATGAAGGTATTTTTTTAAATGTTATGTTTTTTAAATAACTTAAAGTTGATGATTTATGACGTGACAAAACGATTATACGGCTAGACCTTAATAGTTATGAAATAGAAATTTCGAAATAACGATATGAATAAGTAGATATCATAAATAGTATTTCCAATAACGTCAAAATTTATTACCTAAATAAAAGATAGGTTTAGGAATTGCTCGTGCCACAGTCAAATTGCGTTATTTTGCTTTTCTTAATACAGTTTTTAAATTTTAAAAACAACGTTTAAGCCTATTATAAATGCTTAGTAAATTACGATTTCTAAGTAAACACTATTTTAGTATATTAGGTTTTTAATCGGCAACTTTGCTAAATGGAAATCAACCTTATTATAGGTGGTCCTTATTGTACATTTTAGAATGATTTTAGTATTTGCTTTGCATAGATTGTACCCAATGTAAAAATAATATAAACAATATTCAGTATTTTTTGTAGCTTGCACAAAACACAGCAGTGTCTATTTTTGCGCAGCGCCTTAAGGCTCTCGCCTCACTATGTAATTTGCAGCAAAACTGTTACTTGTATGTTAGTGTGCGCCGATCCTGGGTTAATTTGCGGTCGACTTTATTCGGTCGTAGTTTATCCCGAATTTAACTTAATAATTTTGTTAATGACTAATATTATTTATTTCCGTAATTAGTAAGTAAATGCTATTATGCAGGATTGCCTGGCCAATATCCATATCTATCTGAGAATAGGGCTGTAGGCAATTTTAGGATTCCGTAGTTGACAAGTATAGTTTTGCCATGTTTGTGTTCGTTTGTTAGTCTCTCTGTCCATGGCTTGGCTCGTCAACAAAATGGTAAAATGATATCTTGATATTTTTAGGGGAATCTCCTATACACGTAGCTGCGATAAATATTGTTTTTTCATCGATCCCTTTGCAAGTTATTATCGATTAACGAATGGTATTTAGGTTCGACAACGCGCGAGCAATACCTCTGATGTTGCAAATGTCCATAGGCTAGGTAGGGTAGTAGTAGTAGGGTAACCGCTTATAATCAGGCAGGCCGTAAGATGTGAGAAGTGGATTGCCAATCTTCATTTGGCTGTTTTTAATTGTTTCATCATTCATTAATAACCCATTAACGTCCCATTGCTGGGCACGGGTATCCTCCGGGGTTGGCAGACTTCACATGCTATCGAGACAAATCTCTCAAGCATGCAGGTTTCCTCACGATGTTTTCCTTCGCCGTTTGAGCATGTGATAAATACGCACATAACTTCAGAAAAATCAGTGGTGCCTTGGATTTGAACTCGAGACCTTTGACATCTCAGTCCACTGGTCTGACCACTAGGCTACCTCAGCTAATTTTTAACAGCTAAATTGTTTATTTCTTTGAAAACCTAATTATTGCTGCAGGTGGTATCACAATGTTGGCGTAGTCAACAATACGCCGTTATGTACGCCAACAACACAAATTAGTAACATGATACGACAACACTGTAAACATTTTTATAAAGGAAGTGTTTGAAAAGTGTCGCCATTAAAAACAAAGTGTACTTTAAAAATCTGTGTGCATGAGAAATTGTTATTGAAAAACGAAGTTTTAAACTCGGTAACTTAAGTTTTTGATGGAAAACTCTATAATACTTACAGAGATTACTTATTTATCAAAATTATTTATTAGCCTTGGGGTTTTATCTACTCAACATATCTATACGTATCCCCGTCGTATCCTGTCACCTACACAATACTTATTTTTTTAATTTATTTTTTTATTTAATGGTGATAAGGGGGCAAACGAGTAGGCGGCTCACCTGATGGTAAGTGATGACCGCCGCCCATGGACATTTGCAACACCAGAGGTTTGCAAATGCGTTGCTATACCCCTTAGAAACCGTCCAGGTTTCTTAAAATAGGGAGTTACTGAACTGACAGCAAACGGAATTCCCATGCTGTCAGAATAGTCACTCCCCCAATGAGCTCTAGTAACCTCACTCACTCGCAGAAAGACTACTATTGTTGATTCACTGCGGTCTTCTGTAAGGCGGAGGTACTTCCCCAGTCGGGCAGCTCAATTTGAGCGAGAAATCTCGCTACCTCCTACAACTTAACTCTTAACATTAATGTTAAGTAATTACTTGTGTTATGCTGTGATAGCCTAGTGGTGTAATCAGTGGACTATGAAGTCATAAGTCTGGAGATCAATCCTGATTGACGTACGTATTTACCAGATGCTCAAACGGTTCAAATAGTGAAGGCTTTTCTTTCACATCGGCATCATGAGGACACCTTCTTGCCTGCCTGAGAGATTTTCTCGATGGCGTGTGTAGTCTGCCAATCCGTACTAGGGTAGCGCGGAGTGTGGAGTAGGGTAGCAGTGTAACAGTAAATGGGTTGATGATGTATTACTTGTGAAACTCACAAAGTAAGGGCATTATGAAATGATTTAGATAAAAGTTATTAAGTTAGTGTTTATCAAGTAAAAATGCTATCTAGAAATTGAAATATAAAAACACTATACGTCGTAATCTATCAAATTCAATGTATACAACCGTGACATTTAATTTCTGCCCACAAAGCCGGGTTTCCGTACATTTAGCTTGAGGTAGAAACATACCATCATCACACTCTAGTCATTCCATTCAACGTTTCGGATTCCAATACCTAGTACCACTGCATATGCAAGATGACGTTTATTCTCGCGCCGATATAAACACTGATATTGTTTATTGAATTGTGGTATAAGAAACTATGGAATCTTCTTCTTTCATTGATATTTGGTGCCCATCTACCAACACACCGTCTAAAAAGCCGACATAAATAAATAAAATAAATTGGAATTTTCAATCAGTTATATCTAGCCTGCGAGGAAATCTGAAGTCTCTTTGGTGGGAGCGCGGAAAGTTAATTCTGTAAGTTATAGGTAATATCGCTTTCTAATTAAAAAATGTATTTTTTTGTAATATTAGAGTCTATGGTTGCCTTTGACCAAATACTCAATTACTACATTTTAAGTAAATTACCTATAATACTACCTCCTTCCCTTCACAGGCGAGCGAGTGAGTACCGTTCGAGTATTTTGCCTTTTGACTTTAACATAAATAAAGTAACGATTCAATAAACAATCGCTATATCCAGAAAAAAAACAAATAAACAATTTCCAAGCCTAAGTATACCCAATTTGTGCGTTCGAGAAAATTCGAACGCAATCGGCTGTCATATCGAAGGACAGCCGGTCGGTGACGGAGGCACGCGACGATCCAACACGGAACAGGCTAAGACTGACTTTATTGTACTTTTGACTTAATGTAGCTTACTTTAAACATTCTTACGAGAGGCGGCAGGGTGGCCAAGTTGCTTGTTTTCAGAGGAGATTGTAATCGTCTACTGTTTAACTTTTAAATGTGCTTGCGAAGTCAGCTGTCGTTTTATTCTCATTCAACTTCGGTCGGTTCCGTAATTTTGAGATTTTGTCTCGCGGCTTTTGTTTGGCGTAAATAAGTCCTATTAAAAACTCTATTGGGAATCAATATAGAAGCAGTCATTCAGAGATTTTTTTTCTGATAGTCGCTTGGTAGGAGTGAAGTGAAGAAAATTCCCAATATATGGGTAACTATTTTCAGCAATAGTAATTCTGTCTTAGTATTCTAAGCCAAATTCAGTAGCTAATCATCACGGTAAATTTTTGAGTATCTACGCGGTTTGCATGGTAAATCTGCTAAACAAACTGCTTTTATGATTAGTTGACTTGGGTTGGTATTTATTGATACAAATTAACATATTTACGATGAGTGTACTTGTCTGTAGACATATTAAATGTTTTCACTAGGTATGATACGGACTCCTGAACTTAGCTAACATTTATTTTGGGAGACAGTGATCAAATGAAATATATTATACACATATCTGAACCGTAGTAGGTGTGAGTGCTGTATAAGACTTAAAGAAGATAAAAATTGAGAATATCTTCTTTTTTTTAAAGTCAGCTAATAACAAAGCCAAAGGTTTGCAAGTATCTAAAAGCAATTCTGAAATACGATTGTGAAATAAGTACTTAGAAAATATGAATATAAATACAATTATTAGAATAGAATTAATTTATTAAAGCGCATTATGCTGTCAATACTACGATGTCTTGTTTTTATATTCTATAATCAAAACAAATAAATAATTAAATAGGTAATCATAATTATACTAATTGAATTTAGTACTAAACCCTTACTGCCAATTTACGCATAAATGTCATACTATTTAATATATTAAATATGTTGCAATGTTGTTATCCGGGTTTTGAAAATAATTTACCATTATATAATGGATATAACAATAATAATGGATAATATACTGAATTGACACAGACACAGAAATTTCCTGTGATAGTTCTTTACAAACTAATATAGTCCTATATGTTTTCCAGACACAAATAAAACCTTAGATACAAATTCAATTTGTGTAAAAGTCTATTCAAATGTTACCAGCTTTTATTCGCATTTCGATTAGATAATGATGTAGTTAATAAAGTACTTTCTTCGTAGACGATAAGTTTTTAAATAAAGAACTATCATTGAAGACATTCCACTTCACATAGCTAAAGCGACGTAAGTAATTACTTCACTAATGTACAACGTTTAGTCCATATTTTCGTAGTGTAGTGTAGTGTCGGAGTTTGCCGAAGTTCGCCCATATTTGAGCGAACTTGCGCCAAAATGAGGCTCCAGTATACACGAAATGGCGCCGTATATACTCGCTTGTTTTAAACTAACGATATTGCACGTCTTTAAGAATATTGCCTATAGAAAACTTCGCTTTATTATCTGGTTTTAATATAAGAAGTTATAAATGTTCGCACTAGTGACGTTCATAGAAATATTGTTGTGGATTCGTGTACAAAAGTTTTTATTTATTTAAAGGGGATATTTCTCTCTTTTCCAACAAAATATAGTACCTAGTATTCATGAGAATTTTTTACATCGAGAAAAAAAAAGAATTAAGCTCGCCTAAGTTGTGCACAACAGTTTAAATGTGTTGTTTAATTTATTTGAAGTGTTATCTTTTTGTGTACAATAAAGAATTAAATAAATAAAAAAGTGAATGGAAATCCTCTTTAACAGCAAATGTTGTTTGTTTACATAAAATATATCATAAGGCGATTGTCCGCCATATTGTCAAAAGTAACTGTCATAACGCGCGCAGTGTCAACATTTGGACTTTTACCCTTGTCACACGGGCGCTTCATCAACTTTTATGTTTACCTTACAAAATGGAAATCTATGCATTAAAATGACAAGAAATTCCATATACGTTCAGATAAATTATTGTACGAAATATATTTAATATGTGTGCAATTGGAAAAATGTATTGTCAGATTTTTTGGAATTTTCCTTGTCGAATTTATAATTTATTAAAATGATGTATTCATATTATCACTATTATATAGCTATATATTTGAGATCGTCCCGAAAATTGCAGTGATAATTAATTATATAAAAACCCTTAAATGTTTGCTAGTAAAAAAGGCCAAAATACGTTTACTATATTATTTTACAGCTGTGAACGCTTACTGACACAACCCAGCCGAAACCTTTATTATTCTGTATGGGTGGATTAAATCCTTTCGAGGCAGAATTATTTTAGTATTTCGTTTTTCCGCTTTTACAAAATATTAGTGGTGGATTGCGAAATATTTTTAAAACTGCTTCAGTTCAAAATCAAATTAAGTGTATTACTGCTGCTTGTTACTGCTGGCGGAACTCTTTGGAAATTGTAATGCACTGACGTCAGTCAGGTTTACGCGTGTTAATTGGTGCGTTTTAACGTTTGAATTTAAATGAGTTTGTGTACATAATATATGTATAGCTGGCTTAGCCCAAGTCTGAAGTGATAAACGTGTTGTTATGGAACAACACGTTTATCACTTTAGAATCGGGCTAAGCTAAATCGTGGCTAACTATGGGGTTAGACACGATTTAGTTTAGGTCTTTATACTTACTTTGAATGAATATTCGATAGATAGCAATATATAACACTAGTAATTTAATTTATCTTCTGACATTTACAATCTAGTTCTAGTTTCACAGTATCTATAATATTATTATCAAAATATTACAACTGTGTAATTTCATGGAATATATTATAGTAAGCCTATATTGGTAGACCATCGTGAGTTTTGCATGTCACAATAAAGATTTGATTTGTTACAGTGCCTGCTCAATGCAGCTGCCTGTTGTGGTGCGGAGTGTGATTCCAGCTTTATGCTTTACTAAGCAATTTGGGGTTGAATCAGAAAAGTTGAAGTTTGAATTTGGAGCTATTTAAGATTGATCGATTTACTCTTTATTAAAATCAACTTTTATAAATCATCTAATTTTATAAGGTAATAATTAAGGTTATTTAAAGATTGTTTCCTACGGTTTTTCTTAAGATAGTTTTTCTTAATTTTATTAACTTAGTGTTGGATTATAAAAACATAATTTGAAATCGTTATCAACTCGTTTATTGTACAACTATTATAACTTCACAATGAACCGATCACACTCCTAGGATATTACAGCCCTATTATAATTTGAAATCAGACGCAATAAATTTACATCACGGCTTGTGTCACTTGTCGGTTTTCTATTTCAATACCAGTCTCAAATAACAATACCACATTTATAGTCCATTTTTATAATATTTACAGAATAGAAATAAGTATTTCACTTTTATTCGCAAACGATTACATACACGTGTAACCTAGGCCTTGAAGAATATAAGTATATAAATATAATCTCAGTGTTGCCACTTGGAAAAATCCAGGCTGATATATCCGTGTGAAATAAAAGACAGTTTCGAGGGATCGATGTAAATGTTTTAACAACCCACTGTATTATTCAGTGTTTCATATTCAAAAGGTGCTGAGAACGGTCAGTAACGATACATTTTTTATGATTTTGTTTTATCGGACGTTAGAAGTTGGAGAAAAAAAACAGATTAGGGACGGGCGAAGTAAGTACTATGAAAAGTTTATATTTATAATCTGGTGGCTAGATAAAAACTTGTGTACCTGGATTTAGAATTCAAGATCTTATTGCCTCTTATTACGACGATCCAATTAGTCCAACGGTAGTTAACACTGCCTGTTGTGCTATGTCCCGGGTTCGAATCCCGGTAGGCACAAATGTTTGTGTGATGAACATAAACATTTGCATCCGAGTCATGGATGTGACTATGTATATATTTACAACAAAAAAAAAATAGGTATATGTAGTATATCAACCGACTAGTATCCGTAACACAAGCCTCGTTGTTTAACTCGGAACTAGATGGCGCTGTGTCATAATGTCCAGGAATATTTATTTATTTATTTACTTAATTAAAGTCTAATGTCATGTAATTGGAGTACATTTTTGTATAATATGTAAAGAATATATCTGAATTTAGGTAGCAATTAAATGTCAAGGGAATAAATTACAAATAAGAAAGAAGGTCCACCCTAGGTACGGTACAGTAGGTAACCGCACCTTCAAGCTTACGTTGTATGCCACCTATCTGGCATGCAAGCTATAAGGGTTGTGTAAATGGGTTAACGAATGGAATGGACCCATGTTTTTAGTAGGTATATACACTACTATCGTACCGAGGGGTACTTGTGTATGGTGAAAGGAATTAAGGGCTTTGATAAAATAAAAAATAAAAACATTATTTTTTCAATTGAGGTCCTGCTCTTTGACAATTTCAAGCTCAAAATGTCATTTATTCAAATTTAATAGGCCCATTTTGAACGTCAACAACAAAGACAGCTCCCAAAAACGTTTGCCCTTCGCTGTTTCTAGTGTTTTTGGAGGGAAGAAGAAGCGGCGCAACAAACTTGCCAGTAACACATTTCAAAACGATTATTATTATTGATAAAATAAATTGCTATTTTTAACCGACTTCCAAAAGGAGGAGGTTATAAATTTGACTGTATTTTTTTTTATGTTTGTTACTTCTTAACTGTGGATTGGGTGAACCGATTTTGAAAATTCTTTTTTTATATGAAAGCTGAAGCTTCCCGTGTGGTCCCATAAAATTTTTAGTTTTGAAGTCGGTTCTTTTAACGCTGTTTTTTATTTTATTAATCTTCTTTTTGAATGCGTCAGTCGGTTGATCCAAAATATTACTAGGTTATCTATTTTAAATAGAGACTAAGGGCGCCAAAGTTATGTCTATTATGTATTTGTATTTAATAGTGTCTATTTATTTAAAAAATCTACGTTGAGTCACGCACTGACTCTTATTTACGACAACCTCCCCAATAGGTATCTACGCTCTTTGAAATGAAATATACCAAATTCTTATTTATGTATTTAATATTTAGTACCTAATATCGCTCTTAAAGTTGCTAGAAATTATGATCCAATTACTTTAAGTGCGTTGCCTAGTACTTTATTAAATAGAATAATATAATATCTAGAATTTACTTCGAATAAACCGATTATGAGTAGAATTTCTGAATAACTAACGTTTCAGCTAGATTGGGCCTCGTTTATAGTCAGTATAAAAACATATAAGTATTATTGGCGAGTGGCTTATCGCAAGTGTATCAAAGATATTAAAACGATATATTTTCTGCAATATCCATACATATTGGCAGCTAAAGTAAATGTATTGGTAAAGCTTCGATTACACTAAGGCCTAGAATTGCCGGCAACGGCGCAGCAAATTTAGAACAAGTTTTATAATAATATGAGTTTCGATTGGATTTTAAATTCTGATCAGTTTCGATTATCTACATCACAGTGTTTGTTATCGAACTTCTCTAAAACAGCTTGACCGATTGTTATGTATTTTTGTGTGTATATTTGGTAGGTCTGAGAATAGGTCGTAAAGTATTTGTCACCGTCCTACCCTCACCCACCGTGTATTTATCGCGAGTATATAGTATTTAAATTAAATTTTAGTAATTTTAGATCTAGTCACAAAACGTAGATTTTGATGTTCCTCTAGATTTCACTTCACTTGCATCTGTCAAGATATTGTTACTACAGGTTACTTCACTTTAATTAAACTCTGTGGAGTTTATTTGATCCTGAATAACCCTCCATTTTCCCTGGGCGGCGGTGGGTAGGTACCGTTCAAGTTTGAATAATATACAAATGTATTTTATAGAACCCCAAGGCTCCGCATATACCAAAAAATAGCCGACATCAAAATATTAAAGTTAATTCAGTAAAAAATCCCGAGAATTTTGGCTTGCGAAAGTGAGCAAACTTTTTAAGGATTTTTGTTAAAAACCGTCCTTTGTTGTACCGCTGTTGTGGTTTGGAATAAAAGTCTTATTATGCTATACAAATATTTACCCGCGTGACAACAAATCGGGTGCTGAGACGATGATTGAGCGTCGACCCTAACGCTCAAGTGTCGCGTGGGTGGATGGATTACTGCGAACAACTGCCCACTACCTCGTTACATTAACAGTGTATAATCAATTGAGCTGTTAGCTTGCTTACACACCGCACTAACTGCATAATTCTCAGTATTGATATTGAATTGAGACCAATTCCACGATGAATGTACATAAAGGTTTGGCGACGAAGCGTATGTAACGTTATATGCACCCGTAAATACTTCAAAATGAGATTTGACAACCCATAGCCAATAACGTAAAGAGATATTCTTGAAATAGAACTCAGTACATTATGTTTATTAGTTGTAATAATTTGAACTGAAATTATCAGACTAATGTTTGTGTAAGTCCTAATTTAAGTTTTAGTGCCATGAGTTACGTGCTATGTATATTAACATTCATAGCCTATAAAAGGAGGTTTGTGTAAGAGAACATTTGTGTTTGTAAGCGTATCCGGAGAAAATTCTAGTGAGAAAAATTGTTTGGAGGTTTAAGCGGCAATCGTAGCATAATAAATAGTTTTAAATGCTGCGACACGAAACAGCATTCCAATATATTTCCAAGTTACATAACGTATAAATCTTCCATATCATTCATATATCTTACTTAAGCACTAGTAGCTACGCCTGCTAATCTATTAAGACTCGGAGTTCGCCGCCCTTGAGACAAAACCCTTGCATATTCCACTCCACAATAGATTAGAGTAAAAACACTTAAGTTTCGAGCCTTCGTGGTGAACAGTTTCTTTCGAGGAGGTCTGCATTCAAAGAGGTTTTTATACTAATGTATTGTGGTCTGAGGATTTGTTTGTGGATGGCATCGGATGTTCAAATCGAACTTTGACTTAGCATAGTAATTTTATGGATGAATTATTGCAGATTGGTCGGTCTAGGTATTTTTTTATGGTGCAATCTGGTACCGACTTAAAACAGTAATTGCCTACTATTGTCGTATCGGCAAGACCATGGGGCTCAAATTATCAACCGAGACAGAACCTCGCTGTGGGTCTTATTAGAGTAAATACAGCCATGAGAAATTATTTTTCATACGCTTGAAATAATTTATATACGTCCCATACAATGGCCGGGCACGAATCTATAATCTAATAACTGTTTGTAACTTTGCACGATCGAAGAATTGAACCTGGAATAACATGATCTGCAGCCGTGCTTACACTAGATACCTATATCAATCAGTTTGTTTTTATTAGGTTAATGATTTCGAAAAGTAACAGCTGCTTCTTTTGAATCAAACTTGAGACTTTGATCTTGACCTTAGATTCGTAGCAGTCCATGGTCATATCACTATAGGTATTATGATTGCTGACTATCTCATAAGCCTACAAATATTGTGCACTGTTTACGTGGATTTACACGGGGTCTGTCGCGCTGATCCCGCGGGTATTTTCGTAAATCCATTCTTACTCTCACCTGCTCACCAAATTTCAAGTTTGTAAAGCTTTATAGTTTCTGACATTTCGTGATTAACCAGATTTATGAAAGTTATATAAATATACTAGCTGACCCAGCAAATGTTGTTCTGCCACATTATAGGGGTTGGTGGTAGAAAACTGAAAATTTAGGGTTATACGTAATTTTTAATGCAAAATGATAAAAAAAATAACATTTTTTTTTATTAATTTAGAATATGGGTTAAACTCTATTAATGAAATCGTAAACGTGAAAACTGTGTCCGATGGTGCACACAGTTTTTCTTAACACGCGAAGTAGATACAGTTTTCATAAAAATGTAGAAAAACTCTGTCGAAAATTTTATAGCCTATGTGTATTTGGTAGAGAAAATAAAACGGTCACAGACGTGCAAAGCGGGGGTGGGTCGCTAGTAATTTATAATTCTCATTCTCGCTGAAAGATGTTCACTATTAGTGTTATTAACTCAACCGGGGTGTGTAATTAACTTAACTTAAATGATTGATGGTGACAGATTACTATCCTAATTAACAAAATACAAATGTGTTTTGATTTTAGCTGATGTTACATTAATTTTAGCGCTTTAAGTCTCCTTATGCGTAGGTGGCTAAATTCTATTACATTCTATGCTAAGCGTAGGTGTTTTATGACGTCTAGGAAATATAAATATGTATATTTATTTTTTTAAGTCGCGGGAGAGTCCTTCATGATTTTTCGCTGTTTCCACTTTTTTTTAAATTAGCCGTCCACGCTTTCTTGAAAAATTCCCTCTATATATTTGATCCATTGCTCTAAGAAAATCCTTTAGTTTTTATATCCATAAGATTACCGAGGTAGTAAATATGATAAAAAAACAGAAGCTTTTAAACAAAATCGACCGCAAAACATTCATTATGACGCTTCATCAAAAGAAAATATGTGCTAAAAAAAATGAGCCAGCTTATGGGAACTTTATTTCTCACCAACAGTTACACATACCCACCCAAATTGGATGAATAAAAAATCTCAACGTAGAAACTGGACGTGAATTGACCAGGGCAACTAACGAGGCACTTACAAAGATTTATAGGGATAGGCAAGCTCGAGCAAAAAACGCGCGGCACCGTCTGGTTCGCTAGCAGACCTAATGGAGGACTGCCTAATACGGAGTCTGAAAAACATGAGTGTTTATATCGCATGCACTCAATTGTAGTATCCTCAATTCTTCTGAGAAATACTTTTTTCTTATATTGTTATGCTAAGAGGTGATTTCGTGAAAGTAAAGGCCAATGTAAGGGCCAATTTTGTAAATTGGTGATACGATTTCGGGGTTAAAGGTGAGTTTACATTACACGTTCCTTATAATCGATGTTATTTAGGATTGTTTCTTCTTCGACTGCGTCTGCGTAGAATTAATAAGTTAGGTATCATAATAATTATGTGAGTGCTTTATTTTATTCAATTTTCTTTTTCATTAATCTGCTTATTTATATCTTGCGCAAAATAAAATAATAAAAGATGTATGGTTCTTTTTAAATTTATTCCCCAGCCCTAGGGGGCGAAATAATGATTTTCCGAATATAAACTATCATAGACCCTTTCTCGGGACTCAAACAATCTCCATACTAAATTTCATCTAAATCGGTACAGTGGTTTAAGCGTGAAGTGGTAACAGGTGATATACTTTCGCATTTATAACTCCAATATGGATATTTGAGGTTGTGATAATTTTATACAAAACATATTTGTCCTTCCAAGCTGACGTAACAAGTACCTGGTATTCCAAATATCGGTTTCCTCCAACAATTTCGTACATGCGGTCAACAACAAATGATGCGTCCGCATTGAATATCGATAGCGCGCCAGACAGGAATCCATTGCACATATGATAGGAGTGATGTACGCATTGTATGTGGCATCAATGGAGCATTATCTGTGAGAGAATATATCTTGGATCTGTGGGTCATTGAATAGTGGCCGCAGAATATATAGATACTGCATAGAATTGAAAACTGAACACGCAGCAGTTCAAGTCTTTACAATACTTAAAATTGTTTCACATGTTAAGTTGTATTTAATGTGTTTGTTAGATGTATACATTATTATTATCTTAATGCCAATGTTGCGCCAACTTTACAGCATTTATATGTAGTAACAGGCAGACTGGTGCGTTGAGTGTGTGCACGTTTAAATCTTAGACTTTAAAACAAAATAAGTGCATAGTTTGCCATTTGAACGGTGAACAAAAACATAGCGAGGTAACCTGCATGCTTTTGAGATGCCATTTTCTCGACGGTGGCGGCGTATGATATCTGTTAACACTATACCAGCATAACCCCACTTAATCTTAGCGAAGACCCGTGTCCAAAAATGGGGTAGCAGGTAAATGGATCGATTAAAATAATATCAAATAAATTTTTATTAAGAAAGAAAAATTCAACCTCAGGCGGGACTCGAACCCGCGTCTTCTGGATCGGTACTCCAGACGTTCTGCCAACTGAGCCACCGAGGTATCCGCCTGATGTGTTGAATTTTTCTTTCTTTATGTTACTTATGTCTTTACGGCGACATAGCAACATCGATTGGACAATTCTGCCCAACCCAGAATTCTCCCTTTACAGCGAGTAGATTCCGGATGATATTGCATTACCTTTATACAATCTTTTTGTATTTTTTAACTTATTTCAAGCTAAGATTTTTAAATTTTTATTAAGAAAGAAAAATACAACCTCAGGCGGGACTCGAACCCGCGTCTTCTGGATCGGTACTCCAGACGTTCTACCAACTGAGCCACAGAGGTATCCGCCTGATGTGTTGAATTTTTCTTTCTTTATGTTACTTATGTCTTTACGGCGACATAGCAACATCGATTGGACAATTCTGCCCAACCCAGAATAGTTTTACTTCAAATGGATCATTGATCCATTAAACATTTAAACATTGGTTTATTTTAGGCCTTTTCTTATCCTACTGATTTAAACCTACTTAATTGTTAGTTCACACTTACTGTAAAACGTTTACTTACGAATGCAAATGTTTAACAGCGTAAATTACATCGTAAAAGAATGAATGATAGGCGATTGACGAAAGGAATTTATAAGGCGGATGTTAGTGGAAACGCCGGGAGGGGGCGCCCTAGAAGGACATACACCGACCTAATTGGTGAACTCCTTCAAAAAGGTCAGGTACGCATTACTTATAACCGGCGAGAGTGCATGACGAGATGTATGAATGTGGACGAGGCAAAAGTGGTATGCAGGGACCGTAGCGCATGGCATTCTGTAGTTTCTGCCTACCCCCATGGGAAAAAGGCGTGAGTGTATGTATGTATGTTTTACATCGTAAAAAGATGTTCGGTCGGAAGCTCAATTCGTAATGAACCTTCTTTACATTTCACGTAGTGGTGATAATTGTTAGGAAGTCTGCGTGATGTGACAGTAGCGTGTTGATTTATGTGTGAGTGCAGCTTGTTGCAATTTCCCATATCGATATGTTTATGTTGTAATATTTTTATCTCTTAACTGACAAGCTCGATGGTATAAACGAGAGAAACTAGAAAAACTTCAGACTAGATTCTGCAATATTTTAAATTAAAATCGTATTTTTTTTTATTCTTTGTGTAGTTATCATAACTGTAAAGCTTATTATTTACAATATGATATTTCAATGTTATTGCGTATTAAAGTAAATTAATTACAGTCCATTTATTCTTACTTGGAATTTAGTAAATAAAACAGCAATTCATGTCCAATGAAGTGAAACAAAAAAAGTAAAATAATAAATTCTCAGAAATTAGTTACTCAGTAAGTAAGCAGTAAAAGGTTTGAAGAAAAGACACTTTTTATAACTTTATGTATTTAAACTCTAAAACCTCAAAGAAAAATCGACCGCTGTGATAAAATTTGACCTATAAATTTATGTGGTAATACAACACAAAAAGATGACATGTTTTAGTCAAACAATAATCTTGTTTTATAACGTAGGCGTATTTCCCAGGTATAGGCTTTCCGTCCCTTGAAAGATTTCTCTTCGTAACGACAATATTTTCTCAGAAATTGTTTTCAAAGCGAGGCGAAGATAAGTAACGTATTCATATTGTTGTTCAGGGAAAGTTGTATTAGGAAATAAGTCCCATTTATCTTAACCTAACAAGATGTAACAACTTATAAGCCCTTAATATATGCTTAGACTTTTATCCCTTGAAGGGTGTACGTAGTGAAGTAAACCTACATTTTGTGTAGTCTATTTTTCTTCCTGATTATTATTTATTGGAATAAATCTATTGCTTAATATGGTTGCTTACTGCCACAATTTGTTAACTCTAGTAATATTACAAAATTTGTCCTTAAATATGATTTAAAGAAGACGGCCGCGTTGGTAGGCCCGGGCCAGGTGGACCGACAACCTGGTAAAGGTCGCTAGAATCCGCTGGCTGCGGGTGGCGCAGGACCGGTCGTCGTGGCGATCCTTGAGGGAGCCCTACATATGTCCAACAGTGGACGTCTAACGGTTCGTCAAACGTTACCATTAATTATAGGTAAGTATCACTTGCACTTAAGTAACATTGTAACGTATCATCATGAGAATTCAATGTATTATAATGTATTATCATGAGTATTTGTAGTATCACTCATTGTTATACGGGCTTGCCAAGGCAAACAGTGTGTCAAAGAGATCATAACCACTTAACACTATGCATATCCGTGGGCCAGTAGAGGTGACATTAAGAATAGTCCTACGGGGAGGAGAATACAAGTGAGGTCTCTTTAAAATTCGTGTAACGCGCAAAACAAACACGGCATGGATATTATCATGAAAAAATACTGGACGAGCAATTTGTGTGCAATTAGTGTGAAAATAAATAATCCAACAAAGTTTTAGTATTGGTGAAATTCCCCTAACATTGTTGCTGCTTTATAAACATAAGCAACAATGTTTCAATCTGAACGAAACAAATATGTATCACAATCTGTACTTCCCAAATATCTACGGATACACATCAAATAAAACAATATAACGCAGAAACAGACGCGTTTCGTTGGTACAGTTGGAACAACACGTTCTATCAACATAAATATCTCGTGTTTTACAAGACAAAAAGTTGTCGGACGAAAAAATCGCAGTGCCACACACCGCCATAAGGATTTGTATGGATTATACGACTTTTTATTACTTTTCCTGCCGCGTCCGACCGTCGAGGATATCCTCAATGATGTCGGGTTTTCATGCTGTATTTTAGGGAGCATCTTGCTGCGCAAGTAATACCTTTCGCGTTCACATTTTTCGGGACATTTTGGAGTAAGTTTACTTAAAATTTCTAGCCCTAAGTGCGGCATCATCACGTTCCTTCACAGTTTAAGAAAGTTTTACTGATCATAGAAAGTTATTGTTATGAGGGATGAAAAAATAATCTTGTTTTCCGGAATTATTTTCAAACCTTAACTAATAGAGAAGTTATTTAGATACTTTATGAATAATATGCCCACTACACACACAAAAGAAATGCATTGTCCGTTAACAGACAATGCATTTCTTTTGTATTGCTGAATTTCAATCGTCCAAACATCATGACGGGATACACATAGATTGGTTACAAAATGTTTGTACAAAGAATCTATGCTATTCTGTCGCTCTTTTCTTTTATTTGATAGTGAATGGTGATATTAATGGACTTAAGTATCTTTCATCACATAAACATCAAATGTACAAAATATACATTAATTATAACGTGTATTCTCTAAAATTTACATCATTAGTCTTTGTCACCATTGAATGTATAACTGGTTAACTGGAAAGTTAAATACCTACGTATATTTAACTTCATTGAGAAGATTCGTGGAAATGCAGGTCAGTGATCGCACGAGACTAGTACGAAGAAATAATATATTCTGAATATTGAGAGTATGTTGTTTGAATTGAATTTGGTATTAACAGTTAAGCCGGTGTTTAATCATTTATGCATTAATGGGAACCAGTCACCACTGCTTGAATGATTTAAGTAGCGTTTGAGTGTCATAAAATAATCTTTAATGTGTCAAATTAGGTTTTAAGAATTATGAACACACATAACACTTCGTAGGAGCAACGTAATTCAGTTGATAACTGCTTGTTAACAGAAAGTTAGGAATCAAATATTTTCTTATTTGAACTACATGTCTAACGGTGACATATTTAATTCCTTGAAGCGACAGCTATAAGGTGGTTTTGGAGAGAAAGAGAGAGTCACTCACACATGGAATAGGTATTTAATAAATATTAAAACAAAATAGGTTTATGTTCTTCACGTATAATGTAGCATTTTAATGGTGAAAGATCGTCGTGGCGATCATTGGGGGACACCTATGTCCAGCAGTGGACGTCTAACGGTTGATATGATGATGATGGTGATGATGAATGGTGAAAGAATTATTCAGATCGGAGGGCAAAAAATCAAATCTTTTCTGTCTCTTACATATCTTTGCTATATACTACACAATTTTATTGATGTCTACATTGATATTTTCTGGCATATTAAATACCTACCAAGAAATTTCCAAGTGTAAAGAAAATGTCATCACACAATTTAAACTTCCCGGAAGCTTTTTCTATGGAAAGGTAAACAGTACCTACTTATGTGTTTAACATGTTGTTACAAATATGTTCCTGTCATGTTTACAATGTTAACAGCGAGGGCAAACGGTATTAAAATTTATCTGTTCGTAAAAACAGCCTTTATTTTTTAATGCTATAAATATAAAGTATGAAACTCAGTGCGTAAAGTACCTACAACTGCGACTCCAAAATTTGGCAGTATAATAAGAGTAAAGAAATAAATTTACATTTAAATCCTTGATGCAAGTTTACTTGATCTCATGTCAATGGTGTGTTTTAAATTAAATAAATGTATTTATTTGATAGACTATTTTTCAGATATACTTTATAATTTATTTATTACTAGCAGATTCCCGCGACTTCGTTACGAAAAAAAAAAGTTTTATACTAACATTGTACCTCCGTTTTACTCCCCTAGGGAATGTATATTCAAAAATCCTTTCTTAGTGCTCCCTTACGTTATAAAAGGAACCCCTTGCAATATTTCAAATTTCTAACCCTTGTAGTTTAGGCTCTCCGTTGATTTGTCAGTTAGTCAGTCAGTCAGCTTCTCCTTTTTTATATATAGATTAATAGACGATTATTCTTTACTATGCAATGTTTGCTTAAAACTCTAGTGGCAAGCAATCTAATATGTATATTTTTATATACAGTCAACCGTACAATAATATTCCGATATTTATATTATAAAAATGTTAAGTTGGTTTGTATAAGCATCAAAAATTCTAAAAATGTTGCACTTCTATGGAGCTCAAATTTTTATACGATATTCAACCCGCTTCAAACATTGTTTTTATTCTATTTTTTACGTTGTAACCATAATGTGCCACAGCAAAGCGTGTCAGGGTTCAGCTTGTAATAAATAAATAAGAGCGAGACGTGATAAATAAAGTTTAAAAAAGTTAACTTTTACACCCCTTATATCATACGTTTATATAAAAAAATATTTCACAAAAAAAGTTTGTGAATTCAACTCGATCGTTTCTGGGGAAAAAATGTTTTTATATTGCCACAAATTCGTGACTAGGGAATATGCCGCACGTCCAAACATTCTATCGGTTGTCGTTCCGATGAAAGTTTGACCTTCTCAAGGGAACGAGATTCAACTGTATAGGCAAAGATACGTCCCAACATTTTATTACTATTATCAAAGCTGGCGAGTTGTGTAATAAGAAAACTGGAACAAACTATGTATTGCAAAAAAATCTGAGCACTCGCTGTCCCAAGGTATAGGAGAAATACTCATTTCAGCACCTAGCACTGTTAGAGCACGGGGAACGGCGCCAATTTCTAGCTCCTTCCCAGTTTTATAGTTTCCGTTACAAAAAATAAAACTAACAAAAATATACATGCACAGCACCGCTTTCACACTTTCCTATTCGAGATTCTTGCTTTAGAATTGTTTCAATATCCTAAAGGCTGAGGATAAAGATCAAAATACTGAAATCGTAGGTTCGGATTCCAATATCGAATCGTCATTGAACCCATATCAGACACAAGCCAATCTTACCTTAGTAGAAGTTAATGGAAAAACTAGAAGAGGGATCGAATCTTTAATTTTCCCAAAAGCTTTGGTTGCTTCATTAATTAAATGAAAAATATTTCTTCACAGATCAATATGTTCTGCGGATAACCCACTGATTAAATCACTACTCGAGAGAATTTTCAAAACCAATCTCCAGTAGACAGCGACGGCTGAGTGAATCGTTATTAAATCGAGTAGTACAAGGTACTTCGATCGGTTTGGCCTAGATTGATTCACGTTGTTATTAACAAGTAAAGTTGAGACACCACGCTATGACATAACTCGAGCTGAACTTTACAGCGACTGCGCTAATAGGATTTTAGTGTGAACAAACAAGCCACAATATATTTACGCGTCTAATTTACGTTATTTACCGAACAATTCATGGAACTTGCTCGGTAAATAATTAATGAAGATCCAATTGAAAATTCACCCCTATTCCCGACATATTTGTCTGCGAAGTATCCGCGGTACGTGAGACGCGAAAGGAATCTATGATGGAATACCCCCACCGCAGGGAATGACTAATGAAATTCCCCACAAATGGTGCCATTCTCTTAATGCGCTCGCTTGAGCTATGAACACACTACTGTGAATGCGGACACCACAGGAAAAAACAAATTGTGTAGCATTCCGCGCTCGCCTCCCTTGTGACGTCGTAAAACTGTTGCGGTCTCTTTGAAGTAATATCTTTCTTCGTCTGACATCTCGCCCTCGTGACATAAGCAGATTTAGCCGTTATTTGCTCCATATTTAAATTTTATTCTGACAAGGAAAAATGTACAATCACTAAAGATCACGAGCAAAGAATTACGATAAAAGGTCTTGTGTTGACTCGGCTTTTGAATAAAGAAAATCGATCTGCCTTTCTCAAATAATATAATGTTGCCACGTTTTTTTACCAAAAGTTTATTTTATGTTGATTACTTTTACATTTCAGATAAAGTCATGAAAGAGAAATGTAGGTTTCAAGTGAATAAAATCAAGCCCATTCGGAGGTATAATCTTGGTGGTGCATCATTATAATTTCACGACACAAACACGCTTATTTTACATTATATTATGATTAAGTTATTTAACTTAAAAATATTAAGCTGCGATACCAGTGGACTTTGAAGTCAATGGATTCGAGGTCCATCTCAAGACTATTGTCTTTTCGAAGTCATGCTCGTATTAATCTTACACTCAAACAGTGGTGGAAAAGATCATGAGGAAATATGCATGTATTACAGATTCTTTCACTGGCGTGTGAAGTCTGCCCGCACTAGGCTAGCGTGGTGGACTCTATAGACCAATACCTCACGAGGAAGGCTTACGCCTTCCACAAGAGAGAAAGTCCGTCCCCAGCAGTGGGACAGTAAACGGTTTAACTATGATGAAGTTATTTAATTGATCCTTGAATATCTGAATTCTACAATAAGGTCGGTCATTATTAAAGTTTTTCTCTGAGAGCACATAAAGTACGAATTTAAAATGCCCAACATAAATAACAAAGCTAATTAAGCTAATTTAAAATAAATTAATGAAAATATTGTACAAAGACCTCTAGTGGGTTCGAAGCCTTAGAATATTCACGCTCAGAAGATCATTACAATAGTGTTGTAATGATGTTAGTGGTTAGCATAACCCAGATTGAGACACGCATGGATTCTGTACTGCTGCATTGTTAATCGCGGGTTTATTGGACCTGAATTAAAAATTCAAAATGTTATATGACAGGTCAAATGACAAAGGATAGCGTATATTATTATTCTTTAATGTTGAAAACGGTGATGCCTTTGTCAAATTTTGGAGCACAATTCTGTCTAGAAATAACATTTATTATGATGAAAAATTGCAATATTGGAGTAAAAACTCATCAAACTCCGAGAATCAGAGCTTTGATAGATAGACGGATGAACGAGTAATCCGATATTATTGTTAAAATTTTGATGCATAGAAAATGAAGACCATATTTAATTCGTCCCTGCGTTACATATTTGTTGTTTAAAAATAAAGTAAAAAGAAGCTTGTACCAAAGCATAGCGCTGAAATAAAAAAAGAGAATAAATTTTTTTTCTACTGTAAAAAGGTCGCTGGCTCCTTTTCCCTTTCAGTTTCCATTTGCATTTGTAGGAGTATCAGTCACTCCAGTTTATCGTAACATATGCTGCGTATATGGTTTAAACCATGAAATATAACGTAACCATCACGCTACAGGTCCCCAGAGGATTAGCAGGAGTGTCGTCGCATTACATTTGGCCGATAGCTGTATAAGATCCCCTGAGGCAGGGGGGTGAATGTATTTTTGACAGAATTCTTTTTGAAATATCGAAACGGAAAGACGTATTTTTCTGTTTATTAGTGTTAGTAGGTGGGGTGAACTAGATTAGGCAGTTGCGTGTTATTAACTACTCCTAAATTAAACTATGCCAATGACAAAAAATTTAAGAAAATCTGTTCTAGCAGCTCGAGCGGTCTGATGTTCGGATTTGTTTCTATTGAAGAGCCTCTACCATTGTTTAATATTTATTACCTTCCTCTTTTCAATGTCTTAATGTTTTAGTTGTCGTTAGCGCGACCATTGAGCTGAGCTGGGGTCTTGGATTGATTTCGAGATCGTCCAGGGTTATTAAGTTATTACTCTACAAAAATTGGACTTGTGCCCAGTTAGTGACATGCATGGGCATGGACGTTTAAAACATTATGCTCAAGTGTAGGTACATAAATTCACTTCTGCCACTATGATGTTTCTCATGTTAAATTTATCTCATAGTTTCCCATATTTTTAAAAGCCACCTTCTTTCCTAGTGTATATAATCTATATCATACTGGCAAGCAGTGACTGTAAACTATTATCACAGTAACCCTCTGTAACCTTATGGAGTATAAGGGGTCCATTGTATGAAAAGGACATTCAACTACAACTCATACACGGCGTTGAAGCTAACCATAAATTGTAGTTGAACTACAAACATCCCTCATTCTTCCGCATTTGATTATCACCCGCTAGGCACGATTTAATTTCCGTTTTCCAACAACTTTTGTTACACTGCGTCCATTTGTTGGAGCAATCGTTGGGGAATTTTAATTTGTTTTCTATTTATAGCCTGTAAAGAGAATGTTACGGTAATGAATGTTTCATGTCAATCGGACGAGCAGTTTATAGGTATTTGAACTGGAATTCATTTATAAAAGCAAACCTTTTTATGCCTGGTTTTTGCTCGTATTTTGCAACGGTTATTTAGAGTTTGCGAATTAATTTAAACTGTCTGCTGTTAGTACTTCTATCAAAGAGGTCGGATATTTTATTAGGTTGCGTTTCATTCTGATGTTTTCTATTTTTCAAACCCTTCTCCTCCATTGTGGAAATTTTCTTTTGATAGCCGCGGCGGTATCACAGATATAAAAAAATCTTAATTTGATTAGACTAGACTGCTGATCACGAGGTCGTGGATTCGAATCCCACGGGACACAATTATTTATGTGATGAATTTATATTCATCACATAAATATTTGTGTCGAACACCCACACGAACGTGTTCGTCTGCCTGTTTCCTATTTATTATAAGTATGTATTTACATAAAAAAAATATAAGTATTACTTATATCCACTGTCTAGTACCCACAGTACAAGCTCTGTTTAGTTTGGGACTAGATGTAACTGTGTCAAATGTCGCAAAATATTTATTTATTTATTATTTATTTATAAAAGAATAAATACCTGCACTTGGTCTTAGGCTAAATATCACATAATAATAATTATAAATTATTATTATTATATCTAATTCGCTGCCAATATTTGAATGTATGCAAATAGCCAACACGAATGACCAACGACCCTATTAAAACGTTGCTCACCTCCGTGCTAAAGCTGTGAAATACCAAGTATTTGCCAAACTCGGTGAATGCGTGCCCTTTACAGTCCCTGTACGGATCGACCTTTAGATCGGCTTCCCGTTCGCTCTGGGAAGCGCGATACTTTACAGAATTATAACAGAAAAATAACAATACTTATCTACGATGTTTACGGGACATTTCCCTCGAAGGGTTAGCCCTGGTCAATTATTTATTGTTTCAAATATAAATATTCTGTATATGGAAATTTGCATTTTTTTTTCGGTTTGTGTTATGTTTTGTCAACTTACCTATCGTTATAAATCTATATAGAAATATAATATTAGTTTGTAATATTACTTAGCACGTATATAGCACTCTTTTTTTTCATCTCATAAGATGATTTCACCATTTCAGTCTTAATTGCATGAGTACTTTATATGAAAAATTGAGTAGAAAATATAGGTACTTACAAAGATGTTGCAAAGTTTATCATACGACAATACTGATTGTATAGTTCAGGTAATCTATTTATTGAGTAAAATATTTTACAAGGTTTTTTTTCACAATTTATTCTGGTTATAGAGACTAATCTTGGAGACCATTTATTTCTAAGATAATATATAAAACAAAATAAATATTTCCGGACATTATTACACAGCACCATCTAGTTCCGTGGTAAGCAACGAGGCTTGTGTTGCGGATACTCGATGGTTGATATACTACATATATACTTTTTTTTTGTAAATACATACATATTATACATAGATACATCCATGACTCGGATACAAATGTTAATGCTCATCACACAAACATTTGACCCTACCGGGATTCGAACCCGGGACCCATAGCACAGCAGGCAGCGTCAACTACCGCTGAGCTAAACAGGTCGTCAATATATGGGTCTTGCATACGCATCTCTACGTAAGTACGACTCAACTGCAATACGTAATTATAAAATGTCAGCCTGAACACTTTTACTAATTGTATTTTGTATGCAAAACTACGAATAAAGCCTTTATTAATACTAGCTCAGATGTTTCAATCCAAACTATACATAAAGTTTTAGAATGTCACTCAAATTTGAATCATACCCAATTCAGGTTAGAGTCTATTAAACTTACTAATCCCTAATTCCCAGCGTAGTGAAAGTGTCCAACTAAATTATGTTACTTACCCCGTTGTCCTTGAAGGTCGGACATTATACACATATAACTGGGTACCAAGCCTCAAACCGAAAACAAAACAATAAACAAGAACAACAAAGTTTTATGGGCTGAAGGATGCGCCTATTTGCATATTCCCACCTGTATATATGGACCCTCGTGTTATTATAGCAAAAACTCTTCATCCGCCTGTCCAGTGTATTTCCCCGAAAAAATCCGAAGATACAAAGTTTATTGAAGTGCGTTTTATTATTTGGTTGTGTCATCAGTCCATTTGTTGTCCTACTACTGGGTACTGGTCTGCTCTTATTTTGGGAGGGATAAGGCTATATATCCAAATTCACGCTAGCCTATTGCGGATTGGAATATTTCACGATGGTGGCATCGAGAAAAGCACTCAGGCAGGTTGCTCACCTCGCGATATTTCCGTTAATCTTTTGAGCTTGTGATAAATACAGACGTAACTTCAAAAAGTAAAAAGAAACACGGTGCGTGCGCCTATCACAGCTTATGGCATTTCATGTCTTGCACCGATAAAATTTAACGCCGTATAATTTATGTTAGTTTTTATTTAGTAGTTCCCTATAAATATAAATAAATTATCACCAAGTTTGGTGCATCAAATAATTCGGTTGTAAATTTTTATACGAACCTTCTAATTCTTAGTGTACTATGCAATAGTAATGATAAGTAATGTAATAGGTAGAGTATTTCTTAAATTGCTGTGTTTAATAAAAGTACTGCTGATGTGTTAAGGGGAAATTGGGGGCTGTTTCCGTCCATGTTGATGTTTTTACGTTCACCTTGTTTCTTTGAATGATCTCATAAAAAAATACTACAGAAAGGTCCTCAAGAAACGAAATAAGGAATTACCTTCATTCACCTTTCTGTACGACCATGTGTACAGAATGGTAGCCCTTCCTCGGGCTAGGACCACCTTCTATCTTCCCGATATAATATCCGAAAGTCTTCATAAACCTGTCCTGTTTATTTCGCGGGGACCCACCAAGGATACAAAATTTATTGAAGTTCCCCCATTCTAGTTTAGTTCGACAGTTTGAAACTAGTTTCACTGACGGCACTAGGGAAAAAGTTTTGAGTATGCACGTAAAATTGAAAGGTGGAAGTTTGAAGAATGCTTCCTATGAGTTGCTTTTACTGCCATCATATGAAGTTTAGGATATTGGTCTTAAATAGGATTTTGATAGATATTTATAGGGGAAGTGAATCAGGGTCTTGTAGCGTGACGAAATTGTGAGCATGAGTTGATGGAATTAGCCTTTGCTGAAACACGACAACAGCCGAATGTTATTCTGCTTGAATTTTACTTGATGTTTCAAAGAAAGTTATGGTTGAAGGATCCTGCCATAAAGCGTGCTTGTTTATTTCTAAAGCTTGCTTTTTTGTGTCCATGTCGGTCTTCAGCAATTCACAATGTATGTATGTAGATTTAAATAAATACTCTTCAGATAGTTCTCGTCATGGGTCTACATTCTCAGAACATATTAGAACCATACATCTCTGCCGTTGTCACTTCCAGTAACTGATATGTCCATCCAATAACGGAGGACAAGACAAACCGGGGAATGCGTAATGAAATAACCCGGGCAAGGAATGTCAAAAAGGAGAAAACCAAAGGGTCCCACTATAATATTAATGTTTATTTAACTAAATAAACTTCATAGCGACGCGGATATGATGCGACGGTTTGGTAATTAGGATTTATATTCAAGCCTATGATTCTAATTTTTACGATCTGATTGCACCGTTGAATTACTACCTTTTGTACATACGCTGGAAACTCAGCGTTAAGGGCCGTGGATTGTCATGGGTCTCTAGCTTAAAACTAAGGCAATGTTTTCTTCCACCGTTATCACTTGCTTGAAGGTGAACGAGGATTCGAGGAGTTCTTTACGTTTGAGAGATTTTCCTGACGACTTGTAAAGTCTGCCAACCCACATAAAGCCAGCTTGCAAAACCTCTGTAGTCTTAGTCCTCTCATTCCAATAGGATCAACGTATCGAGCTGTAGGATAGTAAATTTGTAAGATGATGACGTGGAGCCGATAAACCCTACACTAGGTCAGCTATGTGACAGTAAATAAGGTTGTTATTGTGAAGTTTACTTCACTCGGCACTAATACAGCCTCTAAAAGTCCCTCTCATTGGATCCCAAAGAAGAATCTAAAACACGTTACGTCATCAGTATGTTGAAATGTAAAACGGTACACGTGCGTTGGTTGGTTAAGCGTAATCCCAATATTCTATTACGATTACCTACAAATTAACATTGTTAATAGAGTAAAACGTTTCATAAATGCTCGAAATATAACTGAAAAACAACCTTTTGATTTTATTGAAGCTTACTACTTTATTTATATTAATACAACATGGTTTTACGCAACAAAAAAATATATTTTTGCCAAAAAAACTTGGTACTCGATCGAATCAAAGTCGGGTAGTCCGATAATTCGGTCCGGCTTTTATCCCGTGACTGTAGCTTTGCGAATAATAAATAAAAGCGGGTGTAATTCTGAGTAATGGTTCGTAAATTATGTTTAATTTAATACGCAGCTAATGTTCGTTGAATGGTCGCTAGATATGTTAATTTCAATATAAATATACTTGGCCATTACGCTTGTATCCCCGAGGCAAGGCAGAGGCGAAGTGTATTTAATAGAGTAGGTATTTATGGAGGTTCCTTGCCAGCTCTTTTCCATAAAACCTACTTTTTGGAATCGTGCAAATAGTATTGTCTATTTATAAGCACCTGATAGGGAGGAAACCTATGTTACCTATTTGTTATGCACCCATTACCCACATTAAAGATTTACTTTCCAAAAATCACACACACAATTACATTTCAGCTGTAGCATTTGAATTAGGTAGTAGTTTTAGCTGTGCGTTTATTAATTGCTAGTTCTAACTAGTTAGAACTAGCAATTTCTTAAGTATAGATTACGTTTAGTTTGCCAACGTATTGTTTTGTTTATAATCATATACATTGGTTGTTTATTTTTATTTTCTGTACACTTTTGCGGTGTATATTCTTCATTCCGGTTAAACTTTGCTGGCTGAACTTTGCTTGTTAGTAAAGTGACTTATTTTTATGCAAGTGTTAGCTTAACCTGTAAGTATAGGTCGGTTTTTTATATGTGTGATTGTAGTTGATAAAAAGATTGGTTAATATAAACTTTACCTACTAAAACCACAGATTATAGTGATATGTTCAGATTCGCAACTGATTGGTGCTGCCTAACATTAAATATCTGGAAAGTGCACTATAAACTGAGATAAATATTTTTCCACTTTCGATTCTATTTTGAAAACTGTATCTTGACCACCAAATAGTTTTAGTCTTTTTTAAGTGCCACAAGGGTGGCAAAAGAGCTTACACCCCACCTTATGATGAGCGATCTTCTGTAAAACGAAGGTATTTCCCCAGTCGGGCCGGTTATTAAATAATAATGTTATTTAAAAAATTACGTCTTAATTTTTTTGTTGTTTACTAATTATGAGGATTGTCAAGTACTTAGAAGAACACGTTGCATCAAACGAAAAGTTTGAAAAAAGTTCAACGTAAAGTAGGCATGTTGTAGGTTATGTTTCAATAAAGCATATCTGCTAATACAGTGTCACGACGTGATGTTTCGACACGATATTTTATTAGTATTCTAAACTCGTAGTTGAATCAATGTGTCGACGATGTTGCTTTTGATAAATCTTTTTATGTAGAAAACTAAAAGCGTAGGCTTTCAGACTGATGTATTTTATGTCAACATTTTGCTTTTAAAATGTTCATAGAATATGCCAGTCTATGAGAGTTAGTAAACTATTACTTCTTACAAAAAACTGTTAAAAAATTCCGAATTTAAGGAATAAGAAATTACGTAATGAATTCCTTGATTTAGTTTTTCGTCAACCTATTTTACTTTACAACCAGAATAAAGATTTAAAATAAACGAAGTATTGTCTTAGAACTCGAGGCCCACAAACGAATAAATAATGTTCCTTTGAGTTGAACAGAGCTGGATTTTGTAGCTGTGTGGACTTAAAGTCAAAGATACGGTACTGTACCGAGCTCTCTCAAGATGCACTCGATTAAGCATCTCTGTTCGTCCTACAAAGAATGCAAGCATATAGTCTTTTGAAGCCAGTGATGCGGTTCCAATCTGACAAGTGCTTATGCTTCGATAGATAAATTTCTACTCATTTGCATTTGTGCAACTGATTCGAACTTGGGTTCCACAGCTTCGAAGATAACTCTGAGAGAAGAAATATCATCTGTTGTTAATATTGCTAGATTTCTCCCTGCCAGTATTTATTTATTAACGTTTACCGATTTTAGACAGTATTAATGCGTAGTAAAATTGTAGAACATATGTAAGTTGTTTATTATTACGAGTATATCATCTGACTCTGATTGGTAAGCTTCAAATCCAAGTCAAACCCGTTTAATGCAAAAATAGTACCACTAAACTATTTACATACAAACGTAGCCAGGTAACATGTAGATACAACTTTATTACGAAAGTCATAAATGGCGTCTCATACAAATGAAACGAAACTCAATAAAACTGATAGGCCTCCCGATAAGGAGTTTTAAAGCACTTCGACAGTTCGTAATGTCCAATCTATCGAGTTCAGATCGTTGTCTGTGAACGTATTGCAGTTACGGCGCTTATCGCTTATCTGCCAGTCATTAGCATTACGTATAACAGTATATCTGCTAAGCATTAACCTTGACGGAGTAATAGGCATTTGAAATTATTCGTCTAGGTTTATTTGAGGTAGTCGACCTGGCAAATGCTCAGTTTCGTAATATTTCAGATGTTATTCGCTGAGAGGGGATTTTAAGGAGTCCTTGTGGAAATCTATAGTGGATGCTTTTGTTAATTAAAGCTATCGATGTTTTAGGCTACATATACCTCAAATCATAAATTATCTAATACAAATACTTTTAAGCTATATTTAATTCACACAAAATAATTATTCAAATTGTTTTGCGATTGGCGAAGATACTGCGTAATTCCTCCAAGTCCTCCTTAAAAAATGTAAGTTAAAAATATATAATGATTTGTTACTGCGAACCACGACACATGAAATCGACAGTATACATACGTATATACTTCCTCTTAGTAATATAATAAAGCAAATGTTTGCGTTTCATGTCTCCTCATAATGTTTTTACGAGACCATAGCTGGAACAAAGCGTATATAATAAGTAACGTAAGCTCACAGAAAAATATATAAAAGGCATTAAATTAATATTTTTATCTCTCTTGCGGGAACGACGCGGAAAAATAACGCACGTGAAACTACGTTTTAATATTACATTCTGAATTACTGCAGATATTATAATTATAAGAAGCGATTTTTTAATAAACTATTTGCTGTTTATGTCTTTTGCTGAAAGGGTTTTTTATAGTTGTCTTCATTTGCATATCAAAGGGAACATCCCTCAATATTCATCTTATTCCGAATTATGTTTTACCTCACTTTAGAATAATACAACGGTGAAATAATCATTACTAATAACCACCATGCTTTCGAAATTTGACTATAATTAATATGTTGATAAACTGTTTTCGTATAAATTTTAACTATGCCAGATATGGCATAGTTACAATCTTTTGTGCGAGCAGTCTACTGAAAGGGTACAAAATTTTCTCTTCAACTACTATTTTGATTCGATAATTTGGACATGATTGAAATGCTGCCAGATGTAATAAATAGGCGATAATTATGATGATAAATATTAAATAGAGAATATTTTATCAAGCAAACATTTAATCTAGCAAATAAATGACTCTTTTGTTACTGTAACATCAATCAGAAGATAACAACAATGCAATACCAATAAATCAATACAATACCAAAGGAAAATTTATAAAGAATCAATCTTAGCGATTCAACATTTTATGCGAGTCAAAATGCTCATCGAAATTGACAGCAAAAGAATAAGCAAATAAAAAAAGGTCACACATTCAAATAAGCGTCTCCATTGACATTCTCGTGGAAGCGAACATTGAAATGGTTCCCCGAAAATCATACAAAACAGTTTACTGTTTGCTCAAAGAAAAGGGCAAGACTCGGTTCCAATTTCTTTGTAATCGGTGAACAGTGTTGAATTTTGGGCCAAATCATATGTAAATATGTGAGCCACCCTCAAATGTTGATTTAGTACAGTAAGTAAATACGCTTGTTTTGCTTAATGTAAGGTGAGGAGCGATTTGGATTTTGAGTCATGTCGTGTTTGTAATAAAAATATTTTGGATGTTCCACTGTGTTAATTGAACATAAACCAAACATCTTGAAGGTCTTTAACATAACGAGATCATAGGAAAATCATTATTAATTTATGTTTTTGAGGTCAACGTTCGTGTTCCTTAGTTTAAAATATTATTAAGTTTTTGATTGTTTGCCAAGTCTGTAATTGAAGGAGAATACCCAGAAAATCCTTGTTTGCTCTTAATTTGAAGGTGGTATTTATAGATCCTCACAATAGCTGGCACACCTTGATTATGTGTAATAAAGGTTGATTCGTAATGGTTGTTTGGTACTAATAACATAAATGTGAAAGTATGTCCGTCTGCCTGTAACTTCTTCACGCTTAAAACACTGAATTGATTTAGATGAAATGTTGTTTGGAAATAGTTGGACTCTCGAGATACATAGGATAGTTTTTGTCCTGAAAATCATACCTCATAAGGGAAATGTATGCTGATTCGATAATTTCTTAAAAGAGGGTAGAAATACATAAGGTAGATTGGATACTATTCCTAATTCTACGCAGACCAGGTCGCAAGCAAAAAAAGAATATAGAAACCAAATATAGGACCATCAGCTACTATAATTGATTAATTATCACACACACACACACACACACAATCTTGTTTAAATTAAAAATAATTTAATAACTAGTTTAATATTTGTTACTGTTATAATTATTTCGCTATGGAAGAGCGGGGCCTCCTAGCACAGGCAAAAATTTGCTTAAAAGGAGTCCCCAATCACAATCACCCATTTGTTGTAACTAATTTCTTGAATAAAACATTTTGAATTTTGAATTTTTTTTGAATTATCACCCTTGAACGATGAATAAAACTCTACAATATCGAGGAGCAAGAAAAATCTCGCTCTTCCCGTTTGTCTATTATTCAATGAGAAGCCGTGTGTCCAGTTATTGGATAGTTAACGGCTTGATAGACTCGTGGATGCTTATTTAGTGCACCTTCTTGAGATGCCATTATACGCCGTATGTCCTAGCTCCGTACCGCTCCGCTCTTCTCCCATTCAGTAGACCGCTTTGCATTTATGTGAATATTATTAGTTCTCCACTGAACCATTCCAATGCGGCATAAACTTCTTTTATCATCTGAGAAAGGTAACGACAAACTGCATTCTTCCGAGTGCATATATATAAATGCTATTTTATGTTGTTGAATCTTCCAAAAATTTCAAAACCCCCGCAGTATCATAAAACTTGGCAGTTAACTTTTCATACGAATGAAGATACGGAGCATAATATTGCGCATTATGAAACCAACAAATTGAGGTAGTGGCTCGTTTTGTATCATCCATTCGACTTTTATTATAGTGAGGTACGGATTTAGGAAGGTTCATCCGGGTTTATATTCATTTTCCTATTGTGACAAACAAGGTGATATTTTGTTACTAGTCTTCATTATATGGCACGGGATTTTCGTCACTCACTACAGGTTCCATAAGAAAGGTCAAGGTCATTAAGCAAGATATTAAGTGAGCTATTTCTCTACTAGATAGAATCGGAAATTAAGAGATCTCTTGTCAATATTATTCAAAGGATTAATAAGCTGAAGTGGCAGGAGCGGGTCACGTAGCTCGTAGGAGCTTGTAGGGTCATTAGGTCAGAAAGATGCTTGAGTGTAAATGCTGGAAATTTTGGAATTTTGCAAGAAATTTTGCTGGAAATGCAGAAAATAGAGGCACCCTCTAATAAGATGGATGGATGATCAGGTTAAGGTCGCTTGTCGGAAGTATCGTATAGTATGGTATAACTAGTTGTGACAATTCAAGAGTACCCGTAATATTATTGACTTAAACCGTGTGAGCTTGACTTTAATCTTATTGCATGCGGGTGGCATGAAACTGCACCTTGTGGAAATCTATCGCCGTTAGTGTGTATAAAAAACACTAAGCATATTTTTACAGAAATAAAACAACAATGTTATGTAACGTAAATAGCTTTACCAGTAATCATATTTTGATATCATATCGTAAATACCGTATTATGTAGAATTATGAAAGTGAAAAAGGCAAAAACTGCAAATGAGAAAAGTATCAGTGTGATTACGGCGATATTAATAGAGCTCTTATGTAATGGAGGAGGGATTTGGGAACGAGCAACAATTAAGCTCAACATTATTGATATTACGGTACTACGAATTTAAGTATTGTGGTTTGGTTACAGTTTTTATTTTATTTATTTTTTCACGTTCAAAGTTAAATGTATCTATTATGTTGAAAAGAATGGTTAATTGGAACATAGAGAGATATACGAACATAACTCAAAATTCAAACTCAAACTCAGATTCAAATAATTTATTTCAATTAGACCAATATTCCAGGTACCTACTTTTGAATTGTCAAAAACTAGTTGCACGGTTCCAAAAGGTAGGTCTTATGGAGAAGAACCGGCAAGAAACTCCATAGATACTCTTTTTAAATTAACTTACAAAATATTTGGTTTTGTTTCACAATATAATATCAATACGAGACTGATGCAGTTCGATGTGAAATGTTTTTGTTTCATCTACAGAAGGCTACGCCCACGCAAAAATGAAAAGGGAACTCGGGTACATTTATCGAGAGCCAAAAATAATCCTGCAAAGAGCTGCATGTGAATGACCTATTCAGTTATCAGTCCATTGGATACTCACAGTCTCATGTAAGTAGTGAGGCAATCGAGGGGCGCGATGAAGTATTTCCGTGTTATTAATTTTGTATTTGTATGATCGCGACAGTATTAATAGCAAACTTCCATCATACAGTTCAATAACTAGATTATGCAATTGACAATCACAATGACAATTGACATCGAATTTCTTGAGGGATCGATTAATTGATAACGCTGCCACAAGAACTGCTCTTCTCGGAATCGCATAGGTCTGTTTTGCAGACAGAACCGATACCAGATGTTGTTCTATTAAAATATGCTCCGAGATGACAGCAGTGTAACAAGAAATAGGTTCAATGAGCAACAGTGAGTTTCAAATCTAATTTCTTAGTCAGCACTTGAACTCAACCTGTAAGATAATCACACGGTACGGAGCTCCCAATTTAGTTAAGTAATTTTATACACAAAAAAATCAGGCCTTACGGAAAACCGCAGTAAAACAACAATAGTTGTATTTCCGCGAATAAGTAATGTTACCAGAGCTTGTTAGGGGAGTGACACATGGAAATATAAATGTGGTTGGTATACATGTCATGTTTGTGTGTTATTCCTAAAAAATATTTTTGTCATAGATTTAGAATACAATGGTACCTACACGGTAGTATAGGGTACCTACATTAACTTAAGCGAAATAATGATTATTGCTAAACTAACTACCGTTTCAATTTGCGTATTTACAAATCAAGGTATTCCATACATAACATATTTAGTATTACTTGTCTCTTTCCCTCGCCAGTATATTTACACAATTATAAAGGCTCTGTCACACTCTTTTTGCCGACAACATATTTGCAGGCTTCCAATTCAATTTGCTGCGGCTGATCATCAATCATCAGATTCAAATTTCGGAATTCGTGACCCAGTAATTGGGTGGCGCGACCCAATTACTGTTACATCGCAAATTTACGAGTAATAAATACGAAGTAATTTGTGTAATTAAAGAATTTAAATTGCTTTTTTTTCACGAGTATATATCTTATCCGCCTATTCACGTATATATTGCATTCGATAAACCATGTATCCGGGTATAATAAAAGTATCCAGACAATAATATCCGAATATTAGATCTAATTTAGAGCTAAGCAACGAGGCTTTTGTTACTAGCTTCGGGTACTAGATTGTTCATATACTAAATAGATCAATAATGATTGCTTAGCTATAAGATCCTACTTGTATGTTACATTATGGAGATGCAATAAAGTTTTTTTTTTGTATATACATCATAATGTACATAGAAACATTTACGGGTCAGGTATATACAAATGTCCATGCTTGTCACACAAACATTTGCCCCTATCGAGATTCGAACTCGGCACCCTTACCACATAATTGGGAAGTCAAAATAACAGATGGGAGGATGGGTAGTCTCTTATACGCTCAACTAGTGCGAGTTGGGAGACCTTACGTGTCCTATTTCTCATTTATATTCCATTATCATATGTTCCATTTCTATTTCGCTATAAAATCAAGTAGTAGTAATACATAACTTTGTAAAACAAGAAGAAAGAAGTGTATTCTTTGTGAAAGAAGAAAAAAGAAAGAAGAACTGTTTTAAAAATATATCATAGCTCCACTTCCAATGTTAGGCTCTCCTACCGAAAATCAATACTGACTAGTAATATTTATCTTTCATCTCAACGTCATGTCAGTCATCTCGTGCATACTTGGCATTATTGAGACGTGTGTATCAATGGCCCATAGATAACCAAAGTGTACAGGAATTCCACCCGTGTACTCGATAATATTCGAGGCGTTACTAATAGGAGCAATCACGAGTAGTGCTCACACGTGGCAATTCGGCAATTGTGTTACCTGTAGGTGAGGTTGATACTAAGACTCAGTTCAATTGTGATTATATCTTAATATAAGCGGTCTATTCCGGCATCGCAAGTGTTATAAGCTTCGAGAGGCATGTTTTTTTCTGGTAACAAATATAGCCTATGTTACTCAAAGATAATGTAGCATTCTAAAGGTGAAAGAGTTTTGAAATCGGTCCAAAATAGGGTTGCCACAGATTTACACGAGATTGTGTGTGACTAGAGCATCGATACATGGAATTCATTTGTTTATTACGCCTTATGCGTGTGTGTAAGTTCATAGGCTTCAGTTCTGACAAAGAATACTGTCGTAAACGGCGCGCGCGCATGACGAGATGTATGAATGTGCACGAGGCAAAAGTGGTATGCAGGGTAGCACGTGGAATTCTGTAGTTTCTGCCTACCCTCATGGGGAAAAGGCGTGAGTGTATGTATGTATGTATGTATGTAATTCTGTCGTATGTATTACGCTTTAATTAAATACAATATTAAAAAAAAAAATACCGGTGTACTTTTATTTTGAATATTTCTATAGTTCAATTATGGAAATAACAAAACATTTTATGCACTAATAACATTTGGCACCAGTGCGCAGTGGTCTCTGTGGCAAAATTGAAGTTTCCACCTGTTCATGTGGCTAACCACATCTATGTCAGAGCAATCGAAATCAAGGTTGCAGCAAGGTCAATAGTTTGACCTGCACTCTGTATTGCAATTATTAGATATAGTTTCTCTTAGTAAGCGTCAGAAACGACACAACAGCAGAAAATCTTTATTGATTTCTTACACTGAGGCGAATATTAGAGATTCGGATCCTTACAGCATCCAGTCTGCCCGTGACTGACCGTGGACCATCGGATCTGTAAAGGATCTGAGACGTCTGGATAACTTAATATCAATGTACCGCCATAAAATCAGTAAAAAAGGAGTTTTATTTCAAAGTAAATAATATAATCAGATACTTAAATAATCGCGTCACAACCAGTTATTTTGACATCACAGCACGAAGCACGCAGTTGAAAACGCTTATTTTCAGGTATAACTTATCAATATTTTTAATTAAAACTCATCACAAAAACAACACCTGAATGTAAGTACTCTGTGGAGTTGTTTTGTTAAGAATTCCCCCGCATTAAAGTTGTAGGCGAGTTTTTCGGAACTTACAAATTGTTACCGAGAATTTTCGAGGTGTGTTCGAAAAGTGAGATACTTTGAACTTGGTTACGCGTGGATGGATACTCGTGACAATATACTGGTGTACATAAGATCGTACTTTGGAAGTAATTAATTGGACTCGGGGGTCAAAGATTTTACCGTCTAATGTTAAAGGTTAATTTCAGACAGTAGTAAGTTAACCTAGTAAAGGTATTACTTACTACTGTCTGAAATTAACCTTGAAGTATTTGAAGGTTTTTAAGGCTATCTTTTGCTAATAAAACACGACAGATCTTACAGATACGTTTACATTTTCTCATATAATAAAAAAATACATGGTATTCTTTTGAATATTTTTGTTTCTAGTCTTGTCTGAAACCATAAATATAATTTAAAATGGATTTGAATGCGTCGGCAAAAGTGTGGATTTAGATTTTTTTTGTTTGTGTCGGTACTAATAATATGTATTATAGTTTATCGCGGTATATTTGATATTATTTTAACCCGACATTTCGGATTCTTTCCAGCATCCATGGTCACAGGCAGACTGAGGTGTTGGTTGAAGTTATAATTACTAACAGCTACCCTACATTTTTAATTATTATTGACAATCCGATTTACACAGAACGAGTTCACCGTGTCCTTCGGTCGGTCGGGTTAAAATAATTCAAATATACCGCGATAAAATCCGTAAAAAGTAGTTTTATTTCAATATATGTATATTTCAAAGTAGTGTTTCATTAATTCAGCTTAGATATTCAATACATTGTTCATTGAACCAGCCAGTAACTACATCCGCACTGAGCGCCTTCGTTTTAAACGCCCCTAGCTCGAAAATAAATATCTGCCATTATCCCCAAAGCGTGAATCGTCGAGATTCGTTTAAAACGAACATTCCCGAACGTAGTTTAATTTCAAGACACTGAATCGTGTAGTCACTGATGCGGCAAATAGGCACAATTGGAATGACGTCCTGTTGTGAACAAAAATACAAAGTTTTTAATTGGTCACTAGTTTCTACTTTGATAGTTTATTTTCAGGTATTTTAATGTGTTTTCTCTTCCGTTCGGGAGTGGAACTAAAAGGTTTCTTATTTATTTCGGACGAGTCGTCCGTCACTAAAATGTACTGCATTAGCCATTGTATTAGATAATTTTGAGTTCCAAGTATTATTATCTTTATTAATTTGTAAATATAAAATAGTAATTTACTTTTGTACCACAAACTACTATGCACTGACCTGAATCCCGTTTGCCTGATTAATGTATTTCACTCCATAAAGGACAAAAGCCGCCCAATACATATTTATTGAAACATATGCACTGAAAACATTGAGGTATTAATCACTATCATATATTATTCATTATGATTTTATCGTAGTACCTATTAATATTGTTTTAATTAAGACGTTTCTTCTAACACCATGGTTTCTTTACTATATTAATAGTTACGGGCAGACTAAGGCGTCGGGTGTCTTATTGTTATAATAAGCCAAACCCAACGCCATATGGCTCTTCTAAATTTAGTTAAATATTAACTATTCGATTCTTTGGTGTTGCATATTTATCACTGGATTTCGACCTGTTTTACCAATTGATTTTTCTTCCAACGTAAATACCGTGATAAAACCCATTGAAATTTAAATTAATCCTTTGAACTTTTGATCAATGGAGTCTTTAATTGCAAGTCTATGTGTGTGTGAATTCTGTCAACACACACAGTATTGTGTTGTGCTACCCTCTTTATTCGAGATGGTTTGAGTTGTGAAGCGTATAGTGTTCCTGAATAAATGTATCATGCCAATATCTACAGATAATTATCAACTGAGGGGTATACTAGCAGTCAACATGCATAGTACCTCAATGACCGCACATTAATTACTGAACATACTGAACACATTGAACAGCCGATATCTCAAACTATACAACACCCTATTAATAACCGAAAAAGTATGAAAAACAACCAAAACAGTTGCAAGCGACTGTACATTTATCAATGTCGGGTGCGTTTACACATAGTCTTCAGTGGTCCCCGTATTCCTTCGGCGTCTCATAATTAATGAGCTGTTTGATTTGCTATGAAAGTAGATATGTCGGCAAATGTACTGTATCGGTGACGTACGACTATTCTTTGTTATCGTGTTATTTATTACACTGCTTCATATTTATTATGATCGTTATAGAGTTCGGTGAACAAAGAAATCGTGTATAATATTAAAAGCGTGTATTGCCTATTGGATCATAAAATTAAAATATGTCAACCTATTTAAGAAATGTTTTTAAAAGACGCTATGAAGAAGATAGTTTATTAGTAAGCGTTGTTCAACGACAGTCTGGCAAAAAGTCTAGCTCTTTCACGCTCTAATATAATATGCTACCTTATTTAAAATATCATTATGGTCGAAATCCGCTTAAAATTTGTGCTTTCCAGTGATTTATATTATGAACTGAAATTTCTTCTGTAAATAGACTGTTTTAACGATAATTTTACAAGTCAATGTTTAATTTCTAGTTTTCTAACTGACGACTGAAAAGAAACCACTAAAACAAACTCAAAGAATCATGGTCTCTTTTAAAATTCCGACATAATATGTAGGTAGTATCCAATATATTGGTGTCACCTTGTAAGAAACATTCCTTTGTTAAACATAACCTAAATATAATTTTACATAATACGATAACAAAGTAAAAAACTTACGAGAAAAAAGATTTCAGCATCTGAGACAGTATGAACACGACTAACGAAAATAGACTTTTGTCGTCAACTCCTATTCTATTCAGTGTAATGAGAGATCGGAATATTTTCACAAGGATATTAAGGTTTTTCTTTTGCGTAGGATATTAAAATGGTAGGTCAATATTTACAGTACTTCTGTGTTCCAGATGTTGCCATTTCCAAGTATAAAAAGCCATTGTTAGAATTCTGAATGACGACGAATATTTAACTGTATACAAAAAAAATGTTTCCAATATACATTTAGCGGGACTTCGTTTAATGAACTCGTGGAGGCAACTGTTTTTAAAACAATGCCTGAATTTAGATGATTAAAATGCCGAGAACGATGACAATTCTTTGTAAGTGAGCTGTTGAAAAACATTCACATTCACACTTCCATTCATTCCACTCAAATAATTGAGCACTTGAACGTTTGACAAAGGAAAAATATTTTTGTGATCTCGATTTACACAGAGTGGACGTTGACCTTAAAAATAAATTCTTGCTTATAATTTCTTTTGACTTCTGAGTGGATTTAGGGACTGAAATCTTACATTCAGGACAACTTAGACTTGGACCATAGCAAAAAAGTTAAACACAAATGCTTTATTTCAATTACACCAATGTGACGGTTCCAAGAAGTAGGTCTTATGGAGAAGAGCCGGCAATAAACTCCAACAGTCGTCAATAAATAATCAGACTGTATTGGCACTGCGAAACAAAATTATATTTTTTTTGCAATGCAAGCAATTTCTAAAACCACACCTATTTATTGCACACAGATTACACTAGAAATTCGTCCTCGTGAAAATAGTAGGAATAGTTTTTTTATTGTTGGAAATAAAGAGCACATTTCGCCACAAATTTAACAAAAATTCCGTATTTTTTGTTATTTACCTACTTGTTGAGACATTCTGTTATACAATATTTGATATTTTTATCATTTAGTAATCATATAACGGAGCACTGATTAATGTTTTTTCCTAATAAAAAAATAGTTAAAGTTATCCCGAATATTTTTCCACAGTGGGCCAGTGTTACCACCCCTTAAAATTCAAAAGGAGTTTCCAACAAAACTGACACCCTCAAAAAAGTATACAATATTATTTTTACGCTGCCACCCCAAAGTTGTCAACGGGATAACTAGCAAAAAAATGAAACTAGCGGAAACTCCTTGTAATAACAAGATGCGGGGAACAAAAAACATTGTCCTGGTTAGGACGAAAAGTAACTAATTATAATTACCATCACGTAGTCTGTTCGGAGTAGTCTTTTGTTTAGATCTGTGCCTTGACTTCATTTGGATACTAGGAATGAGAAAAGAAAATCAGGTGCTTATTTTAACATAGCTGGAACTACAGAATTCCAAGAAAATATCTATTTATTTACCATTATTTTGTCTAGGAACATTTATAACAGTAAGAAACTAGAATGCTGTTAAACAAAAGATTTAAAAATAGTTTTAAAATTAAATGACATGTACATTTTCACTCTTTTAAAGTTCAGATTTAATATAGCATGCGAGTATATTTTCAGTATGTAGGACAATATATTTTATTTATTTAATATCTTATGCACACATTGTCAAGAGGTGGACTATTATGCCTTGAGCAAGTATTAGTTTACCTTAGGATGATAGAGAAACAGAAGATGGCACTGACAGTTTGGAGTTACCTATTTTAAAGATAAATCTCTTTTAAAAATTATACAAAGTCTTTGTACAACTTCGGCAACGACTTTGTTAAGAAATCACAACATTGGATCTTAATTGACTCGTCTTTACTGGTTGAAATGAAATATATAATTGCGATAACTGTAATTTATATTAATGAATATAAATTATAAATTAAGATATATTCATTGTATTAATAGTTACAAACATAACAAATTTATCGTTCAATATAATTTTTCGTAAAATCCAGTATTTTTAGAAACTCTACAAAAGTATCTAATAAAAGATGTATCATAAATAATGCTAGATCTAAATTCAACGCGGATACGTAATGTTACGATTGCACAATTTGTCATAACATATCATGATCCCAAAGTTGGGAGTTACGACTTTGTTCGCTATTCAACCGCAGATATTGCAAGTAGGTTGTTACACGTAAACAATTTATAGTAAATGCTTTTGTAGATTATGTTATTGATATAAACAGTACGAAGATGCTTAGGTCCTTAAGCTGTGGTATTTCTGCATAGATTTACCATCAAGCTTACTTGCCTGTTGAGAGAGGGCTAGGCCAAGTCTACTAAGTTATAACGCACTGGGCGCAGTAACAGGGCGTTTTCTGCCATGCAATTATGGATCTTACGTCTCACCTTATAAGACCATTCTTATAAAACCATATTTATGGTCCTGGGCGGCAGACTTGGAGAAGTCTCGATCTATTATTAGGTGCCAGTAAACGGCGCAGTTTGTATATGGGTCAGTAGGAGAAATCCGAAGCAGTCTCTTAATAGGGCCACGGGATAACCATCGTCGTTGTCGCGCAAGATTGACATGTCATTCCTGTGGCCTAGCACTCAGTGGTGAAGCGGAACACCCCACGTGGTTTTTGCTAGGTCACCCGCTATGGAAGGAATATGAGGATATCCACACGATCGGTCAAGCACGCTAGCCTAATGCGGGTTGGAACTTCATATGTGATTGTCTTTGGTAGACAGAAGTCTTCATTTGCAAAAGATAAATTGTTCACTATAGTGAACACGAAGACAAGCTTTTTGAAGCCTGAACTGAATTAAATTACAACCAAATCACACTACTTGGTGTTCTTGTGTAATCTGCTAACTAGACTCTAGTGCTCTTGACATAATGTGCTAATGTTAGCTGTAGCGCTTAACTCAAAGAAGAAACTCGTAACCATACAAATATTCAGAAATAATATCATTTTATCTTTCATGTAGACGGCTTTACGATCTAGGCAATATAATTCACATTCGCTTATCTTTACGCGCAACTCTAAACATGGTAGCATACAAAAGCAATTTTGAGGGAGCCAGTGAAACATACGACTTGACAAATTGACGGGCCGACGCGCTACTATTGCGTTCGCACGACAAACTATTTCATTTGTCCGGTTTATAGCTCGTAAAGTTACGTAATAGGTGGGTTACAAACGAGACTCGTCTGTGGTGACGATAATATATTGTTTATTTTTGTCTGAGGTTATTAGGTACCGATATGTTATTTATCACTTTGGGGCGGTTGGCATGCGTGGCGCGTGCGCCTATGCGTGTATGGCCTGCTTATTGCAAATATTCTGCCAATATATTTAGTGTTCCATGGCGAAATTGGAAATATGCTACACTATTAGTATTATTTCCGTGTGAGAATCTGCCTTTTCCATATATCCTTTTTTCTAGGACATGTGTAAATACACATATTTTGTGTTGTCATGTTGTATTTGAAAATTGTGTGAAGTGAGTTTATATAGTATACATGGCACGTTATAGAATATGATTATTGTACAAAAGGACCGGATTTAATTGCAATGATTTAAATAACAATATGAATGTGTTTTATAATAACACTTATGAATACCAAAATCTTTGCTTGTGATCGATTTGTTTACTTGTTTAAATTGTTAGACAGATATGTACTTATATACCTACTCCTTCGTTTCGCCGGTATATTTAAGGCCCTATGTAATAGGGGGGCTAATCGACCTATTGCCATAAACCAGGCAACAATCTATTTTTGGGGGCTTTCTTTGTTAACGATGTTCAACTACTACTTCGAATAAATTCTATTTTGACTTTGACTTTTATTTTAATACCAATGCGCAGCGCAGTGTTTCAAACTCGTAACACTATCTATAAGTCAACGCATATTGAAAAAAAAATTAAGTGTGTAGTAGTTAATTAATAAACAACCCCTATTTATTTCTGATGAAAGTGAGTGAGAAATGTAAGCTATATTTTTCTTTAATAATTTTGAGCCCCAGCTGAAGTTTCTTTCCAAAATTGGTTTTAAATCTAAAATACATCTATCTGATCACTTTGTTATTTTTTTTATATAACCTTTTAGCTGCGTACACACAGTACGTAGGTACCTACAGCTATAAATTTAAGTAATTCGATTTTAATATGATATTACAATATCACATAATTATGATCACGCTTGGTAGTTAATCACGTTAGGTAGAAATGTTTTAGGCCATTTCAGTCAAATTATTATTTGTGCCACTGTTTCTGTTGAGTGGGAGATTAAATAATGGCAATAAGCTTGTCCCCTATGTTTGACGACCCAGTTAGTCCAGCGGTAGTTAACACTGCCTTCTGTGATATGGGTCCCGGTCGAATCCCGGCAGGGACAAATGTTTGTGTGATGAGCATAAACATTTTTTTCCGAGTCATGGATGTATCTATGTATAATATGTATGTATTAACAAAAAAAAGTATATATGTAGTATATCAACCAACTAGTATCCCTACTACAAGCCTCGTTGCTTAGCTCGGAACTAGATGGCGCTGTGTCATAATGTCCTGGAATATTTATATTTATTTTATGTCATTACAGTTACAGGACTTTAAAAGGTTAAAAAAAGAGGTATAATGTAATACAAACACCTCCACCTAGTACATAATAGGTTAAAAAGTCTTAACTAGTAAGAATATAACTTGAATTAAGGTATAATGTAAAGCACATAACAATAGTCGATAGTTCAATTCAAATTTCAGCCGACTCACCGAAAATCTTCAGACCGTGAGCTTGTAGTGATAAAGTGAGAAAAGTTAGGGGTTTAATGTTGACCTCGTGAACTTGTCCCGTTGTGCAATCAACAATGTTCCAACGTTGTCCATGCACCACAAACTGTGTCCATTGCTCCATTACTAACAACTTTAATGGAGCTCCCGCACACAGACGGAGTAGTGGATGTAATACTCTAAAAGCTAGCTTTTGTAATAGTGTGGGGATTTTTTTTCGTTGTTCAAATCTTAAAAGGTACTGTAAAATCCCAATAAATAAATTGTAAATAATCAAATTATAATTATTATTGAAATAACATATTTTTTGTCGGATTTTATCGCAGTGACATGGATAATATAATAATAATCATACATTTTATTGACATTAAAGAAGATATGAATATTATTGAATTCCTACACTTTAGATGCCCTACCTACAACATTCATAACGTACATACAGAGATATTTTTCTTTTGTTGTATTACTAAGAGATTATCGATGAACCTTAAGTGAATAAAAACGAAACTTGGAGTACAAATACAAATATTGTTTAGGTATCTATTTGAATCTACAAATTACAAATATATACACAGGTACAAAATATATAAGAATTATAACCGACTTCATTGACCGCGAATGCAAGTATGGCGAATAACCATCGCAGTTACGAAATATAAAATCTTTTAAACAATATTTTTATTTTGCATGGCGCTTGACGTCCGTTTTCCGGGGCGATCGTCCGGCGTCCGGCGCGGTGGAGAAAAGCGGACGTTCCGAGTTCAAGTTGGTTAACCTACCACTGGTATTACTTTCTTGTTAAACTCTGTTGTGAACTTAGTACCTATATCACAAGTTTATGTTAAATAATATAGCAAATATTTTGTTAAATGTATATTTGTATAGAAGATATCTATATAGAAGAGCTGTGGTAGCCTACAGGTATAACTAGTGGACTGATGGGTCAAAGGTCTCGAGTTCGAACCAGGGCACGCACTACTGACTTTGAAGAAGTTATGTGCGTGCGTATTTATCACATACTCAAACGGTGAAGGGATTTGTAGTGAGGAAACCTGCATGCTTCATAGATTTCTCGATGGTAGTGAAGTCTGCTCAGTCTAGCGTGGTGGACTGCAGCCTAATCCCTCTCAAATGAGAGGAGACCCGTGCCCAGCAATGGGACAATAATGGGTTGACGATGATGATATTTATATAGAGTTATTTTTTAAGCAAATATACTTTTAATATTCGCGTAAGCACTTTTATAAGTCAACATTTTAGATGTTATAGTATCAGATGATATCGACATCCTAACTGGCAATCTCTTAAACAAAACGCCGATATAAATCTGACGACCCAAGGCTGCCTTGTGTGGTAAAGGTTCGAATCCCGGTAGGGGATACTGCACATATACTTTTTTTGTTGTAAATACTTACATATTATACATAGATACATCCATGACTCGGATACAAATGTTTATGCTCATCACACAAACATTTGTCCCTGCTGGGATTCAAACCCTGGACCCATAGCGCAGAAGGCAGTGTTAACTACCGCTGGACTAATTATAATTAGGTCGTCGTCGGAAATGTTTGTGTGATAAGCATGGACATTTGTATCCGAGTCATCGGTGTTTCTATATATATCATGTATTTACAAAAAAACGTATATTTGTAGTGTAACATCCGTAGTAGTAGTTAGTATCCGTAACACAAGTCTCGTTGCTTAACTCGGAACTAAATGATGCTGTTTCATACAACTGTCGGAAAAAGAAAATCAGACATAATCATGATTACTTCAAATTCTAATAATGCAGTAGGTAATTATTTTATAAAAAAACTACCCATCGCACTAGATCGGTGGAACAATAAATCTATTAGGTTGGTTTATGTAGCATGTACACATGGCAAAGATACATGAATACTTGGCTTATATTAAAACGTCACGCGGTGGCACTGTGGCAAGCTTGACTGCGGTTAACCTCGCGGCTGCTATTGATGCTTTGTGCTGTCACCCGCAGAGTTCCAGCGAGTTCGCCAACTTAGTCACACGAAGTATGTTGTTATCAGAAATTGGGCGCAAATGTACGTCACCAGGAAGTTTGTTATTATCGTATAGTTATATGCTATACATAATTTTATCATCATCAACACATTTATTGTCGCACTGCTAGACACGTATCTCTTCTCATTTAAAAGGGATTAATACATACATTTTCACATACACACAACGCCTAGATCCGGAACAACTACCTGTAATTTGTACAAATATTTGCTCCGTGCGGGGTCTGAACCCGCAACCCTTTAGGTACAAGTCAATCGTTCAGTCACTGCGCCTATCGATTCGTCAATCACATAACAATATTAATAGTGTTCGCAATGAAGTACACAGTGAAATAAAAAAAAACAAAAGCGAAACGTCGGGTTTAAATAATATCAATATACTGCGATGAAATCCGTAGAAAGTAGTTTTATTTCAAAAGCGAAATGTTCGAAATACAGTCACATTACAGATTGAGTATTCACCGTCGGAAAACTGCTGTTACGTCAAGTGACACGCCCATGATTGATTAACAGCTGATTCGTTGCGGTGCGGTACTGCCGATACTTACACTGATTTTCTCGTTTGTACAAAGCTAATACCGAGATATATAATTATGTTCCCATCGTGGGAATGTATAAAAAAATATACATAATATGTATAAAAAACGTTATAGGTACTAATAATGATGCATCTGTTTTACCTATTGACGGGAAGTCTTTGTATTGTGTTCTGCCTGGATATTTATAATAGATAAAGTAATAAATTTAATGTGTTAAATGTGTAATAAGTCAAATTAAATTTACAGTCATTTGAATGGTCTATTAAAAAAACTCAATGAAGCTAGGATAAACCATTTGGGTACATTTACCAGGAGCTTTGTTTTCTTGCGATCGTCAATAATTATTTAATCTTGCTGGCAACCGAATTGGGACATAACAGAAAATTTAATTTATTTTCCGTCGGAGAACGGCTGGATTGAAGCGATTACATGAAATTACAAAATGTTACTGAATTTTATGAATAATAATTCTAAGAAACAAAATATTTAAATAACTTACAAGAAAATAAATAGTGATGGACTCTTTCGTTTCGAATTAATAATTAGTCACCAGTGCCGCATAGAGCGGCACCAGTTCATAGTCTAGTAGACAGCCTAGTGCCATGACGAGTGGATTTCAGACCAAAGAGTTCGAATCTAAAACCACTGAGATTTCAGAAATTATGTGCACAATTGCACATGCTCGTTTGAACATGAGGATTTTTTCCTTCAATGTTATCAGTGAAGGAAAAAATCGTGAAGAAACCTGCATGCTTGAGAGATTTTTTTGACTTTTTTTATTGATCAGATATCCATTAAAGAATTATTGGCATCGCTACGTAATGAGTACTTTGAGCCAGTTCGTATAAATTACCTTTGTTACCCATGTTCTGGGAAATTACGACAAACGAATGAAACATTTACAAAATACCAAAACTTCGAAATAAATCTGTTTCCTTTCTATAATATTCAAAAGTATATAAAGTATTAATATAATTTCATCAAGGTAAGATCACACAAAAATTGTCAATCACTCACTCACTAATTAAATACGAGTCCTTGAACCTCTCTTGGAATTTGGAAGGTAGGTAGTGATTACAGGTAGGTATATCGGAAAAGACCTAATTATTTGAAAGAACGTGTTCAATTCGGTTTAACGATAACCTTAGTATAAGCGTGAACGGAAAGTTAAATATTGACTTATAGCCAGCCGTAGTGCCAATTGCTACGATGCTACGCCGTAGCAGCGTAGCAATGGCCGATGAAATAGATTCATCGTAGTCACGGCTTCGTAGCCTCTGGCATTGATAGTAGATCTATGGATTTATCTGCGTATCTATTTGACTACGACGTGTCGGTACCACAAAGTCGAAGGAAAATTATTATTTATTCAAAGTAGGCCAATTTTAATTCGCCTACTTTGAAATATGCCTGCCCTTTACTGCTTTCCAATGTTTTTGTTGCGAAACAGAAGTAGTGCAACAAATTCCCTAGACACTGATTACTTAAGTATTCTTATGTTCATTTATCTTCCACCCATCTCGGTTGGGTACGGTACTTCTCTCATTTGAGAAAGATTAGACTATAGTCTACCACGCTAATCTAGCGTGTTGGCAGCTTTCACACGCCATCGAGAAAATCTCTTCGGCGAGCCGGTTTCCTCACAATTTTTCCTTCACCTTTTCTGTAACTCCGGAATACTGATATTCCCATAGAACTCAAGTCACACAACACAGTCACAGATATATTTCTTAGGCCTCATTAGGTATGTGAGTTTGTATTTCGTAATAAATACCTAGACGATGATGTTTTATTAATTAATAAAATTAATTCGATAGATATTTCGCAGCTAAAGCTATCAATCAAGTGCCTTTCAAATTAATTTAATATCAGTTGAAGCGCAAGTTCCTTATGTGGGTTAAACAAACCGATGAAGGCAAACTTATATGTATGTAACAAGTATTGTGTAACTGTTAGTAACTTCGATTGGTAAACTTGTTAGTTCAAATAAATTTACGTAACTAGGTGCCTACACCTAAATACGTACTATGCGTAACTTATCATACAATACTTCAGTACACCTGTTTGTGTGTTGTTTGTGTATATTAAACAATACTCTACCTATCTATCTACGCGTATATAGATATAAGTTAATTTAACTATTATAATTATTCTGACGACCCAATTAGTCCAGTGGCAGTGGTAGTTAACACTGCCTTCTGAGCTATGGGTCCTGGGTTAGAATCCCGGTAGGGACAAATGTTTGTGTGATGAGCATAAAACAGTTGTATCCGTGTCATGGATGTATCTATGTATAATATGTAGGTATGTATTAACAAAAAGAAGTATATATGTAGTATATCAACCAACTAGTATCCGTAACACAAGCCTCGTTGCTTACCACGGAACTAAATGGCGATATGTCATAATATCCAAGAATATTTATTTATTTATTTTTTGAATTCACTATAGTACAAATACTGATTTCTTACAATTACACGAATATTAGACAAAATTATTAGACTTTGAAATAAAATCCGCCCAGACTGAAATAAAATCCATCTCGGGCAGACTGCTCATGATTACGAATACCGTAAAGGACCCGTAAAAAGTAGTACCTGTATCAATACAGTTGATAAATGTTCAAATTAATATTTAAATTATAAAAAAAAAGGATTTTTTAAAGTTTATTGTGGATGCCAGTGGAAACGCCGGGAGGGGGCGCCCTAGAAGGACGTACACCGATCTAATTGATGAACTCCTTCTAAAGGGTCAAGTGGGCAGTACTCGTAAGTATGTAGACTTGAGAGGTAGGGCATAGTGAGATTCCTCGCTCCAACTGAGCTGCCCCACTGGGGAAGTACCTCCGCCTTACAGAAGACCGCAGTGAATCAACAATAGTTGTATTTCTGTGAGTGAGTAAGGTTACCAGAGCCCGATGGGGAGTGACTATTCTGACAGCATAGGCATTCCGTTGTGAGTTTAGTAATTCCCTATTTTTAGAAACCTAAACGGTTTCTACAGGGGTTGGCAACGCATATGCAAGCCTTCTGGTATTGCAAATGTCCATGGGCGGCGATGACCACTTACCATCAAGTGATCCGCCAGCTCGTTTGCCCCCGTATCACCATAAAATAAAATATAATATTTAAAATTATATTTAAATCGAATTTATATTTCTAACGAAGAACTATATTTAGTCTCTCTATCTAATCTAGATTGGAAGCATAGTATGCTGTTATCATAAATGGTCGTAGATAGCTTTTTTTTATCCGATGGGGATCTGCCATAATCGTATTCAGTGATTGTCTAATTTAATACATTTGGTAATTGTTTGGACGAATAATGATTAATGTTATGTGAATTGTTCGCAAATTTACCTCGCTTTCAATCTGCAGTTCTTAATGATTACTTTATGAATAGAAAAATAATCAAAGAAGAACATTATAATATGCCAGAGACAGTAAAAATTTGAAAATAATAAAATTTAAAACAAATTAGTGAGCTATTGTTTTTTAATACAGATAAAAAATCCAGGCTAGTTAGTTACCAGTATCTAAACCATTTGGTTCATCCAAAACTATTCCAAGTCGAATCACGTATAAACTCCTTAACTTGAACGTGCTTTCTGCTGATATACGACCGAGAATTTTGAAATGAAACTGGCATACTTACTCCGCAGCTTACGTTGAATAAATTGATTATTAGTTGCTCTAACGTTGATTGCTGCATTGGTATAGTAATTATAGTCAACACACACACACACACACGCACGCACACACACACACACACACACATACAAACACACACACATAAATCTCAACAAACATTTACACACGCATTCTCATAAAAACACACATTACTCGACCATTAATTAGTTTTATTTACAATGATTATATTGTAATGATTATAATGATACGATATTTTTCTCGATCGCTTATGTGAGTGATAAATATTATTTTTAACCGTTCACGATTTACAATTGGTATTGTTTCATAACTTATTTTATTATATAAAGTGTGAATGACATTATAACCTAACTCAATAGAGCTCATTTACAACTGAGTTATTTGCAATAGCATCATACGAATAACTTATTCGAAATATTTATACGTAGAAAGTTGTGCGATAACTCGTCATAAATACACCGGTAGGTACCGACCTACATGGTCATGTATTTGCCAGGCATTTTCAATAAAAGTCTCATAACATGATCAATAACATGCCTGAAGATATGAAAATAGAATATCTTTCTTTTGCTTCTTTTTTATACACGTTGTTTACAAAGGGTGTATGTTCAATGCGTATAGGTAGAGTTGGATGTCAGTATGTTTTTTCGAAAATATTAGCACCGTTAGTCAATTGGCATAGTTAATTTAGTTTCAGATTTACTTATTGCATCGTTTATAGTTATATAGGTCATCAAACGAATATAATTCTTCTCACTTCTTTCAGTTTGCTCTTTTCAGAGCTGTTGTTAGGTAGTCTTAATACCACCACGCCATTGGTCTTGTGATTGCAATTGTTTCTTGGTTCAGTTAGATGTTGACATATTTTAAAAATTTGTTTGTTTATTCTAACATTCATAGTTTTATTTATCGAAGCAACAATCCAAATGATTTTATTTCTCGTTAGAAAAAGGGTTGGAATCACACAAGATATAAGGGGGGATGATACTTTTGTGTATTCCCATGTGTTGCTCACGAGTCAAGTCATTCGATTTAACTTTTCGGCTGAGTGCTCCCGTGGACACAGAACTAGATAACGCAGTTCTCACACAGCGTTCTGATGAAAATAGCGTTGTTTATATGTTAATTTACATGGAAAATAGAGCGTGCAAGACTCCAGGGGTTGTTTGTTGCTTATTCTATTGGATTATTACAAGACTATAATATACATTACATAACGCTAATATTCCAAATGTCCTGGTAAATGTATATCGTGTACATATACCCACAGTACGAATGTTTTAGGTCTCATATTGTGGCACAACAGCTGTCATAGTCTAGTGGTGTGACCGGTGGACTGTTAAGTCCAGTCATACATTAATCTACTAATAAGTTAAGTCGAGTTCAACCTCAATACACACACCAATAATTTTACGCACTCACGCGAGGAAATCTGTATGCCTGACAGATTTTCTCGATGGCGTGTGAAGTCTGCCAACCCGTATTATGCTAGCGTGAACTATATTCTAATCCTTCTCAAATTAGATAAGATATGCGCCAAGCAATGGACAGTAAATGAGTTGATGATGAATGGTATGAATCCTTAAAACACAGGACGTACGTACGTTTAAGATAAGGTACTTAATTGGTGTAATTATATGTCATGCTATTAATAGTATATAGAGCCTTATCGATGTAATATATGGATGAAAATAGAAATAATATCCATAAATACTAAGGGAAAAATCAGTTGGGTGAGATGTTTACGCTGAAAGGTCCCACGCCGCGCCGTGACAGTCTTTATCCGTAACTAATAAGCTCCGCTATCAATAGACGGTGATTTATGTTATTCCAAAGGTTTTCATTAAATCCTATATTAATCTACTGAGCTGTAAAGAATAAGGCCACTGGGTTTTCGTATAAGAATGTATAATTTACGTTGGATATAATATTTATGAGATAATTTTTTGAGAAAACTGAGTCCTGTGTCCAGCTGTGGTACAAAAAATGGGTTGATGCATAGAATAATGTTAATTGTGACATTCTTTTAAGCGACAATTCTTACTTCTCACTTTTTACACAAGCTTCATTGCTTACCACGGAACTAGAGGGCGCTGTGACACAATGTCCAGTCATCATAATGTCCAATTTATTTATTTATTTATAAGTATGTAAAGCATAAAATGTTTCTACATTTTATGTTACTGCAATATGGGAGATTCTAGTAATTAATGCGGTCGGCAAACTGTTGATTGAACGCGACACTGTAAATGGGAACTCTCGTCGTATTTTGATTAGCTATTATTGTATTAGGCGCATATATAATAATTAAATTTAGGAGGCATTTCTCATAATTATTACGTTTGTATTCTGAGATAACGCACACCACCACATGGTAGACCATTCCTTCTCGTTACTTAATTTAATCAGTAAATCAAATCATTGCGATGAAATATGTTACACTAGTAGCCCACCCCGACTTCGCCCAAGTTAATAGTTAAAGTTGAAATATCCAAAAAATCATCTCTTAACGGATAATTTCTAGGCTTAGTAGTTTTGGATGTGTGTTGATAGTCAACCAGGACAAACTATTTTATCAGTTTTCATATTTATATTTATGTGGAGGAGTATGGTAGATTCGATTTTTCCTAATCGATAGTTCATCATTATATAACGGGCATAACTTAAAAAAAGGAAACCATGCCAAAAAAATAATAAAAATCTAGGTCCAAATAGGACAATTCAACACCCGCTATTACACCGGATTGCTTGGTGTGACATCACAGTGCATATCAATCAATTAGTAAACAGGTATATGTATAAATATTGTGCTTTATAAATTATCAATATTTTAAGGTGTTTAATTTACTCTTCCATATATGGTTGTCCACGAATTAGCTCTGAAAATGTTAGCACTAGAAAGTTGAAATTTGGCATGAGAATACGATTATTATTATTTATTTTATTTCGCTAAGAACAACGTTTTTACGGTATCTCTTCTACTTTAATCTGCTGTAGCACTTCAAACCATGGATTATAATCACGGCCAGAAGCAAGAAGCCGTTAACTGCCGCGATTAGATTAAGGTGCCACTATGCATGCTCCACGCAGCATACGCTGCAGATCTGTCAAGCTTAAGGGCAGTCCTTCAGCGTGCACTGCGCTATGACTTAGGGATAGGCGTCCAGTATAGGCTGCGCCATGCCCCCGGGGCCATCGACGCAGTAATGAGTACCAGCTGTTGTTCCCGGCTCATCATCATCATATTAACCGTTAGACGTCCACTGCTCGACATAGGTCTCCCCCAAGGATCGCCACGACGACCGGTCCAGCGGCACCCGCATCCAGCGGATTCCAGCAACCTTAACCAGGTCGTCGGTCCACCTTGCCGGGGGCCTACCCACGCTGCGTCTTCCAGTACGTGGTTGCCACTCGAGAACCTTTAAGCCCCTTCGGTCATCCGTTCTTCGAGCAATGTGCCCTGCCCACTGCCACTTGAGTTTGGCGATTCTTCGGACTATGTCAGTGACCCGGGTTCTTCTACGGATTTCCTCATTTCTGATTCGATCACGTAGTGAAACTTCTAACATAGCCCTCTCCATCGCTCTCCGAGTGACAGTGAGCTTCTTAATAAGGCCTATTGTTAGCGGCATTGTTCCCGGCTACCGTCAGTCAAAATCTGAGGATATGGCATCTTCAGATTTTGCCTCTAGAGTCAGACCTTTATTGTGTATACCTGCACAGTATGTTGGCTACTACGGACCCCAACACTGCACATGGCCCTACACATATTGCGATGTTTATTTATGTAAATAGATCTTTTAAAGACACTTTTACAAGTCATGTGAGTTTATTTTTAGTATCTAGATGGCATCGGCATTTCCTAACTGACGATCTCTGAGAAAAAATGCCGAAACATACTCAGAGAATCATCGTCTCTTTTAAAGTCCAAACATTTTGGTTACAATATATATGTGAGCCTGACGATGTAGGTTAAAGTCTGAGATGGCCTTTTGAAGAAAGCACCAGTTTTTTAATCTAGGTATATCACTGGGTTGCAATCGATGTTCTCAGCATTTGGAACACGATTCTATAATCATTGACAACATTGCCAAACCGCTAACAAGTTACGTCAATAATGATATTGAGCTATTATACGTACTTTTACTTACAACAATAGGTCCATTATTTTATTTTAAGGCTAAGTTATCGATCTCATTATTTAGCTGAATTCTTATCGTCTACAACCTTGGAGGTTTTATTAACAAGTAATAATTCCAGTGTAATCTGATTAGTAACCTTTTAATGAAATGGGCTTTAGGCTTTGATTACGAGTTATTTCTACACTCCAATATACATCTTGTGTTAAGCATATAAGGCGCTAAATACTTTGGTGCGTATTTATATTTATAATGGATATCGATACAGATTATTGTATTTAGCGGGCGTTATTTGATAGCTAAGTGAAGTTGGTAAGTCCTTACTTGACCCTTGTCAATGGTGCCATAATATGTATTGAGTATTTTGTCGTTACATGGTCTAAGAATTATAATCTTAGCTTTATATGATAGCTGTACATAATTTTTCTATAGTTATAAGATGATAATAAAAGTCATAGTATCTTTGTTCGATCTAAAATCACTCAAGGTCCTTGCAGAACACTAGCATATGTCCGTTTATTATGATGAAGAGGCAATATGATGAGCTAGGCTCTTCCTTTTCTCTCATTAGTAGCTTTATTCCTCAAATCATCAAACTACAAGCTGCTACTGAGAATTTTATGGAAAATCAATAACACTGCTCGAATCGGAATCGGAGTCGAATCCAAGACCAATTTTGCAGCGCCTGTAAAAGGTCGCTAAGTTTTAAGTTCGTATCATTCGTTCGTATTAAAATTGTACACTTAATATGCAAAAATAAAGTTTGAGTTTGACTATATACAAAAATATAAAAACCGAGTAAATATAGAGGTACTTATGTTATTTTCCTTAACCTAATACTCTGAAAAAAAAAACTAGTTAGGATAAAAAAAATACCACAAAAACTGTATTAGTTAGCAAAGTACCCAGAAGCCACTCAAACATTTTAAAAAGCTAATTCACACTAGCCGAGAAAAATATAAAGTCATATCTCATACTGTTTTCTTCTGTACTAAGTAGAGCATTAAGTTAAAGTTGAGTTAAGTAAGTTAGAGCGTTTGTATAAGAACAAGCGATGACACGTTGGTCACCTTACTGTTACGTGAAGTTGTATCGCTTACATCTTACTTACCTAGCTAGTGCTAAATTGTAACTTATGCGCAGTATATTGCATTGTAAAGTTGTAAAGGTGTGGAGATCACCCCTTAAACCCATTTTTGTACTATTTGTATGACTATTCAGAGTATGTTTTAATTAATATTTAAAACATATTCATTGAGCCCCCAATAATGCAAACAAGATATGGATAGGACGATTCCAAGCTGTTATTATACTTGCTTCAAAAGTATTGTCCTACAATTTTGGAACTCACATATTGCGGATCACAATATTTGCACCTTAAAATAAATGTACCGAGTTTATTTCGGCATTTGTTCTTAAAAGTGGTCAGTCAGGAACTGCGCCATCTAAATGTTAAATAAATCTTATGTATGACTTGTAAAAGTGTCTACAAAAGATAAGTAGCTACAAAAGATACTCGTAATTTTTACTTTTTCAATATTTTAATGATATTTATTAACCCTTTAACCGCCCAAGTCGGTTCCGACAAGCATACATATTTACAGAAGTACATATCATTCATAATTTATCAACTAGTCTAGTTGACAATGCTATCTGGATGCGTGATTTCCACTTGAAGAACTTTTCTGCCCCAACGGCCATCAGTTCTACGAGATACATGCACCGCCCACCAGCAGCATAGATTATTAAGCCTTGCAGCTATGTTGACAATTTTGATGACATAATTGGCCGAGCCACCTCTACCTCTTGGTTATATTGATCCCAGTATAGAGTAGTGCAAATATTTGCTCATACAAATACCTACGAAGTAGTTGTCCTATCTTAGCGTTTATTTATGTAATCATTTGTTTTGTAAACGTATCTACGACACAAGAGTGAACATTTTAGTGTAGGGGTTTTGTTAATCAACAAATTCGATCAGAGTTCCTATTAATAAGAACAGCCAACATTGAAGTTAGTATGAGAGAAAATATAACATGAAATTTCCTACTATTTTTCAATATACGTTATATGTTCATTTAATACATAATTAACACGTAATTCGGTGGTAAACCAGCGTCACGGGTACCGTTACCTGTTTAATTAACCGCAGCCCTTGAACGCGGTAATTAATTCGTAACACCACCCGTTAGTACGCTTGTCACATAAATTCCTCAAAGTTTACAATATATCATACCTACTTGTAGGGCGACCATGTTTTGACATATAAAAAGTGACAAATACAAGTCCAGCTCATAATAATCTCCTTACTTTTTGTGAGGAAAGTGAAAATGAACGCTGATACGTTATTTATTAAGCTTCTTATTGGCTGTTCATAAGACCTACCTTTCGGAACCGTGCAACTAGTTTAACAAAATCAAAAGTAAATGGTACTTGTAATACTTTTCGAATTCATTTGCACAGAAAATCTAAATTACGAGCCCGGATCCTAGGATCAGCAATGAGAATGAACTAACTCAATATCTCTGGCTACAATTTAACTCAATAGCTTATTGACCAATAAAAATATCTAACTATACTTTAATAACAAACAATTGAATCAGATTGTAACAGGACTTCTTCCGTTACAATCTGAAAATTTCTCTATTCGAAAAAGGAAAATTAATTTTTTTAATCTATGAATAGTTCGCTTGCTGGTATTTTTTCAATAACCCAGTTCTAGGTATTCAACTACAGGCCGTCGTTCAAATTGAACTATGTAATATATTGCAGTAACGCAATGAGTTTTCGATGCAAGATCTATGTGTGTATGTATCGATAACGCATATGATATTATGTTATATTGAGGACGAGAGTTATTTCCTCGTAAATTGCTTGTCTTAGTTGAAACGCAAACGATTCGTTATCATAAATCCCCACTTTACTAATTAGGTACGATCATGATATCCATCCCAGCGACCTTTACCAAGTCGTCAGTCCACCTTGCCGGGGGCCTGCCCACACTGCGTCTTCCAGTACGTGGTCGCCACGCTAGAACCTTCAAGCCCCATCGCTGGAATCCACTGGATGCGGGCGGCATATAACCGGTCGTCGTGGCGATCCTTGGGGGAGACCTTTGTCCAGCAGTGGACGTCAAACGGTTGAAATGATGATGATGATGATGATGATATCCATAATTAGACCTTTAATTCACAAGTCCAACTACTGCATTAATTGTGATAGAATCTTGAACACAACATATGATTTTGCGAGTCATATTAGGGCTCACTATAAAGAATAAAATAAGTGGCACTCGTATATTATAAAATAAATATTAAAATATTAATTTTACTGTCAATGAAACCGATGAGCAAATATTATTATTAGTAAATATGCCAATTTAGGGTACATGGCTTTCATTTGTCGCTTAAAGTCGGGCAATCTGGCTGATATCAGCCAGACCTATACAATACCACAGTACTAAACTTAAAATATACATCCCTAATGCTTTCATTTACTTAAAAATTTATCGTATATATGTAGAAAATCACGGCTGTATCTCTGAAGAGGCGAGCAGAGGAGTACTGATGTACCTCCTCCCACATTTTGCCGGAATGTTTTAGGTCCTATGTAATAATACTTATTCCGCCCATATATTTTCCAACATTCGTATGTAAATAAATACATAATTTATTACTTCGGGGCATGTCGCGGACCTTTCAACCGAAAACGAGTTTCAATTTTTACTGCGAAACATGTTTTTCTATTAGTTTTATGTTACCGTTTATACCCCGGAAGCCTGAGATTCGTGTAAAATGGGAAAAAGAGAAATATTACGTAAATATGTCAGTAAATAGCTGACGGGAAAGTTTTCTTATATTTTCGTACCAAGTAATGTTTTTGTTTCAAAGGCAAATTAAATTGAAGTCTAATATTTGGACGAATAACTTTTTCATCTGCACGATGAATAAAAACTTAACCTTATATATTGAAACAACAAAAATATGCTTCATATTTATTTCGAAGCGTTGAAAGTTCTGTCAGGAAAGACGACACACGACCAAAATCTCTTTGACATAAATTTTCTGGCTAACCTAGTTAACATAATCCGGGGCGAACTTGCAAATTCGGCACGGAAAGCTAATTAAGTGGCTTTTTAGTCTTTATTACAAGGAGATAGAGTCTAAAACAGATTAATGTGCGTTTTAATATCGTGTAATTGTATGTTTGCAAGCTGAAATTTGACGTTTCGAGACAGTTATGACAGACGTGTCAGCGGCTACGGTGGAATTCAGTAAAGATGTTGATTTTGTGTGAAGCTTTAGTGAAAGTTTTAAGATTTTTGCAAAGAATTCACACGTACGTCGTGTATGTAAATCCTTTGACGTTTCTATTTACGTGAGCCTAAGCGTAGAAGCGTACATGTTTCTTTGAAATGGAGCGCAGATATTGCGAGATGTGCGGAAATATTTATAAATGCTAAAGGTTGAATTTATTAGAATACGCGTATAGTTGCTTAAGACTTTGAAATATTTAAAGGTAGATTCACCAATTTTCTTAAAGAGGCAACCATATCTTCCTTTTGTAAATATTTTTATTTTTAAGATTAAAATAAGCAATACAATTTACAATCCCACCAAGACCTATATTTTGGTAACCAGGACAAAAAACGGGGCCGTGACGAAAACGTAAACTGTTAATAATTATAGAACTATTAGTTTATTACAACTAGAAATTGTCATTATTAAGCATAATTATAGACAATTCACTTTTTCAACATTGTTTCCGTCGAGGATAAGTGGGGTGGCGGGGAAGGGGGTACTAACCGCAGTTAATTCATCCAATTTCGATCATTCAGCGCACTGAATGATCGAAATTGCTACTTCTTCATCATCATCAACTCATTATTGTCCCACTGCTGGGCACGGGTCTCCTGTCATTTGAGAGGGATTAAACTATAGTCCACCACGCTAGCCTACTGCGGGTGGGCGGGCTTCACACGCCATCGAGTTACTCTCTTAAAATCTCTCAAGCATTCTGGTTCCCTCACGATGTTTTCCTTCACCGTTTGAGCATGTGATAAATATGCACATGACTTCTGATTTTTTTTTGTGAAAATGTTTTATACAAAATGAATAATATAGCAGCAATAATTTATGTAAAATACTGTATCATTCCCAACAAAAACGGAACATAGAGGTACAGTCATAACCACTAGTATTCATTTGTAACGATGACTGTATGTATCGTACATACGACTTGAAGCGAGTTGAACACAACCGGAATCCGATTAATTATGTACGTATTGCTGTAGTCTCTGCGCTTGGAAAGCAAAATGGCACGGGTTGTAATACCAAAAGCGTCGTGCTTGTGACAGTTCTCAAATCGTTACAGTTCACCTGTGAAATATGGATTTTTCATCCTATATAGGTACTTATTTATGAAATAGTGATATGATGTAACTTCTAAATTTTATTGTTTGAAATTAGAACGCTGCTGGCGGTTTTCTTTGCACTCACAATAAAAAAAAATACAATGTGTCAAAGTCAATGTCAAAATATACGTGTGAAATTCATATTTACTTTGGAAATAGATATTTATAAGTTAGGTATCTAAGTAATTCTATGTTTTACTTGAAGATTTTGATAATAATTATTATACTCTAGTCTAGTTGCGCTTACGACTGACATCACTTAGCGGGAGGGACTTAACGTATTTTAAGACACAAAGGCTGTTGAATCGTCACAGTATGTCAGATTTATTTTATCGGAATAAGCAGAAAATAAGTTTTATTGCTATCTGTGACGATTTGAACTGACAACCGTTATTTTTTAAATGCTTTTAAATAATAATTAAGAAACAAACTGCTTGCAAAAAATAAATAAATTATTTTTTACACTTATTTGAATAGTTGACATTAAAAAGAAACTATATAGATATTATGGATTTTTAATTTTCAACATTTTGGAATGTTTATTTTAGTCTATCACGATCCGATTCACGCAGAATGAGGTCACGCAGAAAGACTATGGATGCTGTAATTGATCAGAAATCGTTGGTATAACAATAATGTCGCGATAAAAACCACAAAAAAGATTTTTATATAAATATAGCTGTTACCCGCGACTTCGTCCGCGTGAAATTTAACATAACAATATTCATGTTTTGGTTTTCATGCTCCCGCGTTTTTAAGTCATACGGAACTCTAATTCGTTTCTTGTTCTTAAATTAAAGTAGCCTAAGTTACTCCTTATAACGATGGTGAAAGTCCCTACAAAATCGGTCCAGCTGTTGCAGCAATTAGAAGAAGAAGCAACAAGAACGAAGAGAGAGACAGACAAACATTTTAGAAATATTTTTTTTGTGTAATTACCGTATATATACTTTTATATATGAAATTACAAACAGAAATTCAAATTTTAAGGAGTATAAAATATTTGCATTGCGTCAAACTTTTATGTGAGTTCAACCTCTTTTGAATAAAATCGGATTGAGTTTTCAAGCATGTGTCAAAATGAGAAGTAATTTAAATCAAAAGCACTAAGGAGTATTGATATAACCTCCAACATAATTCTCTATCTCTTTTTAATCCCATCTGGGATTGAATTTGGATAAAATACGAAATACGTCTTCCATAAATTCTTTTATGCAAAATTTGAAGAAGATTGGACCAAGGAATCACGTTGTCTCGCACAAACTTGGTCCCCCTATCCCCCCCCCCCTTATGGGCAAAAAATCTTATCGGATGCCTACGTCATAAAAAGACTACACTCGCCAAGTTTCATTGAAAATTAGAGAACTTTCATACTAAATTTGCACCCCCTTTTACCCCCTTAAGGGATGATTTTCGAAAAAAGATTTTACACATATTTCATGACTTTCAATGAAGTACTCAAAACTGAATTTGATAAGATAAATAGATAATATCCGCAGTAGGCTACCTATGTATGTGTATGGCTACATATATATTATTATGGCAAAGTTACATACTAACTTTGCACCCCTTTTTATTCCTTTAGGGAGTAAATTTTTAATGCTCCCCTACGTTATAAAAGGAACCCCTGTGCAAAATAATGTAGGTCAATACGAAAAACTTTTACACCCACTTAATTTACACCCCCGTTTTACCCCCTTAGGGGATGAATTTCCAAAAAGGCATATCGGAAATAATCATGATTAGGAACTTATAACCCAAATATAACATTTTATTGAAATAACTGAAAATCAAAGAACTTTCATACTAACTTTGCACCCCCGTTTTACCCTCTTAAGGGATGAATTTCAAAAAGGGATGTCGGAAATAATCATGATTAGGATCTTATAACCCAAATATAACATTTTATTGATATAATTTTAAAAATCAAAGAAATTTCATATTATCTTTGCACCCCCATTTTACCCCTTTAAAGGATGATTTTTGAATAAATATTTTACACGTGTCTCATAACTTTCAATGAAAACCCTTCAAACTGAATTTCAATTGAATAACTTCAAAAACAGCAAAGTTGCATACTAACCTTACACCCCCGTTTTACCCCCTTAGGGGGTGAATTTTCAAAATTCCTTTCTTAGTGCTCCCCTACGTTATAAAAGGAATCCCTGTGCAAAATTTCAAGTCTCTAACCCTTATAGTTTAGGCCCTGCGTTGATATGTCAGTCAGTCAATCAGTCAGTCAGTCAGTCAGTCAGCTTCTCCTTTTATATATATAGATGTGTATAAGATTCCGACCGACAATTTGCTAGGAATAAAAATGGTCAGTAAAATTTGATGAACGTAGTGACGAGAGTCATTTATCAGCCCATCGCTTATCTACAGAAATAAAACTCTTTCCTTTATCCAACTTTATGACTTACAGAGTGATAAACAGATCCGCATTCTCGAGGCAAAAGTACGCAAATATTCTTTGTTGAAATCCTTTTCTTTTGCTACAAAGTGTTTAATAGTTTTAAAGATTTTAAAAATGCTTTAGAATGACTTCAATTCGAAAACAATACTATTAAAGGTCGGTTGTTTCAAACGTTTGTTGTGATATACGCTTGTAAAAAAATATGATTAGGTATGAATAATTGTAATAAATAAATATACTCGGATAATTAGACAAATTGAAATAGCGCCATCTAGATCCAGGCTGAGCAACGAGGCATGATTTACGGATACTAGATGATTGATACACTATATAATTGTTTTTTTGTAAATTCATAGTATATTACACATCTAGACTCTGATATGAATGTCCATGCTTCTCACATAAAAAATGCTTCAAGCGGGGTTCAAACCTAGGGCTCTTACAGCATAATGCAGTCTTTAACACCGCTACACTAATTGAGTCGTCAAATGATGATGATTAATGTTACATATTTAACGTTCACTTAAGTCAAATCTTTGTTTCATACCAAAAGAACTCGATTTTCAATGTTAATCGGGTTGTCATTACCAAACGAGACGTTTACCAATAAAAATGGTTGCGAATTTTTTTTCTTGCGGCAACATCTGCCTTCTGTACGTTAAAATTGTCATAAATCAAATTATTCTGACATTCGTTTCGTTGTATTTATTTACTTTATATTTTATTGCTAAAACAAGTTGTGATTGAATTGCCTTATTTTTGGTGTAAATAGACCGCTGCTAGATGAAATTATTTTGTGTTAATACGCGGTCAGATTTATCTATATTTTTACAATATTACAATACATATTAATTGTCTATTGTGTTTGCATATTTAGATGTAACATGCTACTAATATTATGTTTGAAATCGATTTTTGCGACAAGACCACCTTTATTTTTAAAATAAATAGCATAAGCTTAAATTTTTAATAATCTTTTTGATGGACTGTCATACTGAACTTCGAAGTTTGAAATGTCGATGTTACAGTATTCATAAAGTTTATAAGTAAGAATAACGTGGGTTGTAAAGTACGGTATGACGAATAACTGTATTTCGAATGTACATCATCGCGATGTACGGAACTTCGAAAGTTTGCTATGACGAATGATGTATCTATAATACCGAACATTAAGAAAGACGCTATTTTTGACATAATCCACAGCTTAAGCTAAAATAAGGCCCTAAGTCTGTTTAGTTCATATAATATATATTGTATTGTATTTTCTTTAATTTTTTTTTTTGTGACATTTGATATTTTATGATAAAACTGTAACCTATAAACTAAAGCATAGAAATCTGTTATTATAAGTAGCGCAATTTTGTTATTATTTCTAGACGCAGCTATTGAGCTAGAGCTCCATCCGAGCTGATGTCAGTGGAGCGTGAACACATGTAGTGCCACGATAGCGCAGCGTATGTGTTGGTTAGTGCAGTGTTCACACGTAATACTCCCGTTAGTTTGAATGTGTAACCTGTATGAACACGTCCCTGGCGTAGTGTGGCAGAATTTGTTTTTTTTTTCAAACTTATCTACAAAACAAATCGACTCAGCCCAAAAACTCGAAACGAGACCGACTGTGGTAAGTAAAGCCGAGCCGAGACGAGCACTACTCTTTAATAAATGAAAACAGTATCACGATGCGCGTAGTCAGGTAAAAAATAAATAAGAAGAAAAGAAATATAACAAAACGGCTTTTTACGTGACGGTGGCATGAGAGCTACCGTTATGTCGTTACTTCTCGGAAAATGAGTAGACCATAGAGAATGAGACGCAACATGCGAAGATATTCTTTCGACATACACTATTTTCTTCTTCCATTCAGCTCTATGGGCTGTAAGATAACTAATTAAATTAATATACAGATTTCTTACACTTTTCAGATTATATAGTATTTTTTTAAGTTAAACATTCAGTAAACATCCAAACATACAAACTTTTACATTTATAATATTATATTTGTAGGTAAACCATTGAATATTTTATGTGGTTAAAGTGTTGAAAATGCGATAATAAGGAAGTAATTTTGGTTATGTTACAGTTATTTTGAAACTTCCTTATGGATATTTGATTGGAATACGACAGGTGTTGATTTATGGTTACATTATAATAAATGGTCAGAGATAGTAAATAGTGGTTAAGAGGGTTCTTAACCACTATTTACTTATGTTTATAGGTATAAACATACATAATATATTGCCAAGTGGATTTATTCTGATTTCATATTTTAATTTTATTAACTTCTGTTCAGTGAAAATCGTTTGGCATAGAAGTACTTACCTAAAATAATTACATTCAACCATCTCCATACCAAATTTCATTTTAATCGATTCGAAGGTTAAAGCGTGAACAGTTAACAGACAGATAGACAGACATAATTACTTTCAAGTGTATTATATTAGCACGATACTATGAATATTGGTATCTTTACTGGTTTCATTATTATCGCTCCACAAACACTCTCAATTTCAATTATAATTACTAAGTGGAATTATACTTAATTGTTGTACTAAATAAAGCAAAGTCAAGGGTCTCGTTCCACGCACAATCATTCTTGAACGCCACAATATTTTTCTTATATAATTACATACAATTTCCGTACCTCGAGCGATCTCCAAAAAGAAACCCAGTTCAATAAATTGAGCGAAGAATAGAATCCGACCGCCACTTATCACGTTTCTATTATAAATAAGACGTATTTACCTGTATCCAGGGGAAACTTAACCGGAGAAATCGTTTAGGGTATAATGTGTATTGATTAGATCCCCCCACTGGAGACGAATAAAATACTAAATTGATTCCGGAACTTTCTTTGGGGAATTTCGAAGGTAAAGGGCTGGAAATAAAAAATCCTAGAATATTTTAGTGAAGGAATTGTACTTACATAAAGTTGGCCTAGACATTTTATATACATATTGTATATTGATATAAAACTATTGTAATATGTGTGCATACACTCACGCCTTTGTCTCTTAGGGGTAGGCAGAAACTACAGAACGTCATGCACAATCCAGATAAACCACTTATGCTTGTTCCACGTTCATATATCTTGCCATAAAATCGCACCAGGTTGCGTGTATTATACCTACATCTTTGAAGAAGTTCACCAATGAGGTTGGTAATATTTCTGTCTTTCTTGGGCGTTTTAGCGTTTCCCTTAACGCAACCTTATTTAATTCCTTTTCTTATTCGTCTATCATTCATTCTATCCACTTGCCCAAGCCATTGAAATATTGTATGTATCTATATATGTACTGTTAAAGTTTTCCTTGGCCTTGAAATATTATTAGGTGAAAATTTTAATACAAAATATTTGATAATAATTGAATTTATAAATGAATGAATAAGTAAAGTTTACTATTAAATTTCTGATATAAACTACGAACTGATTCTTTTTGTGAGATAATTTATTCAAGGCGGCTTTTTCCCATAATTATTAATGACCTCCAAACTACTCTAGCACGTGGATACGTACTTGTTTTCTTGTAAGAGGGCGCATAACAAGAACATTAATAATTCACTCAGAAAAGCTAATCTCGTTAGAAGTAATACAAATACTTCATTATTAAGTTTGTAATTAATGTCGTCTTTAGTTTTTATTGAGCGAGTATGTTTTTAGTTTAGATAGAAGATTAGATATAACACATCGTTAATATTATATTCAAGACCCGAAATCAAAACGAACGCTCTGATGAGTAGGAACTTATCAGACGTTCTTGTTCAGTAGTAAGATCTTACGAGGAACTGATGATACTGATAATTTGCACGAGTCATCAAAAAGATATGAGCCGATAAGTTGTCTGTGGGTAATGACCTAATAGATTCCCATTCAACCTTGGGTCCCTTCGATCAGCAGCCAAACCTAAGGTTGTTGTCGTTTTAAATTACGAGTATTATCACAAACGACAGCAATTTCTGCGTATGGCCGGCCGAACGAGGGTGAATATCATAGGTGTAATAAATTTCTGACTCTCGAAACATCACAAAGGCTCTAAAAGGTCGCGTAAAATTAGGGTTAGCAACAGATACAAGACCACGAAATAGAAAATCACGCGTATTCGTGAAATCGTCACAGATAGGGTTGTCAACGTAAAGGTAGATTTACGCGCTAGGAAACTCTCTATTGTTGTAAGTTTTCGCTCACCCAAGCATCAACTGTTCACGGTGAATCGAACATTGAAAATCGGAAATCCGTAAAGTTGACGAAATTTATGGCTAGCTTGCAGCTTTCATTTTTTCAGACCGAAGGCTTATGTCATAGATCTTTGTGTCTGATAAGTCAGACGTAATGATAGCAATCAAATGATCTGAATAATATGTGGATTTGGAATTATTGAACTGTTTAACTTTTGCTGTAGTAAATAAACATTTCACCTGTGGTTTTGTACGTATCATTTCTTTTTTTTAATTATTGCTTACGCTTTTATTTATCCCATAATCTTGTCATAATCTTGTTTTAATTCATTTCAGACTCACACTATTTGGTAATTTAATTTAGAACTTCACTGAGTGAAAAGTTTCATCCGAAACTCAAACTCAGTACTATATTAGTACGAACTTGTATCCAAACTATTATGCTGTGTCCCATTGGAATAGGCGGAGACAATTATAGCCCTTTACCTTCACGCTTTATCATTAATTCCATCATGATATACATGTATGCTTGAAAGGTTATAGTGCTAAATCAAGGATGTTTAAGAAACGTCGACGTCGTGGAATTTATGCGCTTGTCTAATCATCGTCTTCCGACTCTTTGATATATTTGCCATTCTTTTTTTATACAGCTACTTTTATATCCTCTAAATTTAACATAACCTTCTAAATCCTAGTTACTATGTACATCTTCTATTTCACCACATGATGATGATGATGATATATTAGTTCTCATAGAAGCTGTGACAACATATTGGCATGGCCTGACTTTTCGGATATAATCTGCGGATTCATCACATGCTCAAATGGTGAAGGAAAACATGAAGAAGTCTGTCACTTTGCGATAGGCTAGCGTGGTGGGCTATAGCCAAGACCCGAGCCCAGCAGTGGGACAATAGCAGTGGGCTGTTGATGACGATGATGATAATGATGATTAGTCCTCACTTTTACCTTCACTTTTGCACATGACGAACTATGCTAGGACACGCGTCATAAATCATAATAATTTCTCCTTAACATTAAAGTCTATATTGACCTCACAATCTTGTTATCAGAATATTGTACTGTAAAGAAGACTGTAATACGTTTTATTCTAAAAGAGTATCAAAGGAGTTCTTTGCCGGATTCTTCTGAACAAAATCTACTTCTTAGAATCGTGCAAATTCCTTAAATGCATTAAATAAAAACCTTTTGATTTAATTTATATTTTAAAGTGACACCACAAGCATTCCTCAAAACTTTGTTTTATTAAATTATTACGACTCTTGTAAATATGAATGGTAAAAATAAACTGACTGGCGGCCATATTGGCTCTTAAGGGAGTTGAAGTGGTTGAAGTTTTTAGTGTCGTCCAGAGCACATTTTCAAACTTGGCCGTTGCAAAATTACCCTCAAGGTATGAAATTGCAGACAGCTGCTATTTTTTGGTTGAATGTTTAGGTAATATTGCGTTTGGAAGTAGTAAAAATATACAAGGTTTAGTTTTCGTTGTTTATTTAAGTAATATTATATCGGTCCGTTATGCGATCCTCTGTTGTTCTATAGGTCACAGATTCGAACGCGGGAGTACGTGCCAACCTTGTGTATTACCCTTTTTATTATGTTAATAATAAAAAAAAATTGTTACAAATGGTAAAATAATAATATTTTTTTTTATCAACACAATATGACAGACAAGTATAGTACGAGAGTCAAAAGCCCGAAAAGCCTGACAATCAGTTTATCATTATGATATAATTATGTAGGTACTATCAAATATTAAGATTCGGGTCGGCAATGCGCGAGCGATACTTTTGGAGTTGCAAACGTCCAAAGGCTTTTTTTTTGGGACGTGCTCACCACCCGAGTCCCTACTACTGCAACTCCTGTAAGCCAGGATCAACAGTAGTAACTATCCAGAAAATCGTCGAGACGATGAAGCTCGACGTGTCCCAGGGGAATGATTTTAACTGTCCCGCAACGAAATTAATCATGAAAATTAGATAGGAGGAGTAAGAAAAAAATATTTCCACTTCCCTCCCTCCTTGTCAAGTGAGAGACAGAATAGAGTTTAAATGTCATTGACATGAGAACAGATGCTTACGACTGGGTTAGCCCAGTTGTCACCACGGATGACAAATTAATAAATTATGGGTCTTAATAATGTGAGCTTATTATATCTGACGTCCAAATGCTACGGTAACCGCTTACCATCCAGTGGTTTTAAGAAAAGATAGCAGAGTTTTAAAAGAATTTGCTTTGGGTGTAACACTAATATTCACCCGCATTTATGTAGAGTACCTGCAACCCCAATATAGCTGGGAAAAAAGGTATTTTGCCTTCCCTAGTATTCGAGGCGACCTCTTTTGAGTCTAGATTTTGTCGTTACTACATCGCTGGCCATCGACACGTAAGTGCTACTTTGTGAGCTGACTTAATAACTAGACCATTAGTTTCCTTTTAAAGCAAGTATCTAGCTATTTCGCAAGCTCCGAAGAATGTACCGAACTGGAACGATATTGTAATTTTTTTTTTCTTTTACTTTCAAAAGTCGTACCTTAGTACGATACTACTATATAAAGTGTCTTAAGTACGTGCAGAAAAGTATTCTGCGTACAGCAATTCTAAACTGAACTATATCATTGATGTTTTAAGTTTCACTTGGAGATGAGCACACCAAAATTAGGTAAACCCCAGATTTTCCGGAGCTGGTCTCTTAAGAGGACCTGGGACCTCCATTCTTGTGCAGATGGTAACCACCAGGGTGGTTTTAGTGAGGTAAAAATCCAACACTACCCGGTCTCTTCTCCAGATCCGGGGTGCCTTTTGAAGGTTTCCACACCGATAACAAAAAAAGGTATACCCCAGATATACTCTATTTAAACTTGGCGATTCCACCCACTAACAAGAAGACGTTTATTCACTCCCAAAATGTGAGTGAAGAAAGAGATAGCAGCAAAGTAATATTCTGATATTTTTTAGTAAATTTAGATGTAAGAAACTTCAAAATCTCTCAACATATTTTAACTTGATAAACCTTCGTACATTGGATTTCAAATCTATTGTATTGTGGTTTAACTCTTCAAATCGCAAAAAAAGCAAATTCGTTCGTTTCGTCCTTATTCTGAACTGTCAAGTTGTCAAGTGTCACTACTGTCAGTTATATCTCAGCAGCGGTCAGTTTTGAGGTATAAACGAATTCGGTGGGACATGAGATGTGCCCATTTATACCTAGAACAGGTAATTCTGTGCCCTAACGTCAATATTACCAAGAAGTTTACAAATAAAGAAAATGCATGGAATCTTCACACTGTCCACATTATCATTTCTATAGGCATTCTAGTTTATACTAGAATGTCTGTAAAATATAAAATAAGGTCAGAATTATATAACATTTCATTTGACCGCTATCATTGTTAATGGTTAGCTAAGCCCTAAAATAAATTAGAGGTATATTCTAGTATTAATAATAGCGAATGCCAAACGCAAAAGCAGCCTTGGGTCTTGATATGAATTAATACGAGAATAGTATGTACTTGATTTATGAATGCTCCAATTCCTTTACTTAATCATGAATTTGTATATAGGTGCCTGATGGTGACGTTATCTTATTTTATATTGTATGTAGAAATTGATTGAGAGCTTCACATTTATTGAAGTTATGTGTGTTGTAGTATTTGTGTAGTGCTTGATGCAAAACTATCATGTTTATTAAGAATAAAATCTTAAATTTAAGATTTAGAAGAGGATTTTTTATTGAACTATTATACAACTATTTAATATCCCAAAATGAGCAGACAATATTTGCGATTTTAATTAACATTTCACAGAATAAAAAATAATAGTAAAACGCTTTATTGCCAGGGTTAAAAATATATTAATATGTTTTTACCAATAATAGTCTTTTACATCAATCTGATCGACCGACCGATAACGTAACGTATACTTATAATGGTATATTGATATAAGCCCAACGTTTTGGATCTCTCAGAGCATCTATAGTAACATTTTATATCAATGTCTAGTGTTCGCTTAAATTTAAGAAATCGTTATATTAATATAATGTACTATGTAAAATGAACCGTTGTTTAACTAGAATAGGTCAAGTATCGAGATCATTGGCTGTGTAATGAAAACGTAAAACTTCCAAGAATAGCTATTTCTTCCATAAAATTACAGCAAGTGAACAAGTTACTTCAAACGAAAGACTAACAAGTGTTTTCATCCGTAGAATTTTACTCATTTCCCTTTGTGAACGAATTTTACGACTGTTTTCGGTCCTGTCGATTTATACGGACATAATTAAGGTAACAGCCGAGGGGATCAGCAGCGAACAAAAGGCACAATGCAGGTGGAACGGAGAGTCCGCCATCATTGTTTCCAAAAATCAAATCTAACTCGTAAAAGCTATAAAGAGATCCCTACACTGTAAGCTCGATTTATTTAGAACAAATCTTTTGTAGGCGCAAAATTATGCCAACAAGAATTCTGTATTATGTAGCTAAGTCCCCCATTGTCCCAATCTGTACGAAGATTAATTTAGTAGGCTCAGTAAATCCGGCCATAAAAGAATTTGGGAGAAATGGAAGAGCCAAGTTTGATGGAGTGCGCTCAGGCTGACTTGGATAACGTATTTTATATCTTTGTTTGTAGTTCCAGCCTTCGGGGCGAAATACAAAAAGTTTTCTTGAAGAACGCCTAAGTGTATTCTTGTAAAAATAATGTTTTGTGAAGTGAGCTTTGAAATTTTCTTTTATATTTGTGGATTATAATTCTTGTACTGTATAATTCGAACTTAGGTATACCTTCTTACAATTTATTTTGCGTTGCTTAATTTGAATTTTAATGTAAGGATTTCATAAGAGATATATTGAATAATTTCAAAAATTTTTGGGGTAAAGACTTTCTTAGTAGGTAAATTAATTTAATTGATACCTATACCTATTACAATTTTATTTCAAAGCGGTTTAAGTTGATCCTTAGCCAATACTCTATATGTATGTAACATATAAAAGCAATAAGTAATTAGTATTTTGATTTTGTAAAAGTCGTAGTTTATGGCGATTTTTAACCTTACCATTTTGAATTTTGCCGCGGAAATGCCAATATGTTGTTTTTGCAGTGACGACACTCAAAGAGAAAATATAAAATGCGAGCAAGCTTTGCTCTTAGCGAAAAAGTACAGAAATCTGTTGGCTCACTTGAATAATGACGTCATAATGGGAGCCATCATGGCGGCAAGCATTTCAGGGGCCTTGTTTACTTCCAATTTTCTACCTTTTTAAAGCGTAAAACTAAGAAAAGCAGGCCTATTTTTATTTACTAAAACCAGTAATGTGTTGTCACATTCAGTCGTGTTATATCTCTGCAAAGGTCCTATCAATCTTGTACGTCAGATGCACGTCTCGACGGTTTTCAAACAATTATGCTTACTTAAGTGCGTGTTCAGTCGCTCACAAGTAAAGTACCAAACTCCAGTCTCTCTCTGAGCGCCATTGATAACTTCACTTTTGAGTTTCTTAGGTATAATATTATCTTGATTGCTGGCGAACGATTAATTCTTAAAAGGTAGAAATATAAATGTTAAAAAATAGACGTATCCGAATTGAGGATCTCCTCCTTTTTGAAGTCGGTTGAAAATAGGCAATGGCTCTATGCAAGAACCCAATTAGGGTATATTAAACATATAACAGTAACGATAAGAACAAATGTTTGTGTGATGAGTACATGCTGAGTTATGAATGGTTCACGATTCTAGGATTCTCTATATAATAATATAACTATAACTATATAATATAATAACTGCCTCGTTGGTCTAGTGGTCGTACAGTGTTCTTGAGTTTTTCTATTAAATTCTAAGTAGCAGCTTGGAGTTTGGATTTGTGCCCGGTTAATGGCAAAAGGCTCGCCCCCTATTACATGGGACCTAAAACATACGGGCGAAACGCGGGTGTACATTAGCACATCTCTGCCTAACTTGTCGGGGACGACGTACGTATATTTTTCTAGGATTCTTATTGACTTCCTATTATTTTATGTTTATACCTGCCAACTCTGTACAAAAGTTTTGCGATACAGTTTCTTTGAATAGCTTCGAAGAAACTAATTTGTTAAACCTTTCCACATTATTTCCAAGACTTTCAGTCGTGTGCTACTAAGAATCAATTATTTATGATTTTTAACCGACTTCAGAAAGGTGGAGGGTCTCAATTCAGCCGGTATTCTTTTTCTATATATATACCTACCTACATTGATTATTTTTATTCTGTGTTTTTATTAGTCTATCCGATCTAGAATATAGAGAAAAGAGCTGAAAATTAATGATAATTTGGAGTCTAAACCGTAATTTGGTAATTTTAGCTATGGTTAACGTCTGGTTAATTCTCAGTTTCTTTCATTAATTCTAGTTTTTACGTATTTCATAAATATTTTATTAAAAATGACGTCAGAGATCGATCTCAACTTGTCATGTAGGTAATTCTAAGTGTCAATAGTGTTTGTTATGTGGAAACGGTAACTAACAGAGAAATATAAACACCCTGTCAAAACTTTATTAAACTTTGGCATGCGACCCTCAGCCAAATTAAGTACCTTTTATAATCTGTCATATATGTAACTACCTGTTTGATATACTAAAATGAACTTTATTACTGAGATCATAAAGCTACGAATCATTTAGCGAAGTATTGCAGCTCTATTATAAATGTGTTAGAAAGTTGGCAAATATGGTGACGGTTTTTGAAAGTTTCATGTTTTTGGCTTTACCTTTAGAAGTTACATTAATGGATTAAATTATTTTGTACCTCTTTGAGAATTATAATATTAATACTCATTTTATAAAGTACTAGTCATTGTAATTATGTTTTTTTTTGTTATAAATTATTAATTTTGTTTTGTCAGTTTTCATAAAACACACGTATTCATCAGCAATTCATCGTTAAAAAATAAAGGCTACATGTCTAATGAATTAAAATGATATTTAATTTATATTACTTTTTTAAGATTATGTCATACTGTCAAGACATCCAATATGATAGTCTACTCGTCAATATGAATGTTGTATAGGATCCAAAACGCCGGGTTTCCAATAATATCAATACACCATGATAAGTTCTATAATCATATAAATTATCATATGATAATACTAATAGACTACATGACAAGTAACTAATACCTAGAAGAAATTCACAAAAGTAACACACGATCTAATTCTTTCAAATACTTAGTTCAGTTTCTGTTGTCAAGGTGACTTGTTATACTTACTTATATAGTAAGCTTTTGAATTAAAAAGTGACGTGAAAAAATATCAAAATATCAATATTCAATGTAGCCTTTAATCCCGAAGAAGCGATTAGGTTAGACCATGTTATCCTAGTGAGTAGCCAAACTTCACACACCATCGAGATAACAAATCTTAGGCATGCAGGTTTCATCACCGTTTCGACATGTGATAAAACATCCAGTTATTAGCACATAACTCTGAAAATTCAGCAATGACATTACACTCTAGCTCGGAATCTTTCACTGTCCACTGGGTCACTAGGCTATCATAGCTCAGTGTTCAAACACAGAATATTGGTTTATGCTAACGTATATTTTATGTCTGTGGAGTTACAGCTCAAAATAAAAATGTTTATTTGAGCACGCTAGGTGAAAGTCAACAAAGCATGCATGGTAAGTGGTAGAATCTTATGACTTAACTAGTTGATTCCCGCGACTTCATCCGCGTGGAATTTAACTAGAAAAATAAAAGTTTCATATTAACTTTGCACCCCCGTTTTAACCCCTTAGGGGTTTGAATTTCCAAAAATCTTAGCTGATGCCTACGTCATAACATCTACCTGCGTGCCAAATTTCAGCCCGATCCGTCCAGTAGTTTGGACTGTGCGTTTATAGATTACTATGTCAGTCAGTCAGTCACCTTTCAGTTATAATATATGTAGATTGGCTGGCTACCACCTTTACGTATGAAGGTAGTGCCAAAAAGTACTCTAAAGATCTATTTACTTGAATCACCCGCTATTTTTAGATAGCGTTAAGACGATATACATACATACGTTGACTATGAAGAAAAAAACAATTGTATAATTAAAAAAAATTAACATAGTAAACATCATGCCTGTTTCCCAAAAGGCTGGTATTTATTAAAAAAAAGCAATAAAAGGGCTTGACCTGGAAATCAAACAGGACTTCATGCTCAAGGGTCGCGTTTATGATCACTAGATCAACGAGACAAACCAATTTGTCGTTTGAAAGCTTCCTTTTTAAGTTAAATCAGTATCATCTTAACCATTTCCAAAGGTTGTTGGGGTCCAGTCTACGCAGTTAAGTCTTTGACCATCACTAATAATTGTTTCATAGATATTTGTGTAACAACGGGAAATCAACAGCTTCATATCCTCACAGAAACACAGAGGAAACTCGATGTCCTAAAAATGTCATCCATAAGCTTACCCTGGCAAGCTCAGCTCGACTTTGCACTTAATCACCCTAAACATAAAGATCAATTTTAGATAGTCCTTAAACAGTAACACTGCATATAGTAATGATATGTTCATAATGATAGAGGAAATGTAACATATTTCTAACATTACACGTAATAGTCAACATAGTTGCCATTATGCGAGTACACACAGGTTACCATGAAAGTAAATGGAGCCATCTGCGTTAACGTAATGGGGTACATCAGTTGTCTCAATTGTATTGTTACATAAATAGTAACATGTATGCTGTAACCACCCGAGCGCACGGCAGCCCAAAAGTGTATATCGCCGTCTAAACATTTTGCAAATGCACGAATAGTCTTACATACTGCAGCTGCGGGATGGTCGCTGATGTATTTGCGGGCTAACATTTGCGTTGCGCCCGAGGCTGACGTTGTGTTCTCGCCTTTATATTTTCTAGAAGGTTTAACCGGGCTTATCCGATTCAAAAATATGGGTCTACAAAGTGTGTGTTGTAGTATTTATTTATGTTCATTTGTTGGTTTGTGTGGGACGAAAAGCTAAAAGGCATCCAAATTGCGTAATTATTAATGTACATATTTTATCAGTGACCACGGTTAGAAAGTTGGGTCACCAAAAAAGTTAGAAACTAGAGCACGAACATCTAAAGTTTTTATATCCAATAATATATTTTATTTTTAGATGCCTTAATCCATGTGCATATTGATATTTCTATGTAGCAACAATCAATTTAATTATTACATTTTTAGTAAGCTAACTTAAATTCAGATGGCGTTTAAAATAGATTTTGTTTTTGTTGATGAAATATAGGTACCTACTTTATTTATGACTGATTTAGATTCAATGTCCCTTTTTTATCGTTTTGGTATAAACGAACAAATAAAAGCTCGAGCCGCGTAAAAATATTTGTCGGTGAGTGGGTTAAGAAGGTGCATTGTTTTTTGTTCTAGGTTTGGTCCTTCAAGCACCTACACTCAAAACAATATTTATCAATAAAATCAAGCGAATGGATCAGACAATTGATTGTTTAGTTTATTGTAGCGTTCGCAGTATGCGTCACTTTCACGTCGTAAATAATAATTGAAATGATTTTACGTCTTCAAATAATGTCGACTAAGAATATTCAGTTCTGTATCTATATTTTTTTAAGTAAAAACATAACATACCATGGACTACAGCCTAATCCCTCTCAATTGAGAGGAGACCCGTGCCCAGCAGTGGGATATTAATGGGTTGATGATGATGATGATAACATACCACTTCCCTTTCGTCCCTGAAAGTGTAAGCAGAAGTCTAACGTACAACCACATTTTGCCGGTATGTTTTAAGTACCTACCATGTACCTAATCGTGGCCGAGCCTATTGCCATTAACTGCGCAAGAAGCCACTCCATCATGCTATTGAGGATTTGGATGGAAATACTTAATAACACTTTGCTTGACCTGGGTAACGAACCCAAAACTTCTTGCTCAGCAGTCGCGTTAGACCGTGAACGCAATAAAAATATATAAAAATTGCGACCTAAGAAAAAATACCTACCTGCTATATACACTTCATATTAATTTATTGATTAAGTAGACACTGCAGGGAAAACGCTAGAATGAATAATAAGAGAAAATTCTTAAGAATAAAAATGTCAGAAATACAGTAGAAGCCTTTTTTCTCCTTCGGTTCTTGGTAGAGAAAGTCGATGTTTGCGGAACAGCGTTTTCTGGCGTTCGCAAAAAGACAGAGTCAAGATTATAATGTTCAATTTAAGTAATTCTATAATATAATGATGAAAAAAAAAACGTTTTATGAACTGTGGTAGCCGAGTGAATAGTGGACTGAGATCAAAGGCAAATACGCACATAACTTCCGAAAAATCAGTGGTGCGTGCTTTGGTTTTGAACTTAAGAGCTGTTCAAAACCAAAGCACGCACCACTGATTTTTCGGAAGTTATGTGCGTATTTATCGCATGCTCAAACGGTGAAGGAAAACACCGTAAGGAAGCCTGCATGCCTAAGAGATTTTCTTGATTGCATGTGAAGTCTGCCAACCCGCAGTAGGCTAGCATGGTGGACTAAAGCCTAATCCCTCTCAAATGAGAGGAGACCCGCGCCTTGCATAGGACAATAATAGGTTGGTGATGATGATATTTTATTGGAATAAACTAGGAAACCGTTTTTGGGTTATGACTTCAATATCAATCTATTTGCTATTCCACGGATGGGCACGACTCTTTGCATTACGTTACCTAATTCTAAGTTGGCAATCTTCACACGTGGTCTTAGGTACCTACCAGTATCTTCGTTTCTTCACGATCTTTAGCGTGAGACATATGATTATTTATAACAGTTATAAGTGTCAGTGGTAATTTGATGCACTGAAATTAAATGCCGTTAAATAAATGAGGAAAGAGAAGATTAAATGCAAAAAATTAAGAGCGACGGAAAAATACACACATTAGTGAAGACGCCAGAAGAGGCTGTCTCAAGCAATTATTACTTGGAAACAGTTTTCCTTGACCTTTTGCAAATGAAACCTCATTTTTGTGTTGTAGCTACGTAATTAGGTAGGTACTGTTTGTTTTAGTGTAAAGGCGTTTGTATATAGTATAAAATGTAATATTATGGAATTGTGGAAGTAGTTATTATCTAATAACTGTTTGGGTTATAGGAATATAAGAAAATAAAATGATTTAGAATATATTATTATACCTTATCTTGGAAACAATATAAACATCCCCATTTGTTCAAGTTTACACACTGCAACAATGAGAGCATACTAACAGCAGTGATAGCACAGTAGTGTTTACAGTGGACTCTCAAGCTAAAGGTAACACACTAATTACTTTTCGAAGTTACATGCGTATTTATCATATGCGAAGGAAAACATCGTAAGGAAGCCTGCATGTTGAGATATTTTCTCGATGGCATGTGAGGTCTGCCAACCCGCAACAGGCTAACGTGGTGGACTATAGCCATATCCATCTCAAATGTCAGGATACCCGCGTCCATGCCAGTGATGATGATGATGATGGTGACAAATAGGATGAAGCAGCCGCCTAGGTACTCTATTCGGTTCTATCAGTTTACAATCCCACTTTGGCCACGGTATAATTTAGAATAAGACGGGTAACGTAATCCACCATGCTTGCCAAGTTTAAGTTGGACTAAAACTTCCACACGCTGCGATGTATTATGGGTACGTCACTCAGACGCGATCTTTTTGCCCTTTAATCACTAATCAATTATTTTGAGATAAAGGTATTCATTAATACAAGATTTAAGTAAATTGTGAAAAGAAATCATCGTACCATATTCTGAGCGAATAAATATTATCTTATCTTATCTTATCTATCGCAGTTTATAGCAGGATTATTCAGGTATGTTGATGATAGGTACATTTTCAAAATAGCTTGTAATATAAAAAAGGAGATTGTCAAAGAAGCTTAAAAGATATAAAATATATCTCATTTTCATGATTACTTGTACAGGAAAACCAAAAAAATATACATTTGTAATATTTTTTTCTCATTAAATTCGTTGCGGGTCCCGAGTCAACCCAATTTTCTTTCAGTCGCCTACTGCTTATTTAAAATTGAAATAACATTTTCAACATTGTTACAAATTAAATCATGAAAGTAGATCACGGATTTTTCAAAAGAATATTTTGCTATTATTCTTGCGTTAGTATGGTAACACCAATAAAGTCTAATTAGTCAAGTTGACTATTTAACTTGAGGACCAGTACTTATGCCCTGGCATAAAAAAGTGTTATAATGTATTTTTCCGAAATTATCAGCAGTTGACTCTCAGTAGCGGGATTTGGATTTGCTCTCAAGATTACATAATTATGATGACCCCCTAATGTCTACGTGTGACTTTTAAAACATACCGTTGTATAGTGGACCCACATTGTGGACGTGCATCTCTGCCTAACGCTTCAGGGATATAGGCGTTATGTATTTATTTTAATTAATTGAAATGTATATATTATGTATATTTCTTTAATGAATGAACGTGAATTTAAGTCCCTTTTACTACTATTATTAAAAAAAATGGTCACAAATGCTTCCTTCATGCTATTATATATTTTTGGAATAGATTATGATTATGATAGCGCACTTAATGACCAGCTAAAATTATATATATTATCGTGACGTTACAGTAATTAAATTCTCATAAATCTATTTTCACCGTCGAACCGTTCCTATACGCTGTAAGTAGTAGTAAGTTAGTATAATTTCAAGACAGAACGTAAAGGACAGTAATAATTAATAAAATGATGTACCTACCTAATAGTAAAGCTATAATCGATATTCATTTATAGGTTTTTGGTCTTTGATACGATAAGTGTACCCTTTTATTGCTCTGATTTAAGTATTAAAAAAAAATACCACTGGCTACAGAAGTTTCATGAATACCTCACGATCTTATTTCAAACCTTAGATTACTAAAACATATTATGTACCTATTTTAGAAGATATTCTGAAAACACACAATTGTAATAACAAGTTTGTTTAAAGTACGAAGCAACAAAATATAACTAGAGTAACCAGCTGTTTACTTAACAACCAAATTGAATTTGATGGAGTAAATAAATTAAGTCCCACCCCGTTGGAATGTGCCTCAGGAAATTATGCTAAAAGACTTTTTTTAAATAACATTGCTTACAATGCTTACCCATTTCCGTAACTTTGGTGGTGAAGAATGAGTTGTGGTTAATAGGACAGTAATTTTGACGTGGGCTGGGTAAAAGATTGGTCCTTGGTGGCGCCTTGTATGTCAAGTAGGAGCTTCAATTAGAGGGAAAGAGGATTTTGAATTCAAAATAAGTAGGTCATTAAGGAATTTAGAGAGATATTTCCGGTACTTAACCTCCATCAATCTCCCGTATTTTGACAGACAAGGCAAAAGAAAAAAAAATATAAATTATAATTTATGTTTGCTTTTAATATCAACTAGCTAAGCATATCTCAGCTTTGGACTCGCTTAATATAAATTATGAATGTGTATATATCATGTCTATAATATTTTCCTTTTAATTTGAATATAATTTACAGAAATAAACTGCGTACTATCGATCACATTAATATAGTAATCACTTAGTCTGAGCTAGATTGTCTGGTCAATTGAAATACTTTCATTAATATATGACTTATTCGCTTTATTAATAAAGTTTAAAATTGAACTACAGAATCAATACTAGGCTACTAAGCTAGTGGGTACGTTAAGGCTTGTAATATTGATACATACAGCTGCTTGTGGGGTCACGTGTCCTAAATGACCATACCAATGTAGCCTTTAGGACACGTGACCCCACCACGTGTCCTAAATGTTACATTGGTATGGCCAAGAAACCACCTTTGTTTGAATATTTCAGTGGCGTATAATAATTATTGTCTATAGAGTCGCCTCGAATCCCGAAAGATACTTATATTTTTTTTTATTTTCAGTCAATATCTTACGACATCAACTTAAATAATAAATTATGAACTGTTAAGAGGACCAATTAGCAATTATAAATAGGCAACGAAACAAGTTAAAAAATAACTAAAGCGTTTGAGAAAGACTTTATCTTTCCTTGAATTATGTAAATAGTCAAAGGAATAGATGTTTTCTGTTTTATTTTTCTTTGACCAAATAAAAGATCAAACACAAAAGTGATGTAAATTTTGTTTTCTCACGGTTGTGTTTGATGTTGAGAAGTAAAAAAATATTTAACATTTTGTTTATACTCTTTCCAAATAGTTTTTTTATTTATTTATTTATTGCACCATGTGGTTTACAGAGAACATACTTAAAAAATAGTTACCTTAAACATACATAGACCCTGTAAGGGTGTAGCACTTAATTCTTACATTAAATATATGTATCCTAACACTAACAAATTATATGTATAAACTAAAATAAACATAAGATTAGAAAAAAAACATAAACATAATAAACATAACATTAAAAAAATAAACATAACATTTTATGCCTTTAGTGTTCGCTAACTCAACCGTTAAACGTCAAGTCCTGGGTTCAATGATCTTTTACTCTATAACTACATGATCATCTCAAATATCCGTTATGATTTATCCACATAAATAATGCTGGCGTTGGTAATGAGATGACCTTTTTAAAAGTACATAACAGCCAGTAGATTTATTTATACCGCCTGCTATCTACTGTCCTTTAAAAAGGTCATATTAGGAAGACATTTTAAGAACCCCATGAAATTTATAAAATAATAAAATTACCCTTTATGATCTTGGGAATGTCAATTTGTTGCTGAGTGTTTTTGTTTTTTTACCTTTTAATCCTTTGGAAGACCGGAAAAACAACAGCATGATGTATTTTTATATTAGTGTGAGAGAAGACCTCGTAAGTTGTCTGTTTAGTAAAAGAAAATATCAAGGAACAACGACCAATTAAATCTTGTATGTAAATCACAATCAATCAATATTCATAGAATAAACAATTCATAGAAATAGATTTCTCACACGCACGTCTTATCACCTTAATCTATAGAGCTAGCAAGTATGATTCACATCCATGCATGTTAAAATTAAATGTAAGGAATGGCGTAAAACCCTAGTTCTGGAAAAAATATGTATGTTTTTTTTCTTTTGGGGAGTTCTAAGCAGTAGCATTCTTTGAGATTACATTTCTTTCCACTTACGGTAATTATGTTACTGGAATATTGATTAAAAACTATATGTGTACAGCAGTAGAGTAGAGACAGATGTGTACCGACATCTATGATTAACTCTTGAAGAACATTATGTATGTGTGTGTGTGGAGGTAATTGCATAAAATGTTGAACAGTTACAGTTTGGCAATATGAGTTTTTTAACACAAAAACAACACACTCCCAGTAAGGCACTTAAACGAACCGTAGGATTAAAATAATAAATTGGTTTTAGGATCATGTATTTGCAAAATATTTGCATCAACATCTCCACTACGAAATGCACCAGTTACTACCGCATTAACAGCTTTTTTATGTAAATGCGGAATCTTGCCAACGTTATCGCTCAAATCTTGCTGAACTCTGGCTTCCTGCCAGTTGGATTTTGAGTGGTTAAAAGATAAATTGAGCCCCGGAAAATTGAGGCAAGTAAAGATAATGGTTGGCTGAGACGAGTCAGCCGAAAAGTGTTTTTTATGGAGACGAGATAATAAGTTCGCAAGTTTCGCAAAGTCGTTCCCACTTGTTTATTTTAGTTGTTATAATTATGATAAGCTTTTTATCCTTTTTTTGGTAGGTTATAATTCATTACAAGAACCTGTACTTACGTATATCTTATGCAATTGGCTCAGTTTTAAAGACTCTCTATTGAGCAGTTATGTTTTTTTTTAATATTTTTTATGGCATGGCTCCTTGGCGTTTGTGGCATTTCTTCATTTCTATTTGCATATTGTGTGAGCAGTTATGATAGTTTACAGGTCGGTGTTGCCTACTCACGGTCTTATTTTTTTTTGTAATTTGACGGACTGTTCAACGATTTAAATAGGAACTCTGCTCTGGACTTCATCTGGACGGTCCAAGTAGATTATGAATCCTGTTACACTAAGTCCTATTACAGGTACCTACATTGTAATGAAGCCTAAAGAGTCCACAAAGAGCCTCTTTGTTTTGCCCTTTGGGGATGAAGACTAAGAATACAAAATTTCCTTATTGTATGCTTGAAGGAAACGCATGTTGTAAAAGTTAATAATGCCCAGTACACTTAATGGTACGGTCTAATTGTTGGACCATCCAATGGCATTTATAAATGTAATACGAGTGTAAGTGTAATAAAGTGGTTTGGTGCCCTCCACATTGAATGTGTTCTCCATTGGACGAATATAGGTCACGATAATAATAGACAACTAGTCTAATGTAGTATTTTTTTTAACCAAAATAAATTAAAAATCGAAGATATATACTAAATTTGAATGTAGACTATCACGAATGTGGTTAGATAAAACGTTGTGTTGTTTTTTTGTTAGCTTTGATTTTGTATCGTGAGTGTCATTACGAATAATAGACATTTAAATACAACATCAAATAGTAAAATGTGGTTGTTGAGTACGCACGTGGAATAATGTGTATTAATAACGACGACCTCTGTGGTCTAGTGGTTCGAGTACCGGACTGCTGATCACGAGGTCGTGGGTTCGATTCCCACGGGGCACAAATATTTATGTGATAAATATAAGTGTTTGTGTTCGTCTGGGTGTTTCCTATGTATTATAAGTATATATTTACAAAAAAAAAGTATATAAGTATTATATCCATTGTCTAGTACCCATAGTACAAGCTCTGCTTAGTTTGGGACTAGATGGTGCTGCGTGAAATGTCGCAGAATATTATTATTATAACTCCGTTGTAATATTATGAATTTATACTTAATGAAGTTGGTTTTACGCTGGAAGAAAATGTCAGGATAAACATCTCTTAGGCGGATATCACACTGAAAAGTATCTCGCACTGACTTTGACAGAGCGATGCGTGCGTAGCAACAGTGATTCGGAAAACTTAACTATGGTGTAAGTATGAACTCCTAGTAAGTACAAAAAGTCGTATTTTGGTGTGTTTACAGTCCATTTTTCAACCTAACGTTTTCAACTTCATCGTTCGTATACGTATGAGCGGTAATGCGTCGCGTTCGTCGCACTAGGAAGCGTTGTCAGTATGTTAATGTTTTTGACGTGATAACGTCTTATAAATAGATAAACGCCGGCTGCACGCAAGAAAAATTGACACGTTCCGCCTGGGCCGAGCGTGCAAGCGAGACCATGGAACAAGCGATAGGGAGGCACGATTGGCCTAAGCGTTCAGCTTGTGACGCAACTATGTAACTCTTTGTAACTGTCTATGTAACTCTATGTAACTTGTGACTCTTCCATTTCATCAGCCAAACCGCCAAACGTTATCTCGTAAAATTGTCGTCCATAAACCGACTTTACATACAACAATTTCTTTTTACATATATAAATATTACTTGCAAGCAATGTTGAGCAAGTCATGCTCCAGGGAGTGTTCCAGTGTGATATCTGCCTAAGCAGACAGAAATTGTTATGACAGCTGAAAATAGATTGAGTTCAACCAACGCACTGCATCTTATGTACTAAATAAATAAACAATAAACCTGAGGCTATGAGTAGACTGGTTAGCCTAGTTAGTATTGGTAGACTTTCATATGGGCGACGTTTTAAGTCTGCTAATCTTTACTAGGCCAGCCAGCAATATAGCCTAAGTAACTCCTAACATGCTCAAAACGGTGAAGGAAAACATCGTGAGGAAACCTGCATGCTTGAGAGATTTGTCTCAATGGCATGTGAAGTCTGCCAACCCGCAGTAGGCTAGCGTGGTGGACTTGTCCCTCTCAAATGAGAGGAGACCCGTACCCGGCAGTGGGACTCCTAACCTGCAGATAAATGAAGTTGTTCTGACTCAGTTTGATAAGCTCCTTTTGGGGATTATATCGGGGAGATAGGATCCTTTATTCAATAGAAAAGTAAAAGGAAAAGATAACGATATAAAAGTGTTGTTAAGTCTTTGATTGATTTATTTTTTAGGTTATTTGTTATAAATTCCATCATCATCAGCCCATAGTCATCTACTGCTGGACGTAGGCCTCCCCTACCTAACGCCACAGAGCTCGATCTTCCGCTCTTCATCCGGTAGATGTAATAAATTGGTGATATCTATTCTATCCATATAAGTGATGTTTTTTCTTTCAAAGGCTCGCGGTGGCGGCCGAGATCAGTGAGAATAGTGAATGTCTATTCATAACTCATTGATGCACCCCTCCGAGCGTTTGAGTACCTATCGTTGTGTCAAATTAACAAGTTGTGGAGGTTTGTGAGCAGTCGCTTTGTGTAAAATACTGACTGACTGAATTTAGCCATATCAGGGAGATTCGAAATTGAAATTAACATGTAGCTAGTAGAATACAGTTAATTAGGTCAGAATATAGATACTTTTATATAAAACTATGATCATTCCACGTAACAAAGGAAAACAAACAAACAATGGTAGATTTTCAGAATCATTAAAATTACATTTCCTCAAGCCATGTTGCGTTATTCAATTGACAGTTTTTCCAAAACATTTTCTGAGGCATATACAACCTCACAAATAACATTACGGGCGCGAATGGAAATATGAAAATAGAGGAAGTGATGAAGCGTTCCGTTTATACCGTAAAGGATTTGAATAATACGGAACAAAAAATATGAACCTTATTGTCTTTGGTTTAGGCCTATATTTATAAAACGTCATGTCTTTTTTGTACAGTTATTTTAATAGTGGACTGAATAGTCAAAGTCTTCGGGTTCAATTTCAAGATAAACCAACTTTTTGAAGTAACGTGCATATTTTTCACATGCACAAACGGTGAACGTGAACAGCGTGTAGAAACCTGCATGCTTGATGAGGCTTTACTTTTCTAGATGGTGTGTAATCTGCAAATAGGCTAGCGTGGTGGATTATAACTATCCGTCTCAATTGAGAAAAGACCTATAGCCCTACTGAGGAACAGAAAATATAATGATGTTGGTGATTTTAAATTAAAGTTCCTAATAGAGGTTTGAAATTTAAACGTAAGTCAGAATAAGATACCAAAGCAAAAAAAAAGAAAGAAGAAAAATAATTCTGCGTTCAATCTATGATAAAATTTCAACGCAGTGTGACGTAATTTTAAATTTTTATTCGTTTAAAAATTGTGTGGTAAGTGTATTCCAAGAAAAGGGAATATAGTGGTCGTTGTAAGGAAGTATTCACAAGTCTTCATTTTAACAATTTGTTCTTACTAGGAGTTCTTAGCTACACTTATAAGGTAACTAGCACCCAATAACCTTAGTATTTAATAGCCTAGGTGTTTAGGACTTTCGCGAAATACGGGCGTGCTGGTACAAAGTATATAAGTATAGTCATTAACATAATTTAGGACAGATTTTAGACTCTACGATATATACCTTTTGCACTGTTAATATTAGAAGTTTAATGTTTGATTTCAATAAGGCGAATATTACAGTTATTTTTTAATCTTTGAAACTAGTTACATGGTTCCAAAAATTAGGAGAAGCCAACAAGAAACTCAATAGCTACTCTTTTAAATAAATAAACAAATTGAATTGTCGTCATTTTTGTTAAGGATATTGCATTTATGTGAACGTAGGAGTAGGCTTTCAAAAAAAAAAAAAACCATTCGTATTGCCACAACAAACATAAAAAAAATACATTTGCTCACATGCTCGCTGTTTCTGCCAATTATTTGATTACTCCGCAAAATACGTGATGTTATGCCAAGTTAGCCAATCACATCGACTTACTCAACTATTAGTTTGACTTGTATAGACACGTCTTTCATTAACTAGCTAGCACAAGTTAATCTTGAAAGCAATTAGCTTTATTTGACGAGATTTTTCTACCATCAAATAGCTCTCAGTTCACGAATATAACTACAAACTTTATTCTCAGTACGCGTCACAGCTCTACATTATATTCTCAAAGAATATCATTTATTTACCAAGTACTGATTTCAAAAAGCACTTGTGTACCCACATAATTTCGTATTAAACTATAATCCTACCAATTTACAGTGTCGGATTAATGTTTAAGTTTAGACTTGATTTTGGACCCGTTCCAGTTTGGCAGCATATTCGGCAATTTGGATACCTCGCCGTTCTCGACGTTTTTTTTATCGGACATTAGTAACAACTCCTATCTAACTTTGTTTATTAGGCAGCCAAAGCTTTCTATGTAATAGGTACTTTTATAAGGTTAGAATATGAGATATTGCCTGCATATGATATGCCGTATCTCGGGACTAATACCAACTTAAATATTTGCTATTGCTAAGGTACGTTGTGAACCAGCCAAGAATTTCACTGGGGAAATTTTCTTTGCCACTTACGGTGCTTTTACAAAATTGCTGATTTGATACAGAAAAATAAATTATCAATCCGGAATGGCCCTTTATAAGTATCTCCTTTAGAAACGGCGCGGTACTTGAGAAACGGAATTCGCTATTAGAAAATAGGCTGACGTTTACATTGAATTCAAAATGAACGAATCCATCCGAATTATATCAAGTATGATCAGATAAGAATTTGTAGGTACGAATGACAATTCAAATAAGGGTCGGCCTCGACCTAGTCGGATTTCTAATCAGAATCTCGTTCGGATTATTGCCATGTGGCTTTAGTTGGAATCCTTACAGATAATTTCACCGATCCAAATATGCTCCCATCTGTGCCGGGTTTTTCAACTGAAATAAATGAAAGGTCGAGGAAATACAGCCATTACGTTATCCCGTGGTCCAATTTCCTTACACCTGCAAATAGCGCGTTCGATTCCAAATAATATTTTTAATATTTCCGTGTCGGCATTGCGAGATGTATGTAATCTTTCATTCCTTTGAAAGCTTGTTTATTTCATGTTTCCTCTTTGAAAATTTGTATAAAACTATCAAATATCAACTATGTATTCTGTAAATCTGTAACTAACTATATTTTGTCGTAAATTGAAATTGTTATTGGGACATGTCGTGAACAAAATGTCGTCCATAATATGAGAAGGGTACGGTAGGTGTATTTTGAAAGTTAAATATTCCTTTTACGGTAGAAACGTGCGGTTATCATTCGCGTTTGTGTTCATTTTTTGTTACTTTTATGATTGTGGTACAAAAAATGTGTTATTACGTGTAATGTTTTTTGTCTTTCGTTGTTATTACTTCGTGTTTTTACATTACAGACCAGTGTTGCTCTGTATGACGAAATGAAATGTTTGCACATATGTAGGTGGAACAGCTATTTCTGAAAACACTCAATTCCCTAAAGGTACACATTTTTAGAATATGCTACGTCAGTTCCATTTTCTATCTATATTTTGCTATACATATGTCATTAGCATTTTAATTACTATTTATGATCTCTGTCACGGTCTAGTTTGCCAGTGCGACGTCTTGCAGCACAAAACGCGCTACAATTTGCTTCGCTGTTATATGAAACCGTATCCCACCGATTCGGGGTTTTGTGTTTCGACCCCATCCACGATGTGTGCGCGCAGATGAAAATTAAATACAAACCGGTAATATGGCGGTTTACTTAATGGTAAGATTTAATTTGGTGATGTGCGGGAACCTACTATTACTTTGGGAAACACTATGTTGCTTAAAACTAAACCATTTGCTTTGTATCAAAAGTTGAATTTTCTTTAAAATCATATGGCATAAACGCTTTGAAACTCACCGACACATATCGATAGTGAGAACGTATCTTTATTACAGTATGAAAAGGTTGTAAAAATACAGAAGTTAGTGCGGGAATGTTAAAGAATAGTTAACGATGCCATCAGAGTACTCGTTTCGTCCGCAGTTATGTGTGGTGCACGGAGATAAGTTTATATCCCTTTTATATTTTTACGTTTTCAAGTTTCAAAAGTACATAAATTACGGCCGGTTTTTGAGACATCTCTTTTATAACTCTATTATATAGCGTTCCAGTTTGGGTAGTTGTAAAACAGTCACAACGAAAATCGTCAACCCGGGCATCACGATTTTTATCACGGCAATTTTTATTTTCCTGTGATTCTTGTTCATCAGAATTCTTAATTCATCAGAATTGTTCCGATTCTTCAGATGCTTTACCCATATCATCGATGTATTTTCCGTATCTGATGTTTGACGGCATGTATTAATATAGGTATGCAGATAGATATTATGGGCCGATCTTATTGCCATCAACCGTTTAGAATGCCAATCTGAATAAATACTAAGAATTATTCAAGAATAGGTATTTTGTTCGAACTGGGAATTGCATCCGATCCTTTAGCTAACTAGCTTAAGGCTTCACTATTGAAACTATTTTAATTGGATAATTATATACGCCAACACTAACAAAGACAATTTATTTATAGAAAATGTTTTGTACAATGAAATAACCACCAATTCAATTCAATACCAATAATAAAAGACCTACATGTCAATGTATGGTTCGTCACTAGCGGTCGAACGTATAGAGGTTAGGAGTTTATAACTATTTAGGGTCGCCTACTTGTCGGCTGCCCTATCAACCCATGTCACTGTTCACTTCCTATTTATATTGGCAAAGTGAACCACTCAAACTTGATAGTGTTGATTAAATACCTTACAACAATGTTTGAACTATAGCCCACACAGTTTAAAGTGTCTGAAGGAATAGACGGTCTGTGACATTTCAATAAAGGTTAGTTTAAAACAGAAATGTCATTGGTTATTTGGCTTCTTGTTGTCGGACTTTCCACGGGGGTGGCAAACAAGCTAACCACCCGCCTCATGGTAAGCGGTTACCGTAGGCTGTTGTGTTACTTTTGCAACACCACCAGGGTTGTCGCTCGATCGCTGAAGATCGAGTAAAAACGGTTTTAGTTTTCTTAAACTAGGGAAATTACTACATTGACAGCAAATGGTATTCATATGCTGTCAGAATAGTCATTCCCTTAAAGACCTTTGGCAACCTTACTCTCTCTCAGAAACACAATGATTTATTGTTTCAGTGCGGTCTCACTTCCGTACTTCCCCAATGCAGCTCAATTTGAGCGAGAAATCTCGCTATGCGTATAGCGCTCGGATGTACTCGTATACAAATCCCATGATTTTGACGACAATCGAGTCAGGGAGAGTTTAGTCGATATGATTTACCCGGCCGTCTCTATAAGTGACGGACCACACATAAGCATGAGGATTTTCACATTATAAAATAAATAAATCTAAGGGATCTAATTGTGTGAGCAGTTTTACAACGTTACGTAGTTAATATATATGTAAAAGCACAAAAAGCCTTGTTTTATCTTAGGCGGTCTTGGTGCCGTAGGCACACAAAAAAAACGCACTATCGAAATTGGAGAATTAATTTAATAAAGCAGACAGCTGACAAAAATTGTTATATTTTACCTTGAGATAATTCATCTATTCTTCAAATCTATCATCTCAGTAAGAATAAGGAGACCAAGGTTAACATTGAACAACGAAATTTTTGCTAACTTTCTCGAAGTTTACGACTTTGTTTTAGAGTTTCAAAGCTAATATTTTTTTATCTTCTCACTCGAGATAGTCTGTGCGACAAAGTCGCTTTAGGGCGCGTTTAGATTGGCCGAGTTGAATGATGCAATTATCTGTTAAAGTAATTAGAATATTTAGACTAATATTAAGTAATAATATAATTTAAAAAAAAGAATATAAAAAATAGAATTTTGTCGTATCGTATTTTCTTGACACTGAAGTCAGTGATATACGAGTAATAACAAACTTTTTTTTTGTGGATTTACGTTTGCTTTCAGGGGTAATGTTTGAATCCAGGGTTGAATCCCGGCAGGAATAAATGCTTTTGTGATGATTACTGTATTATTATTACTTGAGTCTTGGATGTTTCTGTGTAATTATTTTGTACGTGTATAAAAATATCTTTGAGTGTATTAGCCATGTCGTATCCGTAACATAAGTCTTGTTGTTAAACTCGGAACTCGATGACGCTTTATGTCTGTATCTGTACCGTATTTTTAAAGCTCATGGTCCCGTACCACATATTAATAAAAATAAATAATACCAAATAAATAATGACATACGGTTTTTTTTTGAGCTAGTAATGGCAACAGTTGAGCGTTTAGTCTGAATTACGTATTCACTTACTCTCCTCAAGTAAACGGGTCTTCAGACTACCGAAGTTATTTCACCGCTAGTTCGCAATGATAACGGTTACAAAGCCTGATTCTTTAGTCTATTCGTAGAGAAACGGTGGCATAAGTTTTAATTGAAAACAAATGCCAAAGTCGATTAGAATAATGCTCGAGTTACTGGCATGTGAAGTAAATATTTTATGTAAATGCTCCTTCAAGTAAAAGGGAATCGTGTAACCACCACTTTTAATTAATACATTTGTGTGGGAAACCTGGATTTATCTCACAGAAACAATGCACGGATTTTTTAACATCCGCTTTATCTTATTGCTATTGTTTTGGCGTTAAGGAGAGTAGTGTAAAGCTAAAATTGAGGAAGATTAGCATAGTCTAATAAACCAAGAACACTATTCGAGCACATGGACATATCGATAAACCTTTAAATGCCATAGAACTGGTGTTTAAAGGTTTATCGATCTATAGACTTAGGATGATGACGGTTTTAAATCGATTTAAAACCTTGGGTTCACGACAATTCTTTTGCAGCTATTATAGCATATTGACCAGGAAATTACGAAATTGAAAGTTTATATATAGTGATTAAACCTTCAATTTCGTAATATATTTTATATAGTTCGATGAGCTTAGTGTATAATAAGTTCAAAGACTTGTTTTGACTACATTTATCAGCTTAGTGGCAGAATGTTATCAAACTAAAACCCAGGTCTCTGTTACCAGAACCTAGGTTATGATATATGACTATGTATAACAGGTAAACAGCGAACATATATAGCAACGAGGTCCAAATACAAAACAATCGTATTTTCGTAGAATCAAGGATTCATTTTGTACCGAACTTTGGCTAATAGATACATTTGTGGGACAAATATTAAAGAAATGGCGTTGCCACGGTATTGCGCCATTGTGCCTGTAGCTGAAGGGTGCTATTCTCTTTTATGGCACACTGAAATTTGTTTATAATTAAAGTGTAATTCTGTTTGTATGTGCGCGAAATGTTGTTTAACAAACAGTACTATGAGATCTGGGTATTTGGTGGGTGATTTTTCGTTACATTTAGCTTTTATTACCAATGTTTTGGTAAGGAAATGTGAGGATGGGTTTTGTTTGAATATTGCGTTTGTACTACAAACTTTGTTGTATATTATATTGGGTTCATTCTTAGCATTTTGATGTAATTGATTTAAAACCACCCTAGTTTTAAAATTGCTGCTGAGGGAAAAAGGACCGTGTATATACAGAAATAAGCACTGATTTAGAACAAACAAACTTTAGGCACAGGTAAATGAAACTTGCCCCCGAGATACTGCTGCAGTTTCTTTAAGTCAGTTCTTAAAGACTACGGGGTCATTGACATGTTAGCTGCAAATAAAACACCGTGAAGTACAACTAGTTTTTTCTGTAAAAGCCAAAGTTCACAATTCTATTGTACGGGTTAAATTGAGGAAATTAATTAACTCTAACAAGTTTTCCATGTTGGTTTTTCACTTGAAATACAGTTCGCTGTGTTAATAAAAGAAAAATTCTCATTTAAACGTCTGCAAAATAAAGAACTCAAACGTCTGAATACTTGACAACAGCGTGACTTTCATTTGGAATTAAAACAGATGATTTCTGAGTAGAACTGCAAAAAAAAACTTCAACAATTTTCGTCTACAATACAATTCGGTCGATGTAATCGTTCTAGACTTTAAATGGAACTTTTAAATTCAGCATTTCTATGAGAATCATCTTGACTCAAGTACTTGTTTTGATAAGGACTCGGCTTTGTATTGACAGCTGTGTTGTTGGTATTGTACAAATAATAGACCTTCTTTGATGTTTTAAGAGTAGTCGATAAAATAATATGGACCGACGTCTGTTCTTTGGTAGTTGGATTTGATATGTTTTTATGTCTTGTCGTCATAAACCTATTTCCTGACCTGTTTATAGAGACAACTTATTTAGAGATTCAATTCAATTCATTAAACGTATTCTTGTTAATTAGCAATAAGAGGTGTTATATTAATGAGATACAAATAAAACACGAACAGCACGGGTAGAAATATTTATTACAACAGAATCGAAGACTATACACAACCTAATAATTACAATATACACGATATCTTTAACAGGAATACATTTTGTACAATTAATTAATACTTCAACGATGAAAATCTATGAATTTGATCAAACATTTTATGTTAACATTATAATACAGGCCATTTAAATTCTGTAACACTTTTCGCAGATGAATCACTTTTGTGAGTGAGAGTCCATCAAAGGTATAACATACACGCTCACAAATGTTCGAGATAAAATTTATCCGTGTGTACGTACACACGTTGTTGTGTCGGACATTCCCAGACGAAAGTTAATCATCTATTAAATCAAATTTCTGAGCTATGAAGCTTATTTTTTCGTACTATTATTATACATAAATTATAGGTTGTCTTATCGATATAAGTGTTGAAAACAGGCAGACGTAACAATATTTTTAATAATACAAGTAGATACCAAACATTTTTGCAAAGTTTAAATTTCAAATCATAATAATTATTATTAAGTAAGACTGAAGCGCCTCGATTTTTTTTTAATATCTAGTTTATCGCCATAGATGCTTTGTCCCTAAGACCAATAATCAAAGTAATAGACACTGACAAGATAGAAACGTAAAATAACATATCAAGCACATTCATACCACACATATACTATAAGTAATAAAGTATAGAGGACTCATTGAAGTAAGCTCGACTATACTATAAGAGCGCACAATAAAAATTCAGTTCACGTTACTAACCGGATATTTCATAAAATTATTCCACCATTTTGTCGGCTTCAGTAGCGTTAGACTCCATGTATAATTAAAGGGTAAAATGGACTATAATCTTGATAAAGATGAGGGCAGTATCGTTACGCGGGATCAGACTAAATAACACTTTAATTCTAGCCGTCTAATTATAATTCTGTTTTATTCAGGTTTGTACTGAGTGGAGAGAAAGAGAAAATAACATTAATAACAATTTTCAATTTTTGATTATTATATCTGATCCTCTGATCTGATTGAGATTTCAAATAGAGTCTGTCAATCTGCACTAGGCTAGCATGGTAGAATATAGCTTAATCTCTCTCAAATAAGAGGAGACCCGTGTCTAGCAGTGGCACAATAATGAGGTTGACGATGATGACAATTTATTAAAAGAAATATATGCATTATTAAAAACTATATGCTCGAAAGACTATACAATTTCAATGGCACTGCATCCGCGAAGCTTATAAAATAAATTTAATTAACACGATGAAAAGCGGAATGTTCAACGTGTTTTCTCTCCTATCCAATAATAATTTTAATTACTAACTGAGCGAGTGTGGTGCCGATGAAATAAGAATATTAGAAATTGCTTATTTAAAACTGTGCAACACAAGACAATCGAATTTGTAATCCGAATGCATTCGAAATTTAAAACAAACCTAGCATATCGCATTTTAATCATCTAACATTGCAATAATCAAGGGCTGTTTAACTATTTACATGATATTTTAAAATTTTACAGCATAGCATAGTCTCGATTTCATTCTTAAAATATATTTTAGGGTAACCCTTGCGAAATTCCCCAAAGCTAGATAATTTTAAGCGGCCGGCTTACGAAGCTCGCATTCGAAATGTTGCCCGCATCACACATTGGGTTAATCCCCAGGGAGCTTCCTTTAACGAGATGATTTTTTGTCGGTACACTCTATGAAACGTGACAACCCTAACAAAAAAGAACATTTACTTTTAAAAATATAAATGGCCTGTGGTGAGGCATCCAATTACTGGCTGACAATTATTGACATAACAAATATGTACTCGACCTGATTAAACTTTAAAAAGCTTTTCTTTGAAATAAAATTGCCTACCGTGTTTTGCAGAACTTTAAAACAAATAAATGTTGCTACTAAAAATATTTTACTTCAATAAATATTTTAATTAGGCAAACTTTTTAAGCGAAAAGTCTATAAGGTAATTAGACAAACGAAGACTGAGGTCATCAATTACTTTGAGAGAACTAAGTTCATAAAATATTATATAATCTACAGAACCGAACGGACTTTTTACAAATGATAAATGAGATGTAATTCTTCTTTGCCTTTTTACCAGTCAAACTAATAAAGTTAATGGATCGAAAGTACTCACTTGCCATTCGCATGTGCCGTAGGTACGTGTATTATATCAACAATACGCAAAATATAACAATTAATTAAACAACATTATTACTCAGCCAGGAATTGGAGCATCCACCACACGCTTTAAAATATAAAATGTTTGTCAGAAATAGTATAAAAGAGACCGTGACAATGAATAACTTTTATTGTACTCAAAATCTTTAAAACACATTTTACGGATCAAATTTGACAAAGATTTGTTATGGATGGATGTAAAATTGTATACATATACAGGATTACTAAATGATGTTCAGTATCTGTTTCAATTAGTTCTGTAAGTGTACTGTTCACTATATACGTTCAGTGTCTTAGTTCGATTTTCACAGTTTTTAGGGTTCCGTACCTAAAGACTGAAAACGGAACCCTATTACTAAGACTTCGCCGTCTGTCCGTCCGTCTGTCTGTCTGTCACCAAACTGTATCTGAAGAACCGCGATAGCTAGACAGTTGAAATTTTCACAAATTATGTATTTCTGTCGCTGCTATAACAAATACTAAAAACTAAATAAAATAAATATTTAAGGGTGGGCTCCCATACAAAAATTATTTTTTTGCCTAATTTTGTACGGAATCGTTCGTGCGTCGAGTCCGACTCGCACTTGGCCGTTTTTTTTATGATAATATGTAAATCGGTCGGTAAATGTTTAGTTTAGTATGTAAACTAAATATTTACAGTTTGTGAAGTCAAAGTTCTCGTGTTCTTCCAATGCACGCATCATAGACTTTTTAATTTTTTGTGAATTTTTGGCACATGCTCAAACTGTGGTAAGTATCGTGAGACCATCTGCATGCCTATGAGATTTTTTGGATGGCGTGAAGGTTTGTAATAGGCTAACATGAATAAAAAAATCGGAGGAGACCTGTCTTCAGCAGTGGGACTGTAAATGGGTTAGAGATAGTTCAATATTGTGATGTGTTTACATAGCCCTCGTACATAAATTAATTATGTATCTATTATGTAATTGAGTGTCTTAGGGTATATTTGCATCAATGACATGACGGACGTCACTAACCAGTGACGCATTACTAAGTGGTTTCGTGTACATCCCTCTTAACACAAAGTGAGGCAAATTCATTCTATTATTATTTACCGCAAAGCCTTAAACTAGGCTCTTCTAAAGGCACGCGCGACCATTTTCAGGTTTAGTAAGTAAATAGGATTGTACCATTTTAGAATAATAAGGTATTTCTTTTTCGTAAGTAACTGTATCGTTCATCTAGTGTTAGTAAAGTGTTATGGGGTATTTCTATTAAGTTCTCAGCAGCAGGTCGGAGCTTGGATTCCTGCTCGGTTGAGTGCAATAGGCTCGTTCCCTATTACATGGGATTCTAAAACATACCGGTGAACTTCTGCCTAACCCTTCAGTGATGACAGGGGTGATGGTATGTATGTGAAAGTTCTTTTTCGTGTTTAGTAAGGTGACTACAGTACACAAAAGCTTTTCATTATCATGGTCCTTAGTATTTATCTTCCTTTCGACTAACATCAAGCGACTAGAACAACTACATTCAAAACAACAATAAATCTGTACACGAGAAATATACTAATTAAATTCTAATATCACAAATATCTTTGTCTCATATTTAACATTAACACAACAACATGAATACGACTAAAAGTAAACAGGGAGAGATCTTATCGACGTTCGAGAAAGCTTTGAGTTTGATTTCGTTTTGCACTGGATGTCCGTATTCCTCGGTTTGCATGAGCTCTTTGGGGCAAGGAAGAGTTTCTAGAGGAATATCGATGAGTTTGGTCGCCTTTTTAGTGAATTTCCTTTCGACATACTCCTCATTTTTATCGTAATAGTCGTAAGTATCTTCAGGCAGAGCATTATCTTTGGCGATGTCTTTATCTTCCTGGTCGTTCAAGTGTCTGTCGGTGGTAAATTCGGTGACACACGATACTTTTTCGAGCGCGTGCTTTAGCGTGGTGTCTCGCGTTTCGTTGCGTAACGCGTATATCCACGACAGGCGGCAATTACAGTTGAGTGGGTTACCTGAAAAGAAACAGGATGTTAGCGTGTTTGTTACAAAGGGCCTGGCTTGTAATCTGAGTTTTTATTTTGAAAATAAAGAAAATACATTTTGTTGGGTGATTTGAAATAAGTTTGTTGCCAGTTATGGGAGTATCGTAAATAAAATATTCTTTTATGGATTTTATGCACAAATGTGTATTCAAATAATTATGTAGTTATTGTTATTATATTTATTATATTTTTATTGTTATTATATATTATTAGAATTTGTAATATAATTTTCTACTAGATAACTTAAGGATCATACAGAGTTAAGTATTGTAGATGGTAGATGTCATAATTAATTTGCTTGGTCTTAAAATAAATAAGTATATATATTGATATCGTATACCAAAGCACGTAAGTTTATTTATTTATATTTTGATAACAAATAATCAAAGGTAGAAGAAGCTGTGAATATTTGTTCTCAAAACATAAATAACTCAATTTTTTAATTTAAATTGCGTTAATTAAATCACCGATATTCCACATACAAGTATAAAGCGTAAAGTTCAAATCAATTGAAAATAATATTTCCAACATGAAATCCATTTAGGACATTGCAATGGAAACTTAATGACATTTATTGGCCAATAATATTTAGTAATAATATACATTTGAAATTAATAATTATAATTTATGGTGTGGTATTTACCGTATTAGGTATATCCAATAGGTAATTACATTGTATTGTTTTATTGTAAATACTGCTAATTTTCATCCATTATAATAATTAAATTCGTATTGTTGTTTGATCATTGCTGTTTTTGTAATCCAATGTATAAATTTAATTAAAAGTAAATGTACTAATATTTGTGGAATAACCGTGGACAATTTTGTGACTGAATCTGTGTTTGTGGTTATTACAATCTATTTGTATTATATACAAGCATTGTAAATAAAGTTCGTTATATTTGATTCACTGTCACTTTTCCTACTAGTGAAAAAGACAGCACTATATTTCAGGGCTTTTTGTTATTATTTACTTATTTTTATCAATATTTGATGTATACTAATGTTTCATATGAATTTTAATTATCTTCAAAGTAAAATTATATCATCATATCACCTAGATACAGTCTACTGCTGGACATAAGCATCTCCGAAAGCTATAAAATAATATATTTCAAATGAAATACCTCTTTGAACATAAACTTCTTACAAAAGAAAATTACTCTTCCATGAAACGCCAAAACGAAGAGCTACTTTTGTTAAAATAATTTTGAAATTACTGCGCGGTTTCCGGTTAAGAAAAGGTCTACCTAACTCTTCTCGCGGTGACGTTATATCGGTACTACAGCAACCCATACATTGATAAAACGGTACATAAATCTAGCGTCTATAGGGGTGGCAAAGGTTTTGCGGAAGTTATCCGCATTCTGCGTAAAAAATAGCGGGGACCCAGTTCCTTTCACCGAAGTAAACTGTGGCAATGGGTCAGGGAAGCGATATGATGAACTGCAAACGGCAAAACTGTTACGTTATGCACCTATGAAACTGGGTAACGGATATAAACCATATCACCAGAGCTCCTCGTTGGGGGAGTGACTATTCTGACTCTTATTTTCAGAAACTTAGACGGTTTCTACACCACTGGTTTTGCAAACATCTAGAAATTACGATAATTGTTTACCATCAGGTGGGCCGTATACTTGATTGCAACCCTTGGATATATAAAAAAGTACAAATCTTCGATTGTATAATCTTTATTCAAATGCATAGGCGCTAATTGCCATTTCCACTTACTCAGTACAGAATTTTCTCTCTGTTTTACTCAGAATACTCGAGCAAGCTTGTTGCAATCAAAATTACACATGAGACGGACCCAAATATAGGTACCTAACATAACTGATTTAATGGAAAGGTGTACTTGTAAAAAAAACTAAACATTACTTACAGACTGCCTTGAATGCTTTCGAACTGCCTAGCGATCGTAAATGTGATTGCTGAGCAGGAGTCTTGGGTTGGATTCCTAGGTCGAGTAGTGTTATTGAGTTTTTCTATGAATTTCTCAGCACCAGCTCGGAGTTTGGATTCGTACCGGTTGATGAAAATAGGCGAAATGTGAGTGTATATTAGAACACCTCTGCCTAACCCTTGGAGGTGTGATGGTAAGTTTTATATTACATTCATATTCGATATGTTTCAGCGTGATGTTTGTTTGACTGCTCGGCGGAGCGGACGGGCGATCGGATTGTGCGGTACCTATACCGCACAATCCGCTCCGCCGAGCAGTCTACAGGACACACTTTATACACGCAGCAAATATTTGCATTACCAGCGGCTAGTTCTACCACGTGTAGGCGGTAGTGTGTGTGAGAATTTGTGTAACACACCCAGAAGAGAAATAATGTTTTTAATGTGTTAGTAATAATGGATAGAACAAGTACATAATATGTACGCACATAGTGCTGTCTGTCGCGCTGACAAGCGTGTACAAAACAAAAAAGCGTTTACCACTTGTTTTTTATTGAATGCGAAATATAACCATCACATTCAATTTATTATAGGACGAGTTTTATTTCTTTTTGTGACCCTCAGTCGATATAGAAGTCGCGATATAAAAATAAAAACATCACCCAAAAATCCTACATAACAATATTCAGTCATTGAAATAAAACAACTTTATCGCGGATTTTATCGCGGTATAGGTATTGATATTATTTTAAACCGACGGCGACGTTTCGGATTCTTTTGGATCTTTCACAACATCCAGTCTGTCCTGACGATGGGTGCTGTAAAGGTTCCGAAGCGGGTATAAAGTAGTTTTTATTTTAATATCTAATAAATCGAAATATTCAGTCATGTCACTGCTCAAAGATATTTTTCGGTACAAAAACATAGAATGGGCGTGAGTGAAATCGTCATCTGTGCGTGACTTATCTGCATCCTCGTAGTTAACAGCGTGGATCGGCCACCATGGTAGCATTTAGCCCTTACGGCTCCGAGAAAACACAGCTTAATTTCAAGGGTGGAGCTTTGAGCTTCGTAAATCATTACGAGGCCGTTTTGCAGTGCTTAAATTTTATTTCACTAATCTAGCGTAGTGTGGGCGGAGCTGAAGCCAATTTGTAACAATATCTAAAGCTGTTATTACGCTGTATTAATTTCAAATAGACCTTATTTTGAGGCACATCAAAGTGTTTTTTAGAGATTATGAAAACAGTTTGTGGAGGTATAATAACAGTTATAATATAACGTTAATTGCTTACGGTTATGTTGTTTCTTTACGTTACGGCTCGGAAAGGCCAATTTGTAATTATGAATTTTGTGGCGTAATGGAAATTATATTTGAGAATATTTGAAGGGTGTAGTAATGTAATGTTTTTGATTCCCGATGGATGCGTCAGTGGGCTGCCAGCGCTTAACGCAAGGGAAATTAAAGCTTATAAATTTAAAATACCAGATAAATGGTCCAGTCTCGCGTACCGGGAGTTACATAACCCCTCTCCCTCTCATCACAAAGAAATTATAGAATAAAATCTCTAAAGAAAATATAATTTTGTATCATATATGTAATTTTAATATTTGTAGGTCTATAATATCCTATTTTTAGTACCTAACCGTCCCCTTTTTGGTGGCAAAAGGCTCTAATAGGCTTTTTGCTGTGGACATTGAAAAAAATCTACCAAAATTCTATCTGTGGTATTTTTTTAGTGTTGGCAATAAAATAAAAACAGAAAGTGTCGCTAGTCATTTGTCATGCCGTGTATGTTGTAAATTGAGTATGTTTTTATTTGAAGATTAGTTGTACATACATAATATATTTAATTTGACGCCATGATTCGTGCAGTGAGTCAATTATTTGGTTCTACGCCATCGGATTCGATTCCTACATTGAACTAATATTAGTATACATAGTTATTGCCTACAAATAGAATAGGATATTCCGGTTTACTGGAGAAAATACTAGTACTTATGAGTCACTTAATTAGACCTCCAAAATAACTCCTTGCCATAATAATAATAAGACACTCCTTAGTTTTGCGTTGATTTTAGATTAATTTGTTTTGATTCCACAGTCAAACTGTTTGTACAGTTTTGTGTGACATTATGTTACTTCATAAGAATACCATGTAACTTTCAAAACATAATAAATTATAAAATAATGCTGAATTGGATTATTAACGGTTTTTTAAACCATGGAAGCTGCAAACGATCCGAACGGGCGGGATCCAACTAGATCAATTTATAAAGTGGTTTTGTATCAATAGGTGTATTTAACCACTCTATTAATATAGTGGTCAGCTAGGATATAAGTTCGGCGGAGGATTTACAATACGATCTTATTTCATTCGTGATAATTATTGAAGGCGTTGTAATAATTCATGGAATAATTTAATGACTTCTAGTAAGCGAGCTAAATTAAGCGGTTAAGAATTTTGAATATCCTTTCGTATTTTCTGAGAATTAAAGAACATAATCTATTAACATAATATATTGTAGCTATACTACTGCAAACGTAATAAAAAACATAAAATACATCAGTGCAAATACGACGGCCAATAATGGAAAAGTTTGAATATCTATTATATTATTCATTCGAACATAATATATGAACGCAATAATTCTCAATTAAAACTTATTTCCAAACAAATGCAAACCACAGTAAAACCCAAAAACCGTAACAAAATCCGTAGGTAAGGAAATTAAAATAATTACACCGTCCTTTTATTCGGAAGAATAGTTTTATTTGTGTCAGTGATTTATTTTATTTGCATTCCGTAGAGGATTTATCAGCAGAGCAGCCGACGCAGCGCCCTGCCTCAGCCAGATAGTCGGCAGAAGAAAAATGGCGATCGGTAAGGCACGCCCCATTGGCGGCTTATTCTTGACAAATGGTGGTCAAACAAAGTCAATAGAGGAAGTATTTTATATTACTCAGAGAATTTTGAACTGCGCTGTTAATTGATTAAGGAATGAAATTGATTAGGAACTTTCCTATAATTATAAATGATATTATACACTTACGCGAATATCAGACATTGCAATTGAACTTTTCTAATAAACAGTGTCTACAGAGACAATAGCGCGCGAAAGACACCTCTGGAATTGCAAATGTGTTTAGGCTACGATATCCGCTTGCCATCAGGCAGGCTGTACGCTTGTTTGCCACTTGTGGCATAAAAAAAACTACGTTCAACGGATTACACGGTATATTGATATTATTTTCGATGTTTAACACCGCCTCGTAAAGTAAAAGACCGATTCCTTCTCAGTTAGGTGCAGCTCTTGAAATTGAGAAACAACCAAATGTCGTGCAGCTCTTGAAATTGAGAAACAACCAAATGCCAAAATATACAAAATACAGCTGATTCCGCGTCTTTGAAATCCCGTCCTAGATTCTATTTCATCTAAATTCAAGTATAAATCGGCAAGAGCAAAAGGTTCAGAGAGCTCGTTCTGCATAAATCAGATTGTCAATAATTAACAAAATGTAGGGTAGCTGTTCGTAATTATAACTTCAAGATACCAAATACAGTCTACTCGCAATTTTAGATGTCGTAAAGGAAACGTTGGGATTAAATTCATCAAATATCAATATACCGCGATAAAATCGATAAAAAGCAGTACTTGTTGAAAAGAAACTGGACTATCTCATGGGATTTCTTGTAAAGATAGTAACGAGTATTTAACTAATTAAATATTCATTAATACACAACGTCATATGCAACGTAGTGCTCCAATATTATCTCGGTATATGAACATCAGCGCGTTATCGTCTTCAGATTAATCTCTAGCCATGGTAAAGGCACGTGCACAATTAGTGTGGAATTAGATAGTCAAAGTGACTTGCTTGTGTGACACCGTCCCAAGTTCTCGTAATTCCAAGGTAAATCTATATGACAGTGGACGAACGCTGGTTATGACCTGAAGACAGGACACAGCATATTGTGTCTTATTTCTTTACAATAGGTACCACACTTGCATTGCAACTCTAGAACGCTCTACAAGTAAGGTGATTTACCTTTCATGTTTTACCTTTGATGTCACTCTAGGTATCAGAACTAATCTTTAATATTAGTATTTTGAGGAGGATTTGTTGATAAATATGCAGTAGGAATTATATCTAGATTATTATGTGTGTATACGTATATTATAATTAAATTAAATATTCTATTTCCTTCTCTCTATACGCGATACGCACTCTATCTCTCTCTATCACTGACTCAATCTTTGGTAACAACATAAAAAAAACCATACCAACAAACAGCAATTGCCAAAAAATAATAACAAAAAACTTTTATTTCAAGAAATACTAGAATGAAAAGTTAATATTTATTTCTAAAAAACTTAACGTTCAACTAATTAGGTTTTAGTCAAATCTAAAGAAAACTTACAATATGAATAAAATAAAATATTGTTCTATCAAAAAATATTGAATAAACTCAATCAAGTATAGTAAAAAAAAACTATGATTGAAACTAAATTAAGTCTAAATCAGTGAACTAAAAGAAAGTAGAGTTTACTGAAAAATATCCTCAATAATCCTGCCTACGTCTGGTTACCTAACAAACAGGCTTGTATTGTACTCGGCAGTCAGTTAACGGCCAAGAAAACGGGAAACGGCCAAGTTTCCCTTCCGATAATTCCCAAAATTTAATTCACAAAATGAAACTCACAAACGATCTTTCTGTCGGAAGTAAATTTGCAAATTGTTTTGAAGGTGTGTTATTTAATTTAAGAGTTTCTTTTATCAACAATCTAAAAATAAAAATGTTTACATCAAATGAAGTTGTAAAACTTTTATTTCTATTTATACCTATACACAATACTAAAAATAAGTTAGATAACTAAACAATAGAAATTCCTGAATGCGTAATACTTATCACTTTTAAAGTAAAAATATATTCTTAGATTTCTGACGTAGAATAAAACTCCTAATACAAAAGAAAATACAACATCTACGAAGTTTTTCCTTCTTTACGACGACGTAAGTCCCGAAAATTTTAATGTACCATTTGCAACTTATTATTCACAGTAAGGAGAATATAAAACTCGCTAGCGGAACGGGAAAAGTAATATAAACAAATAAGTCACAAAACCCACTCGTGAATAATAAAATAAGCGACCTGTATCGGATACAACACACAAAACACGTAATAAACAAACGGGTTTGCGAATAAAAAGCTATTTCCCGATGGTGGGACGGGCCAAATTTATCGGGTCGCTCGGCAAAATATAGGTGCAATCCTGCCAACGGTAGAAAGGTGATTTACGTACGCGATGTCTATGAAACTCAAGAAATAAAAGGATTTGTGTATCTTTCGGAGCCGAAATTGTGTATCAAACGCGATTGAGATATCATCGTCGTTTGCAAGTGTCACGAGCCGATATATTTAGCGCCGCTGGCGTTTCGAGAGTTGTGCAGACGTTGTTACGTTTAAAATGCTATTATCGATGTCATTTTCGGGAAAATTCTATTACGTTCAAAGTGTTTTGACCTGTTATATGTGGTCCACATTTTGATGTAATTTACGATAATGACAAACTTTTCTGAACTCGGAAAGCCCCAAACATCTCACGTAAATGTTAGGTCTTAATTTAGGAAGGTGTACAAGAGCTGGGTGAAACACGTACAACTTTAACACCTCTCTTCAATTAAGGGTACGATTTAGTTTCAGATCCGCTGGGCAGAAAAAAAACATAAATGTAACCAGTTTCTGCCAGCCTAACAGTTATTTGGCAATCTAAATTTTGTACAACCCACCAAGGAGCCACCAATTTACATTTCCTTAGCAGAAAATTCCGCATTTAGCAATATCGAATTGAAACAATAATCGATTCAAATTGTTTGCGGCGCCCCGTCAGTGCCTCTGGAGCTCACACGTTTCCGATGACCACGCAGATCAGGCCGACCCTTACAAAATTGAATTGGTAGTTATAAGTTACCGCCGGCACACGTACCTACACTAAATAGACCTACTAATAAAATATTGCTCTGAGAACAAAGGTATTACCGTATATTTGGAAGGAAGATATCATTTTTAATATTAGCCGATCCGATTGTTACGTTTATCATAGTTATGATACTAATAAAGTACTATTCTCTTTTGACTTCTATTCTATTTCTATTGCTGTACAAAGTAAAAGCTACGATTCTTAGCACGATAGTTTCTAGCCCGTAATTTATATGTTCAATAGAAGTTCGATTTGCTTAAGGAAGCTCGTGAGCTCACTAGTAGAAACAAGAATGAATTCCCAATATTGTCCCTTTTTAATATGAGAATATTTTTTTTGTTTAATTATTATAGATCTGAAGACGATTCTGGGTGTTTTTGTATCTACTATAATACTATCTCATATAATCTCGCGATTTATATTTTACGCAAAAAAAATCTTAATATAAATAACGATACATCTTTTAGTCTTCACCAATATTATTCACCAAAAAATACAATTATTTTATATTTTTGCTCTTACAAAAATTAGGTTGATAGAAGATTATTATTGTTAAAAAATGGTCAAAGTCGATCCATTAAAGCGTTGTTGCCGTAAACAATTAATCTAAATCAAAGAATAAGCACGCTTCGCGTTTACAAGAAAGCAATTTCAAATTAAGAAAACACTATCTTTCATAGACACCGGTTAAATGGGTTCAAAGTGTTCTTATTGATTTCACCTCGTTTTGTGACAGGGAAATTTATAGCTACAATGATACCCTATTTTCGCACCCATTTATCCTCAGCACACGATAGAAATTCGTCTTGAAAACGTGTTTATTTTTACTTTGATCCCGAAATTCCGTTTCTTTGTTTGTGTTTGGGAATATTTTTATTTTGTCTTAGCAACAGAATCTCTGCCTAAAACGTGAGCCAAACACGAATTAAACAGATATCATCCGATTACATTAAGGGGATTTTAATATAATATAATCGTTATTTTAGGTATTTGTATGGATCCAGATGTAATGATTGTGTAATCGGTTCATTATTGTTATAATGATCATTACCATTAATGTTTTTGATTGTTGATACAGTTACCTTTGATTACGAACAAATTTTGTGGCTTATTGATCAAGATCAATTATCAAAGTCTATACAAATCCCAAAAGTGACACAGACAACATAAAGGTCTTTGATGTAGTATTAGATACATAAAACATTATGAACGGTATATACAATAACTGATTTGCTCATAATATTTGTTTATATATAAAAGGGTCTAATACTATATTTTCAAATTCACAAGGAGATTTGGGCAAAAACAAAGAAAAAGGTACCAATATAATCTGATTTGCATTAGACGGTATTCAGAGAATAAAATATTCAAAACCCCGTACGCACCGGGTGTTCACGGATGGAAAGTCATGTGACGTAACCGCTCATATATTTGGTTTAATAGGTTCGGTATTAGGGTCATAAATAATGAAAGTTCTAACTCACCTTCCAAATAAACTGCAGTTGAAGCAGCTTTGTCATTCTCAACCACCGGACGAACGGTTTCATATGATATCATTTCCAACTTATTGTACCTCAAATCTAGTACAATCAGGCTTCTTATATCTTCCAATATGTCTTCGTAAAATGTTGTCAGTTTATTACCTGACAATGACAATTTTTTCAGCTGCGTGAGACCACCAAATGCTCTCTCTGATATGTATTCTATTGCATTGTTATCTAACATGAGCTCTTTTAAGCCCCAAAGCTCACTAAAAGCCAAGTTTCCAACCATAGTTAATTTATTATTCCTTAAATTTAAACGAGACAGATTCTCAAGCCCTTCCAACATTTCCCTAGTCACTACTGATATGTAATTATAGTCCAAATTGAGTTCTATTAAATTATTCAAATGTTTAAAGCAACCTTCGTGTATTAAACTTATGTTGTTATTCGACAAATGTAAAACATGTAGGTTAGGTAAACCATAAAACACATCTCTCTTCAATTCAGATATTTGGTTTTCGTCCAAACTTAAATTTGATAACATCATCATCTGTGAGAATGAATGTTTCTCTAAAGTCGTAATCTTGTTTGACTTTAGTGCAATTTGTCTAACTGTTGAAGAGTTTGTAAATGCATACGGTGGTATTCTTTTGATAGTACCAAATTGTATAGAGATTTCTTTTAGCTTATCCAGCCTTACTATAGCCTTTGCTGGAATAAATGTAAGCGCATCATCCGATCTAACATTAAACATGAGATGTTCTATTTCGGACTGTGATGAAAAACTTGGCCAGATTAGATCTTCCTCAGTAACGCCACCACTAAATACCCAACAATCTGCTCTAGTAGCCATTTTGGGCTTGTTACTGTCACAATAACAGTGCACTTTGGACCGCCGGTCGACGATGTCACAAACATTTATAAATACTGGCGAATAATAAAGCCTTTGCATTTTCGGTTGAGTATCTTCGTTTTTGCTTCCCTTCACTGTCAGCTTGACTGTCATTAATGATGCGATGATAATTATATACTTCATAATTTGCTCCATTTTTGTTTCAAAGATGATGATTTCTGAAACAACAAAAAAAATAGTTAAGTAAAGCTTTATCTGAGAATCACATTACGGCACTAAATCATTTTACTTCAATAACATAGTAATATAAGCTTTTTATGTTTAAAATTATCTATGTAAGAGCCGCTCTTTTTTATTAATACGCAGATAGGATAATGTTAAGGTAATATTAGTGTTCGAAAGGTTCTCTTAACTGCTTTAGTTTTATAGGTTGAGATAAGAAAGAGTCTATAACTAATTTGTTAGGAGTTAAAGTTTCTTTTATACTGCTTGAGAACGTTAGAACAGTGTAAGCGGCAGTTAGCTATCTTTTTCCATAAATCTAAAAGGTTAAGCTCTAGATCTAGCTAGAACTCAAGAATTATAATAAAAGTAGATAAAACATTACCAAGTATTTTTATTCTATACCCAGAAAGATTTGGTAATTAAAACATTAGCGATGAAATTTATAAATATTCAAACTTTGCTATAGGACCTAGTATAAACAGCGACTATCAAGAGTTGTCAATATTAAACATTATTGCCATCAAAATCGTATACATATAATCTACTAGCTTAGAAATAGTAATTGTATCCAACCTTTTTTAACAATCTGCTGTCCTCTTTTAAGAAATTATTAATTTCACATAACTTACACCCCATTTTTCTTATACAGGATGATTTCCGGGGCTAAATCTATCTCCATTCAAAATTTGATCTATCTATCTATGAAATAAAATCTATAAATGAAACAGGCTGAACGGTTTAAGCTTGAAGAGGTAACAGCCAGACAGAAGCTAAGTATAGTATAGATACTAATAACCTAATTCTACCTTGTTATACTTAAAACTAAAATTACTTTAAACACAATCGAAACACATCCACATCCATTTTTATATAAATAAAAAAAATACTAAGACTATAAAATTACTACAACGTCTAAATATTTCACTTTAAAAGACTTCCACATTGTTTTTCCATTATCGAGAGTGAAAACACGTGCCAAACAAATAAAATTGAAGGTAATAAACACGACTCGCATTAACATCGATTACATACCAATACTGTCGTTTGGAGCCCCAAAATAGGATATATTGCAATACAGTGTAATTACACGTACAGAAGGCGTGCCGCTGATAAAAGCAAAAAATATTCTTTTCCATTTAAAGTTATAGGCATCCCACGGAGGGCCAGGTCACCCTTTGATATATGAACCTCATAAATAACTTCAAAATATTGGGTTTCACACATTGCCAGGTCACGACACGGCCAAAAATGCCGTCCATTAACAAGTTTTAACCTAATTAAAATGAAATTTAAGTGAGCTCAATGACGTTATATAAATATAGCGTATTTGTTGTCTCTGCTAGTTTTGTCAGCTTTGGCTTTTAGGATTTTGGTACTATAAAGTTGCTTTTGGTAAAAGTTTCGTTTGCGAGCGGATTAAAAGTAGTGCTCCGGGGTTTTAAAATGCATTTTTAGCGCGGATAAAAGTTTTTATCAACTATTTTTGTGTTTCGTTAAAATCGGATTTATGTGACCGGGATTTTAGATCCCGCTAAGAATACTTTTAAAGTAGATTCCGAATGAAACACGCACTGAATACTAACTAGAGAAGTTGGATAATCGCAGGAGATGGGATGACATATTTTTGCAAAACTTCGCAAAAATATTATGTCAGTGCTTTGAAGATTTCAAATAAAACTTTATCCGAGATTTCTAGAGATTTCTGAAGTGATGTTTGTACCTACCTAAATAGTTAAAAAACATAATGATTTATTTTAATGTCACTTTATTGTTATGCGATAATCATCATTATCCATATATTTTAAGGCCTCACGTTGCGTATAAACAGCAGGTCTTAGAAGAAAAACATAAATTCACAAATAAAGTTGCTGTCTTGATCTTTTGTGATAATTATCATTTTCTTAATCAAATCTCTGATGTTAATTTTGGACTTTTCCACAGGCAAAGTTGCGGGCAATACAACTAGATACATCGTCACATATTACTATTTTATATGTGTTATTATAAAATACATTGCATAATCTACTATAATTATTTTATATATTTTACAATATTTATAAAGCATATTGGAATAAAACAATTTCATAGTATGTAATTCAGTTACATCACACATTCTAAAATAACATTATTTCAGTAGCACTACGAAAAGTTATTTTATTTATTCGGCGAGTAGGTATTGTTATTTTGCTAGATTAGGCAAATACATTTCGTTTTCTGACACAGACGCGAATATGTCTTAGATTCGCGTTTTTAATTAAATTTCTTATAACAGATTTTATCGCAAACAAGCTACCTGCAATGGATACTGTAAATGATCTTAAAAGGTCGGGATTAAAATAATAAACTGCTATAAAATCTTTAATCTCAAAATAGTTTTTTTTTTATGGTGATAAGGGGGCAAACAAGCAGGCGGCCTGATGGTAAGTGATGACTGCTGCCCATGGACATTTGCAACACCAGCGGCTTGCAAATGCGTTGCCAAACCCCTTAGAAACCGTTCAGGTTTCTTAAAATAGGGAGTTAGGTACTGAACTGACAGCAAACGGAATTCCCATGCTGTCAGAATAGTCACTCCCCCAAAGAGCTCTGGTTACCTCATTCACTGCGGTATTCTGTAAGGCTACTTCGCCAGTCGGGCAGCTCAATTTGAGCAAGGAATGCCTCCAAAATACATATTTGAAGTTTATTTAAGTGATATCTGAGTCCAGTAATTGATACATAAGTTATGTACGAATCGCATGTATACACTAACTAGATAATTATCTAGATAAACACTGCGGTCTTCTGTAAGGCGGAGGTACTTCCCCAGTCGGGCAGCTCAATTTGAGCGAGAAATCTCGCTATGCCCTACCTACCTATTTTGTTGGTCTAGTCAAATAATTTACCAAAAATAACTTGGACTAATTTAAGCATATCGTACTTTTTACTTTGCCAAAATAGCAACGTAATTGACATAAGCTTTCAATCCGCTTGTTTAAAACATAAAATGTTTTGTATAGTTTTGACGATCTGATTGGCACAGCGGTATTACAGGTAGCCTCCTGTGGCAAGGCGTCCTAGGTTCGAATCCCGGTAGGGGCAAATGTTTGTGTGATGACCACGAACATTTGAACTGAGTCAAATATATACGTATTTACAATAAAAATATCTATGTAGCATATCACTATCTAGTACCGGTAACACAAGCCTCGTTGCTTAGCTCTGAACTAGATGGCGCTGTGTCACAGTGTCCGGATTTATTTATAAAAATAATTTACGTAGTGTTGTTACCTATATGAAGTAATGTATTTTCACATTACTTACGTGTACAGAAATAATGATAAGTATTAATAGTAGTGATGTATGATTTCTCTCACACATAAATAACATCTTATCACTGATATGGATGACAGTAATATTGAACGCCGTTTTCTTTGTTCTCGCGTGTTTCTATCTTGTGATTTATGAATCACACAACAATTGCTTTATCTCTATAATTAATTTATAGGAATCACGGCGCATGTATTTGTGGCGTCACTGTCTTGGGCGACCGCATTTAGCTTTTGTTTTGTCCTTGTAATGTCATTATCACTTCTCAGTATAATGTCTTCTTCTTTTACTATTTGACCACCTGATTAGCCCAGCGGTAGTTAACGCTACCTTCCTTGCTATGGGTCCCGGGTGTGTATCCCCGTAGGCAGTAGCGTAGCGTGGGGGTGGTGGGGAGAGGGGGCCATGGCCCCGGGCGGCATATGAAAGGGGGCGGCATCAAGAGCCATGTCTTTTTAATACTACTAGAAAACGGGGCGGCAAATTTCCAGGTGGCCCCCGGGCGGCAAAAACCCACGCTACGCCACTGCCCGTAGGGACAAATATTGGTGTGATGGGCATCTACATTTTTGTATCCTAGTCATGGATGTATCTAAGTATAATATTTTATGTACTTACAAAATAAAACTAGGTATATATGTATATCAACCATCTAGTATGTGTGATAAAAGCTTCGTTGCTTACTTCGCAACTAGATGGCGCTGTGTCATAATGTCCGGAAGTATGTATTATTACTAATTTTCTCTAGTCTATCCTCTCCCAGTATTGTTTTAGATCTTTGATCAAATGTAATATTGCTTCAGCAGAATCTTAATTTTAGGAAAGCGTCTGCAATATTAGTCTGAATCAGGGTTGGTCTATATTTCATCTATTTCCAGTTTGCCGTTAGAATCCGATCACAGCTGCAGTGAACTAGAAATATTAATTCAAGAAATTCATACTATAATTATAATACCAGTATATATATATATATATATAAGTACACTCATGCATTTTTCCCATGGTGGTAGGCAGAAACTAATATACATATATAATATAAACTGATACCAGCATATTTTTTTTAACTATTGTTAAAACTTCTTTTTTCTTACACTTACGCGAATATTGGACATTGAAATAAAACTACTTTTTACGGATTTTATCGCGGTGTATTGATATTATTTTAACCCGACGTTTCGGATCCTTTACAGCATCCATGGTCACGGGCCGACTGAACGTCGGGTTAAAATAATGTCAATATACCGCGATAAAATCCGTAAAAAGTAGTTTTATTTCAATATTGTTAAAACTGTTACAAAGTTCTTTGTGTATCTTCTATCTTCATATATCCAAATGACGGCGCAATTGGTGCAGTGGCCGAGCGATCAGCTTCTGCTTCGCATGTCATGGGTTTGATCCCCACATGAAATAAATATATTACGTATGTATGGCTTAAAGGTAATATATTGTACCTTGTCCGGGTCTGGGTGTTTGGACATTGTCAATATTTGCTTTTGTAAAGTACCCACAACAAAGGAAAAATTCCAAGCGTGGGGCAAATACAGAGAAAGAACGATTTTTTATAATAAACGTTTATTATAAAAAATCGTTCTTTCTCTGTATTTGCTTTAATATTAGCCAATTTCTAACGTTATATTTTCTCCGTGTAAAATCAGGAAGTCACATGGATGAAGGAGCCCTGTGCTTGTCAATGGACGCACGATCAGTTCCTTCGGCAGAGGTCGGCAACATGCCAAGAGACGGTAGGGCGGAAAAAGATTTTGGTAAGCTTAACGAAAATTATCCGAGCACGATGTTGCCACAGCTTAAACAGCAGCGTAGACGAAAAAGGAACTATGTACAGATATAAGAAGACTTTGCGTTTTTATAACTGTTAGTAAAATGTTGTATTCAAAATCCATTGATTATAAACTCATAACTATAAAAGTCTGTAACGATATAAAAGTCTCTATGGTAAGGCAAAAGTGTCTAGTACTAGATTTAGACCGACCCAGATTAATTGATTTACTTGAAACATATCGTCACATTTTTTTAATAATTTAAAACAATTTATTTTTTACTTTAATACTTTGCTACAGTTACTTTACAGTTTGATATCGACTGCAATTTAGGCAAATACTCATAGTTTGTAATTACGAAATATTATGTTAGATTTTACTTTTACTTTAATAGAATTATATTTCTCGATAATTTTGGACGGTATAAGTACTTAGTTCGTGTTGACTGCAAGACAATGACTATCATGGATGCGGACGAATATAACATTTTTACATTGTACATATATGTATGACTTTGTGATGAGAATATAATATACTTATTACAGGAACGATAACTTCCTAGCACTACTTATAATTAATTGCAAAGATGCACGCGCCGTTGCTGATAAAGGTACACAGACTCACAAACATGAAGATGTGATCGTGCTCAAAGTATATGAATACATTATGTGTGTATGTGTGTGTGTATGAAAGACGTTAGCAAAGCGGCGCCAGAAGTTGGCTCGATGCGGCTCTAAACTTCAGACACGTCTAAGTGAAGCGGTGCAGGATATCATCTAATTGAATTTAATAGGCTCTTAGGCTCTCTTCTTTTATTGGCGTTATAAAACGCAGATGCACATTTGAAGTTAACGTACCTAGTTATGTTAATTATGAGATAATAACCTTAGCGTTATGAGACGATGACAAGGAACCTTTAAAATGTAACTTACAGTGTATATTACGGTGTATTAGTATATTACAGTGAGAAAGTTTAAAATATATAATTATGTAGAAACTGTGTCCTAGTTTTTATCACTAACGTGGCTGCATGATTAGCACTGGAACCGCGCAATCAGTATTTGCAACATGGGTCTTAGTATATTATGAGAACAAATTCAGTTGTATGACCAATAAGTCAAGGTGTTAAGTCTAGGAATTTGTGTGTGTATATATGCAACCACAAAATAAGAGAAAAATCTAGTGTTGAATAACGTTAAACCAAAATCCATGGTCTCAAACGCTTTAGTTGAGCCTCTTTTGTCTACTAAAACTGAATATACCTACGAAAACAGACTTTAATAGATTATCAAAACTGTTATAAGTAGTTTTCAAAGCTAATAACGCTATGAAACATCTAAGAAAGTTAGCGTAATTATTCGCTAAAATGTCTTGCGAGTAAGTAGGAGTGTAGGCACCAGGTGATGTTGCCAACTTACAGGTATTACTACCAACTGAAAGTGTATACGAGAACAGATTTTGTTATTTAATTAGAATATGATAGAATCAAGTTGTTATAGTTTCAAATTTGTATCGCTAATGAGGTCGATCGATACGCCTCAGGAAATTGGATGATGCATTTAGACGCAGAGGAAGCTTGTGTTAGCTAGTGATATATTTGTAAACAGAAACTAGTACTATATATATAAATATATCTTCAACTTTAACCTATATAGTGGCCCATTGGCGGGTACTAGTCTGCTCTCTTTGCAAATTTACTACTAAGCCTACTACGCTGACCTAGTGAGTTTTGGCAGATTTTGCACATCGACAGTGAGCAATAAATTACGTTCCACTTTTCATATAGTATACTAGTACAGTTGTAAAAGGTTACCGCTTTTATACCTTATTGGATTAAAAAAACATTGTTATAATTATATGGGCAGGGACAATGTGTCTGTCTGAGAGAGAAGTCATTTGAGAAAGTTTAGGCTGTAGTGCGTTGGGATAGAATTTGAGACCTTCCATTTGACCATAGTCCACTGGTGACACCACTAGGTTATCACAGCTTATCTAATCTCTAATTAAACCAAAAATTGAAATAATAATAGGTACTGTTAGGTCACAATGACGTACAAGCTGTGTGCTCAATATGAATTTAACTTCGCTCCAAAATCAGAACACAAGACTCTGTTTAACCGTACTTAGCTTCGAATATATTAAACAATATCTACGCTTGTTCTGATACATTAATGAAGTGCTTGCTCCATTTTCTCTCTTTTAGTGCCAGCCTAGAAACTAGTGTACTTGACAGCCTTTATTAAACAAGATGTATTCAAAATTTTGGGACGAAATTCGAGTTATTCTGTAATCAAGATTGTACTAGAAATATGACAGTAGGCTAGAAGGTGGGACTCGACATGCCACCAACAAAGGATGAGGGGAAGAAATGTTCCCACCCTCTAAGTTATTTGAAATAACTCCCATTTAAAACGAACGTCGTTAGTAGTTTGAACATTTATTACTATCGCGACATTTTTAAAATATGGGAACATTTGGAATTTGAAAGTTGAAAATCATTAATTATTAGTTTATTGTAAGTAGCAAATTATATTATCTTTATGAACAAAAAGGATTCAAACATTGCATATTAACCATTGTTCTCTAATCAGACAACTGTGTTACCAGGAAACATGAAAACCAAAATAATGTTCAAAATTCTAGGTTATATACATATCAGTTCCATACCGGTCACCATCAAAGCAAAAGCCCATGGCATAGAAACCTGTCTCCCAGCGCCAATCATACGATTAAGGTTGTTGTTTTTGAACCATATTTATATTTTTTTGTATTGTATGTTGATTATTGCATCAGGTATTTTACTGGTCTAGTTATCACAAGCGTAACTGATGAGTGGGAGGTCGAGGAAAGTGTTATTGAGTTCTTCCTAGAAATTCTCAGTAGCATTTCTGTATTGGTAACTATGTCCGGTTAATAGTAATACGCTCACTTCCTATTACATAGTAACTAAAACACTTGCCTACGTCTGTGGTGATACAAAATTTTAATGTAATGAATGATTTTACTGAGTATCTTTCGTTGTTCGTAGTCTCTATATTAAGGCTAATAATATACACTGACTTTTAAAAATCAGTATTCTTTTTTCGAGCCAATCTGAATTCCAATTCAATTTGTAAAATTGTGTATTTAGATTTTGATTTATTTTATCTTGAGCACGGTGTGTTTTCTTGTTCCTTTCTCTTTGTAATTCGATTTCCTCTGAACCCAGCTCGGTGCAAAATTGTAATTGTAATCCAAGCGTTAAACTTAATGAGAACTGGGATGGTATCTAATCAACACGTGCGCAAATTAGCACCTAGTGCAAGACCCCCGTTTCTATGTTAACTTTTGGTGGCAGAAACAAATGAGCAGGTACAACATGAATGACATAGATGAATACAATTGATGTAGTGGTATTGCGGCAATATGAGCTCAATTCCTAGGTTAAACAGTAAAAGGTTATTTTGACGAAATTCTCAATTCAAGATTGCAATGGTCTCTGTTTTTAGGGTTCCGTAGCCAAATGGCAAAAAATGCAAATTATAGATTTGTCATGTCCGTCTGTCTGTCCGTCCGTATGTCACAGCCACTTTTTTTTCCGAAACTATAAGAACTATACTGTTGATACTTGGTAAGTAGATGTATTCTGAGAAATTAAGATTTTAGAGGATTAAGATTTTCATACAAAAATAGAAAAAAAAACTTACTTAGGTAACTAATTGAAATATCATTTAAGTACACCTATAAATGTGAAAATTTGTATGGATGTTTGTTACTCTTTCACGCAAAAACCGATAAAACACAAAACAAATTTGTATGCAATTTAGCATAACTATAGTTTACCTGGATTATATCACATAGGCTACATTTTATCTACATACCATGTGGGCAATGCCGCGCAATGGCAGCTAATTGATTATAGTATTTTCCTTAACAATTCTATAACGGCACGGGCTGGTAAATGTTATAAACCAAATTCATACGTAATAAAAAATAAATAACTAAGTAAAATAATTATTTAATATAATGTAATAATGAAAAATATTAATAATGATATACTTATCAACAATGTTTAGGCTTTATATAGCGTGTTTTTTGATCGAGACTACCGGTTGCCATTAAATGATGCTCTAAGCGTGCACTCCCGCCTTCTATCTCGAAAACGATTAAACGTACAAAAATATATTTGAGGATAAAGTTGTAGGAAATTTAATCTTCTACAATATTGGCAGAACACCAACAGCGAAAAACTCATAGGAAACGAGATATTTACAAAAAACGATTTTTGTGACCTTTGACATTCGGTTTGACCAGCTTATGTTTGTTAAAAAGAGCTGCACACAACCAAAATTTACTAATAAATAAATAAATAATAAAATGCGGCTATTGATAATTAAGTTTTTCAAAAAGCTTACAAATGAATAAGATTAATATTATAATTTGAAGGTATCCTATGAAAACCCTTTCATAGGATTTACCCTCCTCTATATTTATGTTGGCATCTCCAGGGTACCTAATACATATAAAAAATCGATTCGACAAAACTTCTTCAAGTAATTTTTAATGGATCTGTTATCCCATTTAGCGATTCCATTAAAGATTTGGGGATTTATATAGATAAGAACTCTCCTTGGGGCGCCCCACTCCAGGTGGCAAGTCGCAAATGGTTTGCTTCTGGACCCCTCCAGGGAGGCTAGAAGCATACATGTATGTTTATGTTGCATCGTTTTCCTTCAACTTCTACTAAAATTAAATTTACATAATCCCTACTTCTTCTAATCTTTGACTATGCAGTTGCCAGTTATCTAGACCTCCATTATCAGCGAAATCATTGTCTCGCTGCGAAGCACTTGTCTCGTCTCATTTGGACGAATAAGACTATAGTCCTCTATGTTAGCGGGCAGGTTTCCTCACGATGTTTTCTCTCGCTGTCAGAGCGTGTGATAGATATGCACATTATTTCGAAAAATCTGAAGTGAGTGCATTAAACGCAGTACCTTTATCTACTGGTCAAACCATTACGCTATCAAAGTGACTAACTGCTATGATTGTATTTGTCTTATCCCTTTTTCTCCAATCATATTCTATCCAGACCTTGCTGAAAAACAATTTAATAAGCTTCAGTGTCTTCAAAAATTTTGCATCAGGATCATATCTGGTTAACGTAGATATAATCATGCTTCAGAATTTCGTATTAAGCCCAAGTGGCTCCCAATTCGCTTTTGGCGGAATGCTCATATTTTATCCTTGCTGTACAATATTTTATTTAGTCCCTTACGACCCAAAAAACGTTATCTCAAAGAACGTTTTACGTTACTTCATGACACATATTTTAGAGATATGATATCATTGGCAAATGTGAGGCTTAAATACCATTGCATTCTATAAGATTCTATGTCAAATCGTGTGCGGTCCAAGCCTAATAGTTCTAGTACATACGCTACCCTCGTTTAATTGAGTTAATACATGTCCATTCAAACTTTGTCTGGTAGATATCGTTATTTGATTCATTTTTATCGTTATTTTTTTCATAATGTACAATCAAACATATTCTATCTTATACACAACTACTTAATAAAAACCTTACAACATTATATTTTGCAACAAACAGCTATATGGCATAGCAGTCACTACTGTACAGCTAATGGACATTAGATATAACTTTTGTGAGTTGCCATTACTATTTATAATATCTATTACATATTTGCTCACCCCTTCTGAAAAAAACCTTCTTACAAAAATACATTACTTGGGAAAACATTGGTAGAAAGCTTATTCCATAACACAATCGCAAGCTGACTCCTCTAACTAGACCATAATTCTACCTAATTATCATTAATATTAAATGACATTGCTTGAAGGTCTAACAATTCCCACCAGATATCTTTATCAGGTACTTCAAAGCGGTTATAAAATAAACGATTATATGGAAGGTGCGTAATCGCTCCCATGTGGTTGCCTGCCGTGGTCTGCCGTCAACCTGTCACTTTGAATAACCGCCGGGACCCGTGTCAACTGAACTTGTTTCACATAAATAATTCACCATAAAATAAACATATAGATACACATACACATGTGAAGGTTGGTTATAGGATTGTTAACGTTTTTTAAATAACGTAATAATATGCCATCACGCCTATCATCCCCGAAAGGGTCAGGCAGAGGTGTTCTAATGTTCACTCACATTTCGCCGATATGTTTTAGGACCATGTAATTGGGGGCGAGCCTGTTGCTATCAACCGTACACGCGGGACACGAATCCAGACTTCAAGCTGCTACTGAGAATTCCATAGAAAAACCCAATAATACTTTGCTCGTCCTGGGAATCAACGTAAGATCTTTTACTTAGCAATGGCACTTACGACTACTAAACCAACGAGGCAGTTATGTATGTATTTATGTACATGTTAATTATTATTTAACCTATTTGATACAACTTGTATAGACCCTTTCAAAATATAGGTTTCCAGCTAGTCAATCAGAAATTAACTGAAAATGTCTAACATTTATGTATTTTCATTTCCACGCACCATATAAGAGACTCTTCGGTAGTTTATATTGGGGTAATTAAAACAAGTGGGTTTTAATTAACCGTTTAATACGAAGCTATAATTATTATTTTATATCTCTCACGAGCGGTGAATACCGTCTGCCTCGATAATATATTTTTTGTGTCTGTTATTAGTAATTTATTTCCAATTAATAATAATAAACTTATTAAGTCACCGTTTCGAATTCCAAAGCCGTTATGATTTTGAACTCATGACTTTTGACTTTTCGAACATCATAACAGTACTGAGAGGCTGGTCAGCGACAGAGTTTTCTATAAAATAGAATAAAGGTTTAAATGCTAAACAATTAAAATTAAAATTATTTATTTTAGATATAAATCCATATTATATATGTATTTAAATAATATGAAATAATCCATATTACAAATTTGCCTTTATTTTGATATTTTAAGGTAATATTTATTAAGGTTGGCTCGAGCATTTTTTTTTAATACTACGACCAACTAAACCAGTGTAAATAATTAGCTCATATTTTTTTTAAACATTATTGTATGTTGTGTTGACACAATAAAATAAAATCTAGAATGATACATGATTTTGAATAGATAATAGACCATACAAATACCGGTTAATTTAGGGGATCAAACTCGCTTTCTCGGCACAGTAACTCACCCACTCGCTGTGCCAACCGTTTCTTATAAACGACATGACGTATAATAACGTCACTAGTCTACTAATAAATTTCTGATCGCATTATAGTCAGACAGTGCCATACATATTTAATCTGTTTATTCGAGTTAGTCTGTTGGTTTGAACTTGTACACAGTGGTCCGAAGTCCGGAATGTAGTCTGGTCCCATGTGGGGCAAAGTGTCAGGAACACAGATGATGCGCTTTGACTTATTTAAGGACTATACGGTCATTGACTTCAGACTTATTAGTGAGTTGTTTCACTAATAATCATCAACCCATTATTGTCGCATTTCACATATAGTCCGCCACGCTAGTTGGCAGACTTCACATGCCGTCGAGAATATCTCTCAAGCATGCAGGTTTCACGATGTTTTCCTTCACCGTTTGAGCATGTGATAAATACGCACATAACTTCCGAAAAGTCAGTGGTGCGTGCCTTGGGTGCTTAGTGGTGAGACCACTAGGCTACCACAGCACAGTAACTTTTCTAGTATGTAGCCATATCTGAATAGATTCTTCCTTTCATGCGATTTGCCTTCAATTTCATCACTAACGCTGAGGTGTTACTAATGTACACCTACATTTTGGGCACGAAATTAAACTCCGAGCTGCTACTGAGAAATTCATAAAAACATCCAATAATACAACTTGTAAAATTTTACCTAAATAAAATTGCAAGTTAAATCAATAATGAATTTAAATAAAAATCAATCGGATCAAAAGGTTTTGTTCAGGCATTAATGAATAGGTAACATGCTAGTTGCAAGATTCCAAGAAATTCATCTCACGAATAAGAATCTTTTAAACACTCTTTTAAATTTTATTAAGAAAGAAAAATTCAACCTCAGGTGGGATTCGAACCCACGTCTTCTGGATAAGTACTCCAGATGCTCTGCCAACTGAGCTACCGAGGTATCCGCCTGATGTGTTGAATTTAGTTTTTTTTTATGTTACTTATGTCTTACGGTGACATAGCAACATCGATTGGTCAATTCTGTCCAACCCAGAATACTCCCTTTACAGCGAGTAGATTCCGGATGATATTGCATTACCTTTATACAATCTTTTTGTATTTTTTAGCATATTTGAAGCTAAGATTTTTAAGAAGAAAGATTTGACCTCAGGCGGGATTCGGTGGCTCAGTTGGTAGTTGGCGTCTGGAGTACTTTTCCAGAAGACGCGGGTTCGAATCCCACCTGAGGTTGAATTTTTCTTTTTTGTTTCTTTCTTAATAAAAAAATTATAATCTTAGCTTGAAATATGCTAAAAAATACAAAAAGATTGTCTTTTAAACACTCTTTTAAAATACTTTTATTTTAAAAGTGTTTAATATAGTAAATGCTAAATATAGTAAAGTTAAAAATAGCTTTATCATAATATTAGTTACGCGGACGTTCAAGATAGACTCTCTTGTAGAGGAAAATGCTGCTATATTTGCTATACTTGACAGGAATCTGGTGACCGTATATAATGCTATTAATTAATAGGCGGAGGCTACCCATCTCTCGACTTAATCCCTTAGACGCTCCTCCACCCTAACGAAGCGACGAAAACAGCGTATACATGTTATGGAACATACGTCCTTATTGCAGTCAGCTTCCATTTGTAAGCTCTTCATTTTAGAGTAGCTGTTATCTTTAAATATCTGTCATAAAATATGTTTTAAATTTATTTGTAACTAACTGAGCCAATTAGTCCAGCGGTAGTTAACACTGCTTTCTGTGCTATTAGTCCCGGGTTCGAAACCCGGTAGGGACCAATGGTTGCGTGATGAGCATAAACATTTGTATCCGAGTTATGAATGTAGGTATAAAATGTATGTATTTATAAAAAGTATACATGTAGTATATCAACCAACTAGCATCCGTAATACAAGCCTCGTTGCTTACCTCGGAACTAGATGGCTGTGTAATAATGTCGAAAAAAAACATTTAAATATTTATTAACTTCACAAAAGAAAAAGGAGTTTCTTAATTTGACTGTACTTCCTAGGTAAATGCTGTGAGCATCATAATTGCCATAATTAAGTATTATTTCCTAAGGGGGGAAATAGTTCATTAAAATTCAAAGGGCCAAACTATACAAAGACAATTTCAGGTTAGTTATGCCTATAAACAATTACGACGTATTAAAACTTGTACCTGTAGCTATTGAGTAATAATTCCACCCTTATTAACCGCTGAAACGTGGTAACTATCACCATTTACTATTCAAATAGCAATTAGAATTCCTAATGTGTTGCTTTAATTGTTGCGGCCCGAATTGCTGTACATATTAATAGCTTACACGTTATTTTGTAGCAGTTATCGTTTTATACGTTATTCCTAAACTTATATGAATATATGTTATTTCTTAATCAGTCTATTCTTGTGTCTTTGTCGTTAATTATAAATAACCAGCTGTACCATATTATGGTTTAAGATAAAAATATTTTTTGAAGGGGGTTGTATGTATGTGTTGACCAATCATCTAACTGTAACTCTCAAATCGCTAATTTAATTACGCCTATTTGAACTCGCATCGAGAAAAACTTGCGTATAATGAATAATCATAACGTTTTTTTTAGAAAAACGATATTAATTTATTATAATGCAGTTAAAGTAAATAATATGTCGTATGAATATTAATAAATATAGGCCTTCTATACTGAAAAAAAATCAAGGTCACTCTCAATCTCCTTTGAAGTAGATAAAATATCTGAGTTAACGAAAAATAGCCACATAAATAATAAAATTTTCAATAAATAGCGTAATAACTAAAATAAAAAAAAAGTAAAATTTGTCTAACAAATATTTAAACATACATATTACATAATGACTAACGTTTTCCGAAATTAAAAAAAAAACAAAATTCAAAAACCGAACGATACATATTTCTAAAGATCACTTCAAAAGGCATATGAAATGACATAAGAAGCCAATTAGGTTGCTCGTTATATTCAATGTAGATTTATATATTAATAGATACTTAGATCACAATAACCTTTTTATGTATCGAACATGGTTATATCATGTTTTTTTTTTATGTTAAAAAATATTTTATTCAATATATTATTACCTCAGAAAGTCTTTAAGACGGCTCGCTATAAATTGCTTCTTTCGATAACACAAACTTTTTTCATATTAAATCATGTAGGTGAGTGCCGCTGGAACTTTATCGGAGTGAACTGAGTCCAAACGTCGTAATTTTATTATTTACATATATTTCGTGGCAAAACGTTCAACAAGAATTTATGTCGACTTATTTAATATCAGCGAGAATTAAACTTACATATTGGATGGAATAAATCATTTATAGTAGATTTCATGTGAAGTTTGTTGTAGACTTAAAATAGGTTTTTTCATGTTATTTTCAGATCGGATATGAGTATTAAAATGAACGCATTCAAAAAGATTGATATTAAAATTTTCAATTTCAGCAGTGACAGTATCCATTAATATGCAATACTAATGGATACTTACGGTTACTACATTTAAGGTTTCGGTATTTTAATAAAAACTTCGACAAGCATAAATAGCTAAATCATCAAAAAAATAAATGACATTGAACAGAACTAAAACGACTTATTTATACAACAAGATTAATTACAGCCGTGCTCTAACCAACATAATTATCACTCAAGTTGTTTATTCGATTTTCCCACCGATTAATCGTGCTCGATTTATCGAAATCGTCTTAGAGGCTCAAAGTACTTAAAACGTTTTCCAATTCTAAGCAAGCGATTATTTATCACAGTATTAGCATACTTCGTTCAAGTAAATCCGTCTGGCAAAGGAGATAACGATCAATAGAAGATGCTGTACCTACTAGAGTTACCTCAACGCTTCATTACTTCGTTCCTCCAAACGTGCATTAGACGCTATTATATTGTGAACCTGACCGATTTGCCAATGTACTCAAAATTGTCTCTTCTGTTCTTAGAAGGGTGGGATTTATTGACAATACAACCATCTTAGTTTCTAAGCAAACATAATCGATAGTCTTCCATTATCGATATAAATATCAACAGCAGTGCAAACAGAAATTTTAATTTATTTTAATGTAGAAAATGAACAGTGATTAATCAGAACACGTTTGATTATTCGTACTAACAAAAGATTTATAATGAATGTCCAAAATATAACAAAGAGCTGCCACTCCAAAACTAATTCCATAATTAAAACCAATATTATGTTAACCAAACTTTGCAAATCGATATTTGAATACTGAAAGCAAGAAACTAATTAGAGCCGTTTCCAAATATTTTATAAATTAATACTAAGTACGCGAAGTTGGTTCATGGATTATGTATCGATATACCAAGTTATCGACAAGTTATTTCACTCGGGTACGACGCTTGTCTTTGCTTTCAGACCAAACCTTGTGTAATGATCATATTAGCTTAAAATCGCATTCCTCACATAGATGGCGTTAGTAGATACATTTTAAATAATTATTGCGATAAAACCAGAATCTTAATATTGAGGGTGGCTGAAAAAGTAATAGAGAAAAAGTGGATTGTCATTCGTGAGATGTGCAGGTTTTGAGTGAGTGAACGGACCGTTGCTTTGAAATGAGAAATAATTTATGTTTTTGGCCATTCCGCGATTTCAAGGACGAAATTGATTATTAATATTACCTAAGGATCACCTTCATGGTAAATTGGTGTTAGTTTGGTGCGAGTACATGAAGTTACGGGCTTTTGGAAACGCCCTTTACCCTCGTTGGCATACTAAAAGGCAATAGTCATTTTACCAATAACCGAAGAAGTTATCCACATATTCGCCACAGTCTGTAACGAGCTACGTGGACTGAAATACATCGGCGTGGACTGTGAATTCCGCTGTACTGCGTTCGCTACCGGGCTATGTCAATTTCTTTTTGTGATTTTATTTTTATTTATGTTTTATTTTTCACGAATCAGTTTAAAAGTAGCACCACATTGTTTCTTGTCTGGCTATATATTATAAATTTGTTAATTGTATTATAAAGTACTTGGTAAGGAGATACGTATTAGGGTTTGTACTTTCCTTGGCTAATTATATTAGTGTTATTACTTGTCATGTTTTATTCGAAGAACCCAGGCATTACATTGGCGCCCAACGGGTCAACTGAATGAAGGACACATTGTAGTATACACTTTATAAACTAGTAAGTACTATTTGTTGTGAAATCTTATATACACTTTTCAAGTCTTCATTAATATTTAAGTATAATGTTTAATTATTTTGCATTCACCTACATTCTGTTCTAAATATAATATCCATTGGAATTTTATATAGGTTGTTCTTGTTTCACATGTATAGAAATTATTGTTGTATTATTGTTTGGTAATTTTTTTAAACTTAATTGTTTATACAGGTTGCTCTTATTTCACAAGTATACAAACTGTTGTGGTATATTCAAATAAATTGTTTAGGTTATTAAAAAAAAAAAAAAAAAACACTTAATTGTTATATCGGAAATTTGATATTTATAGTTGTGGTCACACCTTGTTTGACATTACTGTGTTTAATTATGGATGTAAATGCACTGCATAAAGATGAACTTGAATTTGAATTGGCTTGCCGAGGGGTCGCTGATTGTAAGACTGTGGCGACTATGCGAAAATTCTTACGCGAAATATTGCGGCGGAAGGCCAAGGGTGAGTCAACCATTTCTTTTAAAGTCCCTAAATCTTGTATTGACAACCCAGGCGATGAAATTTTAACTTGTGAACATAAATTGACAGTCATAACTTCATTAATATCAGAGATCTCACACAGTCCCGATCAACTCTTTATCAAACGAATTCACTCACGTTTGACACACTTGTCGAATCGCGCTAAACTTATAATTCCTTTCGAAAAAGAGGACATAGATAAGCATTTGACTTTGCTAAGGAATATACAGGAAACTATGTCTACTCTAAAAAATATAGAAGAGGATGAAGAAGAAGGTCCAGATGAGGTCATTTCTGAGTATGATATAAAAATCTTACAAAAGTCTTTAGGCGAGGAAGCCGTATCAATAATGGAACGTTTAGAAACTAGTCAAAGGCAAAATAAAGAGGTCTCAACTAAGGAAAAATATACCGAAATACCTCAAAACGATGATTTGAAATCTCGTGAATCGTCTTCAAATGCAAGAAATCTTACCATTTTGAAGACTCATCAAGGGTTACAGAGGTCATCGACATTTGATAATGACTTCCATAAACGGAAATTAGTTCCCATCAAAGATTGGGGTGTAAAATTTAGTGGTAAGAGCACCATAAGTATAAATGCGTTTTTAGAGAGAATTGAAGAGCTGAAAGAAGCAAGAAATGCGGTTGATGAGGATCTGTTTCGTTACGCCATAGATTTTTTTGAAGATGAGGCATTAATATGGTTTAGAGCAAATAAGAATACGGTGTCAAATTGGTCAGAATTAGTTAGACTCCTCTTAGATACATTTCAACAACCTTACTACCAGGAAGAACTATTGGAGGAGATTCAACTAAGAACTCAGAGCAACAAGGAAAGCGTTTTAATATACATATCTATTATGCAAAACATGTTTAATCGACTACCAGTCCCTATTAGCGAAACACAAAAATTAAGGATATTGAGAAGAAATTTACAACCTTATTTCCAGAAAGCTATATGCCGGGACAATTTTGATTCATTGGCTGAGTTAACTTCTGTTTTGAAAGTTGTTGAACGAACTAAGTTAAGTTGTGACAGTTTTAAGGAACCTACTCCAAATAGTCGGTCTTTGGAGAGGGACTTAGCTTACCAGGGAAATGCGTCAAAATTTTCACAAAATATAAGCGGGGCTGAAATGGTAGCCATTGACAGTAGTGACAAACCTCAACCGAAATGCTGGAACTGCAGAAGTCCTGGACATCGTTTTAGGAATTGCAAATTGCCAAAACAAAGGCTATTCTGTTATAAATGTGGACGTTTTGGTAACACAGTTCAAAAATGTACATGCAACGTCGTCACTAAGGGAAACGATCACTCGGAGTCGATGCCTGCCGATCGTACCCCGAAAAACTAAGTCATTCCAATTCGGAAGACTGGCAGCAATGGCTGTTTACGATTGCAACCTATTTTAGGACGGGTGAAATCAGTAATATAAATAAGAACAAACAAGATAAACGTTTTTATGCTGAAATAAAAATATTGGATCAACCATTTGTAGGATTATTAGATTCCGGAGCTACCGTCTCAGTAATTTCCCATAAATTTGCCATGAAAATATTTGGTTTAGGATTTACTGAGCACAAAGTTAATAAAGAAAAGGTATCAACGGCCGATGGTACTTACCATATATTAGATTCCATGGTTGATTTGCCTATACAGTTTATGGAAAATTATAAAGTAATTGCCTTTTACATAATGGACTCTTTAAAACACGACATAATTTTAGGCATGAATTTTTTTGAGTTGTTTAACTTATCGATAAACACTGAGAAAATAGACGCGGATATTTCGGAAATTAACGTAACGCAGCCAGTAATTTCCCGAAACGAATTATCAGTAAGTCAAAGAGAGCGTCTTGATAGATTATTACAAGAAATGAGCTCAGAAATAGGCAAAGGTTTAGGAAGAACTACATTAATTGAGCATAGAATAGATACTGGAAACAGTCTGCCTACTAATCAAAGACAATATCCATTTGCTCCACCTATTATGAAAGAGCTAGAGAAGGAGATTGAGGACATGCTTGAAAATGACGTAATAGAACCTTCGGTTAGTGCATGGCGATCCCCAGTACTATTAGTCAAGAAAGCTTCAGGAAAAAACCGTCTGTGTTTAGATAGCCGCCAGCTAAACAAGGTGACAATAAAGGATTCCTATCCACTACCAAGAATTACTACCATCCTAGACAGTCTCAAAAACGCTCGTTTCCTTTCGACGATAGACCTTCGCTCTGCTTTCTGGCAGATACCACTTGAGGAGACCAGTAAAGAAAAAACTGCCTTTGGCCTCTCAGGAAAAGGACTTTATCAATTTAAAGTCATGCCATTTGGCTTAAGCAATGCGTCACAAACACAACAACGTTTAATGGACCGCTTGTTTACTCCAGAATTTGAAGGGACAGTATTCTCTTATTTGGATGACGTAGTCATATGTAATGCCAATTTTGAGGAACATCTGGCGTAGTTGAACTTTGTAAAAAATCAACTGAAGGAAGCTGGTCTCACAATAAACCTCGAAAAATGTGTTTTTGCGAGGCCCTCATTAAAATACTTGGGGTATGTGGTAGATAAAGAAGGATTACGTACAGACCCAGATAAAGTAAAGGCTATTCTTGACTACCCTAGACCAACCACCTACACTGAACTAAAGAGATTTATTGGTTTGGCCAGCTGGTATAGACGATTTGTAGAAAATTTTGCTATTGTAGCAGCACCCCTTCATGAGCTGACAAAAGGGGGGAAGAAAGGTAAACATATTGTATGGAATAAAGAAGCTCAAAATTCCTTCATCAATTTAAAAACGGCACTTACTTCTACACCTGTACTAAGAGTACCCGACTTTACAAAACCCTTTTCCATACAATGTGACGCTTCAAACAGGGGTACTGGTGGTGTTTTAATCCAGATAATTGATGGTCTGGAGGCGCCCATTGCATACACCAGCAGAAAACTTACGGAAAGAGAATGCAAATACTCGGCGTCCGAGCGGGAGCTACTAAGTGTTCTCCATGCTGTAGAACAATTTCGGCCTTACGTGGAAGGAAGCCACTTTAAGGTAATTTCAGACCATAGTGCTCTTCAATGGTTACACCGAAATAAAGATCCACATGGACGCTTAGCAAGATGGGCAATGCGGCTACAGCAATTTGATTATGAAATAGTCCACCGAAAGGGGAAGTATAATACTGTACCAGATGCCTTGTCGAGAGCAATTGGGGAAGACATTAACATTCTAGAAATAAAACCGGAAGATAAAGATGACTGGTATAGGGCGAAAGAGGACATGATCTTGGCAGGAAAACATATTGCTGATTGGGAAATAAGTCAAGGACAACTATGGAAATATTTAAAACTGAAACAATTTCCCAATGAAAATGACAGTTGGAAACTTGTCATACCAGAGAAGCTCCGGGACCAAGTTCTAAGAGAATGTCATGATGATCCAACTTCAGGCCATTTAGGAATTAAGAAATCTGTCAATCGCGTGAGACAACATTACTTTTGGCCGACACTAATCCAAGACGTAAAGGATCACGTGTGGAAATGTGAAGTGTGTGCAAAATACAAACATTCACAAACAAAGCCTTCCGGTTTAATGGGCAAGCAACGAGAGGTAACCGAGCCATTTCAGATAATCTCCATGGATTTAATGGGCCCTTTTCCAAAGTCTAAGCATGGCAACACTATGCTCCTGGTAGTTTCATGTTGGTTTAGTAAATTCTGTTTGCTCTACCCACTAAAGAATGGCAAGGCATCAACAATTTCACAAATTTTAGAGGAACAAGTATTCCTAATGTTTGGTACCCCTAACGTCATAATCTGTGACAATGGGAAACAGTTTGTATCCCACCAGTTTAAGGATTTGGTCTCAAGTTATGGTGTAAAGCTATGGTACACTCCCTACTACCATCCTCAAGCTAACCCCACAGAGCGCGTAAATAAAATTATCGGTGCAGCTATAGCCTCCTATGTGGAAAACAACCATAAAGAGTGGGATAAGTACATACCCCACATTGGACATGCGATCAGAACGTCAGTTCATGAAGTGACGGAAAAAACACCTTCTTTTCTATTTTTTGGTCGGGAAACCGCAATTAATGGCAAGAAAGCTTACAGTTTTGATCTTGATGAACCAATTATATTCGACAGGGAAAAATTCGAAAAGGGCATAACCTTTAGAAATCAAGTTTATGACGACGTCTACGAGAGGATACGGCAATCTCATGAAAACAATAGTAAACAGTACAATCGGAGGCGCCGTACTTGTGACTATAAAGTAGGTGATCTCGTTTGGAAACGGACTAAACTATTGTCGAGCAGTGATAAGAATTTCATGTCTAAATTGGCCCCTAAATTTGAAAAAGCAATCATATCAGAGAAGATATCAAGTGATATTTATAGACTTAAAAGCCTCAAGGGCAAGGATTTTGGGAAATGGCATTCATGCGACTTCAAACGTTTAGTTTGAATCCGGTTGGATTCTTTAGAGGAGAGGGGATATGTAATGATCATATTAGCTTAAAATCGCATTCCTCACATAGATGGCGTTAGTAGATACATTTTAAATAATTATTGCGATAAAACCAGAATCTTAATATTGAGGGTGGCTGAAAAAGTAATAGAGAAAAAGTGGATTGTCATTCGTGAGATGTGCAGGTTTTGAGTGAGTGAACGGACCGTTGCTTTGAAATGAGAAATAATTTATGTTTTTGGCCATTCCGCGATTTCAAGGACGAAATTGATTATTAATATTACCTAAGGATCACCTTCATGGTAAATTGGTGTTAGTTTGGTGCGAGTACATGAAGTTACGGGCTTTTGGAAACGCCCTTTACCCTCGTTGGCATACTAAAAGGCAATAGTCATTTTACCAATAACCGAAGAAGTTATCCACATATTCGCCACAGTCTGTAACGAGCTACGTGGACTGAAATACATCGGCGTGGACTGTGAATTCCGCTGTACTGCGTTCGCTACCGGGCTATGTCAATTTCTTTTTGTGATTTTATTTTTATTTATGTTTTATTTTTCACGAATCAGTTTAAAAGTAGCACCACATTGTTTCTTGTCTGGCTATATATTATAAATTTGTTAATTGTATTATAAAGTACTTGGTAAGGAGATACGTATTAGGGTTTGTACTTTCCTTGGCTAATTATATTAGTGTTATTACTTGTCATGTTTTATTCGAAGAACCCAGGCATTACACTTGTTAGTTAAGAGCATGTATTGTGACGTCATCTCCCAACTCTGCCCTCGTTGCTTATTACATTGTGTTGGAATAGGAAATGTTCGCAAAAATTGGAATGAAATTTCCTCAAAGGCCATTATGACCAAAGGCTACTATCTGAACTTTGAGGTAATAAAGGGAACGATCCATCATCCTTTATTTTGAAGTAATGGATTGTTTCTTTTTATTTTTATTAAAAATAATACTGAGGGAAATATTTAATGTCAGCGAGGTTTTATAAATATGCACATGGGTCAAACGAAAACTTTTTTCTATGGTGATTTAAGTAAACCAATACTTTGGTTTGTAACTATAGCCCTACTGTCTAGGATCCGAAACGTTCAGATTAAAATATTATACACACTGCGATAAACCCTACAAAAACTAGTTTAATTTCAATTACTACTATCCGCGTAAGTTTAAGAAATCAATATTAACATGTTTTGTATGATAAAGAGAAATAAAATATGTGATGTTTTGCGATACTTAATTTTATTTCAATGATGTCGAGGCAGTAAAAAAAATAATGAGGAGCTTATTTATGTCTAGATATAAAAATCGCGTAGGTGATTGGACTGTTCCCATAATCATTAAATAAAAGCTACTATAATATTTTTGATAGCTTTCAAGTGCTAATTTCTAAGTAACTTTGCTTCAGAAACCTTACAACGTAACAACTTATATGTATATTTATATACATAATTGTTAATTGGATAAGTATTGATCTGGTCGGAATGACTTCTCTATAAATATCATATCTTTGATATGATTAGCTTAAAACTAATGTCTAAGCTCTGAGAATCTCATAGAAAAATCGTGCAACACTCTCTTCGACCTGAAAATGATAACCAGACCTCATTCTCAACAGACCAGTACAGAATAGTCCAGAAGAATCCAGCAGTGATGCATTTGTTATATTAACACCTATTCTATTGATTGTCAGTTACAAAACTTTAGGTTCCATTTCACGTTCTCAAGTCCATTCCCTTGTGTATAAAACGGAGCCGAGTAATCCATACACCAATACGTTACGTATGTATGTTACTTGGGTCTCGAGGTGGAAGCGTATTGTATTTCAATTAAGTTCAATACACATTGAACCGATCACTCCGATAAAATATCGGAGACTCAGTAACATATATATACCACCACGCCTGTCATCCCCGAAGGATTAGGCAGAGGTGTACTAATGTACTCCCACGTTTCGCCGGTATGTTTTAGATCCCATGTAATAGGGGGCGAGCCTATATCCATACTCCGAGCTGCTACTAAGAATTTTATAGAAAACCCAATAACACTGCTCGACTTGGGAATCGAACCCAAAACCTCTTGCTCGGCAGTGGCACTGTACGACCATTAGACCAATGACACAGTTTAGTAAGATATGTATGTAGGTATATATGTACATAAATATGTTTGTTTAGCTGGTGTTTCGATATATTCGGCTGATATACATATATAAGCTAGTTTAAATGCTGACACTACGGGGAGGGGCGCCGTTTGGCTGAAATACAGATCCTAACCTAGTTCGGCAGCGGACACTATTATAAATATTTGAATCATTGTTATCTACTAGCAAATAATTAAGACAAACCTTGTAATATTTTTTCGTGAAAAAAATATTTTTATTATTTATTATTTATATCATGCTTTGAAATCTTGCAATAATGAGGTCCTCTAATCCATATACTAATAATATATAAAAAAGAGGTGCTTTTAAGAAATTATCGATCGCCTATACAAACTTCCACCCCCTTTAGTCCTTTAAAAAAATAAATAAATTCAAATCTATTTTAATTCTACGCCGACGAAGTGGTAGAAAAAAGTTAAATCAATATAAAGGTAAATTGTTTGACTTAATTAGTTTAATAATGTCAATTCAAGAACTTCATACTGAATATACTTTATAATATATTCAACTCAAAGTTTTTGATATTTCAGCGCAAACCTTTGGAGGCGGGTTCTACTCTGAGAATTTGATATTTCTTCATGCTGTGAACAAACCTTTCGAGGCGGCGTGTCTGGGGTCGTGTTTCACATTAGTATGCGGTGAAGAATAAGTCATTAAGCTGAGTTCACAGGTTTCACATTCATTTTTGAAGTCCCAAAGTACCCCCTTCCTCTGGTTTTAAAACTAGCAATGCAATTCCACCTTTCACGTCTCTCAGACTAGAATAATAATTGTAAGAACTCATTTTCTGCGTACCATACAGCTCGCGAATAACAAACAGCTAAATTTACTATTTCAGTCTCCAAACAAGCTAAGTATTCGTCATTTGCATGCGCGTCCCCTGCTCACTTACATCCGCAATATCTTGGCCAGCTGTGGCCATTTTTCTCAATGACGTCTGACGTCACGATGCAATAAGTTGCCACCGTGACATGGAACGTGCAGCCAATGAATGAAAAATACAGAAGGCTTACTAGATAACATGTGTGGCCGCTACGCATAAAGACATAAATAATTTAATCGATCCCCGAGCTCTATAATAAAATGGTCAGTTATAGGTATCCAATTAATTATTGGCACAGGATTGGTATAGGTTGGCCCCCAATTATCAACATCTATATTTATTCAAACACTACAGAAATATGTTAGATAAATCATATTCAATAATATTTTTCTTTATTAAAACGTTGATTTAAGCTAGCATGTGGATCGCTACATTATTAAATTGTATAGGCACAAATGTACATTACTAGTCTATTATTAGGCCTTCTGTTCAACCTGTTTGCGGACACTAGCCAACCGGTAGCATCGCAAACGAGTAACGCGTTTAACGGAACGTCGACAGAGTGAATAATGAATAAACGGCCCGCACGGAGAACAGACACAACGGACTGCGGCGCAAGTTGCAAACGTTTGACGACAAAGTTGGCTCAAATATTGGCACAAAAGTTTGAATCGATCAATCAACTCGGTCTAATAGAGCCCAAAGTTTGATTGGTGATTAAATAAAGCGCGTTGTTAATGCATCGGTTTTCAATTGAGAAAAGCACTACAGAGCGTGTGTAGTATGTTATTTCAGACCTGTTTTACTCGTTTTTGCCAACCGCAAAGTTGTATTTAGGTACCGCGCACAGCAACTTACTACTACGTCTATCCAACGCGCGCATATAAACTGACGACACACTAGTAATTACTCGACTCGTATCGGAATTCCTTTGTGCGATACTCATATATTTTATTGCTCCAATAATATATCACCCGTTTCATTATAATAAATTGCAATACCGATCATTATTGCCTCGAAGGCAATAAGCAAAGGAATTCAAAGCTGAAGTTCATTACATCATTACATTACATCAAGTTAAATTAACGCATGATGAACGCATCTGCATACAAAATTCTTATTTATTTTACACTGTGTTTAATTTATATATTGATTATCCTAGATATCTTCATTAAATAGGTTCAGTTAGTACTTACTAATTATATCGAGAAGTAACAACGGTAAATTTAGATATTTAATCCCTGTTTTGAAATAAAACTACTTTTTAAAGATTTTATCGCAGTATATTGATACGTGTAACCAACACCTCAGCCTGCCCAAGACTATGGATGCTGTAAAGGGATCTGAAACGTCGGGTTAAAATAATATCAATATACTGCGAAAAATTTAATACATATAATAATCTTGATGTTAACATTAGTAAAAGTTAGCCAAACTTTTTTATTGTTAATAATCCGATTTACCTACACAGAAAGAGCTAACCGCGTCCTTTTTGGTCGTACAGTTTTGCTCTTTTCGTTAGATTTAATAGAATCTATAATGGGGTTCCAAGCAGGTGTTAATACCCAGCCATCTTCTCCATTGAAATAAAATATAACTTTTGTTCATCACGGATAATGTAGCATTCGAGAGCTGAAAGAATTATTCAGTTCTGTCTAATAGTTTCGAAGCCTATTCAATGCAAGAAAAAAAAAAATTTCCTCATTATAATATTAGAATAGATATAGATAGATAAGTGAAGAAAAATCGATGGACGGACCGAGCCACAAGTTATTCCATTCGAGTAGTTCACATTAAATAAAAATGGTTCCTCGCTCGCCGCTTACCACACATTCCTTCACTAAATTTTCTGCAACGTGTAGCTAGTCGGCATCTGCCGAGTGCTATCCCCCGAGATAAAGCGTGATGACGTCACGCTGAGCCCTCCCGCCGACATTATTAGCACCTTATACCCCGATAGGACTTATCATGCTATTTTATTTACTAACTCTCAGGATTTCTGAGCTTATCTCAAGGATAACTAACTTTAGTAGGATTATCTCGGTACTTCTGGGTAGGTAGGTCTTTTGTTTGAACTTTTTTTTGCATAATTATCTTTTTGAAGGGGATTTCAACCTATTCGCTGTAGCTAGAGGTTAGCTATGATGTCTAAACCTTATTATTCGAATTTCCGTACGTATATATCACATCATTTATGCCTAAATGATGAACGAAAATATCAAGGAAAATATAAGGAAATCTGCATGCCTCAAAGAATCCCTCTTGACGATTGAGACTGATGCCCAGCGGTGGGAAAATAAATAGCTTGACGAGAGAGAGGCTTGTGCTAACTTTCAAAAGTAGTATATTTTGTTCGATATTAAAACCGTGAAACTACAACCATTTTTTTATGGCACATAGATATGGGACCATTTTCAGAGTTTACCTACTAACTTTATTACATAAAAAGCATTAATAAAATCTGTTCATAAATTTATCTAAAAAACAAACTGAAAATCAAATTCTTCTTTTAAGGTTGTATTAAATTATATGATATCAAAGCAAAGTGAGCCATAATTATATGGTATTGACTTGAATAATATAATTTTGTCTTTAAACTGAATTTCTAGCTATGAAAATGAAGTCTAGACTATTCATTCTTGATTAAACTTTTCTAAGAAATTCAGGTGATTTAATCAATACAGCTAGTAAATTTAATTTGATAGGTATGTGCAGGTTAGATCATTGAAGTTTCTTTTAGAAATTATATTTGACGACCCGTTTAGCTCGGTGGTAGTTAACGCTGCCTGCTGTGCTATGGGTCCCGGGTTCGAATCCTGGTAGGGTCAAATGTTTGTGTGATGAGCATCAACATTTGTTTTCGAATCATGGATGTATCTATGTATAATATGCATGTATTTACAAAAAAAAGCATATATGTAGTATATCCGTTACACAAGCCTCGTTGCTTACCACGAAGCTAGATGAAGCTGTGTAATCAACGTCCGGAAAATATTTATCTAGTGCAATATCATCATCAACTCAATTATTGTCCCACTGCTGGGCACGAGTCTCTTCTCATTTGTGAAGTATTTATGCTTTAGTCCACCAGGCTACTACTGCGGGTTGGCAGACTTCACACGTCATCGAGAAAATCTCTCAACCATGGAGACTTTCTCACGGTGTTTTCCTTCACCGTTTGAGCATGTGTTTATACGCACATAACTTCCAAAAACCTTTGCCTACCTTTGGACTTATGTGAGAGTATAATATGCCGTGGACGATGTGTGAGTAATCATTAATTATGCGTTATAGAAAATGAACTTATCGCAACGCAGGCAAAATTAATTAAGCTTATGTATATCTTTGTCCCCGATGACTAGGTACCTGTCTAATGGATATTATTTACAAAATTGATTGCATTTAGACTTGTTGTGCCTTCGATGGTCTATTGTTTACACAGTTTACAAAATACATTTGTACCTATATTATTTATTCAATTATTAAACTCAGCAATGCCTCTCGCTTTGATTTTTCAGCTTGTATACTTAATAATAATATAATATAATGACATTATGGCACACAGCGCCATCTAGTTCCATGCTAAGCAACGAGGCTTGTGTTACGGATACTAGCTGGTTGATATACTACATATATACTTTTTTTTTTTGTGAATACATACATATTATAGATAGATACATCCATGACTCGGATACAAATGTTCATGCTCATCACACAAACATTTGTCCCTACCGGGATTCGAACCCGGGACCCATAGCACAGAAGGCAGTGTTAACTACCGCTGGACTAACTAGGTCGTCTCCAATCTATAGGCAAAGACTAAATATTTTACCATTTCTAACCATTATCTCCTCTATTATTCAGTTGTTTTTTTTTGTAAAGTCGAGTCGATGAACGAGCTTTAGTTTTCTCAATTTAAAAAGTATTTGGATACCGTTTTTGTCGAATTGTGACTTAGCAACCACTAGTGTATAATATAACTTAAATTTCTTTAAGAAATATTTCGGTCTCGTTATTTATTCATAAGTATTAGATTTTATTTAAATTTTAAGTAATTTAAGACGTACGTAGGTACTTAAATTTTTTTAATTAATGTAACAAGTTTTTTTTATTCAAAGTAAGTGCCTACTAAAAAAGTAATTTTAGTTATTTGTATTTGAACAAGCGAGGACGAATAAAATATTAATTCTGTGCGAAATATTTACTCTGCCGACTTTGCGTCGACCATAAACATCAGACTGACTCGTTACAAAATATGAGGCAACATTGAGAATACGTTTATTTTTGTTAAATTCGCAATAAAGGTATTATTGCTCCGTCTACCAAATATTGACTTAGGCAGACGGATTGATTAAATGTAAAGAACAGAAAAGTTTTGTATAAAAAACCGGATTCGTAACAAAACTCACTCGCTTATATTAAATAGAAATCTCTCCGTTGAAATAAAGGTAAGCTAAGCTCCCTATATTCATATCTAAACTACTCATTAACCTCGTTAACTATAGTTGTTTGTTTACGACTTTAATTATATTACATTACTTGAGAACTTAATTAAAATAAGGGATGGCGACCCTAAGCCATATTCCGTTTATTATAAACTCTAGTCTTGACAGCTGTTGACGATGTTCTACGTGACCTTACACGCTGGGCCTCGGTCGTGTTTTTTTAGGTTAATTAAAAATGTGCCATGGATAAATAAATAATAAAGTTTTGACAGGCCGCATTACCATTATTTTCGCACAAACAAAACATTGTTTTTTAATAAAACGCAATAAATGAACATGCGGTGGCATTCTTTTTTAATAAATTATAACAACCTTTTTTTCTATAAAACGTTGATTAAATTTCCCATTCGATTTTGCCAATCCATTTTTTAAATTCAATAACTGGCAGTCTGTGACAGAATTAGGTTATTATTTTTTCCTTAACCATTTTCCTCGAGGGAAACAAAGGTATTTAAACATACTGCCTAAAAGCTGAGGTATGTAATTTTCTTTTCTTAAAAAAGGTAAAGAGGCAAAGGTTTATTATTTTTTTAAATGTGGCTTTAGAAATGATTGGCTACAACAATTACATAGACGAAAAAAAAATTATGTTTTAATACTTTGATATGGAGAGAGAATATTACCTTAATAATAGCTGTGGGATATGAATACTACATTTTGTACAAGCTAGAAGTAACTTACTGTAACATTATATAGGGCACAGCTGAATTATTGAGCAGGTGGAATTCTAATTGTTTATAAATTACTTGTCGGCCACTACGTGCTATAAGTACTGTTATCATATAATTTGATCGTAAGCCATTGCCGGTAGGAACAATGTTGGGGACATACCTAATGACATTTTTGTACTAGTTTTTCGATATATTATTAATACATCTACCTGTATTAAGTATATTAATATTCATATAATAGGTATCAGTTTTTTGTTTTGCTTCTCTGATTGCAGTATAAATACTTTAGAGTTACTAACAGTTGCCAACCTTAAATGTTGTTTTCATTAAGGTTTCGTACCATATAGTATTAGTATTGTCTAGTACCCATAGTACAAGCTCTGCTTAGTTTGGGACTAGATGGTGATGTGTAAAAATGTCGCAGAATATATTATGCCATCAAAAACATACTTGTAAAAAACCCAAGTCGCGCAACTCAGTTCTTCTATCGTAAAAAGATGTGAGATCCATGTAATACCAAGTCGGTTAATTTATTCAGTCCCTACTTTTAGATTTAGATTGACTTGGGCATCGCAATAAACAAACTTATTTAATACTAGCTGCCTCCGGCGGCTTTGCCCGCATTATATATCGATAAAAAGTGCCTACGTGTTATATATATATTTATGCTAAATTTCATTCAAATGTATTCAGCGGGTTTTGCGTGAAAGAGTAACAAACATCCATCCATCCATACTTACAAACTTTCGCGTTTATAATATTAGTAAGGATAATATGTAGTACTTGTGAGATACTTTGTATTTCCATGCGATGCCCAAGTCAATCTAAATCTAAAAGTAGGGACTGAATAAATTTATGAATAAAAGCGGAGTCCTAGTCAATACTAGGACTCCGCTAACAATGGGCCCTATAAGAAAGCTCACAGTCACTCATAGAGCGGTGGAGAAGGCTATGTTAGGAGTTTCACTACGCGATCATATCAGAAATGAGAAGATCCGTAGAAGTAACCGGGTCACTGACCTAGCCCGAAAGAAACGCCAAACACAAGTGGCAGTGGGCAGGGCACATTGCCCCGAAGAACTGAAGGCTGGTGGGGCTCGAAGTTTCTCGAATTCCTCAAGGGAGGCTTATGCCCATCGGTGGACGCAATTTAGCTGAAATGATGATGATGATAATGATGATTATTATTAAACATAATTATATCTAGGTACCTATCTACACCTATAATTCTATAATTACGATTCATTCTAAATGCAATGCAAATGTAACTTTGTAATCCTACATATTTATATAGGAATACAAAGTTACGTATGCAGTTGGTGAAACTAAAAAACTGGACTGAAATTTCAAGATTTTTTAGTTTTCCCTTTATTTGTACACTAAACACTCATTGCATTCTAAATGTTAAGCTTCTATGTCTGCTAGAAGTGCCTTAGAGTTTTGATGATCGGTCAGTCAGTGAGTGAGTGACAAAATTACGAAACTTTGACTAGTTATAATTCTTAAACTACTGGTTCAAGTTGAATGAAATTTGAAATATACCGTGTTTACATACTGCATGCTTGATTAATGAAAATTCAAGCTTCTAGTTTAATCCATAACGAAGTTATAGGGGGTCGAAAATGGCCTGAATTGGTTCGAGAAAAGTATAGTACGGCCGTGCCGCTTTTTTTTTTGCTCGACTTGGCGGGGCACTGCCGTGCCCCCAGATATTATTATTATTATATTATATAGGGTTTTTTTTTGGTAATACTTTGGTTTGGCAATGTTTTTAAAAATAAGACTGGAGTTTGTAATTTCTATATGAAGTTGTAATATGACATCGAAAATCCTGAACTAATTAAAACCGCGGCCGCAAATATTTCAAAAATATATAGAGTAAAATCTAACTAATAATTAGATCTTTCTCAGAAATCGATATACATTTTTGATATTCTCGATATCAAAAATGTATATCGATTTCAGAGAAAGACCTTTGTATCAATAAAGGTAGCCAAATAAGATATTTGGATACGTTTATTTTTTGGACCATTTAGTTGTACAGGTTACTTTAGCACATCATTTATAGATGATAAGGTGGAATCATAATGTAGTTGATTCATCATCATCATCACCAACCCATTAACGTCCCACTGCTGGGCACGGGTCTCCTCTCGTTTGAGAGGGATTAGGCTATAGTCCACCACGCTAGCCTACTGCGGGTTGGCAGACTTCACATGCCATCGGGAAAATCTCTCAAGCATGCACCTCACGATGTTTTCCTTCACCGTTTGAGCATGTGATAAATACGCACATAACTTCCGAAAAGTCAGTGGTGCGTGCCTTGGGTTTGAACTCGAGACCTTTGACATCTCAGTCCACTGGTCTCACCTACTAGGCTACCACAGCCTAGTATGTAGGTAGTAACTGTAGTAGTCTAACAATACCTACAATTCTTCAAATCTCAACGATCTTCGAGTTGTTTTGAAGCAAAGACTTTAAGCTTCCTTTGTGTGGCATGTGTAAATTCTTAAGACGTCCTCTCACGGAGTGGAGTAAATATTTAATGTCCACTGAGGGTCTACTTTGCATATTGCGCGGTCGGTAGGCGAGGCCCTTTGGCACGCTCCGTTTTCAAGCATTGCTCAGCATTTTGATAGCTAATGTCCATAATTTAGCAAAGTTGTGCTTTCACTAATTGTACTTTGAAGTTGATATATTGTATTTCATTTATCTGTTGGTATTTTGCTTTAAATGAATTGAATTTCTATTTAATTTATCTTCTAGGGGATAGTTTGATGATATTTTGTGTATTTACAGTTATCAACGATCGACGATTTGCGGAAAGTAGCTGGCAGTAATTGGATGGAAAAGCCGAAAATCTAGGTATGCGGCGTTCAATAGGGAAGACCTACGACCAGCAGTGGACAAAAATAGGCTAATGATCATGATATAACGATCATCAGTCATACATTACTACATATTTAGTGAAAATCTGTGAAATAAATGACATAAGTCGGTCATCATTATTATTGTAGTTGTAAACTTGAAAACTTATGTTTTTACAAATCTGTAGGGTATTAACAACAAACATATTTCCCTAAAACACAGGTCTCACTTAATTCAGGTTTATTACTAAAGCCTCGAAGTGTTTTTGCTCTCGAACTGCGTCGTTGGTTTAGTAGTCGTAAGCACGAGTGCTGAGCAAGAGGTCTGGATTCGGTTCCCAGGTCGACGAAAGTGTTGTTTCGGTTTCTCTATGAAATTCTCAGTAGCAGCTTGGAGTGTAGGTTCTTCCCCGGTTGATCGCAATAGGCTCTATTTATTACATAGCACCCAAAACATATCACCAAATGTGGGTGCACATTGGTACACCTCTACCGAACCGTAATGTAACGTAACCGTTATGTATGTATGTATTTTATTAGTATTCCATCAATTTTAAAAAAATACCTCTGTGGAATATATTTTTGTTTGGAAATAATATGTAGATTGAATAATATAACAAAACAAATGTTAATTTAGTGTAATGTTTTTGTGGTGAACTATGAGCAATAGCGTATAAATACACTGCATATGCAAATAAGCACTGAATACGTCATAAAATGCTATTTATTATTACTATGTATTACTATACACATGTAGTACCTTCTATGCATGTTACTTTTGCAATACATGTCAATCCATTCAACGACAGATTGTTAAGTTTTTCAAGGGAAATTTCTACTTTTTACAATTCTCTTTAAATTAATATGTTTAATTCATCATAATATCACTTGCGAATACGGTGGGGGAACAGTGATGGATTCTTATCAATGGCCTGTGAGAAATGAACGTATTAGAATGTGGACTAAGATAGCGAGAGACAGAAGAGACTGAAGCTCTATGCCCAGTATCCGTCTGTCAATATTCTAACTAAAATTTTACATCATAGAGGCAGTCTCTCGAATTATTCTTTGCATTGTTCATCGGCGATTTTTACCCAGTACCGCGTACAATTTCGGAGCTTTCCTACTATGCACCTGTATATAAAATATTTTACTATTTTGGTTTTGACGTATTTTCAACGTATGTTAGTTTTGTGATAGGCTGTTAGCAAATATTCTTTTTTATTTTGTTTCTACCTCTGTTTACTGCCAGTATTTTGTTTTTGGTTTAGTAAATTTGGCTTTTTCAGTACCTACCCAGTGGTTTGGACGTGCCATATGATTTATCATAGAAGCTAAGAATCAAGAAATATTATAGTTTATGGAAATGACAAATCAAATGGCAATATATTACACAATCAAGTTGAAACAAAATAAGGTTGATATTGTTGTTACTTATTAATAAAACCTTATAAAGTTGTTAGTATTATCTTAGAGTTTGTGCCCTATATATGGCTACAGGCGTAACGGAAACTTATTAATGAGAAATTCTTGTTAAATATGGGTACCTATAGTATAGTACCGGCTGCTACTCTGACTAGCTTTTCAAGGATACAAACAAAACCTTATATATGTAGTTTGAATTTTTAACATCCATAATAATATAGGTTCGTGCCTAAAGTAAAATTGACACCTAGAATATTAGATCAATTTACTAGCAAGTGTCGTTTACTACAAATACATGAACTGATAGTTATAATTTCCTAAAAATATTACCTTCAAATACAATCGTCTACAAATTCTTTCAAGATTAATTCTATCAAAATTATAAAAGACAATCAAACTCTCATCATAACTTACAAGGCCGCGTCTTACGACTTTTAAGTGAACTGGAATAAGGTTCAAATTTAAATGGTTCACGCGTACTCATAAAATGCAAAACTACTTTAATTACTTAATAAACTTCCATAAAATAAATACTCTTTAAGTAACCTCAATGGGGTCCATTACTAGTTTTTATTACAGTGTAAGGTCAGAGTGGATTAGCTTGCGGCACCGAGGTAGTGACGTCACAAGCTTATAGTAAGCGACAAGGTGGAAATGAATGTGTAGTGTTGTTCCTCTGGCTTTTATGTTGCCTTAGTACCGGATCAAGTTTTCAAGTACGTGTTTGCACCTTCCTTTGTAAAATTTCATTGTTTACGTTGTAATATATGGTGTAGTTTTGTTTGTCATGGGTGAGCCAAAGGTAAAGTTAGATTAGTCCTAAGCCATGGGAACCGACAAATCAAAAAAAATTGAATTCCTGTGTCAACATAAATAGAATTAATTATAGCGTGGCTAGAGAGATCAGTGTATCTTTAATATATAATAATAATAATAATAATAATAATTTATTGATCATACAGAGGTAAAATATTACAATAATAACTTACAAAATAAGATGAACCTGTGTCACAGGCGGCAAGTGCTTAACAGATTATTTATGAATTAATAAAATACTACGATTTTAATTACGATTAAATATTGTAATAACTCATCATATGTTAACTGTAAACAATCTTTCAACTTTCTCGTTAACAATAATTTCAGACTGTATAAACTAATATCATTAAGTGATCTCCAAAATGATATGTAATAATTATAATAGTAAATAGTAGTAACACATTTAATTTATTTAACAAATCAACAATACAGAAATTAACCAAAACACACATACTTAAATGCAAACGTGTGTCTGTTTGTCCGTTACTTAGTCACGCTTAAACCGCAGAACCGATTTAAGTGAAATTTGGAATGGAGATAGTTTTAGACTTTTAGTCTCGGAAGTTCGTATGCGGTTTGATAATTTCTTAAAAGCAGAGGGTATTTCTTATAAATAAAATTACAATTTAAAATGACTAATTCTACGCAGATGAAGTCGCGAGGAAAAATAAAATATAATAAAACCTTTTTAAAATCAAGCTCTTAATGTACCCACTAAAACAAACAATAAATTAAATAAATAATTTTATATTTCACGTAAAATTTATTTATTATTATTATTAAGTTAATTGCCGACTTCATATACAAACATGCCACGTGCTTTTTTTTTCTTAATGTTTACATTTACGAAAATATGTAGTTATTACAGTTAAGTTATATTAGAGACACACTCACTGTAAACACTATTTCGAACAGTAAAACTACTCTAAACAAAAACGATATTAATGTTAATACAAATATTGTTACACAGAGTGATGCCGTGTTAGTTGAAGATTCGAGTAATATTTTAACGGATAATAACTGTGATAACGATGTTAAAGTTGACGCGGAACAATTAAATGAATTACAAGAAAGTGAATACAAAAATATTGCGGCGAAATTGAAGAATAAAATTAGACACGTTTGAGTTTAAAAAACCAAATAACGTGGCTATTGCAACACTTTTACGGCTCTAAGCAGCTCAGAAGAGCCCAGAGGCTATAGCGAAATAGCAAGTGAGACCGTTGCACCCCTTAGTCTGAACATCTTCATCGTTGATACCAGACCCCACTTCAATAAAAAAATGTACTACGATGCCTTCGGTTCTAGTATCAGTATAAGTTTTACGCCTTTACATCATCAGAACAAGAAACCAGCAGTAAGACGGTGCCAACTATAGAAAAAGTTAATAAGTGGCTCAAAAAGCCTCGAAAAGGAAATCTCCCGCGGTATGTAAGAGGCCCATCGCTCTCAAGAGGAACGAGCCTAGAAGCTACAAACCTTCAGTTAATATAACCGATCATAATATGCTAAAACGTACTAGTGAAGGGCAGAGGTATCAACTGTCCCACTATGCTGCAAATTTGGGCAGGAAAGTACATGGAACGAAATAAATTTGAGGACGAAAAAGAAAATCAAGTTACTTGGATAAACCTCTAGGATGTGGTGAAACAAAAGAATTTGGCAATCAAGAAGCAATGAGAGGAACAACAGGCTTCGACCAGTGATAGTAATGAGGACGGTTCCGTTGCCTTTCAGCTATGACGTAGCTTTAAGCTCTTTTTGACATCAGTCACATTTAGCTATAGCATGATATACATGCTATAGCCAGGTTAGTAACATTTGATTTTACACAAACAACATACATTGCATGCTAATAAAAAGGTTAAGTATAACCAGGCTGTATCGTTTAATATCTTGGTTTATTTTTGTCTACAACATGAAAAACAACAAACATGAAAAGGGAAGTTTCAAAACATGTATTTGAGTGTTAGTTAGTGTATTTTAGGCTCACAATTAATTTGAACAAAATTTACGTGTTATTATTACATAATAACCACTGAAATGTGATTTCAAGTACTAAATTCCAATTAATTCAACTCCTAAGATCTTACGAAACCAAGTTAATTGAGTCGAAAACGGTATTTGGCTTAACAAAATAATGTTAAGAAAATATAATAAAAGTTAAGCGATGTGTACATATTTCTTTTTAAGATTTTAGTTAAATGATCCGAACGCTGAATGCTGCCATTAGCTGCAAAATGGAGCCATTCTGTAAGAATGATAGTTCTTCTTAAGTTACATCAATACATTATCGTTAGCACAATGGCGAAAATAGCTATAAAAGTAGGCACAATTGTTATTAAAACCCCGTTTACTTCTGTGCAATACATCACTATTATTTAAGGATTAGGACCTTTTGGCACGATGCGTCATGTGTACGCCTAAACATAATACGAAGTTTAAACAATTGTTGCGACAAATCCTTTTGTAGTCCGCATAGAACGCGAGATTATTTGTGTGCGAATAGTGATGTAACAACATTCGCATTACTCGTAAATGCGAAAGCAAATATACGGCAAAAGGCATTTTTGTGAAGAGTTAATAATGTGTGAATGAGCGGCTGAAATTACCAGTATGTTGTGTGTTGCTATTCGTGAAAGTAGCTTTCAATATAAGAAATCAAGCGAGGTGAATGAGAGCCAACCCGCAGTAGGCTAGCGTGGTGGACTATAGCCTAATCCCTCTCAAATGAGAGGAGACCCGTGCCTAGCAGTGGGAAGTTAATGGGTTGATGATGATAAAGCGAGGTGAATGATTAACCAATATTTGATTTAGTGAGGTTGTAAAATTTCAACTGTTTTTATGGTTCGACTATTCTTTTAGCCAAAGGATCCTCGGGATATACATATGTACATATCTCTATTACAAGATAAAAAGGGAGGTCTTTACATTAACACAAGTGCCAGGTACATGCCGCCTGAACCTAATGTCTTAACCTAAATTCCTAGCGTCTTTTAATTTGTTCACAGCTATCAGGATTACTTTCTCCGTTTTTTATATTTTGTATACGTATTTAAAGTTTATTTAAGTGATATCTCAGTCCAGTAAATTATACATAAGAATACGTATATACTAAAAACGAATCATAATACATTTTTGTTCCAATATCTGGAATCTGAAAACTAGAAACGGTATCACGTAAATTCAAAATAAACCAGTTAACGAATACGAAAACGAAGAGCGCCCACAACACCACTCGTACTTATTTAGTTGATTTATTACATTAACGGAAGCTCCACGAATTAGACACAATTGCGTACAAGATTAATGGCTAGGGATACAGCAAATTTTACGCTTTGAATCCTTCAGATTTTCGTCCGGCAAAGTTTATTTTGGGTTTTGTAGGCACTTAGAACTGAGTAATTAACGTATACACTACATTTTGTAAAGAATACGAATAATTTACGAATACTCGACGTCGAAAAAATCGCAATATCTGGCTTTTTGGAATTTCTGCCTACCCCATAGAAAAAAAGGTCTGTATGAAGAAATTGAAGGAGAATTTATCTACTTTTAGACAACAAAAGATACCGTTTTTTTATGGCAACCTTATAGTGATGGATAGTGAAAGGCCATAAGCACGTTGGCCACACTGAGAAAAACGCGTTCGATAAAACTTAAATAGTGGACTGAAAATTTATAGTTAGGTATTATATAATTATAGTACGATGAATAAATAAATAATACATCTAAAGTTGAAAAAGGTTAGGTCATTTTCCACAACTTTGTGTGAGAGTGCCATTGGCAGGATTTTTACCACATTTTCACTAAATAAGCTTATTATAAATACGAACATGAATTCTAAATGTCAGAAGGGCGTGGCTTGGATTCGAACATCTTTGACTTGGAATTCCAAGATTATACCTCTGTTGCATATTTGAAACAATAAAACTACTTTATTTTTCTTATGTTCCATCGGTAGGTAATGAACTAACAAACCCTCTGTTAGAGCCTGATCTATTAGCACTAGGCCCGTGAATTGTATGGATGACTTGAATTTTTATGAAAAGATGGAGATCTATCCGAAAAAATGAGTTGTTCAGAAGTTTGTTGCACCGTTTTTTCTCTCCTACAAAAACACTAAGAAGTTGCGAAGAGGGGGTATTTTTTCGGGGCTGTTTTTACAGTCGACGTTCAAGAAGAGTCAATTCAATTTGGACTATTTTGAATAAGTGTTATTTTGAGTAAACTGCAATGGAAAAAAAGGATTTCATCGCCCACAATACTTCAAAGGACTTTTACGACACCCAAGAGATTTAATCTACTCAAGGAGAACAGAATAGAACATTTGGTGAGTAGTCCTCAATAAATAATTCCATACAATTTGTCTTACAAGTGACCTTTAGTCCAAAACAATAACTATAAGGGTTTAAATCAAATGATGAATGGCCCAACTACAACAAACAGTAGGAACATTACCAGTTAAATTATTTGTTTAAGAAAATTAGCAATGGTATAAAATTGCTAGACTGAGTAAGAAGAGGCTTTTGCCCAGCACATGGGACATGAAACAAAGCTACATAAATAGTCATATTTTATGCTTTAATACTAACCGCCCTTCGCCCCTTCTTAACTTTAAATATCAACATTTTTCATTTTTAATTGTAGATTTTGTTGTCTCTAGTACAAAGGTCAAGCAAACAAAAATTAGGCTACTTATTTCCACAACCTAACCTGAACTTATACTTTATAATAATATAGGAACTTAAAACTTGAAAAAGAGAGGAATTCCAATTATTTGTTTTTTAAAAACTCTTTGTTATTCTTTAAGAAGAAACCGATGCTTAGAATTAAGATGGTAATTAATGTTATTACATTTAAACAATTTAAGTGCTATTTTATATCCATTTTGAAACTACAACATTATAAATAAACTGTTTATTGAAAAGTCTGCGTAATAGCCACTTTATTCTATACCGAAATAACATCAGTTATTTCATGAAGTTGGTTAATTAAAAACACAATGGTAGCCAAATATACTATAACCTTATTTCTCCCAACTTAAGAGAAAACATGCCGAACTGTAATACGGTAAATGGCTTAACGATGGTGTAAACAGAATGTTTGAAATTAAGATAGAAGTAGAATATAGTTAGAAATTAAGAAGATAGCTAACATTTTCCATCGTAAGATCTGAGACATATCCCTATGTATTACAAATGTTAGCCCCTAGTTAGCTCCTTAGAGAGAGAATTTTCAATAATCCCTTTTAGTTTTCGCCTGAAGTAAATTTGGTGCAAAATGTATTACTTCTAGAGTTTTAATTTAGAAACATTTGAAATCTTAAATAATTTTATTTTGAAATAACTAGTTTTATTTCATAATCTATTTTTTTTCTCAGATGGTATCGTGGTATATTTTCATTTCATTGGTTTTGTTTAGTCTGCTCTTGACCAAAGAGATTGTAAAAGATCCAAAACATCGTAATTTATTTATAATAAAAAACTAAGATAAATCTGTATAAAGTAGTTTTATTTCATTGAAGTTGATAATTTGTTTAATATAAGAAACACTATTGGAGTCGTAACTCTTTATTATATTAGCAATCTTAATTATATAGGCTTACCACATACTAAAAGAACGTAACAATAACTCAATATTAGACCAATGAGAAAACAAGCAACCTAATTGAGAAAAAATACTTCACGTCGAGAGAAGTAAATAATATGGCACAAGTTACAAATGCCGTGGACGCAATAGTTGTTTAATTTAATCATCTTTATTAAGTGTTGCCTAGGGTAACGTTTATCCTTTCAAAGAAAAGATAACCAACCTATATTGAAAATTGTTTTGAAAGACCAAAAGATATTCGACTAAATTAGCCTATTTATTCGATAAAAGCATTCCATTGGTAGTCTGACATTCAAAAAAGTTATAAATGTATATAAGTAAGTCACCATGAAGGAAATTAAATTTCCTGACTGTACGGTACACGTTAATGCCCCTTGAATTAAAATTCTGAAAGGCGATACAAGCCTCGTATGTAATAAACAAAATATTTTGACAGATTTATATAGTCGAAAATGTATTCTGTGTACATGCGTGTTCGTACCTTTGATATTTTTAGAACGTTGTTTATTATGAACATTATACGTCGTATATTTTATTAATGGGTCTTGTACAAAGGCTTTAAGTTAGGCACAAGTCAATATCCACTGATGGATCAGCAAGTGCTGTAATGGATCTTTTGTGTGATGTATGGACCATTTGATATTCTGGGTAAATTATATTATTATTATGTATCTAGAATATACATATCTAATACAGTTTTTATTGGATAATTGATTTTTATCGACCATTATTCCGTTAATATTTGAAATAGGAATTTGTGTTGTAGATATTTGTCTGTTTCATGAACGGCGTTTAAATAAGATTCCTTGATTAAAACAAACGAAATTGTTTAAGGTAAGGCAATTGTTTGTGGCAAAAATATTGTACACACCAATTAATTATTCTAAATTCTTCACTCAAAATGATAAATTTGATAATAAGTAGTTAATACTTCATACAAATTGGAAGGCTACTTACTTCTCTATACGCATCAGTTTTTTGTAACTTATTTTATTAAACTACTGAATTATTGTATTATATACTTATCTTAACACTATCCCAATGCTGCACGGGTCTCCTCATATATTGAGATGGGTTAGGCAATCGTTTATGCTGCCTTGTTGGGGGTGGGTAAAAGGTATGCATGCCGTCGATAAAATCCTGTAGGCATCCAGTTTCCATTCACCGATTCAGCAAGTGATAAATGCACACACGATTCTAAAAACTCTAGTTCAGACGTGCCTTGAATTACTGACTTAGGACCAATGACTTAGCATTTTGTGATCATATTATATAAGCTATCGTGTTTATTATTTAAATCTCGATAATTTGTATTAGCTACAATCAAGATTCAGTCAACAGAGAGGAATCAGTCAAACGAAAAAGGGTGCGATGATACTCTAGTGCCTTTTTGTGTGGAGCTGAAGACTCTTCTGGGTAATAGTCGTATGATTGAGTAGTTATTGGGTGTTGGTAATGTAGGAATAAAAGATTTATCGCATAAAAGGACCCGTGAACACGATACTTGTATGTCAACTTGATGACAACCCAATTACAGCAGCGGTAATAAGGGTACGTTTGTGTGCTGAGGATGGAAATTTGTATCAAAGTCATGAGTGTTGCTGTGTATATAATATGTATGTTGTATAGTCTCTCTCGATATAGGAAGAGTGACCCATTTACAGACTGACCTAGGCTAGCGAAATTGACCCTAACAGACCAACTATTTCTAGTGTTTAGTGCATAAGAATGTGATATCATCCAAACTGTGCTATTCAAAATAATATTGGCTTTGTATACTAAATCTAGCTGATGAGCTAGAGCTGTGGTAGCCTAGCGGTGTGACCAGTGGACTGAGACCTCAAAGGTCTCGAGTTCGAACCCAAGGCACCACTGAATTTTCGGAAGTTATGTGCGTATTTATCACAAGCTCAAACGGTGAAGGAAAACATCGTGAGGAAACCTGAATGCTTGAGAGATTTGTCTTGATGGCATGTGAAGTCTGCCAACCCGCAGTAGGCTAGCGTGGTGGACTATAGCCTAATCCCTCTCAAATGAGAGGAGACCCGTGCCCAGCAGTGGTATGTTAATGGGTCGATGATGATGATAATAAATCTAAACAAATGAACAGTTTACGAGGCCCGTCTACTTCACGTCTAAAAAAATCATCAACGACTGAGGACCAGATAAAAGTCGCTGGAATCCGCTGGATGCGGGCGGCGCATGATTGGTTGTCAGGCAATCCTTGAGGGAGACCTATGTCCAGCAGTGGACGTCTTAACAGTTGAAATAAAGCTACTATTTCCACATTTTATTAGGTCATCGAAGAGCTGTGACATCCTAGTGGTGTAAAATAGAAGTGAAAAAACTGATATTTTCTTACTCCTCCTATATAACTTCATGATTAAATTCGCTGCTGGTTCCAAGACAGTTAAACTCATTCTCCTTGGACACGTTGGACTTCATTGTCTCGACGGTTTTCTGGATAGTTACTATTGTTGATCCTGGTTTACAGGAGTTGCAGTAGTTCGGGTGGCGGGTCCCAAAAAAAGTCCTAGTGGTATGAACAATGGACTAAGATGTCAAAGCTCGAGTTTAAATGAAAGGAAACATCGTGAGGAAACCTGCATGCTTCAGAGATTTTCTCTATGGCATGTGAAGTCTGCCAACCTTCAGTAGGTTAGCGTGGAGACTATAGCCTAATTTCTTTCAAATAAGAGGACACCCGTGCCCAGCAGTGGGACAGTAATGGGTTGATGATGATGATTGCGTCATCACACAAGCTATATGCAATAGACCAAAATGATTGCGCGTGGAATAAAAATTATGCCATAGCTAAACAATAAACATATAATGACGTTATTAATCTATTTCGGATACTTTCCCCATTCCTGGCGGGCCTGGTTTTTTCCTAAATACGGCCAAATACTAGCACTTATGCAGCGACTGCTATCAAAATCTAATCGATATTTTAAGGATTTAAATCGAAACCTCAGACATTATGTCACAAACAGCATAAAATTACTAACTTATGTAATTCTATAGCCTGAAGTATGGAGTACCTACAGTCGTGTTTAAAACGTACCAAAATTAAAACAAATTACTTGTAAAATCACGTAAGCTACTTGACTATTATATACTAAAGATGAAGTTTGTAAGTGCCTATAAATCTTCAATATAGGCATGTTATTTTTAAATTAATTTAAGAATCTCCAATCTCAACATGAATACATCCAATTAACATCCCCATCTGTTCGTAACTATGTCCGAAACGTCGGGCTAAAACCATATTAATATACCTACCGCGATAAAATCCGTAAAAAGTAGTTTTATTTCAATGTTTCGCGTAAAGTAGAAAAAGAGTGGCCCCCCACTCTGTCTTAGAAAAAGAATCGGGAGGCCTTTGCTCTGTAGTGGGACACTACAGACTTTTTATATTAATATTAGCGTAGGTAAGTGTAAGAAATCAATATCCTATTGATAAACTCATTTTCGAGGCTTTCATGTTTCTAACTAACCATCAACGATTACAATATAAGATATAAGTATTCGTATTATAACAACGAAGACCATATACCGATATACTAAAAATGGTTACCCATCTAAGGGCTGACCCGAGAGAGTGCAGCTTAACCTTATCGTTTGATTAATCAGTTTGGCACGAGCCCCTCACAAATATAAAGAATGACGTCATTAAATACGTGATTTTTTTTATAGCAATGATCGTAAATTCATACAGCCAATGATATAAATTATTATTTGTACGTGATCAAAACAGCAAACTACACATTAGGTCGGTAGCACACTTAACACGGTTCCATCTTTAACCCTTATAATCCAAGATCAAGCGTGCGTCGGCCAAAAACGACCTCGTTGAATTAGTTATATAATAAATCTACGGATCTTAATGTGTCTCAGGGTTTAAGCCATAATTATGGATTCCGTTTACAGGTTGATTTCAGTGTTTAAACATTTCAAGCTAATTAGGTCGCAATCATAATTATTAAGAATTATTTATATCGGTTTTATTGTAGAAAGTTTTAGTGTAAAATAAACCGTAGCTTATTTAATTGTATTTTCATGAGATTATATATTTCTTTTTATTATTATCTAAAAAATAATACAATTTAAATAACCCTTGCGTAAGCGTTAATAAAGCGTTTTTAAAATAAACGCTTCATGCAAGGGTTACCGCCCATTATAAAGCAATATTTTTAAAATAGCAAACAATATTTACTTTATACCTGAATATAGAATAAAATTTTCATACTTTATTTAATTTTCACGACATAAATCAAACTATCGCTTACACTGTCATGTAATTAATTAATAAAGTTTTAATTAAATAATACCATAATAAAAAAACTCACCTCAAAAATTACCAATAAATATTTGTCCATAAACAAAACTGCCACTAATAACCAGAGCGATCGTTTTTTTAAATTTCGTAACACTGAAACACGAAGGAAACTTCATATAGAGCCACAAACAGGCGCGTATGCTCCCCGCGACAGCTCAAACTCAACTGAATTTGAGGTTCTCGGGGAAATTATCTGTTGCACTACGCTCCATACATGCGCAAAGCTTTCTTGTTCAAACCTCCTCACTCGTAAAACATTGCTGTGTTTCTAACAATAAAAGACCTGTAAACACACACAAAAGTTTCAATGTATACAGCCGTGCTGATATTCACGTAACTGTTATGAAATTTGCCAAAATAATTTTTCGCTTTGTTTAGCAATATTCGACGTGAATTTTGAGTCAAAAGATTTTCTTTGTCAGCGTTCGTTTGGATTATTGGGAGAGATATTCTTTCATATTTCGTATTGTATGAAATACCTACAAACGTGAACAAAAGATATTTATGTCTATAGCAAAAAATATTGGTGTGGCGTGAAAACTGCTATACAAACTTTTAATATCATAATGATTGTAATTTTACTTCTAAACTAGATTCATTATTATTAAGCTTTAGATATTTTGAAGCATTCAGAAACGTTTTAGTTTTTACTGCTCTATAGTGACTCATTTGAAGTTAAAATATCTTAAAAATGTTCGTCCATATTCTATAAAATTATATAAAAAAGCAACAATATAAAAAAGAGCCGGATTAAACCCAACTAATCCCCATAATTGCTGTCCCAAATGACACACAGAAAAAGAAATTACAAATTCAAATTTTGATTTAAGAACACCATGTCAGATTCTACCCTTCCCATGCCTACGAGGATCTCTAACCAAGAATTAATTTTATGCTAATGAAATAATTAGTGAAATTACCCATAGCATAGGGAAAGCACAATATACTTTTTGGGTCTCCAAAATCCTGTATTATTAACATTGGGGCGGCATTTAATCCCCTAAATACGGTAATTTTGAAAGTCGAAGCGAATGGGGCCAACTGTTTAATTATGTTTATTCTAATTTAATTTCCAACACTCTGTACACGGAGAATTAGCTGTAGACAATGGTGTGTGAATACTGGAACTGACACGTGCATCAAATTACCTTAATTAATTTCGGCTTTTAAACTTTAGTTCAGACTGTAACACAATATCTTGATTGTGGTAGAAGATCTTATCATTATAAAATATATTCTTTAAATAGGCATACATTTTTGTAATAATCTAATTTATTTATTTTGTGATACCAAAAAAGATTGGAATAAAGGAATCATATAAGTGTAGTATTAGTGCACAGTTTGAGGGCCTATTATCTCGCGTATTATTCTTCGTTATCTAATTGCCAGTTTGGGATTATCTGTAAAGATGGTAGGGTATCAGACAATTTAACTACCAACTTAGCCTCATAATCACTCAGAAACAAAAGCAGTAATACTACTTTGTGCTTACGCAAAGAATATTTTCCTTAAGATTTACTTAGTGTATATAATTGAACGCAAACATCGAACATCAAAATCTATTGAAATCAAACTACTTTTTACTGATTTTATCGCGGTTTTTTTATCATCATTGGTTCATTTCAAGATCAGCCTTTATTCGTCCACTGCTGGACGTAGGCCGCCCCTAGTAAACGCCACAGAGCTCAATCATCAGCTCCCAGTTGCTGCCAGCTGGCTTCCGCAAGTCGTCGCTCCACCAGGCGGTCGTCCTACACTACGCGGTGTCTTGTTGTTATTTAATCTAGACATTTAAGATACTTTACAACATCCAATGTCACGGACAGACTGAGTTTGTTATTGGTCTTGATAATGTAATTACTAACTACTATGTGAAGTTGAGGAGATTCGTAGAAGAACCCGGGTCGCTGACATAGCCTGAAGAATCGCCAAACTCAAGTGGCAGTGGGTAGGGCACATCGCTCGAAGAACGAATGGCCGATGGGGCTTGAAGATTCTCGAGTGGCGACCACGTACTGGAAGACGCAGCGTGGGCAGGCCCCCGGCAAGGTGGACTGACGACCTGGTGAAGGTCGCTGGAATCGGTTGGATGCGGGTGGCGCAGGACCGGTCGTCGTGGCGATCCTTGGGGGAGACCTATGTCCAGCAGTGGATGTCTAACGGTTGATATGATGATGATGATGATGGTGTGAAGTTAAAGGTATCCAGTTCAATCCCAAAGCACGCCACAAATGTTTCGAATTTACCTGAATTTTTATCATATTTTCAAACGGTTAAGGAAAACATCGTGAGAAAACCTACACCTACGTGATTTTCTCGATGGCGTGGTGGCTAAAGCCGAATCTTTCTCAAATGAGACAAGACTCAGTTGATGATGAAAAAATTAGTATTGAACATGTAACTACATATCTTTCCTGACCTGGCTTAGTAACAATTCGTTCTCGTATTAACCACATAAACTTACTGTTCAAGATTTCCGAATAATCTTATCGCTTCTTGTTTCAGATTATAACATCTGTGTCACAATTTTAAGGGTGCATAGTACGGTCAAAAAATTAAAAATACACCAAAAAAATTCACTAGGCTCCGTAATATGGAGGTGAGTTCATTTTTAATTTCGCAGCCAGTAGTCTTGTGAAGTTAAAAAATAATTAAGTGAGAAAATGTTGAGAGGAACGCGGAAGCGTTTTGTTGGAGATTGTACTTGTTTAAAATACATTTGGCACTATAGCGCTTCTATATTATGTGCTATTAACAAGAAAATAGCATGCTTGCTAATTAAAAATTTAATTTGATTTGTACCTGCAAATAGAAAGAACTCCGTTGTTCACGTTTAAGCTAGCCGAGATTCATTCAAGAAGAATCGTGGTAGAAATATGTTAGTCATTTTGGTAATCGTAATAAATATTTCAATATATGATTACAATATTATTTCATTTATATTTTGAAAAAGATTATAATAAATTTCATCATAGATAAAATAATTTCTTAATGCCACAATACTTGTCTATTCAGCATTAATATAATGTACTTATACTGAGCCGTATCTGAGCTTTGGTTTATTTTAAATCTTTAATCTAATAAAGATAGAGATATCTTAACCCTTTACCGCATCGTGGTTCACATATGAACCAAACCATATTAACGTGAATATGTTTATAATTTCATCAAAATGTTTTTATTTTATGCATACTGTGTCAAATTCGTCCCATAGGAGTTTCATTTTATGTATATAAACGCCATCTATTAGCACGTCGTATGAACTAAATCGCTCGTCGAAGTTTGCGAATAGGTACTGACCGGTACGAAGCGTAACAGTGAATTTTAAAATTCAATAAAAAATATAAAACTCAGTGATAGTGTCTGCAAATAAATATACCGGGGGAGAAAGTTTTCTGAATATTGTTACAAAGGTAAGTTTTTATTGTTTTATCAAGTAATAACTGCATGTATGTGATTTTTTTGAATGGATCATATTTGGCACAATATGCAGAAATTTATTTTTTCTATTGTGTCTTATTTGATCCAACATGCACAAAAGGCACTGCAGTTCATTAGCTTATTACTGGATTTATTCCTGTTATATGTTATTTATGTGGTGTTCTAGTTATTTATTCGAACATCTTATTACAGGAATTCTGGCGATATGGATCCACGACGATTTTACGGGGGTATACATACAATTATTGAGAATTTTCCAGATGACCGCACTGACGACAATCTGTCGGATGATGAAAATCAGGTACACAAAGGTCGTAGACGTCCTCCTCGATTTATTCCTGAATCGGACGAATCCGACTCAAAGTCAGACAATGATATTCCTTTGTCTCAGTTGGCATCTTCCTCAAATAGAAGCACCAGAGCTGAAAAACCTCGATGGAGGGACGGATTTTTAGAAAAATGTGAGACAGAAATAGCATTTATTGGTAATTCGGATTTGCCTGTGGAAATTATGAGCTTAGAAACTCTGATCCAGTTTTTCAAATATTTAATTATTATTTATTTTTAATTATTGTTTTAATATTATTTTTCTTTTTCTGCTCAACGTACCAAATGTGATCCAAAGAGGAAAACTGCAATTTTTCAATTTTCAACGTAATTAAATGAAAATTCCTAAAACACGTGTCCATTTATTTAGTGTTACCGACCACATATATTTTTTTCATAAATAAATAAAAAATCATGCAGTAAGGGGTTAAATTATTAATTTCATGAATGACTTCAAGTAATCATTATTATTATGTTGGTCTCGTAATTCTAAATAGAAATAAATATCAAATATTTTATTTAATCGTAATTTGCCTGCATATAATACCATAGTCAAAGAAAGTAGGTAATGTAGGTAATAAAATAGGGTTTCGATAGGATCACAGAAATTTCTGCTTACCCTAATGTGAGATAGGTGTGCATAGGTTTTACCCAAAAATTTCCTAAAAAATATAGAAAAACCATACCTAGGTATTTCAAGGTGGCAGCATCTTCAACGCCATGTGTTGGTGTGGCGATTGGCATTGCGCAGAATCGATAAACGCTTTGCTCTTTGTTTCGCGCTGAACCAGCAGATGGCGCTTTTACTACTACATGAATGTTACCGACCACGCCACCCCCACCTCTAATAGGAATACTCTCGAACGATCCAACGACGAACAAGAAAACTTGTAATTATTGTAAAAGCTAAATCATATAAAACTATTAATTATTCTCACAAATACAATTGTTAAACAAAACAAACTGACTTTAACTATACACTAGGTGATAAATGTATGTGTTATATACCACATTACATAGATAGATAGATAGATAGAGTATTCTTTATTGTACACAAAGAAATACACACCACAAAAATGGAATAAATAAATCGTACATAATAATTATATAACCAAAAGGGTAGTCAAAATATTAACAGAAAATTACGTATGTACGTTATGTATGTAATCAATTGTTTTAGAGACAGTTACAGTCCAGGGAAGGACATCGGAGTTTTGTCCCAGAAATTATCCCCTAAACGGGAGTGTAAGTTTGTATCGATAAATTATTAAAAGGGGGTAGAAAAATATAAGTAGATTGGATATAATTACTAATTTTACGCAAACGAAGTCGCGGGCAAAAGCTAGTTAATAATAATCATTTTAAAAAGCAATTGTAAATAGCAACATTCTACATTTTCCCATCCAATTATCAACCTTGTTCCTGAAATTACAAGGTCGTAAATAACTCAACTCATATAAAGAACACATTACATAAAATATTATAACATAAGCAAATACTTGTATATAGAATAAAATAGCCCTCTTCCTTCCTAAAATGTTTTTCCTTTGCTGTGGAATGTAATAAAAACTTGAGTGTTGAGTATTGAACATGTCTAAAATCCCACTTTCTGATTCAAAATGTGTTGAAAATAAACAAGGCATAAAACGTACGTCGCCTTAACACAATTACCGTAGTAGAGTCATCTGTTTGTTTGTATATCGCGATGCATTAGCATGGGAATGCGCAGTGGTTGACTTTAACAATTAGTTAATCAGATACCGAGGTGCTAATTCGAAAGATCATCACCATGCATCTATGTTGTAAACAGCTTTTAACCTTAAAGTTGCAAATACACTAATTTGGGATCTCATTATTCAGAACTGTAGAAGTTTAACGAGAACTTTTGTCTAAAAGTTACATTAAGTATATACCATCAAACCTATATTCCTAAACACAGGTCATTATCTGACCTATCTAGGAATACAGCGCTCCACCCATTTATGTAGTTTACAAATTGTTGTCTATGAAAACATTGTAAATCTGAATGTACAAATATTAATTTTGTAATGTTTTCTTGGCAATAAATTATTTATTATTATTATTATTATATCATTAAACAGGTCGAGGTTCAAATTTCGATAGGGGTGACTGTCTAGTTCCTATTGGAATTCGAACCTCGCAGAGCCGCGTGTCGCGGGTTCGATCTCTATGGCTATGTATGGCCCACAGGTAAATTTTCCGGATTACATTGGAGCATTGTGAATATTTGTGTTTTATAAATGCACCCATGATACAGGACAAAATCATTTTGTAAGGTACGTTATAAAAAAAAACAAAAAATACTTATTGTGTTGTATATCTTCTCATAGTTACATATGTATATGCTCATTTATGGCATACATGTATGGCATAACTGCCTCGTTGGTCTAGCGGTCGTACAGTGGGACCGCCGAGCAAGAGGTCTTGTGTTCGATTCCCAGGTCGAATAAGTGTTATTGGGTTTTTCTATGAAATTCTCAGTAGCAGCTCGGAGTTTGGATTTGTGCCCGGTTAATGGCACTAGGATCGCTCCCTATTACATGGGACCTAAAACATGACGGCGAAACGTGGGTGTACATTAGTACACCGCTGCCTAACCCTTCGGGGACGACAGTATGTATATATGTAGCTACATATATAGGGAGGTAAGATATCATATAGAAATATAAATAGGGAGTGTTCATGTTTTTAAATTACCCCTGTGCTAATCAGGTCACTAAATTTCATTATAAAGATAATATTTGATTTATTAGAATGAACTAAATCGAAACCAAACCTCTGGTAATAATAATATATTGCTATTTATCAACCACGAATTCCCTTTCAAAATTATGATGATGATTTTTAAAGAAATTGTAGGCCATTTCCATTTTATTGAAGTATGGAGTATGAGGGAAGAATTTAATTTTATTCAGGCCATGTCTGGGCACGTCAGTTATACACACAAGCGATCTTGTGTGGTTGTTTTAAAGAGACACTGCTTCCTGTCTGATGGAGAACGTATAAACGATTCAAGTCATAGAATGTAGCGTTATTCAATACTACGCATTGATTAGAAGCAATAAGAGATAGGATGGAGTACTTAGCAAGCTCTTTTAATGGGAACTTTAGATAACACATCGACGATCTGTAGATGCATATCTGTGCAGATGGTTTTTACAGCATAATTGACGCAGAAACTGTCGGTTAAAGAACTATATTAAATGACTTCGAATAGAATTTGTTTTGATTCGGTATTATCTAATATATAAAGTTCTCGTGTTCACAGTTTTCGTTGCCATACTCCTCCGAAACGGCTTGACCGATTTTGATGAAATTTTTTGTGCTTATCCGGTATCTATGAGAATCGGCCAACATCTATTTTTCATCCTCCTAAAAGTTAGGGGTAGTCCACCAACCCCTATAATGTGGCAAAACAACGTTTGCTGGGTCAGCTAGTAATATGTAAAATTTAGAAAAAGATTTCTAGTGCGTTATTCCGTTGAACATATAATAATTTTAAAGACTTGTTTAATTTTTTTAAAGAAAGTTGCAGAATAAATTTATAAAGAATTAAAGAGGCAGGGAATTAATTGATGACTTCTGTTTGACTTCTGAGTGACTTCCAATTAGATATTGTGCTGATGCAAACTATTTAGTAAAATATTAAAAAATTACGAAACTGCACTGCGATGATAAGTACGTGTGTATAATTTGAAATAAATCTTTATTTTATAATATAAGTAAGTGCTTATAAAATTCGTTTATAAAGTTATAAAATAATGTCAATATGTCCGTTAGTTTTGCAAAATCTTGGTTAGTTTACAAACGCTACAAGTTTAGATATTATATACGGTTTATTACTATACGCTAGGTACTAGGAGATAATAAGTAGATTGGATGTCAATATGTAACGATTGCGACTGCTTGCAATTTATCAACGGACTTTATTATTCCAAGTAGGGCGCTATGTAAACAGTACAATTTCTACGATAATAATAAACAAATACTTCTGGAAAATATGACACAGCGCCATCAAGTTCCGAGCTAAGCAACGAGGCTTGTGTTTTTTTGTAAATATATACATATTATACATAGATACACCCATACAAATATTTATGCTCATCACGTAAATATTTGTCCCTACCGGGATTCGAACCCAGGACCCGTAGCACAGAAGGCAGTGTTAACGAGGTAGTCCATCTAGAGCACCCGGCTGAATAGCACCCGTGCGATTAGCACCCGCGCGAATAGCACCTCGCCTAGTCCACGAAGAGCACCTATCAATATTTTTGGCAGGTGCTCCTCGTGGATTAAAATTTATTTTTATATTTGTGTCCACGAAGAGCACCTATGACACAGTAGCATACTACCGCTGGACTAATTGGGTCGTCGAAATATGATGCTCAGCTATTATTTTTATTAGCAGTGTTAGTCTCTGTGTATTCTTGACTTGCACCACGTGCAAAAGAAACATTGCTGGCAGGGTCATAGAACAAAGGGCGGTCTCGAAACTGGAGGGCTCACCACTCCACTTGCTTTGTCCCCTGTGTCACATTGTTTAATTTTCAGACACACCTACGTTCACACATCACATAGATCATGCATGTGATATTACGATCTGATAGTTTTAGGCCAAATGTCTAAATTGTAATAAATAAAAGTATTCTGTTGGGGCTACGGCGTAGTAAACGCTACGCGATGCCTACGCCGAGTTGCGTAGCGGAAATATCAATTTAACTTCAGTGTCTCAGCGAGTAAGATAACTTTCGTACTAAAACATAATTTATTTATATGTTTATTTAGTTTTTTGTACATTTGTACGTCAAAAGGAATGAATAACCTAGTCATAATTTAAAATGAATTATGGAGCAAGATACCTTTTGCTATTTACGCAGGTCATCATTAACAATTTGGATAGGCTCGTAACAAATTCATGAAATCTCTTGATTAAACAAAACTAGACATTAAATTTATAGTAGCTGTAAATTTATCATTGAACATTACTAGAAATCATAAAGGTCACAATGTCTATAAGTGAATGCTTTGATAGAGACCTTTGAATCTTTAACAACGCAGTGTGATTTATAACACGAATATATTAAACATAAAAGAAAATAATATACTGACACATTATGATACTAAATAAATATAATACAAATTTTAACAACAAAATGTGTTACGAAGCGTAACAATTTTTTTCGAGGAATATTCTCGATAAATTTTTCATTGTGACAACATAATTTACTAAAGAAATCTTAAATATCCAACGTAATTGGGTTACAAACAACATTAATCGTTCAATATACCAATTTTGAACAACAATCGCAGAATTTTGTACGTGAAACTCTCAATCATAAAAAAGTAAAACATCGCCACAAATAGATCTTAATTGGAGCACTCACAGCGAAAAACGTGGGTGATACACAGGCGCAATCATATCGAAAACGAATCGAACCGAAACTGCCAAATAGTTCATACCAAATAGCTCAATATTATATAGATATTCGGTTTTTATGTACCATAAAAGGTTATCGTAAAAACATTTGCACGATGTTTTATTATAATAAACTACTCTGCTGCCTCCAAAAATGGAATTCAAGACTCTTCAATTCACATTTCGACACTCATAAAAACACATAAATAAATTGGATATTTGAGAGAAAAACACTGATCCGCGAGCGAATTTTATTGTTTCCTCCAAGTGATGGTTGCGACCAGAGAAATTAATAAACAGGATTAAGGAAAATGATCTTTAAGAGGTGTGGAATAGGGGATCATTTGTATGAAAAACTGGTTTTGTAGCTCAAGTGACATTCTTTTGTAGAGGACTAGCGTGCTTTGTTTCATAGCACCTTCGTTTGTTTGTTAACAACGTCGGAACTCTTATTAACTGGATGACACACGAGTTGGTTATAATTAAAAAGAAAATTATTATTGTATTCTGCATGGAGAATCGTTCTGTTTTCGAAGCGTGTGTTGAGCGTTGCTTTATCATGACCCCTTTCAGTGATAATAAACACATGTCTGGCGAAACGAAGAGAATGTAATTGAAGTTTTCTTTTGTTCGTTTGTTTCTTGTTTGTCTGAGCCATGTGGAAATTTTACAATTAGGTTATTGTTCTTTCAAAAATTACATTCATACCATCTCAGAATAATCGAAAGAATGCCATAGATTTTAATGGAATAGATTATTTAGAACACTTATACGTATAGACATTGATATAATAGTATTAAATGGTAACTTAACTAACGCTGCGCTTAACGTGTCATCAAATAAAAATAAAAATACTTTATATAGATTTCATCGCTGTGTATTAATATGTATATAAAACTAATAAAACTTGCAATTACGCACGCTGTCAAACTAACTTTTTGTTTGTTTTAAAATTGATTGTTCAATTTAAATAAATTGGTTCACAACAGTACTTATTTGAGAATTGAATTGCAGGTTATGTTTCAGTACTTAAGAGCTACATACATAGTAAGAGCTGATCAAGGGATGGCGGATGGATGGATGGATGGATTAACAATATTGCGGTTACAGAAAGCCGATCATCATCAGTGAATTTACTGTCCCACTGCTGGGCTCGGTCCACCGCGCCTAGTAGCCTAGTACCCCTGTACTCTATAGCCTAGTAGTAGCTCCATATGCTATAAAAAAAATCTCAGAAATGCAGATTTCAAGTGTGATAAATATGCATGAAACTTACAAAAAACGGTAGTAGACCTTGGGGTTGAACTCATGACCTTTGACTTAACATCCTCCTGGTTACTCATCTAGACTATCACAGCTTATTTAACAGCTGAAGACAGTGACACACTAACAATTAAAACGATATTTATTTAGTCAGACATGTATACAGGGCAAGCCTACTTTCATTCAACTCTTATTTTGAAAATCTTAAAAATCTTTAAATGATTAAAATTACACAAATTAGAAAAAAGAGCTTTTTGTATATGCTGGACAGTAACAGCGCAATAAAAACTTTTTGTGACAACCTTTACAGGACGCAGCGAGAGCGAGAACATCCTTTATGAGGTGATCTGCAGTGGAATGACAGTACTGATTCAAATTTTGCTTACTAATAAGTATAACTTATTTTGACTATATCGTGGTGTATATCGATATTACTTAAGTAAAATCCGTAACATAAATATAATTTAAATAAAATAGTAAGTTTTTTTTTCAATGTCTAGTATTTGATGTCAGAAACTAATTCACAAAATTTATAGTAACAAAAGAATACATAATATTTTTTCTTTAATACGTCTTTGGACATTGCTGTTTCGTTTGATTAGCTTGATGAGTTTGTATATAAGGTTAAATTTAAACATAAACGTAAACTTATATCAAAGTTTCCATTACAAATATACAGAATTGCTGGAACCATTCATGTATGCATAACATTAAACTTGGCTGTGGATTTAATCGCTTATTACTACCACTTTACACAACGACTGTACTTTGCACATATTAATTTTAAATTCATCGACGGCCACGCTATGATTCAACTCAAGCTTTGTGATGTAAAACGAGCAATGGTGCTTGAACGTTAAGATTCGCCTTTCGCATACAAAATAAGTGGTTTATACAGTAGCAAGGTACGGTGTTTCGGTATAACGGCCATATTAACTGGAATTCCTTTCAGATTGGCCCCGGACTCGACCCTCATCAGGTCAGACACTGTCATTACACATTAGATAATTTCGGATAGTCTCATGTTGTGTACAGACGTGAAATTAAGTGTCCATTGTATTGATATTAAAAACGAAAAAGGTTTCTAATTATATTTGAAATCTTTTTTAAAAATGTTTTTCGACGTTTCACTTTTTATATTTTTTTCGGTGTATTTTATTTTATATGAAACCGTTTTTTGTAACAGCCACAGAATTTTGTATAAAATTGATGATACCCGAAAAAAAATTGAGAGCCTATCTTAACTTTTAAGTAATTTTATATACCAAATTTTTCTCATAAATTGTCGCATCTGCGGTATTTAAGTACAAGTTTTAACTTAATTTCTTTAGTGTTTCCAAGAATTTTTAATAGGATAGGCTTAAAAATTTGCTGGGTGAAATTTTCTACGGGTCCCATTAGTATGCTAAAAGCATTTATTTTAAGACTTGCGTAACTAACTTGAATTTTAAGTGGATTGATTACGGAATTTTAAATAATGATGGGAACATTCTCGTTTCTTTGTGTTGCACTCATAAACCATAACTCAAAATATGTATTATTCATTGATTAATTATAAAAACCAAGAAATCCGAATTAAATTTTAATTAAAGAAGAGAAAGTCTCAATATACTTTAATCGTACTATTGTCTCATAATTAAAGTGAAACGAGACTTTCTCTTTTTTAATTAAAATTTTATTTGAAAAATTTGGACGTAATTATTATATTTATTGAAATATTAACAATAAAATAATTTAATTATAGCAAATATAGATGAAGATGTATAGATGAACTATGAAGTTAAAGATACACACAGCATTTACCAGAAATAAAACAAAAAATAAAAAGAATAATATCAGAGTATTAAATAATAAAAAATGCATCAACATTTAAAGTGCTTTTCCCACCGTCTGTACCCACCAACTTAAATTACGCTATTACGTGAAACACCGCAGTAATACGTAACAATGGATCGCATTAGACGCGTGCCCAATGAGCCGGCCGCCGCAGCTTGGATCACTTGATTTCCCAAAGGCTCCTGAGATCTGTCCAAATCTTACCCTTTGTCTGTAATACAGGATTTGGATAACAGATTGCTTTGAAATTACGATTAAGTTGCGGCCAATCATTTATTTCGGCAGTCGTTACTGCTAGGTCTTGAGGATCTTGGAGCCTCTGGAAGCTGTAATTTAGGGAACCTTCAATCAAAGTCTAATGGTCTTGAACGAACGGTTCCACTTGCCATCAAATGAGGTTGTGGTGGAAAACTGATCAACCAGTTCCCCTCCCTATTACCAAAATATTAAATTTATGTCTGGACTTTACATCTAAAATCAGCTGGCTTGAGTCCGCTAAGTAAACCACACATTGCAAATTGTCACATTGCTTAATTATGTAATACTGCGTGTATAACAGTTTAAATATAATACAAAATACATAATATCATGCCTGTTAACCCGAAGGGTTAGGCAGAGGCACATGTACTAATTTACATCCACATATCGCCGGTATGTTTTATGTCCCACGTAATAGGGGACGAGCCTATTGCCAATAACTCTTTGTAAACCCACGACTTCTTGCTCAGCAGTTGCACTTTCCAACCACTAGACCAAAGAATCACCTGAAAAATTGATAAATAAAACATCATAAATCACCATTACATTTATAAGCTAATCAATATTTCCTTTTGTTACGTACAACCAAACTTGAGAGGCAAAAGCCAATCGTACCAAGAGGACGATGATTCTTGGAATTGGTATCGACGGTTCTTCTCTGAGGTCGTTAGTAATAAATTACAGTCAAGAAAATATTTATTAAATGTCTTCAAGAGAAAAAAATCTATTCAGAGAAATCAATATCATTTATACTAGTATTGACTGCTGTCCCATCCACTCTGTCTGAGAAAAAGTTTACCTCTAATAAATTATGTTATGTGTTTACATAATTAAACAATTTCTTACCAGGCATCAGGTAGACTATGGATGCTGTAAAGGATCCAAAACGTTAAAATAAAATTAATAATAATGCACAGTAATAAAATACGTAAAAGTATTTGAAAAAAATCAGGTAGCATCTATTGTTTTCGACGTAGATTTAAAAAGAAGGTTTTTGGTACGCATATGCGTCATTTAACTTTTCTATGCCTCTTTAGTCGATACAAAGTGTCTCCATTGTTTCATTCTCGCAATAAAATTATAAAATCTACACTAGCACTTCATTGACATTTTGGTGCATTTTTAACTTATACTTTATTAAATAACTTATAAAACGTGGTCCATATAAGGCCACAATGAATGAGTTAACTCACCTTATAAATACGAATACCCGTCCACGTTCGAATCCTGAAACGTCTAGGATTGTAACCCAGATTCCGATGAAACTTGGCGTAAATTAATCCTATCTAGATTATTGTTATGCTCAACTTGTAATAAAAATTTCATCTGTAACCGCTGCCAAGTTATACTAGATTTATATTTAAAGAGACTATATCAGTGTTCATTACAATAAACAAGGGCAAATTATGCAAATCGGTCATTGCTACTTTTTCTTTGTAGCAAATAAAAAAAATCTAACTAACTGGGTCAATCCAATAAAATTTATAGAATATATTCTTTAGTCGTCCTGTACCTACATCAAAGTTAGATCAAAAAATTTTTAGAAGACACATTAGTATATGTGTTTTAAATTCTTCTGCTTCTTCTACTTAATGTTTCAAAAATAAAAAGATATATCAATTCAATACTCAATTCTTTATTGCATTTTATGGTAATTATACAGATGGCTTTAGATTAAAAATTAGATTTAAAGTGCTCCAGAAGCATTGGTCACCTAATTAAATAAATAAATATTTCCGGACATTATTACACAGCGCCATCTAGTTCCGTGGTAAGCAACGAGGCTTGTGTTAATTGTTGTTTTCCTAGAACGGGAAAAAATCTAGATTCACATATTTAACACAAAGATTTTAAAATAAAGATATAATAAAGAATCATCATCATCATCATATCAACCGTTAGACGTCCAATAACAATAAAGAATGTATTATAAATATTAACGCCAACGTCGACGTCAACACCAACGTCAATGTTAAAGTCAACGCCAACGTTGACGTTGCCGATGTCACAATAATGAACGCGTGAAAGACTTTCAAAGGAAGAAACACATGCAGCCATGTGCATGCGCTCGTTTAGCGACCGGTTCCCGCATTCACTACCTCTAGGAACTAACTCTTCGTCACAAATGTTTTTAATTAGTTAGTTAAAAATGTTTATAATTATAAATTCAGTCAGGGCGTATAATAATTCCTTACATTAGGCTGCAAGCCGACAATGTTGAAAATATTTTCAAATGTCGTCTTCTCTTTTATTTGTTCAAGTTTTTAGTCATCTATTCAAATTCTATCGTCTGTTAAACCGTTTTGTACTTTATTTCAATGTAACCGAGGTTTGTTCAGACTTGTATTGTGTATTTCAGCTTTTGAAGTCTTAAAAGTATTGGACTTGATATCATTGCAAAGTTGCCTTTCTAACATGGATTTTGCAGCTTTTTATTAGTTTTAAAATTAAACTAATTTGTTTTTATAAGTAAGGCTTTTATAGTATTCAATAAATATTAAATGCTCTTTAAAGATTGAAATAAGAAGCTTATTTTTATTAAACGTGCATTATAAAGATGGGTAGGGTGCACTACATATTTGGCCTACTTTTTTTAACCCTACCTACTCATATAAGTATATTAAAGCACTCTCCTATTAAAATATAAGGTTGTGTATATAAAATATTCTACTTTTCTATTTGCGGAGACAGAAACATATTTTTATTATTTAAAACTATTCAATGCTATGAGTACCACAATCATTAGTGCAATATTTAGCCAGCATCTTATTCCATACATACAATACTACAAATGTATTTAATACAATATGTCTACCAACCTATAAAAAAGTCTCTGAAATAATTACCTTACCTTATCTAATGAATTCACCCGTCATCCTAACTGGGTGGAATTTACCAAAAAAATTTAAACATAAAATTCCTTACCGATGTCAAAAATATTTTGTAAGTAGCGTATACATAAATTCGACGGGTGTAAAGTTAAGAGTCTGCAAAGAGCTGACGATTCTTAAAGAAATTTTATTTTTTCATGGTATGAAGACTATATTCACGAAAGAGTATGGGCTTCATTTTAGCACAGGAAAATATCTTTCCATTAATAGAAAACATAAATGACTCAGATTTACAATTTGTAGATCGTTTATTACTCGCAGGCTTTATACATTCTAAAAAGGCGGAGCCACGGGGGAAAGCTAATAATTAATATAAATTAATAATTTATACGATACCAGTTCGTATAATAAAATGTAGTAAAACTAAACAGCCTCTCTCAAACTCAAAGTGAAATATTTTATTTTAATTAGACCAATATAACAGGTACGTTTTAATTGTCAAAAGTTGATGATAAACAAGAAGTATATCTTATAGAGAAGAGCAGGCAACTCATTATCCATAAATCTATCTACTAAGAGTATGTTGAGTGCTCCATAACTCGTATAAGCTTATACCTCATAACACACTACATCAAATCAAACACCAATCAATGATCTGGAAAGGCAAACCTTATTTTCTTAACCTCTTAAGACTAAATTCCTTTTACAGAAAGTTGCTTTTATGAAATCCTTTTGCGCGAACTCCCGTGACGTTAGTGTCGGGGATAATTGGAACAGTCTAGAAGGACAGTGGTGCAATTACGCCGGCACAGTTTCAATGCTCCGTTGACCACAGTTCCATGGTGGGGTACGAAAAAGCCCCGGCCTCGGCAACCGGCACACGCCTAAAAAGGCGTATTTGTGTTGTGTTTTGTTTTGCTTTTATTTTTGATTCCCAGCAAACTATTGTGATGCAGCTGGGTATTTTTACAACGTCAGAAATAATTGGTGCCCAGATTCAGTTAAGGGTTTAAAGGAATGTTACATTGTTATGATCCAATAACAATAGACCTTCAATTCAAACACCTTTATATTGATATAATTATTTTTTATTTGATTAATCTTTATTTTGTTTTAATTTTAAACGGATGCAATGATGCAATGATTAGATTATATAATGGTGTATCATTAATCATAGACCACTGTCTCGAATTCGATCCGAATGCTGTGATTTTTGGAAAGGTATGTGTGTATTTATCACATGCTCGAACGGTGAATAAACATCGTGAGGAAACCCACGTGCCTGAAAGATTTTTTGAATGGCGTGTACAGACTGCTAACTCACACTAGAGATTAGGCTAGTCTCTCCCTAGAGATTAGCCTAATCTCCCTCAAATGAGAGGAGAACCGTGATGATGCTATCATTAATCATACAATCATAAATTACTTAACATATTTATAATTAAAAAAAAAACTCAGCAAACCTCATTATGTCGAAACATCACTTTTCAAAAAAAGGAAGAAATATTATTTTTTATCAAACCGGGCAACATTTTATTTTAAATTTTCGCAATGCTAATGCTAATGAATCTTCTCAGCTTAATAAGCTTAGAAAATTTGGTAATGTGAATGACGTCATAATTCATTTCAAGCTGGGTTAGGGCTGGCACGAAAACGAGAACATAATGCGAACTGACCGCTCCGTTTATTGTTTTATTATAATCAATTCATGGCCGTGCCTAAATATAACTTAAGCGGAGTACGCTTTGTGTAATATCGTTACGTTCCCTTTTGTGTAAGACGTGTGTAGTATATATTATTGTTATTATACATTGATGTACATACATAGACTTAATAAACTGTCAATTAAATCTTTTATATATGTTTACTTTACCATAGGAAGTTTACGCCTCTCCCATTATGGGGAGAAAGTGTGAAAGTATATATGTTTATGTACAAATATAGAAGCATACACATTTTTGTTTATGTATGTATAGAAATTTTGCACACTTTAAATATTTAATTGTCAAGTCAGACAGACAATTAAGTCTAACAATTCGATCTAGATCAATGGTAGACTATACCCTAATCCATCAAATTTTGGAGGGTATAATTGTATATCTATGTATAGCAGCAAAACATTAAATGGATTAACAATATTTGTGCCCGGTTAATGGCAATAGGCTCGCCCCCTATTACACGGGACCTAAAACATACCGGTGAAACGTGGGTGTACATTAGTACACCTCTGCCTAACCCTTTGGGGACGACAGGCGTGATGGTTTGTATGTAAAAATAATAATGTTGTAACCAACAAGCATTTTATATCATAACATAATTCTATTTGTGAATTTACTTTTCTAATTTAAAAAGAAAAACTGGTGATATGCCAACTTCTAACATTTCATTCCATTTCCATCTTCATTCCTTTTACAAGTTAATTTTCTTTTTTCTGAATTTTCTTTCGTGAAATTCAGTCGCGCCTTCAGGGGAAACCATACTGTTATGTGTTACATGAAGACATCCCCATTAGCGTAACAGTATTGAGATTCCTTATTGTGGTACCCAAAAATCTATGTAGTATATTAATCGTCTAAGTACATAGTAATCGTAACACATGCCTTGTACACAACAAGGCATGTGCATCTTGGAACTAGATGGCGTTGTATCATGTTTAAATATTTCATTATACATGTACGTACTTGTTTATTTGTACATTATCTCTAATACAACTGTTTCTATAATAAGTAAACAACTTTGATCTTGATTTTCACTTGTGTCATGAATGTATTACAAACACAAACACTTGGACTGAGGACAAAAATATACTTTTTCAATAAGCAAATGAATATTATATATTATATTATATATTATTTTGTAATATAAACACACACACGCACTATTGACATCCGTGGAATCACTGTTGTGGTTCCAGATGAAAACCAGCGTCATGCACCCTGTTGCACAGAGCTGCATGACATCATGCTGATCTGGAGACCCATTTGGTCCGGCCGTGAGACATACATATTTGATAAGACTTTTTAATTCTTTTATATTTATATTACTTTAAATTTTTTTTTTATTGTTATTTCTTTTTCTCAGTAAGATGTCTGTAGTGTTTCATTGTTGTACGAACTAAATTTCACTTTCTTTCTTCTTTTTCTTTCAATAAAACTGAAGAATCCTGTAAAGGAATCGAATACACCCTTGTTTTTTTTCAATAATCATACGACAAAAATATTTTTTTCATGAACCATAACAGCCGTAAAGAAATAGAACGACGTTTCAGATAGCAACAGGCTGGAGTAATAGGTACGTAATAATGACAAATCCTTATTAAAAACCAGAGTTAAAAAGAATGAGAGAAAAAAAAACAATAAGTCTTTACCATTCCCGAAAGAGGCCAAAAGGAAAGTTATTAAGATAAAAGATGCCGTTAATTTCTGATCTAATAAATTGGCCTCGACGATTCGTGTAAAATCTTTAACTGTTTTATATTTTCTTTGATTTTTTTACCGATGTTATGTAATTGGGTTCAGAGCGGCTGAAATAAAGTTAATTGGGTACAATTAAAAAATGCTACGGGCTCTAAAAATATATTACATGCCATAAATCATGTCTGGAAGCGTCATTAAAAGGCAGTGACTGTTAATCAATCTTTTCCGAATTCAGGTGAGACCTAGAAGTATATTTTGTTAAAGTTATAATTAAGTTTAAGTTTCTCTAAGGCATGATTACCTTAGAGAAAAGCCTAAGACCTGAAAAACATAAAGGTAAAAGTATTCATCATCATCATCACTTCAACCGTTAGACGTCCACTGCTGGACATAGGTCTCCCCCAAAGATCGCCATGACGACCGGTCATGTGCCGCCCGCATCCAGCGGATTCCAGCGACCTGTAAAAAGTATTGTCTTTGTTATATATGATCTACGTAATATGCATATTCATAAAAACCGGTCAAGTGCGAGTTGGACTTGCGCACGAGAGGTTCCGTACAAAATTAGACAAAAAATGGCGAATTTTGTATCGGACGCTGCCTCAAATTTTGTTGTTATAGTGGCAACAGAAATACGTGATTTGAGAAAATGTTAACTATCGCGGTTCTTGATATACAGCCTGGTGACAGACTGACGGATGGGCAGGCCGTCAAGTCTTAGTAGGGTGCCCTTTTTACCCCTTGGGTACGGAACCCTGAAAATGGCAAAATAAACTCAAAGGTCATCATGACAAAATACATATACGAGTCTCTTTTACTGTCCCAATTCTGGGACCCTTTCCCAGAAGTGGGACAGTGGGAGTTGGATCTTTCTTTATTTGACATCACGCAACCGAGTGATATTTACATAATATGTATTTTAATAGGCTCGCCCCCTATTTACGCCACGATAGTGGCGGTGGGTCACTCCTCCAATACCCATTATGGAGGAGTGGCTTGAGAGGCGCCTCGGTGCCCTCAGCTACCGGCTGCCCAGGTCTTGTCTGAGCGACCAGAGCTGGACCGAAGCCCACTGGGGTTGTGGTGCATGCTTTCGCGAATCCCCGGCAATAAGGCGAGTGGCGTTGCTGGGTGCGGTTTTTTTGTCGGTAAATGCTCATGTTGGGCGGTTGCACACACACCGTCGCCTACCCAGGCGGTGGCAAAAAAAAAAAACAGGCTCGCCTCATATTACATGGGACCTAAAGCATACCGGCGAATCGTGGGTACACCTTTCGGCAACGACAGGCGTGATGGTATGTACCTACATTTATGTTATGTATTTCAATGTGAATAAAATATATTACGACATTGTAAATAAACCTTTGTAAAGCATGATCACTTCTAGTTAAGCTACGCGTTTGCTTCTGGTATTGTACCAACCTACCAACTTTATGCTCAACCAATTCTGAAGCTTGCCAATTTAGTTTTCAGCCAAAACCAAACCACATTGACTTTTACATTAACTATGGCGGCTAATTAGTCCCTTAAACACAAATATTTAATATTAATAATTTATATTTAGGTAAACTTTATTAGTGAAACATCGACAAAGGGTTTTATTCATCCAATGATCAAAGCTCGAGCGGTCTGCAATTTCCTTTGTTTAAAGGAACAATAATGTAGAGAACCCTTTATGAAATATTGAATTCGGATGGATTTCCCAAAACATCATTATCTTAGTGGTTTTCTCATTATTAAAGTTAATAAGAGAGAACTCATTTCATTTAGACACGCAAAAGCTTGTTTCATTCAAGCTTTTGTTTCACTTAATTATTTCTTTTATTAATTTGGTTCTTGCTGTTTCACTGGTCTAGTAATCGTTAACGCGACTCCTGAATCCAAGGTCCTTAGTTTGATTTCCTGGGCCAGTAAAATATGATTGGGTCTTTCTTTGAAATTCACAATGAAGTTAGAAGGTGGTGCCAAGTTAATAGTAATAGGTTCGCCTTTAATGATATGACCCACTCGTGGCGGTAATTAAGGCTACTTTTTGGGAGTTGGGATTTCAATGCCATAAGGGGCAAATGGTTGTGTGATGTGCAATGCACATTGTGCATGGTATTACCTTAGTTTGGTTAGTTTTTAAGTCCCACATAATATATGGGACATACATATGTTATATGGGACTTAAAAACTAACCAACGAACTATTGGTATACCAACGTCATTATATTTCTGCCCAGTCCTTTCAAGTTACAGGCGCAATAAGCTACGTAAAGCCATGTTTAATTTCTAGCTTTTGTCTTACTTTTTTTCAATAATTATATTCTAGAAGTGCCAGACTTGATACAGAAAAACTTTTTAATTAAATCTCTCTAGCTGTTTTTATAACTCTTCTATTGTTTAATCATCTGTTACAAAAACTAACAGGCTTAGAGAAAGTAATCAGTTTTTCTTTTGACTTCTATTATATTATCTTTTATCAGTTTTTTTAACTCGCTTTTTTCTAGCTGGGGTGCGATTTATTTTACTTACCTATTCTAAAAAAAATCTGTCTTCTTTGTTTCTTGTGACGCACATCAATTGCCGCAGTATTGTAGATTTCCTGGTCTGGTAAAATTAATATTAGGTAGTTCCCTTAAGAAGTTCTCAATACAGACTTGTGGCGAAAAAAATGGCGTTACACTCGCTCCTTAATATGTTATGGAGAGAAGGAGGTGGTAGTCCCTCCATTGAAAAGGACTGTACTCCGACCAGGCGAGGTGTTGTGCCTGGCGGGCTACTGCCCAACGGTTGATTTTGGGTGGTTGTATATATGCTATCTCGCGTGCATATTTCACTTGCGCGATGTAGGATTATTTGTAGTAGTTCTCATGTGGCGAGATAGATGTCAATATATAGCCGTGATACACTATCTCAAAAGAGGAACGTGTACAAACTAAATTAAATTTAAATACCTAATTGACATATTTAGTTTTAAATGTGAGCACATTTTTGCTGAAATATATTTAAAACTTTAAAACTAAAAAACATTCTTTGGTTTCTCCTGTAACATTACGCTTTTCTATACCAAATTGTCAGCCACTAACACACTCCAAAATAAGGTTGGCAGTTATTCATATACTGTAAAAGGAGAGTATGCGGACGGTAAAAATACCGCACGCTTTGAATGAAGTATAAAATTTCGCATCGTCAACACAAAGGACGCGGGTGCCACCACAAAAGTTTGAAATGAAAGCCTTTTCTTTCTGTGTAAGGTTGACAGCCCTGCGAGCGCCTGCAGCGAACAATGTAATTTTTGCTTTTTTAATAGAAACCGCAGCTTGACAAGTGAAACGTGGATACACAGACAGTTGTGGGAATAAGTTTAAATACAGCACTGGCTATAGACAGACCGTAATTTGTTACGGAAATACTTAGATTTATATTAATTTTAAATAGTAACATTTAAAGTGTGTTTTCGTGTATGAACATTTTTTTTTTGCAAGATTTGGTAGGAAAGTTTGCCTTGTTTTTAGTATAGAGTCGATCTTTCTACAAATAAAAGGAATTTGCAGCTAAATAAAAGTCACATAGCTTTTTATAAGTAGACTGGATTTTTTTACTAAATTATCTATGACAGCCTGATCGATGCAGCGGTAATTAAGGATGTAATAAGTGTTAGAACACGAATATTGATACTTAAGTGTGTATGTTTTTATATATAGGCACACCTAAGGTTGTTAAGCTGGAAACTAGATGGCGTTGTGTAATAATGTCCTGATTTTCTTATCTTTTTTAGGGTTCCGTACCTCAAGAGAAAAAAACGGAGCCCTTATAAGATCACTTTGTTGTCCGTCTGTCTGTCTGTCTGTCTGTCTGTCTGTCTGTCTGTCTGTCTGTCTGTCTGTCTGTCTGTCCGCCGTCCGTCTGTCTGTCTGTCAAGACCCTTTATTTCGGAAATACGTGGAGGTATCAAGTTGAAATTTAAACCGTATACTCAAGTCTACGGTCCCTTGAAGTTGTGAAAAAATCAATCTCCTAAGTTTACGTAAAAAAAAGATACGGCCGTTTAATTAGCAAAAAACGCATTTTTCGACACTCTCAAGGGAATCAAAACTCATAGGGTACTTCCCGTTGACCTAGAACTATGAAATTTGGCATTTAACATCGTCATAGACCAACAATACGAGGAAAAATCTCAAAACTGTACATTTGTAACTAAATCTTAATGAATAGGGGGTCTGAATTTTGTTATAGGAATCTGAATTTCTAGTTGAAGCTATTAGTTTTTAGCACTTATGAACCAGCCGTTTGATTAGGTAATATAAATGAGACACTGATTTGGTTTTACATAATATTATTTTATTCTAAGCCTACCTAAGTACGTATATTTTATATTACAACAGATTACAGTTCTACATACTAAACATTTTATTCTAACCAATAGCAAAGGGGCGGTCGCACCCGCAGTTAAAGTAAATGTATCGCGCTGAGGCTATAAATATGGGTGACACATTGCATAGTGCTAGTTAGATGCGATGCGGCGCGCGCGCAGTACGCACGCGATGCCACAGTGCTCCCCCTTAAGCGAAGCGTACCGGTGGTTTGATGACGCGGCCTGAGCGCGATGCCTTGTTTTTTTTTTTTTTTTATGGGACGTGCCCACCACCCTAAGTCCCTACTACTGCAACTCCTGTAAGCCAGGATCAACAATAGTAACCATCCAAAATATCGTCGAGACAATGAAGCTCGACGTGTCCCAGGGGAATGATATTAACTGTCTTGGAACCCGCAGCGAAATTAATCATGAAATTAAATCGGAGGAGTAAGAAAATAACAGTTTTCCACTTCCCTCCTTACCAAGCGAGAGACAGAATAGAGTTTACATGTCATTGACATAAGAGTAGATGTTTACAACTGGGTTAAGCCCAGTTGCCAGGCACCACGGATGACATTATTAAGTTATGGGTCCTAAAATATGAGCTATTATATCTGATTCCAATAATAGGTATGGCAAAAACGCCTAAACGCACGGAAATTCATCCTAGTCGCAACAAGGTCCGAGTAGTAAATCACCCCAGATTTAATTTGCAAACTGTCAAACATAATATTGCGTTCACTTTGCCATAAACCACACTCCCACAGTATGTGATGAGCAGATTGCTCGTATTCACAATTAGATGTTGAACATGGACATAATGGTGAGGAAACAAGCTTAAAAGAAAATAACTTGCATTTAAAGTTGCCATGTCCTGTAAGAAATTGGGCAACGCAGTGATCCACCTGCAGCCAAGTCCTCTCCAACCGTTCACGGACGGATGGAAAGAACTGGTGAAGGTGGCGGCCCTTAGAAGAATTATCCCACCTTACTTGCCATTCATCTAAAAGTTCCTCCCATACATCAGCCAGTGGCTTAAATAGTCTAAGAATTTTAGCGCGGTCACGTTCTACAAGAAATTCATTTTTCAAGTGCACTCTCGATGAAAAATACATTGCTGCACGTCGTTGTGCTTCAAGATCGACCGGCAGCACTCCCGCGAGTACTGGTAGTGCTTCCGTACTAACAGTCCTGTATGCTTTACATAAAAATATCAATGCTAAACGCTGACTTTGAAGTAACTTACGTCGTACTGCGCCTATGGTGGCTCTATCGGCCCAAACAGGTGCTCCGTAAGTAGTATATTATTGGGCATTCTACCCCACCTGCCGTTCCGGCTTCGCCTCCACTTCGGTGGGATAGAATGCCCAATAATATACGATCGAATCTCGTCCGCTTCGACATTACGTACCTGTTTATATTTTATAAATAAACACAATTCGTCATTCCAAGTAATTTGACTAAACCAAAGCCTAACAGAAATGTTATAGCAACAAAATACAAATAATTGCATACTAGGCGCAGGCAATAGCTATCATTAGTACAATGATGTATAAAGTAAAATTAAATTAATACTATCATAAATTTTAAGAAATAACCATATCCATCAATTTGACTCATTGTTAGTATAACTACCCATAGCATCGGACGTGTTATTATGAAGTTCATTAAACAACCTCATTCACTTCATCTTGATTCCATTTGCGTGGAATCACAAAACAGCAAACGACGACACGGTGAACTACTACCAAACACTATAAGGTGTATTATATGTGGTCCATCTAACTGTGGAAAAACAAATCTTGTAATTGGTTTGCTGTTGCATAAGAATGGTTTAAAGTTTCGTAATGTATATGTTTACTCAAAAACTCTAAACCAACCGAAGTATGTGTTTGTTGAAAAAGTGTTAGCTAACGTTCCAGATGTATCGTTTGCAAAATTTAAGGATAATGAGGAAGTAATAAGTCCACAGGAAGCTAGATGTGATTCAGTTATTATATTTGATGATGTAGCATGTGAAAACCAAAATAATATAAGAAATTATTTTGCAATGGGTCGACATAAAAATATAGATTGTTTTTATTTAAATCAAACATATAGCAAAGTACCCAAACAGCTTATTAGAGATAATGCAAATCTCATTATTCTTTTTAAGCAAGATGATATTAATATACGTCATGTTTATGATGAACACGTAAACACAGACATGAAATGGAATGAATTTCGTGAGTTATGTAGTAAAATATGGACTGAACCTTATAATTATCTAGTTATAAATAAAGATTGTCGTAAGAATGAAGGTGGCTATCGCAAAAACTTTGATAGTTTTGTAGTTTTTGATTGATCTAACGTTTATATAAATATAAAATTATATAAAAAATTGTTTATTCCTAATTTAACTGTGAAGGAAGACAGTAGATCATTTATTCAATTATTATATAATGGAAACATCTTTAAAAAGACAAATTATTACTGCTGCTGAAGCAGTTAAGAAAAAGGTCCGAAAAATGCGAAATATTGAAGATGATAATGAAAAAGCATTACAAACTGTTTTTAAACCGTTAATCAGCCCACTTAATCAAATAGCACAAACCAACAAAAATACATCCATCGAAAATTTAAATCATATTAATTTGAAAAATAATGATTACGCAGACCATCATGATAGCAATTTATCTAATGATGAATATGTTAAATTTGAAAGTGATTTGGAAAAAAATACCAGTATACCTGAAGTGGGTACTGATGATCAAGATCATGGTTATATTCAAAATTCTGAAGATTCAGATGATAGTTCACAAAACAGTATCGACTCGTTCAAATCTGTTGGTGTCGGCGACAATGTTTCATCATGGTCTCTATCATCTGAAATGATAGATGATGTTCCTTTCGGAGTCAGAAATGAAAAAGGGAAGTTAATGCTCGGATGTACTAAAATAAATATTGCTAATAAAACTATCACAATAGGCACACACACATATTCATCCACGCCAGGGCTAAAGGAACTTTTATTAAAGAAAGATCCAGATTTAAATTTGGTTACCGAAAATGATAGACAAAATTATAAATTAATGTTGATTCATACAAATGCTCATAGACGTGACTATGATGCAAAAAAACCAATAAAAAGCAACAAAGGCAAAAAATATATGGACGTTATAAAACCTCTATTTAAATTGCCAAACGACAGCAGCGATCAATTAAAATTTCAAAAAGGGAAAGGACTGAAAATGCTGAAAAAATGGAATAAAAATGTAGACTACATTTATTGGGATGATCCTAATGAATTAGTTGAAATATTAAAACTACTCATGGCTTCTCGAGAAGCTGGAAATACAGGGTTAGATAATGAAATAATATCTATTATAGAGGAACTACGCGAAGGAAAATTTATAAATTAATAAATATCTTGGTAAATAATTATGGTTTTCATTGTCATTTAAGCATTCTCTCTGTACACACATAATGAATATAGATAAATTTGGTCATCATATTCACAAAAGGATGCGATTGTCAGATATTTTTGATATCGCAGACAAAACAATATTAAAAACTGCAAATGGCGAGTTTAATTTGCAAATGAGTAGACTACGAGGCGTTATTAATCCTGTTGAAGCAGACGATGCTGCTAATAAGGAATATGTAGATGAGAAAATTGATGACTTGTGCGCTAAAAAAGATGTCCAAATATTAATAGACAAAATAAAAATAGAGATTACAAAAGAAATTCAAGCCTCATTAGACCATTTAAAAACAAGTATGACATCTTATATTGATCATAAAATAACGAACAGTGGTACGAGGAAGACTAACAATCCGTCTCAAAATGATAAAGCAACAGGTCGTGAATGAATTACATAAAACAGCTAGAAAAAACTTTGCACGTCGTTGTGTTATTTTAAAAGGAATCGATGACTTATGGCAAGCTGATCTTATTGATTTAAGAAAAATTAAAAATTACAATAAAGGTTTCAGTTACATCTTAGTTATAATTGACTGTTTTTCTAAATATGTTTGGACTGTACCCTTGAAGTCAAAATCAAAATTAGAAGTAACTAATGCATTTGAAAATGTTTTAAGTACATGTGATCGTTCCCCTAACCATTTACAAACCGACTTAGGAACTGAATTTTATAATGATACATTTTCAAGATTAATGAAACGTTTTAATATTAATCATTATTCATCGTTTTCAATTAAGAAAGCTTCGATTGCAGAAAGAGTAATTAAAACTTTAAAAAACAAACTCTACAAAACATTCAGTTTAAATGGAACCTATAGATGGATAGAAAAACCTTTAGAAAGTATAGTCTTTAATTACAACAATACAAAACACCGTACTATTGACTGTAAACCGGTTGACGTTAATATTGAAAATGAAATTCTAATAAGGAAAAATATTTTAAAATCACACAAGAAAACACAACCTAAAAAACACAAACTAGAAATCGGAGATCGTGTTCGCATAAGTAAATATAAAAATTGTTTTCATAAAGGCTATACTCCTAATTGGTCAACAGAAATCTTTAAAATCATAAAAATAAATGAAACTATGCCTACAACGTATAATATTCAAGATCTTCGAAATCAGCCAATTTTAGGTACTTTTTATGAACAAGAACTTCAAAAAACGAATCATCCCGACATTTACCTAATTGAAAAAGTTTTAAGAAAAAAAGGCAGTAAGCTGTTTGTTAAATGGCTAGGTTTGAGTGATAGTGAAAATAGTTGGATTGATAAGAGAACCGTGCTAAAATAATAAATGGTATTTAATCATCTATTATTATTTTTTCTCACATTATAATACAAACCATGCAAGGAGGTGGACTTATTAATAATTTAATAAATAATTTACCATTTGAGCTTCATTTGCCAGGCTACAATTACTGTGGACCAGGCACTAAATTACAAAAACGTTTAGCACGAGGAGACAAAGGCATAAATCAATTAGACGAAGCCTGTAAAGTTCACGATATAGCCTATACAAATTATTCAGACTTGTATAACAGACATCAAGCTGATTTACAGTTATTGAATATGGCAAATAAACGATTAAAAGCAGCAGATGCAGGGAAAAGAGAAAAAATTGCTTCTTGGTTGGTAAGCAAAGCAATGAAAGCAAAACTTAAAACTGGATCTGGATTAAAAACTTTTGGATCTTTAGTAACAAAAATTCGATCACAGATCAAAAAGTTAAAACCGAAAAACAAAGAAGACGTAATAAAGTATGCTTACTTAGCGGCAAAAAAGTTGTATTCAAAAAATTGTCGGATTCCTGTACCTAGAATTATACCGTTACCAAAAACAGGAGGTGTTTTACCGCTGATTCCAATTTTCGCTGGATTGTCTGCATTAGGTACTTTAGCTGGCGAGGCAGCTGGTATCGCAAAAACAGTAAACGATTACAAAAGTGCTCAAAATAATTTACAAGAATCTCAACGTCATAATAAAATGATGGAATCGATTGCGTTGGGTAGAGGCTTGTACGTCAAACCATACAAGAAAAGAAACGGATTGTTTGTTAAATGTTCAAAAAACTAATCAAGAGGTTACCTAATCGTGCTCTTACTAATATAGATATCCAGAATCATGCATATAACGTACCTTATTTCAGAGGTGTGTTCATGAAAGATCAATTACCAAACAAACCCAAACCTATTGAGAGCGGAGTTGTTAATTTGGATAATTCTAACAATGAAGGAACACATTGGGTAGCCTATGTAAAAGTGTATAAATATTGTGAATATTTTGATAGCTATGGCAATCTAAAACCCCCATTAGAGTTACTAAATTACTTTAAAAATTGTAATGTTTTTTATAACTATACGAGATATCAAAATTTTTACTCTGTAAATTGTGGACATTTATGTTTAACGTTTTTGTATGACTTCTGGGATAAATATATAAATTGAATAAAACATTTTTTAGTTTCATTTACATAATGTCACTCTCGCTGTCAATAACTGGTAACTCATCAGTGCTATCTACTTATTATTCTCCTACTCTACAACTTGAAGGAGAGTATGAATGTGCATTATTATATTTATCTACATTTAATTCTATACCAAATATTGATAATAAAAATAACAAATTTTATTACGATCATAACGTTATTGAAATTCCTGAAGGAGCATATGAACTGCAAGATATCAACGATTATTTAAAATCAAAAATACAAGACGCAGGAATCAAATTAGAGTGCAATAATAATACGTTAAAAACAAACATATTTTGCACAAAAGCTATTGATTTTACTAAAGAAGATTCTATTGGTAGATTGTTGGGTTTTGAAAAAAAAATAGTTGAAGCAAATAAATTACACGTATCACAGTCTCCAGTGAACATTCTATCTACGACTGTGGTGAGGGTAGAATGTGACATAGTGAGCGGATCATATGTTAATGGTCTACCAAGTCATATCATTCACGAGTTTGCTCCGAATGTACCACCTGGTTATAGAATTATCGAAGTACCTAAAAACGTAATTTACTTTCCCGTAAACCAAAATATAATTAACAGTGTGAATATAAGACTGTTAGATATTAATAATAATTTACTAAATTTACGTGGGGAGGAAGTGCAGCTATATTTACATCTTAAAAAAAAATGATTGATTATAATAAAACTAATAAATATCAGAGTACCTCTACTAAAATAAACAGTGCGTCTTGGGCTATCCGCAAGACAACATCAAACTGTAAGAATAAACTGAAACTTACTAAAGAAAATCATAAATTCCTCAAATCAATTGGTCTTCTAAAATGAGTTTATTAGATGTATTATCTTCTCCTGCTAGTGATAATAGCATTATTGGTATTGAATATCATTCATACAAACCATACATAACAAGTTTCAACAGAAACGATGAGATTCGCATACCTATTAATCAGAAAGATCTGTATGTTCTACCATCAGCCAGTACATTATATTTAGAAGGTATAGTAAATGTTACTAAAACTGCCACTAAAGAAAAAACTAGTGTTAAATTTACAAACAATCCTTTGATGTACCTTTTTCAAGATATTCGATATGAACTGAACGGTGTTGAGATTGATAAAATAAAAAATGCAGGCGTTACAACTACTATGAAATCATTGCTATCCATGAATGAAAGCGAGTCAAAATCATGTCGTTCTTGGGGTTGGGATATACATGGTTTTAAAAGTAGTAATGGTTCATTTTCTGCATCTATACCGCTTAGCAACATTCTTGGATTCGGTGAAGATTACAAAAAAATTATAATTAATTGCAAGCATGAACTGATATTGTTGAGATCGAATACAAACTTGAACGCTGTGAAACTCGATGCTGGAGAAGTCATAAACGATATTGAAATTAACAAAATCATATGGCGTGTACCACATGTTAAGGTATCTGATAAAGAGAAGATAAACTTATTGAAGATTTTGGAAAAGGATAAAACACTGCAATTAGTTTTTAGAAATTGGGATTTATATGAATACCCGCTATTGCCTAGAACTACAAAACATACTTGGTCTATTAAAACTTCATCTCAGATTGAAAAACCGAGATATGTAATTATAGGTCTACAAACAAATAAAAAAAATAATTCTGCTGCTGATATGTCTAGATTTGATCACTGTACTTTACGAGATGTCAAAGTATACCTCAATTCAACTTACTATCCCTATGAGAATCTAAACGTGGATTTCATTGATGATAAATTTGCATTGTTATACGAGCAGTATGCACGTTTCCAACAATCGTATTACGATCGCCGATCTGAACCATTGTTGAACACAAGGGACTTTAAGGAGATCGCCCCTCTGTTTGTTATCGACTGTTCTAGACAAATTGACAACCTCATATCAGGACCAGTAGTCGATGTGCGTGTAGAGTTAGAAAGTAATGATGAAATACCTGATCTAACTTCTGCCTACTGTCTTATATTGAACGATTGTATCATTGAGTACAAACCACTGAGTAATATTGTAAGAAAAATATCTTAGTTATTTTATTTTAACGCAAATCTACTACTATTAATCTACGATGTGCAAAGTTCATAGATTCTCAAATTGCATGACATATAAATAAATTCTGTCTTAATTTTGTACTGTTTAGTGTAGAAATATTTTATTAAAGTGTTGGTATAATGTAGGTATGTAACTAGTGTACCTAAAAGATAGATTAAATAAATGAATTTAATTCAAGGAAATTTATTTTATTTCATAACCCTACCCTACACTTGATAAATTTTCAATGTGGAATATAGTGAATAAATAAATAAAGACACATTTATAAGGTCAAATCATTTATTTAATTTAATATAAAAATAAACAGTTAAATAATTACAAAACTAACAAAAATCATAACCTATTAAAGACTTAGCAATTTTTTTAACTAATGCCTCCGTTTCGTTCATTACATCATCAACCGCATCTTGCACTACATATTGCGCATTTAATATAACATTTTCACTGTCACTATCACTATCACTCGTTTGAGGGTTATTGCACAGATCGATAACCGAAATCTTTATGAGTTTTAGACCTCTCTTCTGAATCCTATTCATAACAAACGATTTTGTTGGTTTCACAATATTACGTGTTTGTTTATCTCGTCGATGCCTTGATTTCTTTTCTTTTTGGATATGCGTGGTCTCTGGAACTTCAGTGAAGACCTCAGAAAACTGACCACAATGTCCTTGTCCATACTGACTGAACACAATTTCCGAATCCGATATCTAAAACAAAACATAAAAATATTAATAAGTATTCTGTCAAAAGTATTGTTTTGATATTAAAAATAACTAGGTATTTATAAAAACACTTACCGATGACATTGTGTGTTGTACAACAAGTTTAAACAGGTTACAACAGGTACAAAAATTAAAATAAAATATGTAATTATTTAAGAATTAATTTATTAGATGTCTTCACTACGACAACTATTTTATGAATGAAACATTATGGCACAATTATTTTTGGATATAATAATTTGTTGTTTTATAAATATGTACTTTCAATTCAAAACACATAAGTCACGATTTAGAATGTTCCATTGAAAACTGCAAGCTTGCTTTACCTACATTTTATATATTTACAGTGCAATGAACTGGCACATATTCGCTAAATGTATTACAACACTGAGCTCATATTACTATATTGTAATAAATTATGGTTAGGATTTCTGTTTATGTGAAATCAATCTTATTACCTCACATTTAAGACACTATTCAGAAAATTACTTTAGCTTAGAATATAATAGTGCAGTCTGTTTAGTGACTGGTTTCCGAACCGTCGGTTGCGGGTTCGACAACAACGGATATACATATGTATATACAATTACAGTGGAATTCGTAATGGACGAAATAAAAAAATAAGTTTGATTCATCAATAAATTTATTTACCCTTTATATCATAATTAATATCTTAAAAATTAAACAAGTATTTTTATTATTTACATACCTCATAATTTAATCTAACAATATATAATCTATACAACATTTAACAATTTAAATTTCCCTTTAAAATACATGAATTACCCCATGCTCGGGTTGCAATATTACCTGGACGTATTAACCGCTTATCGTCATTATTAGAGAGCGCAATTTTATTAACACTTTGCGTAAATATTTCATGCTTTATTGATTTAAATAAAATGTTTTTTCTCCGAATAATCTCATTATTAAATAGTACATTCTCATAATCTGTGATGTTCAGATCACGTACCACGCTACTTTTAACCCCCTTAGCTTTTTTAATTATTTTATCCACAGTTTTTATTGAATAAAGTTTCGACCTCAAACCAACAAAATCAGTTATAATTTTACCAGCCATTTCATCTTTAAAAAGGCCTGGTATTTTTTTGTTTATTTGCGGTATCATGAACTCATTTTTAATGCTATAGTTGCTGGTATCAAGGTATTCCAAAAACTTGTGTTTTAAGTCGTAGTAAAAATCGTTGGTATATATTTCGTAAACAAACGAATCTGTGTCGGTATAACATAATTTTACCCTCTCATTATAAAATGGTTTGATTATATTATAATGGAAATTATACATGTGTGATTTAGATAGTTCTAAAACAGTGAAGCCAATATAAATCGGTTTGTCTAAAATTAACCGATCTGGTTTCATCTGGATTGCTACTAAGTTTTCGGATAAAACTGTTGCACTATGAAAGTAAGGGTTTGCTATGAGCCTTTCTGCATATTTTGATTTTTTTGTTACATTATTTTTATCATTCCACTGATTAACTAAATGAACAGTTACTCTATTTTCAGTGTTTTCGAGCGTTTTCCCAAAAACACTGTTATTTAATAACTTGAAAAAATCTTGTTCAAATACACTTTTTGCTTTTTGTCGCAATTGAGTATTTAATTCAATATACTGTTTCAAGTATGCACTTTGCCTGAATGTAATGACTCTATGGATTTTACGTAAGATAAGGCCATGTTCCAAACACTTCTTTAAGTGAATATAATGAATAACGTAATTGTATTTATTATACAAATTTGAAATAAGTTTTTTCGTCTTTCCTCCAGGTGGTATGCATTTTTCAGGACAAAAAGGTAAGTCATCATGCTCCTGGTGTAAATATTCAGGGTACAATAAATCTACTTCTAATATGTAACCCCACTCTGAATGATCTGTAATACTTTTCACATTTAATTTATCTATTTCATTTTGATTTAAAAATCTAAATCCGGAATAAGGTAAATGTTGACACATACTGTAACCATAAAGATTATTGCAGTCTAAATAAGCTATAAAACACTGCGGTTTTGTTACATCACAATCTTTCATATATTTATTGTTAGCCTTCGAATAGCGATGAGAGCACATACACAATCCACCTCTAATACCATCTTGAATCATTCGTACGATAGCTAAGTCAGAAACAAGTTCAAGCTGAACACCTGTTTTCATTAACATCGCATCAAAAGATAAACTAGGCGCGGTTATGTAAAACGCTGGGTCAAGTTTGTAATGCTGTTTACAGGTTTTACGAAAATTTTGAAATATATCAGTCAATAAAAGAACATCGGTTTTCAAATACAAATCAGTATATTCACCTAAATTTTGTATATTAAACTCATTCCACACTAAATTAGCATGTTTATAATCTTTATCTGAAATCTCCTCATTCGTTAAACAACTAAAAAAATACCGTTTAGCCGGTAACATTGTTTCTTCATAACATTTCCAACTAGTCATATAATCATAAGGGTATACACCTTTTCGTGCAAGTAATTTGAATCGATTATTTTCGGGAAAGTGACATCGTAAACTTATAAAATCCTCAATTGGTATGGTTTTAGCAAGTTTGTCTAAACTAGCTCCTAAAAAATGAAATGAATCCAAGAACCGGAGTTGTACATAATCATTATCGGTGACCTGCAGGAATTTAGAAAAAGAAATATATTTTTCTTTGGTTTTGGGTATAATATTCAATTTACCTGGCATTTCGCCTAATTTCTTTATGAATAAATGACAATCGTACCCTGATAAATTGTGAAAAAATATAGGTATAAATTTAGGTATTTTAAATTGTAGGTTACAATGTCTATGGGCGGCTCCACGGTATTTACCGGTTATATGACAGTGGTCTCTAACTTTATTTGTCCATAAGAGGTTTTCACATATATGACAGATAGAAGCTTCTTTATAATCAGACGCATTTTTTTCTGTAAATATCATTACATGATTTTGATTTAAAATTTTATAAATTTTTTTGACATCAGATGTAAGAAAATCGATAAATTTTGAAACACAATCTATACCGCGATAACTTTTAAAACTATCGTCAAAAGTATAACTTAATGAAGAAACAATGTTGTAAGCGAATGCCGCAGGTACGTGTTGTTGTAAACATGACGTAGTAGCGGTGTCAGATTCAAGAACGGAAATTGGATTTAACAATGTTTCGAAATCGGCATAGATAGCAAAGGGAACATTTTCTTTTCTATCATAATTTTTAAATTTAATCACACTCCCCTTTTCTGGTAAAACAGTAACGATCCCTCCACACAAATGTTTATCAATCTGTTCAAGGGTAGGAAAGAACAATAAACAACTTTCACAGAAATATAATTTGCTATGATGTTTTGTTATCTGATTTTTAACAAGACGTGGCAAATCTTTTATAAGACAATAATGAGATGATTTATGATTTTCTAGGAACAGTAAGTGAATGCTCTTCATTGTTGTACCCCTCTTAACTAATTCAGGTTTGTAAAGGGGGCCAATTATTACCCTGTTATTTTTTAAACCATACACATATATATTTAAAAATGGGTTATTTTTTTCAAAAACAGAGATATCCGAAAACGATATTGGAAATGAAACACCTTTAACATTTAAAACGTCTCGAAAATGTGGATAAGATGTTACTCGTTCAGGATGACGAGTTGTAGGATATAAGGCGGCCACTATGCACCACAAAAAACAATAATCATCCTTGTTTTTGATATTCAAGCAAGCTTTTTTGGTTTTTATAAATTTAGGTAAATCTATATAAAGAGAGCCGCTGAGTGGTTGATATTTATTGATATTAATTTCTAAATGGGAATTACTAAGAAACGTCCATCCACTGTCTCTCTCCTGAAACTCTTCAATTTTTTTCAATAACGTAGTAGTAATTGTATTATAAAGAGTTTCAAACTCGTAATTAAAATGTATAGCAAAGTTTTTTGTCGCAAAAGATTTTAACTCTTGTACATCATTTTTGTACATTAAGAATAAAGAAAAAAGTTCAAAATTCATTTTTAACGCTGTATATTTTTTGAGAGAATCATCAATTAAACATTTCACTTGATCATGAATATCATTGAAAAATAATTCGGGCAAATTTACTGCTTCGCTGTTAGACGCAATAATACGGTAACTAACAATACGCACTTTAAACGCAGAGTTAAGGATTTGAACGTTATCATTAATTGTTACAGCATTATTATTTTTATGTTTATTAGTTCGTAAATGACCAGTCCACGAACGTCTATCTATATGTATATTGCAAACCGAACAATGAGGCATTTTCAGTATATCAAAATAACGGATTAAAGTTGCACACAACAATATAAATATACCTTAAATATTAAGCGAAGTAGAAGATTATTTCCAGCACAGCTTCTCTCAGTACGTTTTGTTCAGTCTAGGTTAAACAAAAAAATATTAATCAAATCTTCACGTAGGTCATCTTAGTGCCGTAGTAAGTAGTTAGTCTTTATATATCCTGAAAATAATACAAAGGCATTAGAAAATATGCATAAATAACAAATAAAATACTAGGCTTAAGTAGATATTGATAATAATTATATGTACCTTCAAGTTTATGCACAATATTGATCAGCTATTATAAAATTTATATCTCCAAAATGTCGTGCTCCGCAGAAGCAGTTTATCAATAAATCTCATTACCCCAAGATGTTGTAAGGCATCAAATAACTCTGAAAATACAAACATTAAATTTAAAATTTATATATTAAAAATTTCTTGACGATAAAGAATAATAATAAAATAAAAAATAATTAATTAACATAACTAAGGTTTATTTTATTATGGTATGGACATACTCTGGTTATCACTACAAGCTATTTGTAAGTAAATAGGAATAAAAAATTAAATAATATAGTTTAATAATTACCTTACTATTTTCAAAGAACAATATCGAGATGTCGTATATTTATTTACTCATGTATTCTGTTCTACAGAATACTACTTATACAGAATAATGCGATATATAAAATAACTATCTTCGATTTTTACTAATTTAATAGTATATGATTAAGTTTTACGAACACATTTACTTGAATTATGTATTATTCATTATAACAAATAATACGTAATTCAAGTAAAGGTGTTCGATTACTAATCAAATAAATTAAATATTATATTTCAATTAATATCGTCATCGCTTACACGTGTCTTCCGTTCCAAATTCATATCATCATTTTTTATAGCACAGTCAGTAAATCAGTAGGGATGTACACCTACAATACTTAGCTGTTATGTTAACTCTGAGTAGCTACTGAGAATTTTATACAAAAACTCAATAACACTAAACCACAAAGGAATCAAACCATTGCAGTTGCACTTAACCACTTATGAGGCAGTTTTATTAAATATATTTTTCTGCCATATCACATAAAAACACAGATTATTTATTTGACTTATCAAACATAACTATACTGTAATTAGATTTGTGGTTAAAGTAGGAAAGTTAAATAATTGTGTATAGGTGTGCCTGTGCATGTGTACAAATTAAGTACTTACTTATATTATACTTTTATTATTAATGAATCAACTTAATGTAAGTGTGTCAGCCCTAAGTAATTTAGCTACATCGACATTATAAAAATGCAACATTTTATTTTTAGACAAGCAATTTACCAGAAAGTCCTATGTGCATCATTACTTCTATGCTTTTGTGATAAAATTCTTAGTTAATTAATTTTGAACGATTAGTATAAAAGCTATACTTTTCATAAACATTTAACAAATTCGAGTTCGCGTCTACAAGAGTTGGTTCATCATCAAGACCAGTATACAGTGATAGTAGTGTTAGTAGTAATACAGACTAGAGTCTACAGTCTGCAGTTCAGAGCGGTTTCCACAACGCCATAGCCCAGAGAAGCGATTCAAATAGCTTAATAAAATGTAAGTATGAACATTAACTTAATTATTCTGCTTTCAGGTTATTTACTGACTTATAAAATATTCTTTAATTTTACTTTAATTCTACTTTAAACCTCCCAATAAATTGAGTACTTACGCTACTTTCTTTAGATTGTTTATACATACTTAAATTCCTTATTTCTTTATTTTAAAATTATTAGATTTCATTACTTTCTGCAACTAATATGTCCATTATGATCACGAACTTATCTCACTGTCAATAAAATTTAATCTGTTTAATTTAACCGTTAATCTTACATAATTGTTTTTTTAGGTCCGAGTCTGAAAGTGAAGTTTACCAAGAGTCGTCGAAGGTGCATGAAGATAAATCTAATCGCAGTCAATCAGTAACTGGAAAGCGCAAAGCATTGAAAAAATCACCTACCACTACAAGGTACTTAGGTATTTAATCTTCATAAATTTACTCAAGTGAATATAACCTACGACATACGAGCTATACTTATAAATAATAATATTTTTTTTTAATCATGCGTTCACGTTAACAGCTATAATGATTTCAATGTCCAGTGTTTCAAGGAATGCGATATCGCTCTATCTTGGTTTCATTCAACATTCACAGTGTATACATATAAAGTTATATTACAATCTTTTATACATTACGTACATGTAGCTGGTTTGGCTGCCTATGTAATAAATATATTAAGAAGTTCTTAAACTGAATACATATAATTTTGTTTATTTATGTGATGGTTATTTATTAAAGAAACAGGAAAACATGTAGGTTGAAGTATTGTTTTATATGGTTGTGTGATGGTACGATGTTTATTCTTTTGTTCTAGCAAAAAATCTAAGACTCTGGACATCTTCGGTCTAAGTCGTGAGCGCGGCGAATCCACAACAGGTTATCCTGTTCTGTCTTCGTTCTTCGTGAATCGAGTTGCTAATGGTAACGAACGGCGATCAAATGCTACATCTGGCAACTACTATGTTGATTTTAAAATATACAGGACGAGTGATGCGCGAGATACCGAGTCCATGGAGCTGTGGAAAAAGGCACTAGTACGAGTCAAGTTCCAAACGAATGAGGATTCTGTTCAGTGGCGCAAACTTCAAGACTTCATGCGGTCAGCTGATACGTTGTTTGACGAACAACCTATATTTACTACTTAATATTATACATTACAGTTTATTTAAGTATAATGTTATTTAATTTCAAAATATAATGATGATTTCATGATAACATTATGTTGTTTTATTTCATAGCTATTACGACGACCAGATTTGGCGCGAAGGTTTGTGTATCAGATTTTCGTGTCAAAGGTTGCGGGTTCGATTCCCGCTAGAGCGATGAATTTCGTCTCTAGTCTGGTTACAACTTTGATAGTTGGTACTGTTGTTCGTTCGCGTTAAATGTTAACGCAAACTCGATCGTAGTATCTAAATTTACATCACAACGTAACACATCACAAATTAAAACACATCACAATTTTTTTTATCACAATTCCAAACTCCGAGCTGATTGATACTGAGTAATTCACAGAAAAACTCAATAACACTTTCCTCGACCTAGGAATCGAACCCAGGACCTCTAGCGTTGCAGTCGCGCTTAGGACCGCTGGACTAACGAGGCAGTTATATTGTGTTTATCAATATGTTATTATAAGTTTTCAACGGTCTATATCACGTTGCGATGAACGATTCGCGCTTATTCGTCGGTAATCTTTTTATTGTGTAATTGTACGCCGTTAGGCATTCCGTCTCGTTTGAACAAGTAAATAATGAATTATCATTGTGATTCAACGAAGTGATGTGACGTACAGACAGTGACAGTGAACGAAATAAACAGGTACGTAATGTCGAAGCGGACGAGATTCGATCGTATATTATTGGGCATTCTATCCCACCGAAGTGGAGGCGAAGCCGGAACGGCAGGTGGGGTAGAATGCCCAATAATATACTACTTCCGTAGCACATACAACCTAGGTAAGTAGCCCCATAGATGGTTTTTAATGTATGAAAAGATAAACCCCATGTAGCCGTTGATATTCTAGTCAAAGCATAAAAGTTACGTTTAGCTTTTTCACCCACAATTTTAATGTGTTCAATAAATGAAAAATTTCTTTCTAGTACGAGACCGAGGTAACATACCGACTCCTTTCTTTTAACGGTGACGTTATCGAATTTGATGCTGGGCGCGGATTTAAGATTACCTTTCAAGATTAGTTGAAAGGTTTTTTGCGGCGCGAAGGTTAAGCGGTTCCGTTTGCCCCACGCGGATATTAAACGTAAACACGAGTGGGCTAAGTTTTCGAGACCAGACCGCGTATTGGACTGGATGAGCAGAAGGCCATCGTCCGCGTAACCAGTCAATGAACAGCCGTGCGGGAGCGGTATCGCGAGAAAATCATCAAATCCCAGATTCCAAAGATACGGCCCGATTACAGATCCTTGAGGACATCCCATAGTCAGTGCCTTCGACATAGAATGGTGCCCAAGTGTCAGTTTAACGGTACCGTGTAAGAAGTACGAGTATATAAGAGTGTAAATATTTCTAAAGCAACCTCGACTTTTCAATTTAAGCAGTAACATTGGCCACCACGCATTGTCGAAAGCACCAGAAATATCGAGGAAGATGCCTACGACGTATTTGCATTTCGATTTATTAACAGTTGTCCTGACAGAAAGCGCGGCGTCAGTTGTAGATTTGCCTATAGTAAACCCGAATTGATTATTATGAAATTTCGGCCCGTTCGGCAACAAACGTGGGACGATTAGGCGTTCGAGGAGTTTCCCTAACGAAGGTAGTAATGTTATAGGCCGATATGACTTAGGGTCATCTGGAGGCTTGTCGCCACTCTTCGGTATTATTCGTATAAAGCCACGACGCCAAACACGCGGGAAAACGCCCTCTGCAATACAACGACAGTAAACAGTTAGTATCATGTCACCAGCGGATTTACATGCTTCTTTAATCATCCGATTTGAAATTTTGTCTTCCCCTGATGATTTATTTACTGGTAGTTTTTTAACAACGTTGGAAAATTCGTCAATAGATGGCAGGTCTGACATAGGTGACATAGGTGGCTCAGCTGCCCACGCTCTAATCTGTTGGTGGTAGTCGTTGTCTTTAGAAACCGAGTCGTCCGGAATAAGACTGTTAAGCAGGCATTCCGTTGTCTCTTCAATACCAGCGGTATGTATGTCGTGTACTTTTATGTTTTGAATGTAAGCTAGGTCGACTGACCTGTTAGCTTTGAACTCGTGGTATAAAGGAGACCACGGACCCTCACTTTCAAGTCGTTCGACAACTTTGTGCAGTAAATTGCTTTTAGATTTTTCAACGTACGCTTTGTATCGAGACTTGGCAACTCTAAACGCATTTAGGGCAACGGTGAACGTGTTTCCCGTAACTTTATGTTTTTTAAGTTTATTTATCTTTCTGCGCGCTCTTCGAAAGCATTTACGTTGTTCAACTAAATAGGCACTCCACCAATCACATCTACGGATATTGGTCATAGATCCGCGACCAATGGCGATATCAGCACAGTAAGTGAAAGTGTCTGACATAATTTCAGCACTCTCTTCCGCCGATAGCCCATCGCGAGTGAAGTCCTTGGCATGTGAGGCGAACAATAAACTAAAAAAATTCCAATCTGCACCCTTAGATTTGTATCTAAAATTTTGACCTTGATGTTGATTAGAACCTTGAGACAACATAGGAATAAACTCGTACACGATTAGGCGATGATCACTACATGACGCGTCTGGGAGGACACGCCACCTATCCAAGCGGACGTCGGCACTAGATAGTGTGACGTCAATACAAGATTCGCCCATGAGGCTGCAATAAGTAGGTGGTGCATCGGGAGTATTATGAATTGATAGGTTCATCTCAGCGATGAAATCCTCAACAGCATTGCGCCGTTCAGTATCTGTGGACCGAACCTTGCCATACCAGAGCGGCGAAGACGCGTTAACGTCTGCGCCGATGATAACTTTGCAGCCCGCAAGTGACCGCAAGACATTACGGAGGTTGTGAATATGAGGACCAACAGGGTCAGAATATTGAAAATAATAGCTCACAACATAAACTTTAAAAGAAGCCGATGAAATCTCTGCTACAGCACAGTGTGGGGTCATGAGATTACGCAATGATGTTACGGTAATGTTTGACGAACGTGATACATAAATTCCAGCCCGTGCCTTACTGTCTAGTTGAACTACATTGTTACGTAAGCTGGCGTTTTGATATTGTTCCTGAATTAGTACAATATCCAAATTATATTCTATAATTAATTTATCTAGCTCAGACGTCGCCACCCTGTCGTTGTGAAGATTTAATTGTCCTATAGCAAAACTAACCATAGTAATTAGTAGTTGGTATTAAGTACAAGTTGCTCTAATTTAAGTTTATATGAAGCACAGTCTTGTGACCCGCAGCGATGGTTGTGTGCTTTTTTAAAACGTTTACACACTACGCAAGTTGGTACGAAATCTATATTATCTCTATGCGGACAGTCTTTGGTGTCATGGGTCTCAGCGCAATTAGCACAGGTGGGCGATTCGGCAGCGCAATGTTTCCTGACATGTCCGAATTGTTGACAATGTAAGCAGCGGACAACATCAATGTCATCTATAAAGCGGCAGGTAGCCCAATCAATAAATAATTTCTCTTTAGTGTTAACTAAATGTTTACGCACCGCAGGCTCTAATTCAATACCTATCCATTTCCTACCATTATCCATAGTACGTTTGCGTATAATCTTTGTGGATTTAATAAATTCTTCCTCAATAATTGATAGTTCATCTTTAATGTTCTGGCGGAATAACGCGGTTAGAAAGGCACCATCCTCCATAGAATAGGGAACGTCTTTTACTAAAATTCGAGGTCTACGGCCTTTTGGCTGTTCGAGACGCAAGCCGGCAGATTTAATCGCGTCGACAGATTGCAATTTTTTTATTTGGGTCTCATTCGCTACACGTAACACGACACCGGATTTAGCGGTTTTTTTAACACCGACGATTTGGAAGCCATCATCAGTTGGTTTAATAGCTTTCATTATGTTTTGTAGCCGACGACGACGCGTAATCAGCTGAGCGCTCCGTGGTGGGATATGCAACTACGCACGGCAGCGGCGGGCGCGACTGTAAAGCGGGAGTAATTTTTGAAGTCCGTAACTTCAATGATTCCGCGTAAGAAATCTTATTATTCGGGCTAACTGTGACATTAGATTTTACTTTTTCTAATTCTCGCTCCGTACGAACTAATTTGGTTTCAGTAGAGGAAGATTTAATCGCGAGCAGAGATACAATTGCCGTAATACGCTGAGTCATATCCATAATGGCAGACTTGTTCGCAACGTTAATTCGGGATCCTTGATCGTTGACAAGGTCGTTAATTTTCGATAAATATGCCGATGCCTCCGACACTAGTTCGCAGTAGTCGGCATTGCTCGCGTCACTAGCATTCAATAAGGATGAATTGTTATCAATGACGTTAGATGGTTGTACTTGTAACCGCTTGGATCTATCTTCGGGCGAAATGTAAGACGGAGACATTTCGCTGAATAAGCGTTTAGAACTCGCGGAGGTCGGGGACCTGTTTGTTAGGGCACTTCTGCGAAATACATTCCCACCTCGATCGGGCGGGTCATCATTATACGTAGATGACATGATCTTACTATAAGAATAAACAGGTAACGAGAAACAAAACTAGATACGAATAACCGAACACAAACTAAACGGTCGTAGAAAGTTTTTCACTCCACCCGCAATACTAAAAAAAAAACTAATAATTGTACTTACCGAATCCAATGTTTAACAATAAATCACAAATATTAATATTTACACGTATAAAAACTTACTCAGCCAGCATTTAAAACAATACCACACAACCAAACAACAAACCACGGTCCTGATTCGATCGCGAAACCAATAAATCACGAAATAATATAAGGAGCCGATTTGACGTTTACCGCACCGTACGGAAGCGCGAAGGGAAGCGATGCCTTGTTTACAGGAACTGTTGATATACCCGCGTCTGCTTCAGGTATGGTGAAAGCTGGCTTCAAACGGTCGATTGAGATCACTGCTTCTCGTCCCGGTAATTGCAGGGTGAAGGTTTTAGTATCTCTGCGTAAGACTGTATAGGGCCCCTCGTAGGGCGGCTGTAATGGTTTTTTCACTGCGTCAGTTCGCACAAAGACTTGCTTGCATGTTTGTAAATCTCGCTGAACAAACACAGGACGGTTGTTGTGATGCGCTCGCGTCTGTACTGGGCGTAAATTGCTGATGATTGTTCTCAGTTTTTCTACATAGCTGCTGTCCATGTTCACGGGGTTTGATGGCGTAAAGAAGTCACCAGGTAGTCGTAGGCTTTGGCCATATGTGAGCTCAGCGGCGCTGACATCTGTGTCGTTCCTGGTTGCAGCACGAAGTCCGAGTAGAATAATAGGCAATTCTTCAATCCAGCTATTTGTAGTGAGGCGGGCAGAGAGAGCAGTCTTCATACATCTATGCCAGCGCTCGATCATGCCGTTACTTTGCGGGTGATAAGGTGTTGTACGTATTCTCTTGATCCCAAATAGTCTGGTCAGCGCGGTGAAAAGGTGGCTTTCAAATTGTCTGCCCTGGTCCGTTGTCATTCGTGCTGGGCAACCAAATCTTGCTATCCAGCCCTCGTAAATGCAAGTAGCAACGGTATCCGCTGAGATATCACTCACGGCGTATGCCTCGGGCCAGCGCGTCGCGCGGTCAATCATTGTGATGTTCAAATTCAATTCAAATTCAAATATTTTTATTTCAAGTAGACCAATATTACAGGTTCTTTCGAAATGTCAACACTAGTTGCACGGTTCCAAAAAGTAGGTCTTATGGAGAAGAACCGGCAAGAAACTCCATAGATACTCTTTTAAATAATTCGTTATATTTACAATTTTCGTTTTTAATATTAATATGAGAATAATGCAGTCTGATGTGAAACGCATGAGTTATTCACTAGCACTAAAAAAATAAAATAAAATAATTATAATATAAAACCCGGATGCCATGACATGTATAAGCCGACCAGCCCCAACTGACAGCACCCGTTCACGAGCATGACGTGTGTATCAGCGTCGCTCTACTCAACCATGATATAGGGAATAAAGGGACCCGACACACAACGCCACCATCAGTAGGACATTTGAGAGAGCATGACAAGCCCAGACTGCCTGGCCAAAATGTCTACCAGTAGGTATGCATTTTTCATTTCGCAAAGCAACATCGAAGCCAACATTAATCTCATATTTTACAGGAAATTTTACAAAATCTAAAACAAAATTTTGAAATAAAATAAAACTATTGTAACTAAAGTTACATGCATGTCAGTTAAAAGTGTATAAAGATGACGTAACGATGTCCGCTAGGTGTTGTCCGTAGCGGGCCGACGATATCTACGTGAATGTGTTCGAATCGTTGTGATTTTTCAAATGTCGCTATAGCACTCGATGTATGTCGCTGAATTTTAGACCGTTGGCAGGGAATGCACGTTTGAACCCATGTTTTGATGTCTATGTTCATGGACGGCCAGAAGTATCTGTTCTGCATCAGTTTTCTAGTAGTCCGTATGCCTGGATGAGTAAGTCCGTGAATAGCTTTGAATGCTACAATACGGAACTCTTGTGGTAGGTATGGCCGGACATTCGCAGTCGAGGTTTCGCAGTATATTTGTTTAGATGTGCCGGGCAATGTCACCTTCTTAAGTTGTATGTTCGGCTGCCGTAAAAGTTCTTCAACTTGTTTATCTTTAGCTTGGGCCTGGGCTAGTGCTTCGTAGTCAATCGGGCTGGGGCAGTTGATTGCTTCGACTCGTGACAGCGCGTCGGCAACTATATTGTGCCGCCCGCTTATGTGTCGAATATCGTTCGAAAACTCGCTGATAAACAGTAATTGTCTCCGTCGACGTGGTGTCTCCGAGTCTGATGAGATCTTTTGCATAGCATAAGTCAGCGGCTTGTGATCGGTAAAAATGATGAGTTCACGCCCTTCAAATATTTTTCTGAAGTATTTTACTGCCATGTAAATTGCTTGAAGTTCTCTGTCGAATGTCGAATAATTTTGTTGCGTCGGTGTAAACTTTTTTGAGTAATAGCCTAGGGGTTGCCATTTCCCGCCGACTCGCTGCTGTAGTACGGCGCCTGCACAGCGGTCGGATGCGTCACACATAAGTCCCAGCGAGACAGAGTGATTCGGATGCGACAAATAAGTGGTTTCTGTAATACATTTCTTGCAATTTTCAAACGCTTGAGATGTATATTCGTTCCACATTATTATTGTCTTATCACGCTTCTTTGTGTTATGTAGGTAAGTATGTAGTGGCGCTTGAATGGCGGCTGCGTTTGGAATATTATCTCTGTAAAAGTTTAGTACACCGAGGAAGCGTCGCAACTCTTCGATGTTTTTCGGTTTCGGGTATTCACTGATTATCTTTATCTTGTCCTCAGGCGGCTTAATACCTTCTGGTGCTACTATATAACCCAGGAATGTCACTTGACGTTGGCCGAAAACACACTTTGAAGGATTTATTGTTATGCCGTACTCGTCCAGCCGTTGTAATACTATGCGAAGTTGTTTTTTGTGTGTATCCTCGTCTTCCGATGCGAGCAGGAGGTCGTCGATGAATGGGTAAACAAAGTCGAGTCCTCGTAACACTTCGTGAATAAACCGCTGGAATGTTTGTCCAGCATTCTTCAATCCAGGACACATTCTCGGGAACTCGAATAGACCGAAAGGAGTGATTATTGCAGTTTTCTCGACATCTTCTGCACGAACGGGCAATTGTTGGTAAGCACGATTTAAATCGATAGTGGAGAAGATTTGTTTGCCTGCGAGCTGGAAGGTAAAATCTTTGATCCTTGGCACGGGGTAACGGTCTGGTTTCGTAACGGAGTTCAGCCGTCTGTAGTCTTCACAGGCACGCAAGTCACCGTTTTTCTTCGGTACAATATGTAGCGGGCTAGACCATGGACTCTTGCTCGGTCTGCACAATCCCTGGCTAATCATGTTTTCGAATTCCTTCTTCACTCGCTCATAAAGGTGTGGCTGTATTGGTCGTGCTCTAGAATGGATGGGTGGGCCAGTGGTCTCGATAAAATGTTCTACCTTGTGCTTCGGGTTGAGTGTCATTGCGGATAGACGGGTGGTTCCAGGAAACTCGGCTAGTATGGCATGGTAAACTTGTTGTGAGTCGACGCTGCATATTGTAGGCGTACTTGTATAACGACCAGGAGCCTTTGAGGTTAACCTCGTAGTGTTGTCGATAAGTTGCTGCTTACGGAGGTCGACTAATATATTGTGATAGCCGAGGAAATCCGCTCCAATGATGGGTTTCGTAACGTCGGCGACTACAAACTTCCACTTGTATGGTCTGCGAAGATTTAAGTCGAGCTCTAAAGTCTTCTCGCCGTAGGTAGGTATGACTGTGTTGTTTGCAGCATATAATTGGTAGGGCAGTGGTGTGGATTTAATTCCTTTCCTCTTCGGTATGACGGATATATTGGCACCCGTATCTACCAAAAAGGTCATAGCTGTAGCCTTATCCGTGATAAACAGGCGGTAGGATTTCTTGTCGACGTTAGGTTCCGCCACTGCCAACGCCTCTTTTAGTTTTCCGTCAAGCTGTTGTTATTAAAACTACATGGCGTGGTGCATCGCTTTGCATTCTTGCCGAAACGTCGATGATAAAAACAGTACGGTGACGGGGTAGCCGAGCGAGAGCGGGAGCGAGACGTTGAATGTGTTCGGTACGAGTTGCGTCTGCAGTATCGCGGCGCCGTTGCGCGCGAGCAGTCGTTGTTGTTGTGACGGCACGATGTTTTTAATTCAGCGATCTCCATATGTAATTTCCTTATTTCGTCAACCAGGTATTGTATGCCCATAGTTTCATTCTGCGCTTGCGGATACGTGGATACTGCTGCTACTTCACTTGTTTGTTCGAGCATTTTATCGGCTAGCTTGGCTAGTTCATCAAGTGCTGTATCCTTGCTTATTGTGTCGCTTACTACAAGCACTGCACGGACATGTGCGGGTAGTAGATTCATCCACATGAGCCGAAGTGTATTATCGGGTACCTTATTATGAGCAAGATTACGCATGCGCCGCAGTAACTGGCTAGGCTTTTGATCGCCGAGTTCCATATCAGAAAGTAATTTCTGTAATTGCTTGCCGTCTGATTCTTCATAAACAGAAATAAGGCGATCTTTTATGGCGGTGTACTGATGATCAGCTGGTGGGTCGTATAACAGATCACATATTTGCTCGATATCCTCTTTTTGAAGCTGGGCGATGACCATCTGGGCTTTTTGCGCTTCACTTTTCTTGAGGTCCCTAGTTGCTGCTTCAAAACTAATAAACCACAGCCTAGGTTTATCGCGCCAGAAAGGTGGTACTCGCAGAGACAGGGATATACCGGCGATCTGCTGCGATGACACTAAAACATCTTGTGTCTCAAGGCTTGCCGCTGCTGCTGACTCCATATCTTCGCACTGTTTTAGCATATGTGTAGTTATTTTTTTTTTCGGGGTCACCACTTTAGCACTTATGAACCAGCCGTTTGATTAGGTAATATAAATGAGACACTGATTTGGTTTTACATAATATTATTTTATTCTAAGCCTACCTAAGTACATATATTTTATATTACAACAGATTACAGTTCTACATACTAAACATTTTATTCTAACCAATAGCAAAGGGGCGGTCGCACCCGCAGTTAAAGTAAATGTATCGCGCTGAGGCTATAAATATGGGTGACACATTGCATAGTGCTAGTTAGATGCGATGCGGCGCGCGCGCAGTACGCACGCGATGCCACAAGTTCAAATGGGGTATCATATGAAAGAGCTTGATGTGCATATTGCAAAATAAATTTTATTTATTTTTTGCGACGCATTATTAATATATTTATCTATGTCATTGATAAATATAATATTTATTAAAATCAAACTACAAAATACAGCAATCCGCCATGATAAGTCAAATGTCAGTTTTTAAACACCTACGTCGAGTATTGATTATTTGATTTTTACTTCCGTTTAGGGATAAGGCAAAGGAATTTAGGCAATACAGCCAAGTATTGTACTCCAGTAATTTTATAATTTATTTCTGATGGTGTTTTTTTTGTGTGGAACGTAAATATATAATTTGTTGAGAGTTGTAATTGCTGTATTTATTGCATTGAGGGGCTGCGTACCACTTATATAATTTTGAGTTCATATTTAACACGCTAAATATATTAGTTTATTAGTACCTAATGTTTAGTGTTGATATAAATAGAAATGACGACACAGGCAGATGCCATGACACCAGCGAGCGTTTTGGCGTGAATTTTGAACATAAAATTAAAATGTCAATTTTATTAATATTAAAAAATCAAATAAGGCGAATCGATTGTTTAAAATCTTAATCAGTACGGGTACAACCACGGGGTACAACGTCCTGATTAAGATTTTAATACAATCGATTTCCCTATAAAATATTAGTGTAATAAGATGTTTGAAACAATACCGAATATGATATCAAAAATAAATAAAAATAAAGCTAATAACAATATATAATTGTTCCAACAACAATCAATAAGTTAATCTATTTCATTTTATTGTATGTAGGATTGTAGGTCGGTAGTCTCAATACACATATTAGAAAAAATGGGCATCCCTAGTATTGACAGGCGATAGTAAAAAACTGGCGTATTTTTGATCGGAAACTAAAAAGTACTAATTATTATTCAAAAAACTATCTCACGTCAAAAAGTAATTATGTTTGTTTCAAAAAATATATTTTTAATTTAGATATTTCATGCTATTTCGCTTTTTGAGATACAAGCCATTTGTCAAGGTAATGTCCCTTATTAGATAAATATAGGTACTATTTATCTATTTAATTTACTATTTATTTATTTTTATAAACTATTTATTTAATTCTGTAACTAAACACAATCCTAAATAGGTACTATTAAATAAAATATGGAAATTAATCATCTTTACTTATAGAGTATATTTTTATCTTTTATTATATACTTGTCTATAATCAAAGATTTTTATAATGACAAGCTGCAAAATTAACAACGTTGCTTGGCAACGGTGTCAACGAGTATGCATCAGGTATCTACCAACTTAAGTGTCTTGTACTTATGAATAAAATAAATAATATCTCTTGACTATATGAGACAGCGCCATCTAGTTCCGAGCTAAGCAACGAGGCTTGTGTTACGGATACTAATTGGTTGATATACTACATATATACGTTTTTTTGTAAATACGTACATATTGACGACCTCTGTGGTCTAGTGGTTCGAGTATCAGACTGCTGATCACGAGGTCGTGGGTTCGATTCCCACGGGACACAAATATTTATGTGATGAATATAAGTGTTTGTGTTCGTCTGGGTGTTTCCTATGTATTATAAGTATGTATTTACAAAAAAAAAGTATATAAGTATTAATATCCATTGTCTAGTACCCATAGTACAAGCTCTGCTTAGTTTGGGACTAGATGGTTATGTGTAAAATGTCGCAGAATATTTATTTATTTTATTTATTTATTACAAATAATCGAATACAAATGTTTATGCTCATCGCACAAACATTTGTTCCTACCGGGATTCGAACCCGGGACGCATAGCATAGAAGGCATTGTTAACTACAGCTGGACTCAGTGGGTCATCAAATAGTAATAGTAGGTATATTTTAATAGGATATTAAAAAAACATACGTCACGTTTAATTTTAACGTTATAGCACACTTCAACTAAAATACCTATTAATAATTAAAGTAGGTACCTATCGAACAATTTATCATACAAAGCAATTGAAGAATATTACATAAATTATATAAAGGCTACTCGAAACGGAGTAGGTAAGAGGATCCAACGATTTCAATCCAAGTTTCCTCCAATTCTTGCTATGTTAAGATTTTCGCGTCCTTTTAAAAACAGTTACAACTTAAATCTATTTTTAAAATGTTAACTTGATGATAAACAATTAATTATAATAAACAGCTTATAGGCGAAGATGTCCTCTGCACCCACTTTGATGATCTTATATTTAAATTAGGTACGGAACCCTCGGTGGGCGAGTCCGGCTCGCACTTGTCCGGTTTTTTTCTATTCACACTGCTCACATACATAAACAAACATTTTTTAAGACATTACACTGCAGTGCACTAAAAGCCGCAGGTAGGTAAAAGTAAGTAAATGTTATGTAATATTAAAAGAGACTTAAAGTATTGCAGGTGATGCCTCGGTAAATAATTAGCTAGCGGCAAGATGGTGGGAAGATTATATGTGTCATCTTGCATACTGTTACATCTAATTTACTCTCAGTTCACTTACCTTCATTTAAGTTTACAATTAGGTACTTTGAGAAATATATACATTTTTGGACATTATGACACAGGGCCATCTAGTTCCGAGCTAAGCAAAGAGGCTTGTGTTACGGATACCAGTAGGTTGATATACTACATTATACTTCTTTTTTTGTAAATACATACATCGACCTGGATACAAATGTTTATGCTCATCACACAAACATTTGTTCCTACCGGGATTCGAACCCGGACAACACAGAAGTTAACTACCGCTGGACTAATTGGGTCATCAAGAAGGACTTAAAGAGGCAAATAATTAATAATAACATATTTTTACGCTATGATATTCATATATATATATATATATAATATATATACAGCAGTGGACTGCGATAGCCTGAGTTGATAGAGAGAGATAGCATTTTTTTTCCCGTCAACTCCAGCCACCAACCCTATTGCTGGGGCCATGGGATTCGCAAAAGCATGCACCACAACCCCGGCGGGAGAGAGAGATGGCCTAATATGTGACTAGTGGTATGTGATTAAAACGTCTCGAGTTTAGTACCAAAGCACGCACCACTGACTTTTTTAAGGTACATACTTTCTTGATAGCTTCTGAAGTCTGCCATCCCAGACTAGATGAGTACTGTACACCAGTTTCTTCTTTCTGCTTTACCCACTGTTTACCAATGCGATTTAAGGTTTGAAGTAACAGAAGCGAGGCTATTACTGTCCACCGGTTACAAATTGAACTCTCGAGCTGCTACTAAAATTATTACAGAAAAGATCCAACATAATTTTACTCAAACTGGGTTACATTACAAACCAAGGACTCGAAACTCGGTATTCACACTAAAACAACAAGACCATCAAGTCATCCATATAAACATATACCTACCATCCTAATCATAGCAGATATATTTATAGATATACATGTTGAAAATCAACACTTTCAATTAACAACAAAATGTCAAAACAGTATTGCTGGCAACAAATTTTTGCATCACAGTACGAATGCATAAACTCGACGAATATTAATAATTTATGGCTCAACTTCGAGCGTTCGTGTTGCTTACTTTTCTCATTATCATAATTTTAACGTTGTCATGTAGCTTTCCACAGGCCTCGAGCAAAGACTTTATTATTTCAGTATTTTGTGACAGTATGGAAAAAATACAGAAGTGTAACAAATTCACTACTTTTATATAGGTACACGTTTTACTTGATTTTTGTTTAGTTTTTAGATAAGCCTAACAAATAATATTATTTGTATGTGACATAATTAAAAGTAGTAAAGCCGTCTGCTGATGTAATACTATGAATTTTCTCATCCCACTTTATGAAGCCTTTTACTGTCCAACTGCTGGGAACAGGCCTACTCTCATTTAAGAGAGATTGAAATTTAATAGTTATATTTCGTCATCAACTTGGTGAATAATTATGAAGCAGTCATGAAATCTGCAAATTCATTTTCTTTCTTTCACGAGGCCAATACCTTTTACATCTAAATATATATAACTCAAAGGTGACTGACTGACTGATATAGTGATCTATCAACGCACAGTCCAAACTACTGGACGGATCGGGCGGAAATTTGGCATGCAGGTAGATGTTATGACGTAGGCATCCGATAAGAAAGGATTTTTTGAAAATTTGGCCCTTAAAGGGGTAAAACGGGGGTGCAAATTGCATGCGGACGAAGTCGCGGGAATTAGCTAGTTTTTTAAATGTAGGTACTCCTTATTACTATACTCTTTATTCAGGTTGTGGATAAACTTAAGATACGAATGCAGGACTCAAAGCAAAAGAAAAATATCTTAGAACTTTAAACAATGACATTAATAAAATATCGATTACCGTGCGTTGTTAGTAGTGGGTTTACTGTAATCCAATTTATAGGCGTGTAGGTAATATTTTGTGGGTTTATGTTGAGTTTTTTTACTTCAGTGTCAAAGACGTCACAATAAATTTTCGGGTATTATGTCGACGAATCTTTTGTTATTATCTGAGATTAAAAAGGCGATGCTTGAACTTCGTTTTTGTGATATGATGATGTAGGGCTTGCCAATTTTGTATGTCACGTTCCATTTTATATCGACACTAGCCGATGCTCGCAGCTTCGCCCGCACAATTTAATACTAATACTATATATAGAAAGAAAGAAAGAAAATATCGTTTATTTAAAACAAACACAATCCACACACACACAAATATAAAATATAGCAACCTATTTAAACATATATATTATATACATAGTTATGTCCACTAAGTAATCATGCGATCCCGGCCGCCGCGCACAGTCCCCATCGCCCCGCCATCATTTAATACGGCGTCAGACATGATACAGGCCGGCCGGCGCGGCGGCGCGCAGCGATTCTGCATGGACGCGCATACGCATTTCTAAAAATTGCAATACAATTTAAGTTAACGCCACCTAGACGGGAGTCAGCATCTTTATTATAAGTTATTAGCAGTTCAATTCCTAGTTCTGCGTGTACACTCAGCTTGGTGTATACCAATCTATACCCACATAGTGCCTAAAAAATGTGCAGCAAATGCAAGAAGGCCAGCCACATTATGGTATGTAACAATAATAAACACCGCTGCGAAACATTTGAACCGGGCAGAAAATGGCAGAAACTATAAAACAAGCTATCTACATAGGTTGTAGGTACACTACAGTGACGCGTCGCTGTAAGTCTCCACAGCCAGTATCACGCGCAAGATGGCTGAACCAGTGGGTAATAATAATAATGCCAGCTTAATGTATACACATAGTTTTGTTACAACATTGCGGCAAGCACAATTTAAATCATAACATCTTTGCAGGTCACCAGCCACAGGACACTCGATTGTTGGGGCGACTTGCAGCTATGCCACGCCACAGACCTCCCGCACAGATACATAGCATAGGTACCAATTAAAGTAGGTAATGCGTAATTGTTTGTCAATGTACATTCCTAAGTTTAACGTAAGAAAGTAAGTTTAGTACAATAGGCCCAGTGTGGAATTGTGCGTTTAAAAAGGCCACAGCTCAGCAAATGCTGCGGATATTATATCTACAGCGCTGATTTTCAGCTGAGGCCTGAGGACACAAAGGTAGCTATAAACGGTAGCCTTGGAATTTGTGATAGTCAATGTAAACGGTAATATAAGCGTAACCCATTTTAACACCTACTAACCTAACAATACCTACTATATAAATATTCCTTATAAATACTCCTTATTGATAAAAGTTATACATTTCTAACCCTTTACTCACATTTTATTATTTTAATTATTTTAATATATATATATATATATATATATATATATATATATATTATTATTATTACATGTACGTTTCACTTACAACTTTTATTTATTTATATATAATATTTAGTAACTAAGTCGAGAATAGCATTATTATCCCGAAAAACAATGCACCATAGTTGCCTGATTTACACAGTATGTATATGTTTTACATACATGTTTTAACTTAATCTTTTAACTAAGTGCTGGAATGTTGGAGATCAAACAATTTTTTTTTAAATTTACATTTAAAGTAATAAATACTTTTTAGGCTCCTCAGTGGGGGTGGTATATTGTTCCAGCACTTAGTAGCAGCGTACTTGAAACTACTCTTAAATGCAGTTGTCCGATGTCGCGGTATGTGTAGCGTGTTGTATGAGGCTCTAGTAGGATACTTGCTGTAATCTTTAATCCATTCCAACTTGGAATATAGGTACTTAGGTGTTTTCGCTTCAATGACTCCAAACAACAAGGCAGCTAAATGCAAGTCCCTTCTATATTTCATTTTCAACATATTGCCTTTGTTGAGAAACGGAGTAACATGGCTCCTTGGAGGGATATTATAGCAGAACCGGGCGCACGCGTTTTGCACTCTTTGAATAAGGTGTGCCGTTTTAGCTAAAAGTCTAGGTCCGTAGACTGTGTCCAAGTAATTAAACTTAGACAGGACCAAAGAGTCAACTAATTGTATGCGTAACTCAACTCTAAGATAATTTCTTATCTTGTAGAGGAGCTTAAGTCTGTAAAAACAATTCTGTACAGTGTTCGCAATATGATGTTCAAACCGAAGTTCCTCGTCCATTAATAACCCTAGGTTCCTGGCTTCATACACTCTCTCAATTTGTTTATTGTTTACATTGATCATAGGTTTCATATTACCGATCTGAGTTATTTGATGTTTGGAGCCCAGGATTAAATATTTACTTTTAGTTTTCATATATACTAATACTATATATTTAATAAACTCGTCCTCATTTCACCCGTTAGGAGTTGAATTTCCAAAAACGACGAAACACGTATGCATTTATTTTCTATTATTAAATTTCATTTTACTTACTTTAAAATTGACGGACTTCCCGTTTAAACTTTTAACCCCTATTTCACCCTCCTAGAGGGTCCATTTTAAAAAATTCACAATTTTGAAAATGACGGATTTCTATTCAACCGTTTATCCCTTATTTTACCCCCTTAGGAGTCGAATTCCTAAAATTCCTTTCTTAGCGGATGTTTTCATCATAAAATGCATCATCTGTCATAATTTCAAGTTTGTAAACCCTGTGGTTTAGGCTCTCCGTTGATGAATCAGTCAGGACAAACGATTAAATATTATTATATATAGATGACCATATTTTTTTAATGACTGTTACGTCTCAATACTTAATCTAATAGCCGCCAAATATTGTGTTGCCTTTTTCATTTTGCAGGCAAGTATTAAACGTAAAGCTTACACTGTGGGAGCTAAAATTATGGCGGTTGATGCATTTAATGATGTAAACAGGAAGGATTTTTGAATTTACACTCTCAAAGGGTTAAAACAAAGGATTAAGTTTGGGATGAAGTTCGTCATTTTTAAGTTAAAAAATAGGACGGTGGAATAGAGGTTGAAATCTTATAATCATAATATTCTGCGACATTTTTACACAGCACCATCTAGTCCCAAACTAAGCAGACCTTGCACTTTGGGTACTAGACATTGGATATAATACTTATATACTTTTTTTTGTAAATACATACTTGTAATAAATATAAAACACCCAGACGAACACAAATACTTACATACATAATTATATTCATCACATAAATATTTATGTCCCGTGGGAATCGAACCCACTACCTCGTGATCAGCAGTTCGGTACTCGAACCACTACACCACAGAGGTCGTCAATCAAAATATTATTATGTGAATTCATTTTTCAAGAAGTATGTAGTAAAAACAAGTGCATACGTATTTTAGAAATTCAACCCCGGAAGAATTTGCATAGAAATAAAATTATTTGTACAATGTAAGTGGAAAAAAATCTGTGAAGAGGAAGGCGACGTCACATTACATTATCACCTACATTGCATCTGTGCGAAGTCAGGACGAACCTCTAGTTAAAAAAATGGCTACAATATTCATACTATCATGCCTACTTCTCCAACGGGAAGCAGAGGTATGCCCAGTACTCTTACATTGATATTATATTGTGAATCAAAACCAAATATTTTGTAATTTTGTATTTAATTTAAAAAGAGTATCTATGGAGTTTCTTGCCGGTTCTTCTCCATAAGACCTACCTTTTGGAACCATGCAACTAGTTTTTGACAATTCAAAAGTACCTGGAGTATTGGTCTAATTGAAATAAATTTGAGTTTGAGTTTGAGTTTGAGTTTACTTTTTACATTTTACTTTTTACAAGTCCATGTAATGTGAGTGAATATAAATTAAGGAGCTGTGGTAGCCTAGTGGTGAGATCAGTGGACTGAGATGTCAAAGGTCTTGAGTTCAAATCACCAACCACTGACTTTTCGGAAGTTATGTGTGTATTTTATCACATGCTCCAACGGTGAAAGAAAACATCGTGAGGAAACCTGCATACTTGAGAGATTTTCTCGATGGCGTGTGAAGTCTACCAACCCGCAGTAGGCTAGCGTGGAGGACTATAGCCTAATCCCTCTCAAATGAGAAGAGACCTGTGCCCAGCAGTGGGACGATAATGGGTTGATGATGATGATGATTATAAATTAAGGGTCACGTAATAACAAAGGTGGATTTGTAAGGTTAGACTACGCCAGCTGAGGTGAGACTATGGATCGGTTACAATTTTGCACTTGTCGAGACCCCTTATTTCCTAGAAAAGCACGTGTCACGCAGCTACGTTGTCGGGCGTCGGCCCCGGTTGTCAAACCAACACCTAGAACAATCGTAGTCAGAAACCTAAAAACCATGGCAACCAGTTTATCTTTAGGAAGTCGCAATTGCCCAGTGTTGTTAGGGATGGTAGTCGCTGGGGGCAAAACTCTTTTCACGCTTTATTTGGGTAGACTGCAGCCTACCCAATTAAGTAGAGAAAAGGCTCTTAGGAAATTATGCATTTTTTTATACGGGTCCACTGTGATTATTTACCACAGTGCAAAACGTATTTGTTAATACATTTTTGATACTATTATGGATTGACTTGATAATATATAGGTACATCATAAGCCTCTTAAATGGTTAAGTCTAAGACCGAGCTATATTTGAGGTCACTATCAAGCGACAATAAGTCAAGGCTTTTTTTTATGGTGATAAGGCGGCAAACGAGCAAGAGGCTCACCTGATGGTAAGTATTGACCGCCGCCCATGGACATTTGCAACACCAGAGGCTTGCAAATGCATTGCCAAACCCATTAGAAACCGATCGGTTTCTTAAAATAGGGAGTTACTGAACTGACAGCAAACGGAATTCCCATGCCGTCAGAATAGTCACTCCCCCAATGAGCTCTGGTAACCTTACTCACCCGCAGAAAGATAACTTGTTGATTCGCTGCGGTCTTCTGTAAGGCGGAGGTACTTCCCCAGTCGGGCAGCTCAATTTGAGCGAGAAATCTCGCTATGCCCTACCTCCTACAAAAAATATTTGAGGAATCTGCTGCCAATGGCCAGCAGAAGCCTGAATACCTAACAAAAATCTCCCGTAGAGAACAAAAGATGATCCAATTGCAAAATCAAGTCAGATTTTTACCTCTACAAATCCCATTTACTTCATTAAGCTGCCGGTTATTTATGATTTGCAGTTTAACATGCCATTGTTTCGGACAGATAAACAATCAAACGACAAAAGGTCTCTAATTGTCCAATTTAGATACGGAACCACGCTTGGCTTTTGTCCCCGTCATCAAAAGGGTGTTTATTGTGGCTTGAGATACATTTTAAGGCTTTGGTCGCTATTCAAAATTATTTGGTTGCCTTTGGATATAATTATTTTAAGCAACCTAATTTGGCTATCATTTTCGCAAGTGACTTGACTAAGGGCTGAACGACAAAGTCAATACTGAAATAAACCGACTTCTTACAGATTTTATCACGGTATATTAACTGATACGCGTACAGTTTACCAGTATTTTTAGGTCCATGTTTCTAGCTCTGACTTCTACATACAGATATATATATATATATGCCTCTTATATAATTTGGTAGGTAGAAAAGGCAGGTCATTACATTAGGATTTGGTTATAAGAGTTTATTCCCAGTGGATGCAGAGAAAGCTTTGTATTCTTAGCCAACGTTCCAATGATAGTACTATAAGGAAGTTGACGTGGATAGTTTTTATTCACCTGATCTCGGCCAACATAATCGATGGCACGTGTCAAAATAGTTTAAATACATATGTATAAAGTGATGTGATACTGGAATCTGTCAAAAAACATACTACTTAAATATATTTTAGTAGCAGAATGATCTTGGAGTAGAAAGCTTTGTTAAGCTATCCGTTGGTATTATTTTGAGTACCTAGAGCCAGTAAAACTCCCAAAAACCCCATATACTGACCCTGACACTATATTACTTAGCACTGGATAAGGGGAATCTATTATTTTTTACTATAATGCCTTACCATATCAGCACGAAATCCATTAATGGGTCAAGTAGCTTTTGAGGTCTAGTATAATAGAAAGTTAGTACCCAATTACTAAGAAAATGCATTATCACGGATTATGAACCCTAAATATAAAATAATCCAAGCTAATTCCATCTTCGAAATTCATCTCAAAGAAAAGCGAAGAAGCGTTAGTACTTCCCTAACCTTTGTTAGATACTGAAACCTTCCGGTTAGTTTCATACGACGGCACATATACCCATTTATTTCAATAGGGTTAAGGCGAATAAGTAGGTAATCCTCTCACTAGATCGAATGAATACGGGGAGCGTGGGTACCGCCATAACGGTCCCTTCATATTTCGTGCCTGCATGAATTGGGGTAGTACTGTAGGCACAAAATAAATCAGTACAGAAGTCTCGCTCCATACAACGGTACGAGCTAACAGGTTCACGCATACAGATGCGTTAGTACGATGATCAAAGTCAGACACAAACATCACAGTCAAAACATTTTAATTTCAATAATATCCGAACATTTTCTCAACTAATTCAAGATCGGTTTTAATAGTCATATATTATACCTATTATTTTTAATCCTGCGTTTTATAATGTAATTTAATACAACTTCCATGGCCACAGGCAAAAGCTATCGTGATTTAATAATATACCGCGATACAATAAGTTGAAAAGTATCGTTAATCGTTTATTGTATAAAGGCCGGCAACGCATTTGCACATTCTCTGGTGTTGCAGATGTCCATGGGCGGCGGTGGTCACTTACCATCAGGTGAGCCTCCTGCCCGTTTGCCGTCTTATAACCATAAAAATGTGTACCTTCTGTACCAAATTATTGATTACCAAAATGGATTTGTTTGTTACCCAATTTAGTTGGAAAGGAATGATTTTGTTGTGTGTAGGCACTATGTAACTTGATATTGAAATCAAAGACAAATCGGAGGATTCTAATTGAAGTATGACTCGTTTGATTTTCTCTTTAAATAAACTTTATATTTATATTTAATAAAAAAATACCTTACATTTGTTCATAATATAAATATAAAAGACAAAGATCCTAAGGTAGAAATAGATTGCAAAAAAGTGAAGGTCGATCACTTTATGAAACAAAATTTAGAGCGAAACTCATTTTTAAGACTTCTGACATAAGAAACTTTATTCATTACCTATGCCTTTGGTTTTATGTGAAAGTATTACAGTTTAATGAAACAAAAATTTATTTAGTGCAGAATATGCTTTAATTTTTTTTAACATTCTTGTTTAATATAGCTGTGCTCCCCAGTTTCATCCACCTGCGCCGTTTCTTTTTGCAATGCGTCTAAGGGTAATTACCTTCCTCAAGAATTGGACTAAAATGCAAAAAGTTTTTTTTCAAATTTGATCATTAATTCCACAGATTTGCGCGTTCACACAAACTCTTTAGATGATACTTTTATACGTGTAGATAATCCAATTTTAACTCAAAAAGCTTAGCCACAACATTTACATAATATTTTAAATTACTCTTTTATGTGTATTTTGATCGTGCTAAGATTTTCAAGCTTTTGAATGTCTGTGGAATAAAATTTGTATTTTAAATACATTCGTATTTACAGTTAATTAAGAGAATTTAAAGGCTCTTGTTTTGAAACTATATCGTGAGAAACGCAATGTGAAATCTGTAAACTAAATAAATCAGCAACATTTTAGAATTCTTTAATTTGTACATATATGTATGTCAGTATTGTCTATGATAATAGCCTTGAAAATTGTATATTTTTAAGGATCCGGATCAGGCATCTCCAAGTTAACTTACAAAATCTTGACCATAAAGATTCTAAAAAAAAATAAAACCGAAAATAATTCAATGCTTTTAAATAACAAGCCAACAAGCGGTCTGGCGTTGCAAATTTCCATGGGCGGCTGTGACCACTTACCATCAGGTGAGAGTCCGAAGTGCCGCCTTATTTCCCAAACCTAAAACTAGTGGCCGTGTCGTAGTCAATACAGTCGAGTATTAACATTACTGTGAGAAGAATACTCACACAGTTGTTTTCCACAAATCTCAGGTGGGAAGTTAGTACTTCATTTATGATTTAAGGAATCATAATATTCCGTATTGCCGTTGGGAACAGACCAGAAAGTACTTTAGAGGGAACATTGAGTGATGGCTTGACATTTATTTCCTAAATACATCACTCCACCATTGTTGGCTTCCTTTATGAAGAAAGATAAAATATTTCCTCAAGCAGGGAGGGCATTGTCGGGGAAATGTCGCGGGGTGGGGGGAGGTAGCAGGCTCGCCACATTGTACGGGACAAGCGATAAGCTGAAGCGAGTTATTGATCATATTATTTGGACACTTCTGTGAGTGGTATCAACATTTTTGATACCCATCTGAAATATAAATTGCATTTATAACAATTTTAACCAATTTTCAAATAGGAGGAGATTCTCAATTGAGAACATAAAAAATATTTTTTGTTTATCAACCTCAAAACTTTCGCCTAGGTGAACCGATTTCAATTTGGTCCAGTTCTGAACATTTAAAGTATGTTTGTTTTTGTCAAAATTATTATAACGTAGTGGCACCAATGACCGACAAGAACCAGTAACCGACACTTTTTTTTAGTTCCTAAGAAAATAAGAGTAGGAAACCGATTTCTTAATAAAGCAATACTGTGCCTTAGACAAGACACTTTTGACTGTCATCTAGTGACATTTTAGCGAAATCCGTCGTTTTGTTTGAAAATGGCCACGTGAGAACTGAATTAGGCTAGAGATCTGGTGAAAATGACAGAATTTCTTAAAGAAATACTTAAGGAGGTGAGTACATTTTTTTGCTAATTATCTTTATATGCTGTAATTTACTCGAAATTGATTTTTCTCACGGGTTATTATAAGAAATATAGGATTAATATTTGTTATAACCAAACTTCAAGATTATTTTGATTTTAATTAATTGTTGGTGTCGATCACTGGTATTCCCAAAATGACTTTTCCAATAATCGACACGTGTCGATAATATTTTTTTTATTAATATTTCATTTAACAAGCGAGTACGGTGCTTTTTGCTTTGCCTATATGGTTGATATTTGAAACAGATTAATAGAAAAGTTGGACTACACCTATCGATTATTCAGTAATAATATGTGTCGATGATTGGTTCTTACAGATGGCTCCGAGAAAAAATTATACGCCCGACCAATTAAAGAAAGCCGTTGAGGCTGTAAAAATAGTGAAAAGATCGCATGTGCTGCGAAACGTTTCAGAGTACATACCTAGGATTACGCTGCATAATAAAATTTCTGGGAAAACCACAATTGGTTGCTCTATATTTTTACTTTTTGACAATTGTTTTATTACCTTTAAATAATACCTAAGCGTTTATGTATTTTTACAAATAAATAAGCTTTAACAGTTTGAAAAGTTGTTATTATTTGTTAATTAATTACCAATCGCATCATGGTGGTGATCCGGTAGATGCACATTACAAGTAATAAGTAGTCGATAACTGGGTGTCGGTAACTGGTAACTGTCGATAACTGGGTGTCGATTACTGGAGATGCAGTGTCGATGATTGGAGATTTATTCACTTTTATTATTTTTTAGATTTTCTTCTAAGCTGTTCATAGTTAAGATAAATAATACACCTTTTTTTTATCTCCTTTACCTTACCATACTCAATCATAACTTTTGGTTTAATTATCACTAAATGACTTTAATTTTATCCAGAAGCTCACTATCTCATAAAAGTGTCGATCATTGGTGCCATTACGTTACATTCTTTTACTATATTCACCGAGATTCTAACCCACAACCCTTGCCACAAATAGGGGCCTTTAATGCCGCTCCGCTAATCGGGCCACATCGACTACTTAGTTACATTTTAGATCTATCAGAGGGATAAATGATTCTTTAATGAGGACATTCGCAGCAGCAGCTCAAAGCACTTAAAAATTCCAATAATACCTTTCTTTTTTCTTTCACACAGTTAGTCAAGAGTCGCGCTAGGAACCACTAAACTAATGGGTTGGTTATATAAGAATAGGTTTGTAGCAATGCCACCGCTTATAACTTGCACGGAATCAAAGTTCCCACTGTAAACCTCCAACAAAGGCAGACGCCGACGTCAGTGAATTGACGAATATTTATGTTGTAAATTTCACTATATTCCTATACAGTGTATCGACAGCCGTTACACATCGCGGAGTCTTTTCACCGAGCACCGCTAATGTTACCTTTTGTTACACCAGATATAAATACGCGTTCTATTCGAACAAGGCTAGGTTTTTGTTTGTTTATGAAAGGTCTTTAGACATACCATCACGCCTATCATCCCCGAAGGGTTAGGCAGGGGTGTACTACTGTACACCCACGTTTCGCCGGTAGGTATGGTTTAGGTCCCATGTAATAGGGGGCGAGCTTACTGCCATTAACCGGGCACAAATCTAAACTCCGAGCTGGTACTGGGAATTTCAGAGAAAAACCCAATAACACTTTGCTCGACCTGGGAGTCGAACCCAAGACCTTTTGCTTGGCAGTCTCACTGTATGACCACTAGACCAACGAGGCAGGTCTTTACAAAAATCCAGTAATATAATTAGAGATAGATGTTTGTGCTTTAAAAAAATGTACGGTCATGCATTTGTATGGGTTGTGATAACCTAGTGGTGTGAACAGTGGACTGAGATGTCAAAGGTCTCGAGTTCAAACCCAAGGAACGCCAGGCCTACCTTTTCGAATTTATGTGGGTATTTTCAACTAACGGTGAAGTAAAACATCGTAGGACATTTTTACTGCCAATATTTTACTAAACTTGCTATTTAAAAAAACCGTTTACAAGGATTAAACTTATAACATTAAGTGACACAGAAAAACATTAAAACAGGGTCAACATGATATTTTAAATAAATCTGGCTTAACAACGATATTTTTTGGGTTAAAAGATATTAAAATTTCATCCATAATCACAAAGCCTACTTAGGGTTTCGTCTCGATAAAGCCTGGTCGCAAAGTTAAGACAGGCCTTTTGAAATCCCTTATTTGACAGTCTTTTTGTTAAATTACAGTGCGTATCCACAATGGGCTATGCTTTAAGAATACAATTTTGAGATTTTTTAAATTATTGTCACCAAAAGTGTTCGAAAATTTATCAAACAATTTTTTCCAAAGTGTTAAACAACCCGTCTACAGGTACTTAAAAAAAAGTCTTATGACATAATAATTATAGAAGGAAGAAACAATGTGGACAATTTTGCCACGACCTATGAATACATATATATACCTATATAGATATTAACCAGTCATTTCCACCTATAATTATGTCAGTCTAATTCTGACGTGCTCCAAGTGCACTCGTACCTTTTCCCAAAAGTTTGACTGGACTTCTACTTAGGTTTTGTGAGAACCCGACGGCTGGACAAGAACATATTTTGCATAAATTATAACTTACGTTATTAGTATTGGTGGACCCGGACTGAAGCTGAATATACCCAAAATACATTTTATTTGTTAAGCTTACTATTTGGGAGCTTAAAAAAACAAAAAGTAAGCTTAAAAATAACAAAGTACGGTATCTCGTCGGTTGGCAACGCATCGGCCTGAACACAAGATCAAGTTTGGGCCGCTTGAAATTTTAACGAAACTTTCCGATTAGATAAGAAACAGAGTTGAATCCGATTGAAAAGTTTTCATTCGACACCCCTGAGAAAAGATTAGAGCACTGTGTAGGGCCCGCACTTATGTTGATTTTTTAGGATATTCATACAAGTCGACAAAAAAAAATATTAACTCATTCTATAATATTTGATTAGTGAACTGCTTATAGTGTTTGCTCTAAAAACCAGACCACTAAGTATTAAAAAGATGTCAGACAATATTAAGAGCTGTGATGGCCGAGTGTTTGATAGTCACCTTCATACACTGTTGATTGTTACATACATAAACTGACCACATGCAGCATCAACGTGATTATTACTTCGCCACTAGCATATATTTTTACTGTCGACTTGGGATCCGATCTCTTGTCACTTTCAGTAGGTTTCAGTAAGTATCCGTAGGTTTCACCATCTATAAAATATTTGAAGGATCCAGGTTTTCTCACGATGTTTCCCTTGACCCGGTCACACAACTAGGCACAGCTCTAAAATATCAGGTTTATGTACCTTATATCCACAACGAAAACATTTAATTTAGTTGCGAAAAATTGAATTATAATTAAATACACAGCTCAAAGAAAAATAATAAAAGTCTTTCCATTCAAAGTAAACTAAAATAAATTAGTACATTTCAAAGTTTAACAATGCAATACAGTACATTGTTGTCCATTGTACTCTAGTACTTTAGTTGTGAATAAAGACAAAATCCCAAAGCTGAAGTCAAAAAAGTTCAGCTTCAGTAAAAGTTACTTTATAGCAGACGTAAACCATACATATTTCGTGTAAATAGCTTAGTAATGTGAGCTTAATGTTACCACAGTATAATTTCATATTTATACTGTGATGTTACCTCGAGTTTCAATTCACGTAGGAAACCAGTATATTTAAGGAAGCTCTATCATTATCATTTCAGCTAAATTACGTCCGCCGCTAGATATAAGCCTCCCCGTGGATTTCCACTACTACTGGTCCTGCGCCATCCGCATCCAGCTAATCTTAGCAGGCCGTCGGTCCAACTTGCCAGGGGCCACTTCCAGTACTTGGTCGTCCCTCGAAACCCTTCGAGCTCTAACGACCATCTGTTTTTAGCGATGTGCCCTGGCCACTGCCACTTGAGTTTGGCGATTCTTCGGGCTCCAAACAGTGTCTAAAAGCGTGAGAGGCACTAGATTCCTATGGCTGCCTAGAAAACTCTTACTCAATGAGACAGTGCTATAACTATATTTGTCTACAACTATCTTAAATTTTTAATAATGATTGATGATTTGATTTACACAAAACAAGCTCTCCGTATACTTTAGCCTTGCAGTTTTATGTTCTAATTTAGATTTAATATAATCTATGATGGGGTTCCAAACTGGCGGCAGGACCTAACTAACTATTATCCTTATCGAAAGAGTGGTTTTCGTAACGAAGGCAAGGCATCGGTTTTCTTTTAAAAGGACGCGGTTTATTTATCATTTATTTTTATTTAGCAAGTAGGTATGTTCCGTAATATTTCAAATAGATATGTCACCCTAACGCGCTCTCACGATCTTTAGGAGTTTTAAGTGAGTGCCGCACGAGCGCTAGGATGAGACCAAAGTTATTACAGGTGTTACTTTTCTTTGTCATATACTTATCTTGTATACCGAGGATTAAGTATGTAATCTGATCTGTCAAAGCTTCTAGACCTAAATAAAGGATTTGATCAATGGTCCTGTTAACTAGGTGCGAACAGCAATGTCACTTTTCTATAATTTACTTTAATGTTTGGCCGATTTGCCCCACTGCTGGGCAAAGGCAGGGCTTCCTGCTCTTTCTAGTTGCAGTTCTGTTTCCTTCTTTTAACGTTCCAACTACAAAGATGAAATTCACAGAGGCAGCTCGGAGTTGGGAATCGTATTTTACTCAAACATTTCCAGATACATCTCTGCCTAACCGTTCGGGGACGACTGGCGTGATGGTACGTATGAATTCTAATCATGGCTAACTTTACCATTCATATTACCTATTGTTGTCACATACCTAAATTATTCCAATTAATTACATTGACAGAATTGAGGACGTCAATGCATAATGAATTAATTAGATTTAATTTATGCGTGTGTTGATCAAATTGTTATTGAATTACAATTATTGTCTTTGATATGGAAATACCGATACCTCAATTATACCAATAATGATTTTTATTTTTAACGTAATGACGTCTAATTTACCTACTGATTATGATTTGGTATACTAAAAATATACAAAAATGAAGGCTAAATAAGCACAGAGGTTGCGTAACAGACGTTTTCACTGCACTCTACACACCGAGAGAGGTTGCGCATTAGTATGATACAGGAACTTGGTTTTAGTGCTTTTAAATGCTCTCATTTTTGTCATTAAGTACATGCAACAAATGTTTTCAGTCTTGTGGCAGGGTGTGTCACTCTCTCATTGATTTATTTAGCCACCATAAATGTGGTCTCCCAGACAGTACACCATGAATCGCTTGTAATAGACGAAGATGCTATAATTATATAATTGTACTATTTTCTGTTTTTCATTTTTCTCGTCTTCACCAATACAATATGAATGCCCATTACTTTCCTTAGAAAAAAAATACATGTAATATTATATACCTACATGGATTATTAAAATATTAGTGAGACACTTCGTTAGCCAAAATCCAATTCGCTCCTAAAGTTGAAAAACGATTATTCGAAAGGTAAATTGTGACTAATTGTTCTTGAACATATTTCGGGCTTATTTAAATATCTCATTTATAAATATTGGGGTTTCTGTCTGAGGGGTAACGTCATTGTAACCTTGAGAAAGTGCCCACTATAACTTGACACTTCATCGCGGCCCTAGTAGTAGATGCAAATAGCAAAAGTACCCCTAATTATTTTAGTTCTTTAATTTGCCGCCGGCCAATATATACTGGGTCACCATATAGTTTTGAAAGGGTTGTCACTTAGTCATAAATTGGGCAGACTGCGGTTTAGATATATATAAATTTGAATTTATCTTAATATTTTATTTGCGGCTAACAATAATAATTTTCGGAGAATTATTTTATGCACAGCGATCGTTATTGGCGCAGACGCAGCGTGAGTAGGCCCAAGGTGGACCGACGACCTAAAGGTCGCTGGAATCCGCCGAATACGGATGGCGCAAAACTGACCGTTATGGCAATATTTAAATAAACGTCCACCGTTGGATATATCCATACGCTTATTGATTGGTGTGATGGTGTTCCTTAGCTCCTGGGTATAGTTATTCTACCATTTGATTGGCTCTTTGGTGACTTGCATATCCGATCTTGTGAGCAAAGTTTAGTTTAGGCACCCCACTGACAGATGTAAGCCACTATCGTAAATAATAATAATACCGTATGATAAATACGGTTAGTAATCCGAAACTGATAAAAGCTCAGCTATCATAAACATAATGAACTTTAATGTAAACTGTTCATTGTTTAAATCAAATAGTAGGCATTAGCGCAGTATAAATACGAAATGAGTTTTGTGGTTTGTAAATAATCAGGTGTTTGTTATACAGGAAATAGTAAATATACCGTATTTTTGGAGCGCACCTGGATTTTTGATTAACAGATTTTGCAATAACGTACCTATTTACTGTATTTCAATTGTATAATAAAATGTCACAATCTGAAAATAATACATTATTTTTCAAAAATTTTTTTGTTATTCTGAGTCAAAAGTTCTATCTAACATATAAAAAAAATACATCTGTAATAGCTAAGTAGTATAACTGTAAAGTGAAAAGTTGAATTCAGCACCTAAGGCATGCACCACTGACTTTTCAAAGTTACATGGGTATTCATCACATGTCATGCTGATCAAACGGTGAAGGAAAAGATCTGCATGCCTGGAAAAAAATATCTTTGGCGTGTAATATAATTATGACCCGATTACTCAGTATTGTTAACTTTAATCACCAAGCGATTTTTTTTCATTTATTAATATTTTCAATGATAAAGTTATATAATACATATTTTAATTATATATATATATATTAGTTATAAATATATTCATATACCGCGATAAAATCCGTAAAAAGTATTTCAATTTGTAATATTCGCGTAAGTGTTTAATGCAAAGTTTAAAGATATCTTTTCGAAAACTTAAAACAAACAACGAAATCAAAAACAAGGTTCACCAAAAAGCGTAGTTACGTTCTTAAATAAAGCCTAAGCTCGTAAAGTACGTTTCCAAGACTGCAAAGTGACGCATCAATTGTGAAGTTTGCCGAATTGAGGCGTGAACACAAGATGGCCGGTCTCATTAATACAAACGTACTTTTAAAACCCGCCTTAAATATTGAACTACGACCGTTTTTGTCGCGGTATATTGATGTTATTACATTCCAACGTTTTGGATCTAGTACAGATTTGTAATGCTAACATTGTAGATGCCGAAATCCAATACCTAATCAGTAGCTTTTATGTGTAACTATTGACCCGTTTAGCTCAGCAGTACGTAGTTAACGCTGCCTGCGGTGCTATGGGTCCTGGTTTCGAATCCCGGTAGGGACAAATGTTTGTGTGATGAGCATCAACATTTGTTTCCGAGTCATGGATGTATCTATGTATAATTTGTATGTATTTACAACAAAAAAAAGTATATTTGTAGTATATCAACCATCTAGTATCCGTAACACAAACCTCGTTGCTTACCACGGAGCTAGATGGCGCTGTGTAATAAATGTCCGGAAATATTTATTTAACTATACCTACACAAGATTCGAAATTTTGGGTTTCGTTTGGGGGGGGACCTTATTATGAAATTAATTCAAAGGTAAGATTAGAAGGATTAGGTAAGGGCACGTAGCTCATCGTATTGATGGCTACTAGGTACAGAAGGTTATCGAGTGTAGAACACGCACAGAAGGATAGCCGGAGACCTGGAACATTACGTTCGATAAAGGTGGCATATTTTAGGACCGGTTGTTAGTTTAAGAATGCTATGTTCTTCGCAAAAAGTATATTGATAAGTAAAGTAAGTATAAGTATATTGCTGTGTAAAATGTCGCAGGATATTTATTATTATTATTGATGGTCAATTGTAGTCCATCATGCCAATGCAAGGTGGCAGATTTCTCATGCCATCGACAAAATCTCTCAGGCATGCAGGTTTGAGTATGTGACAAATACGCACGTAACTTCGAAATGTCAGTGATTGCAGTCAAAAAGTCGTGGCATTGAGGATCCTTGAATTTACAGTCCACCGGTCACACTAATAGGCTATCACAGCACTATCTATTGCTATTAAAATAAAATAAAATGGAAATCATTGAGATAATTGATTGAATTCCACAAATGAGATAGTTTTTAAAATTATCTCATTTGTGGAAACGACACATTTTACCTGATAATATTGCAATCATTTCAGACCAACATCAAATATTTGTTTACACAAAACATTTCCATTACAAACATTGGCAATAACCGCATAATTATCTGTTTCCTGGTATTATTTGTTAGGTCTTTATATATTTTAGCGTGTGGAAATTTCTCGAACTTTTTATGCCTTGGAAAGAAAACCACGAGTGTCTGAGAGTGGAGACACTCTTGGAAATGATATTCCTACTCATAAATTATATATTATTATGTAATCGTAACCGGCGCGCGTGCATGACGAGATGTGATGAATGTGGACGAGGCAAAAGTGGTATGCAGGGACATACCCCCATAGGAAAAAGGCGTGAGTGAATGTATATATGTAAATTATATATCTGGATACGGAAACAAAACTACTTTTAACGGTTTTTATCTAAGTACATTGAGATTATTTAGAATTTAACGTATAAGATTTTATTTGTAATTGCATAAATATACAAAATCAATATATGGACACAGCTCCATCTAGTTCCAAGAATCAAAAATCAAAATATCATTTATTCAAAGTAGGCCAAGTTTAATTGGCTCTTTTTGAACGTCGACATTAGAGACAGCCCTCAAAAACGCCCGCCCTTCACCGCTTCCTAGTGTGTTTGCTGGGAAGAGGAAGCGGCGCAACAAACTCCCCAGCAACACAGTTCTGTCTGTTTCACGCGATTATATTAGCAAAGTTTATAAAATAAGCAGTAAGGAACCTGATTTTTCATTCAAACATACCTACCCATATTTTTTACATAAATGTCGCATGCCACAGATTCTGAACGACCTCTAAAACTTTTACCAGGCATTTCATAAGGATCTAATTCACTGGTCTTACACAAAAAGTTACGTAAAGCGATGACGTTCACACACGCCCAAGTGTATTCAAAGTTATAGCTAACTATATATACTTACTAGCTGACCCAGCAAACGTTGTTTTGCCACATCATAGGGGTGGTAGGGTAGGGAGGGTGAAAATTTAGAATTTTTTGATGCCAAATCATAAAAAAATAAAATTTTACAAAAAAAACAGGTGAGGGACATCCTTATCACCTAGGAGTTTAAAAAGTAGCTTGTGACCGATTCCCAGACCTACCAAATATAGATACAAAATTTCATAATAATCCGTTCAGTCGTTTCGGAGGAGTTCAGCGACAAACACCGTGACCCAAGATTTTTAATATAGGTATATAAGATTCACATAATAATATCTCCCACTAAAAAAGTACGTTTAAAATTATTCTTTACGAAGGCTCTCAAGCCCAACAGGGGGCGCGGGCGTGCCCATGAATAATTATTTGACCCTCTCCAATTAAAAAGTGCTGAGTGGGTACAGGTATTTAACACTTCACAAACCTTGTTATTTGTGAATCATTTAACAAAAATACACTAAAAAAGGACTCTACTCGGTTCTCGAACACCAGACAACACTGTGAATAAATAATAAGTTGATACGTGTCAGAAATAGATTATTGGGGCATTTATGGGGCAGACGAACGGGCAAAAGGTGTATGCCAAGATTTTAGCAGGTGGAAATCTACAGTCTCTGCTTACCTTAATGAGCAGTAATTGTCCGTATGGGGTATGTATATACCATAGGTATACCTATACCTTTGGTATAAACATAATCCATGTATACGGTACCTACCCTATATCTATATAGCTACCATATCCTACTAATATTATAAACGCGAAAATTGTTTAAGTATTTATGGATGGATGTTTGTTACCCTTTCACGCAAAAATCACTTAAGAGATTTGAATGAAATTTAGCATACATATAGTTTATTACCTGGATCAAAACGTAGGCTACTTTTGATTTATATATCATGCAGGCAAAGCCGCGGGAGGCACCTAGTAGCATATATATAAACATACCCCATAAATACATGTATGATAACCATCGGATTAGTCCCCGAAGCGATCACAGAAGATTTGTGTACACCCTGTGGAGTATTGTATATTAAAAATCTGACAGTTGCAAATAACAAGTACACGCATATGACATCTTTTTTCCATTTCTGTAATTTTTCATACGAGGATATGGGATAGAATGTGCATAAATCTTTTCCGCTTATTAGGTTGTTGTAAAAAAATAATGTGTTGTGAAAAGCTATTAAATACCATATCTTTCATAAACTGTTTGTATCAAGAAAATGTAATGTACCCCTATACTTGAAAATGTAAGTCTAAAAGTGCTGTATGAACTTGCTGTTGGTGTACTTATTATAAATAAATGAATAAACTATAATTATATTAAAATATTGCAATTCGACGAAATTTTTTGTTTGAATGAGTTCAGATACTTCCCAAAGATGTTTCCATTAATTTAATTTGATCATTAATTGATTCCGCATGAAATCCTCTTTTCTTTTAAAATTACTTTTTTTATCCGTGGCCACTCACAAAAAAAAATGTCATTTCTTAGTTAAAAAAATACTTGGGTCCTTATAAATACGTAAATACATACCTAAGTCGTGAACGAAAAAAAAGTTCAATGTTACTAAAAGATCACAAGTACTTATTTGATTTGAAATGGAAAAATGTAATCCGATTTAAATTCTTTTTTTAAGAACAAGCCTTTGATATTTGCCTTGCCTATTTAAAAATACGACTAAGTTGTTGCAATGACGTCTAAAGATATAAAGAAATTTAAAAACAAAAAAGAAGAAAAATCTTGCAATTGTTTTAAGCTACAATAGAAGGGTATTATTTATTTGAAATTAAATTCAATAGTTCTTGTATCTTTAGCTTTAAAACCCTCTCCCAAAACAAATTAAACAATATTATTTAAAAAAACACTAAATAACGGCAAACGGTAAATAAAAATAACGCGAGAAAATCTGCATGCTTGAGAGATTTTAGCATGGTGAGCCATAGCTTAAACTCCCACAAATGTGAGTAGATCTATGCCCAGCGGTGGGATAGTAAATGGGTTGATGATATATAAGTACCCCGTCCTAAAATTATTACACAATAATACATATTAAAATATATAAAATAATTGTAGCAACAACACTTCATTTTCTCAGACAGATAACATAGTCATTGTAAAGTTGTTTTAATAGGTTCCTATACATAACATAACGTACCATCACGTATATCGTCTCCGACGGGTTAAAGGCGAAGAATTTCACATAACAATACGTTTGCATAATATTGTGTCTGTGGTAGCCCAGTGGTGTGAGTGGACTGAGATGTCAGAGGTCTCGAGTTCGAACCCAAGGCACGCACCACTGACTTTTCGGAAGTTATGTGCGTATTTATCACATGCTCAAACGGTGAAGGAAAACATCGTGAGGAAACCTGCATGCTTGAGAGAATTCTCGATGGCATGTGAAGTCTGCCAACCCGCAGTAGGCTAGCGTGGTGGACTATAGCCTAACCCCTCTCAATTGAGAGGAGACCCGTGCCCAACAGTGGGACATTAATGGGTTGATGATGATGAATATTGTGGGCACATTTAGATAACACCTTGCTTTTTGTTGAATTATTTCCGTGTATACATACATACTTTCAACATTACTCGTATACGTGTGAGGCAGAGGTGCACTGTTAAAAAAATCATGTTATTTAGGTTCCTTGTAGTAATGGCCTATTGCGATCAAACACAAATCTAAACTTAGCAGAGTTTAGTTTAGTGAGAATCTCATAGAAAAACTCAATAACAATTTGCTTGAATCAAACCCAACACCTCTTTCTCAGCGGTCGCATTTACGACTACCGGGACCAACGAAGCAGTTATTGGTTTCTTCAACGTAAAATGTAATAATGTAATAAGTATCCACCATCCACAGATAACCTAAATATCTACCAAAAAGTATTTTAGGTATTGAATTCAGACGAACCAAAGAGTATATATACTATTCGTTTTACGGCTTCACCCATATAAATATCCGATGCGAAACGAAGAGCCAACATAAAGTTTATACGCAGTAAAAGCTAGACTATCGTTATGTCGTCACTATTTCGTCGCTTCAGCTTTATTGAAATATATATAAATACGTACATATATCCGAACTAATATTATAAATGTGAAAGTTTTTCTGTCTGTTGGTCACCTCTTCATGCTTTAACCACTGAACCGATTTATATGATATTTGGTATGGAGATAGTTTGAGTCGTGGGGAAGGGCATAGAATTAAAGTTATAGGATATAGAGTTTTGTCCAAAAAAACATATCTAAAAGATCAAAAATGTGGCTGAAAGTTTGATTGCGAAATCGATAGTTTATTAAAAAATTAGGCAAAGAAAAAAATCAGTAGTTTGAACCAAAAGTAGTTTGAAAAAAAAAACAGATTGACAAAAATAAACAAATTCTGCGCAGATGAGGTTGCGGGCAAAAGCTATAGTTTTATATACAGTATTTTTATTTCAATAAAATACGGCAGTATAGACGACTTTGATGATACGCAAGTTGAAATTGAAATGAATAATGTCTGATTTGTATGGGTTTGAGCTATCATACCGTATTTACTTATACCAAATTTATTTTATTTATAGTATCTACCTAGTTTATTTCCACAAAACGCCACGGACTGTACTTCGAAGACAAACATCGAAGGCGTCGGCGCGCCCAACTCGACACAGACACCATGGCTTGTTCACAAATTCACATTCACCATGTAAATGGACGTCACTCGATGCCACTAGCAAATCTTGTATATGTAGCAAGTGTGCATGTGCAACTGCGTCCACCGCCGCAGCAGCCCCCGCAAGGTCCGCAACATATGTACAATGTGGAGATGATAACACGACAATAAATGAAATGACGACCCATACTAGTTCAAGAGAGTATTTTGACTCTATTAAATAAGTCGTAACATCGATATTAAAAAAAGTATTCTTCAAAGAAACTAAATAGCACAATTATGCAAAAGAAATTATAATTGCGTAAGGAGTTTTTTAAGATTGGCGAAGATATTTTAAGTGACGAGTTAGCAACATGTTTTATACTTATGTTGCAGGTCTTTGACCTTATCTGAGATAGCCTAATAAACAATACATCATGTTGAAAATTTAACAAATGGAAAATAATGTCCTGTGTCTAAACTACTGGGTATATTTGATTGATTTTTGGTATACAGACTTAGAATATCAGTAGGTTGTAATACTGGGTTTAATTTATTGTCGTGATATGATCTCCACATAGTATTATTAATATATCTAATTGACCTGGGTATCGTATTTGAGAACACTTGAACAACGACTCCGACTTCACATACCTAGGTACTCATATAAATTATAAAAAATACTAAGTTTTCATACCAAAAGTTATGTCTATATAGCAGCTAATAGACTTATCCGTAGTTTTTTTATAACCATATATGTAACGAGAAAACGTATATTTAATGTTTTAGTTGTAGGTACGAGTGGTAAAATAAACTTTCGACAGAGATTTTTATGCTTTTGAAGCGTTTCTTGGCTTTTGGTGTGTTCGTATTGTGACTCTCGTTACGGCAAAAAAAAAGGCTAAGCCCGTCTGAACACGCATTAAAGTATGCCCAGTATCACTATCCGTCATGTTTATGTAACTATTTCCGAATGTTTCGAATAAAAATATATAAGTTACGTGTGTATAAGTGTTTGTATAATTATGTTTTATGTTTATATTTTAACATGATTTAATTATTAATCTTTTGCAATTTTTATTCCAGCAGGTTCAATGATATTGCCCAAACTCTTGAGCAACCATAAACCAGACTCCAAGTACTCACAAGCAAATCGAACTGGATGCTCTGACTTCAGAAAAGTCGTTAAATTTGAATTGTAGCCGAACAGAAATGAGAATTTTATTTCGATTTGAAATTTTATTTTTCAAGAGTTCGAAAACAGAAATGTTTTAAGAACGTTCTAGTCGTACACATTCCGAGGAATACTCATCATCGACTCATTCTACTGTTCTACTGCTTGGACCAGGTATCCTCTCATTTGAGAGGGAATTAGGCTGTAGCCTACCGCGCTAGCCTAGCACAGGTTGGCAGACTTTACATGCCATGGAAAACATCTCATTTCTTCACGATGTTTTCCTTTACAACATTTAATCATTTATTTAACACATGCTCAAACGAGCATGTGTTCCTAACGTCTACAACTTCGATAAGTCAGTGGTGCGTGCCTGGGGTTTGAACTCGAGACCTTTGACTTAACAGTCTACTTGTTACACCAATAGGCTATCACAGCAAGAGAAGAACACATAAATATTGTATTTTTGAGATAATAACAATGTCTGTTAAACTATTACATAAATTAATCCGTAAATAGTATTCATGCATACTTAAATAAGTATAAAAACTAAAAATTTCAAAGAACCTATTCCTTGAATGCGTAAAAATATTGAAACCTCTTTCCCGTAAAAGGTTGCGTAAATTTTACCATCAGGCAATACTTGACGTGTTTCAGCTTCAACCAAATTATCCACCATTCGGATTAAAAAGGGACGATTTACATCGCTCCGGCGAGACCAATTCATTTTATTTATTTGCAACCTTAAACAATCAATATAATATCTCATATTGATAGAACAACATTTTAACATTAATACTGAAACTTTATACGCAAAAATTTCAGTAATGAATATAAATTGAAAACGATTCATACGGCTAGTTTTGTTAAAGCATTAAAATAATTACATTTTAGTAAATTGATTTCTTATCTTGTAATACGTTATTATATTCTATAATCACATATATGTAGATACATATGTACCTATATCAATTTGTATGCCTATTGCTGTCCACGTAGTCTTAATTTTATTTTTTCAGCAATCTTTTGAGTACAATAAACATTTATAATAGAATCTTTATTTGAATAATAATCCAAGGAAAGCAATGATATATGAAATGCCCTTATCCGCTGTCGTTGGTACCTTAAGGCGAAGTTACTTTACGACGTATATTTTTATAAAAGCACACCTGACTTCTTTTATTGGTAAAGTTGAAAAACGCATAAACTGTTCGAGGATTAATACTGTACTAACACTTTACTGTAGGAACCTATATAAGTCTCCTTTTACGATACTGAGGTTCGCACTGTAGAATTTAATACGACGTCATCTGTTGGTGAGAGAAAAAAGTGTGTGGTAGACATAGACACATATCTACATTATGTCAGTGGTTTAGTCATTTTCGTAGGTCACTTAACATAAACCTTCTTCGAGACACTCGTGTTCTATCACACAAAGCCATATTGCTCCCAATCTACTGGACTGACCCAAATACGGACGAATATCTTTTTATATAATATGTACAAGCCACTTTTGGATAGCGAATTAGTTATGCATATAAGTATAAATTTATTAAACTAACGCGAATATTTGTAGACATTGAAATAAAAATACGTTTTACGGATATTATCGCGGTATGATACTTTAGGCTGAAAATTATTTAAAAATGCAGCTAGCCTGTTAGAATGATGATATAAATAAAATAATACAAATTGTTGCTGCTTTATTTATATATGTGTTTGCTTTATAATATGATTACTCATTTTATGTGTTAATAAACTTTCACCAAAATCCAACAATAAATCAACACATACTCAAAAACAAATACAATAAATCATTACGAAAAACAACTTATTCAATTGGACCTCCTATTTTCAGTACTAACTGTCCAATGTTTTGTTTCGTAGATTCCCCCAGGGTAAGCGCGGTGGGAAGTTAGTGAATTGAATTTTACGATATTGTGCCCAAACTCCCCTCAGACCTCGCGTGGAATCATTTAAAATTAGTCCCTCTAACAAGAGTGGCCAAAACAAAGTTTTTCAGCTATTTTGAGCTTATATAAGAACATTTCTCTACAAATTTAGTCTTTGTGCTTTAAGCCATCTATGTATGCTATTTATTTTGTCCTTAAAGTTTAAATCTGAGTGGATTTAAATCTAAATTTCGAGTGCAATTTGTTTTTTTTTTAAGGTTGAAACGTGCAATTGGTCCTCTCGAAACTTTCCAACCAATCAGAGTGCCGAACTTTATATTATAATGTTTCTGTTTATTCCTTTTGAAAATAATACGTTTTCGAACCAACATATTATATTTTTTTATGAATTCAGTTACATGTAATAGTTCCAAATTATGTTCTAAATATTCCTCTAGTTTTCCAGAGTATACAAGACGTCAAAATTTTATCTTACTTATTCACGGAAGTAAAATGCACAAATATACAACAGGCTAAATATATCAGATGAAACGATATTCCGTTCTTCCGAATACTGCATTAAGAATGGGATTAATTGAGCACAGCCGCTGAATCCAGCGATCAAACTCATTAAGTATGAAAGTGAAATAACGTGGATCTTTGTTACACAAATATATTTTTTATACATTATACTTATTGCTTTGTGCGTTTTACTTAATCTGTATTATTTTAACATTATAAATGCGAATAAAACTCTGTGCCTTATGTTTTCATACTCAAATCATTGAACAAACTCTATAGGCCTATAAACTATAAGCTATATGGAAAATAAGCATAACCTAGTATCATAATTATAAAAGTACCTAATTATATCAATGGTAATAAACCATGAATATTATACATGAAGTCTAAGTCATTCAACAAAAACTACCCTCTAAAAGAATGAAGTGTGATGAACAAAAATTGAACAGGTTCTCAATTTTCACAGGATGACAACAGGCTGACAATCATCATGATTGTTAGCCTGGTGTCATCCACAAAAACCCCTCAAGCATCCTTCACCGTTATACCATGTGACAAAAAAGCATATAATTAAAGGAAACTCAGTGGTTCATGCCTTGGGTTAAAATTTAAGACTGTCAACGTTCATAGTCCTCTGCTCACGCCAATAGCTATTACAGCTTTTATACAAAAGTATATATTTATGTACCTATATAATATTTTTTACAAGAATTTTTTCTCAGATGAAAAAAAAATGAGATCCAATTCACACTATTGGGCGACTTCTTGTAATCATAAATATTCCAGTCAATCAATTTTTTTTATAGATTTATGTTATTATTCTGTATACGTACCTTCATTTGTTTACTTTAGTGAAAATTTTCATATCATTTGTGGGTGATAAGGAAGGTTAGGCAAGGCAGGTGGTTCGACTCTAGTGCTCGAGATATCGCGGTCTTACGTGGTTTGAATTAATTAGCTACATTGACGGCGTCCCATGATTTATGTCCCGGATACGAACTGATTATTAAATAGGGCATTGCGTGATAAATTACCACTACTGCATAAATGTACCTACGACTAAAATTACGAGTGTACATCAAATTCTGCAGTTATCGGCAGAATTTTTAGATTGCAAGAACTAAATTATTTGAGGAATTCAAGAAAAAGGAATAGTATTATTTCGATTAAGAACGTTTGCAAGGGATTATAACAATCACACGAGCACACCTTGGTCAGGTGGGCTTGTCTGCCATCTTTGAGATATAACAAAAACAGTTCAAACTTTCAATTCTATTTTATTCTATTTCGAAAATGTCCCCTTACTCTAAAAATACTTTTTATTTTTACAAAACGATCAGTCGATTCAATCGAGACTTGACAATGAAGCAATTTAAAAATAATATTCGAGTGCCACCTATAAAAAAAATATAATGTATGTAGTTGTAGGTACAATAATAGAGCTAATATTTCTCAGTGAAATAGGAGTGGAACTTGCACAGACTTATTTCAAACTACGTTTGTCTGAAGTAGGTATACGAGTACTTGTAACTGATTAATTTCTTGCGTTTTCAAGAAAGTATACAATTGTAAGATAGCGCATTGATTTTATTAGCGCATTGGGTGGTAGATTGATTATTGAAGTATATAGAGTAAGAGAGGAAGAGAATATTAAGTTCTTGCTTGACTTCTATTTCTGCCAGAAGATGGTTTTCAAATACGTAGTGCCTTTTTGAAGTTAAATACGCAAGTAACTTCAAAAAGGCACTACGGCCTTTTTGAAGTTACTTGCGTATTTAACTCTCAGAGACGATAGACTGATAGACTTTTTCGATGGCGTGTGAAGTCTGCCAACCCGAACTAGGCTAGCGTGTTGGACTACAGCTTAATACTTCTCAAACGAGAGGAGACCCATGCCGAGTAACCTACTGCTGGGCACGGATCTCCTCTCGTAGTAATTGGGTTAATGATGATACAACAACATATCAGAGGTCTGTATAAATACCTACATTCATAGTATTTTTGGTCCGATACAATAATTATTTTGACATACCCAGCAATTATTTAGACCCAAACATTAAATCTTGTAAGCCATTCATCACTAGTCTTTTACTATTCCAATATAAAATATATTGTTACACTTAAATAGCTGACAAGATTATCTTGAAGCTCCACAGCTATCTAATGTATTTAATTGAGGTTAAAAACCAATCGAGCTCGGAACTCGGAACACTCGCTATAAGCACTAACCACTACTAAAGACGAAAAAGGCTAAATAAATTGCCCCAATATCGCCACCTCAATCTATTAAAACCCGTTAAACGGGTTAGAAACTCCAAAAGAAGTAGTTACTGTCCAGAAGGCTCATTCCATAGATTCGAATAAGTGGTCCGTTACTCGTCCAGTAATATCCGGACTAAAGCGGAAAAAAACGGATTAAAAAAGGTTAGGTTAATGGGGGAGCTGTGAAAAGTGGTGCAATTACGTTAAATTGATTCCACCCTTTGTTCTTTTGCTCTTGCGGCATTGATTGGTAATGGATACAATATAAATAGGCTGTTTACACGTTTGACCTCAATCTCAACCGATGGTACCTAAGTGGTAACGGCACCTAAAAGATACCTACTACCATTCGAAACTTGAACATCCCTAAATGATATTTGTTGGGAGATATTATATAGACTCAGGCATCTTCTGGATAATTATTATGCACTGTCTTTCTAAATAACTACATAGACATATCATAAACGAACTACGCAGCCCTCGGTACCATCTTAAATCTAAACCGTTTGTCCATTTACAATAATAACAGTCAGAGGAGATTTATTATTGAAAATCAATGCCCTGCTTAAGAGGTAAGGACTAGGTACTTGCTTTATCTCCTTAATTTTAAAGTCAAATTCTTAATCCGCAAAGTATTCGAGGCACGTCTGGCCGACCAAAGCTGCTTTGCGTTGCAAATACCTGCCAATGCTGGGTTAAGGTCTGGACTAGGGAAAGTGTGTTTAGGTAATTTTCCAGCTAAATGTTCTAGTAGTCGCTACGAAAATATTCTGTAAGCTTTGAGCCGGTCTGGATTATGATAATCAGATAAAAATACTACTCCGAAGTGTTAAACAAAAGTGCGATTATATAAACCCCCTAATATTCCATGTAATAAAGAGTGAAACTATTTGTATTTCCACAAATCTAACGCTGAGTTTTGTTTTTTAATGGATATCATTTAGAATGTTGCAAGTTTCAAAGTAAGTGTTTAATGCAATAATTTTGTTAGTGTATTACCATTTTTTCTTCGCAAATATTAAGGGTGAATTAAACCAGGTTAAAACTCAGATCATTTTACTTTAAGTATTTAGGTAGATAGACAATCCATGTTATCAATCTTTCAATGTAAGGTTACATACTTAACACTATCGATAGAAAATTTTATTATTCTCCAAAAGTACCTGTGAACAAAGTATTGAAGAAAAAGTGGTCTTTTCATTAACTCATCTATCCCACTGTTGGGCACGGGTCTCCTCTCATTTGAGAGGGAAAATGAAAAGTGGTCTTACGAGTATATATTTAATATTGACATTAATAAAGAAATATACACAGATACGATTGTTTTTTTACAATTTAATTTTATGGTGTACCATAAAGCGTATTCTATCTATCTATCTATATTTCATCAAAATAATTTATAGTTAAGATATTTTATTAAAAAATCCTGAAGTCACATTGAAAAATTTAAGAGACGACTGTTTCCAAATTTGATTAATAATTAGTCAGTTAAGTTTTAAATTAGGTTAAATTTAAGTTCAAAGATAGTAACTGGACTAGAGATCCGATAATTGAATGAAATTTTAAAGAGGCTGTCGAGACTTCGACGAGAACATGCTCTATCTTTTATTAAAAAGGATTTTAATATTTATAGGTCTAGTGTACGTAGAGCGAGGTCTAAGAGTGTGTCCTGGGTTCGGTTTTTACACTACGCTCGCGCATTGCCGACCCTGTAGGAACCTTAACACTCGCTTCTTTAAGAACCGCGAAAATAGGGAGCGTTTTAGGATTCTTAAAATATGGGAGTTACTACACAAACAGCAAAGGGAATTCCCATGCTGTCCTGAATTGCCCATGCGTTCCCTAAAAAGTGATGGACGTAACAGTTTAGAATTTTGATTATTGTTTGCATGTTTTCGGACCTACGTTACGTCTACGTTTAAGTTAATTCGTATAAGTAATTTAATTATCAAACTTGATATGTACTTACTTCCTTATGAATCGAGTCTATTAAAGCAGTGTCTGAGCTCAACTTCTGTGTTCAAGAGGTACGAGTTCGACTGTCTTGAAATTTTTGCTGAATGTATAAGTAAGAATTCGTATTGTAAAGGTGACGGGAGAAATTCCTACCGTTTAAAAAGTTAATAAAGAAATACGTAGCCCTGTTACATAATATTTATTTATTTATTGGATTGCCAACAGTTATTACAATGTTCTTAGATTAGAGTTACATTGAATAAAGACTTTTCATAAAATAACTTGAGCTCTATTTCCTTGTATTAAGATACTGAAATATACCTATATATAAGTACCATGTTGACCAAAACAAATAGGCTGTTAGCAACCACTAGAGTAAACAACGTACAGGGCTCTTGATAAGCGGTTGCAACCTATTTTAAAGTCAAATCGCCAATCACAAAATATTCAAAGCTACGCCCCCACTGCTTCGACTTGCAAATTGTATAGCTGTGTTGCCCTCGACTGTACTAGATATACGAGTGCATGTTTGGTATCGTATAAGACGCTTTTTTACTTGCCTGTACTTACGACATAATCGCCACGAAAAAATTTCATTAATATATTAGGAATAGAAATTTTATCCGCATGCTAAGTTTCACCCCCTTTTCTCCCTTTTAAGGGATGATTTCCGAGATATAAACTATTCTATGTTCTTCTTCGGGACTCAAACTATCTCTAAACCAAATTTCATCTAAATCGGTTCAGCGGTTATATGGTTAGGTAATTTTCCAGCTAAATGTTCTAGTAGTCGCTACGAAAATATTCTGTAAGCTTTGAGCCGGTCTGGATTATGATAATCAGATAAAAATACTACTCCGAAGTGTTAAACAAAAGTGCGATTATATAAACCCCCTAATATTCCATGTAATAAAGAGTGAAACTATTTGTATTTCCACAAATCTAACGCTGAGTTTTGTTTTTTAATGGATATCATTTAGAATGTTGCAAGTTTCAAAGTAAGTGTTTAATGCAATAATTTTGTTAGTGTATTACCATTTTTTCTTCGCAAATATTAAGGGTGAATTAAACCAGGTTAAAACTCAGATCATTTTACTTTAAGTATTTAGGTAGATAGACAATCCATGTTATCAATCTTTCAATGTAAGGTTACATACTTAACACTATCGATAGAAAATTTTATTATTCTCCAAAAGTACCTGTGAACAAAGTATTGAAGAAAAAGTGGTCTTTTCATTAACTCATCTATCCCACTGTTGGGCACGGGTCTCCTCTCATTTGAGAGGGAAAATGAAAAGTGGTCTTACGAGTATATATTTAATATTGACATTAATAAAGAAATATACACAGATACGATTGTTTTTTTACAATTTAATTTTATGGTGTACCATAAAGCGTATTCTATCTATCTATCTATATTTCATCAAAATAATTTATAGTTAAGATATTTTATTAAAAAATCCTGAAGTCACATTGAAAAATTTAAGAGACGACTGTTTCCAAATTTGATTAATAATTAGTCAGTTAAGTTTTAAATTAGGTTAAATTTAAGTTCAAAGATAGTAACTGGACTAGAGATCCGATAATTGAATGAAATTTTAAAGAGGCTGTCGAGACTTCGACGAGAACATGCTCTATCTTTTATTAAAAAGGATTTTAATATTTATAGGTCTAGTGTACGTAGAGCGAGGTCTAAGAGTGTGTCCTGGGTTCGGTTTTTACACTACGCTCGCGCATTGCCGACCCTGTAGGAACCTTAACACTCGCTTCTTTAAGAACCGCGAAAATAGGGAGCGTTTTAGGATTCTTAAAATATGGGAGTTACTACACAAACAGCAAAGGGAATTCCCATGCTGTCCTGAATTGCCCATGCGTTCCCTAAAAAGTGATGGACGTAACAGTTTAGAATTTTGATTATTGTTTGCATGTTTTCGGACCTACGTTACGTCTACGTTTAAGTTAATTCGTATAAGTAATTTAATTATCAAACTTGATATGTACTTACTTCCTTATGAATCGAGTCTATTAAAGCAGTGTCTGAGCTCAACTTCTGTGTTCAAGAGGTACGAGTTCGACTGTCTTGAAATTTTTGCTGAATGTATAAGTAAGAATTCGTATTGTAAAGGTGACGGGAGAAATTCCTACCGTTTAAAAAGTTAATAAAGAAATACGTAGCCCTGTTACATAATATTTATTTATTTATTGGATTGCCAACAGTTATTACAATGTTCTTAGATTAGAGTTACATTGAATAAAGACTTTTCATAAAATAACTTGAGCTCTATTTCCTTGTATTAAGATACTGAAATATACCTATATATAAGTACCATGTTGACCAAAACAAATAGGCTGTTAGCAACCACTAGAGTAAACAACGTACAGGGCTCTTGATAAGCGGTTGCAACCTATTTTAAAGTCAAATCGCCAATCACAAAATATTCAAAGCTACGCCCCCACTGCTTCGACTTGCAAATTGTATAGCTGTGTTGCCCTCGACTGTACTAGATATACGAGTGCATGTTTGGTATCGTATAAGACGCTTTTTTACTTGCCTGTACTTACGACATAATCGCCACGAAAAAATTTCATTAATATATTAGGAATAGAAATTTTATCCGCATGCTAAGTTTCACCCCCTTTTCTCCCTTTTAAGGGATGATTTCCGAGATATAAACTATTCTATGTTCTTCTTCGGGACTCAAACTATCTCTAAACCAAATTTCATCTAAATCGGTTCAGCGGTTATAGCGTGAAAAGGTAACAGACAGATACACTTTTGCATTTATAATATTAAACGTATGGATAATAGGAATATTTTTTTTTAAACTTGCTTTACGAAAGCCTTAGTAGGCGTCTATAAGGGGAGGGGGGAGCCAAGTGGGCCATGATGTATCAATAGGCCATCACAGCTAAGCTTCATCATCATTATAGTCCACCACGCTAACCTGCTGCGGGTAGGCAGACTTCATCAAGAGAATCTCTTAGTCATGCTTGTTTCTTCACGATGATATCCTTCACCGCCAGGTTTCATCATCATCATCATCATTTCAACCGTTTGACTTCCACTGCTGGACATAGGTCTCCCCCAAAGATCGATCCGCCAGGTTTGATACACGAAAAATAATAGATATTATCGTCGGTATTTTCAATATTTATATCCGAGTATCAAGCTCGATATTTTTCTAAGTTTAGTTACTATTATTAATTAATTTATGAGCTCAGCTCTAGTCGGTGAAGCAATCGCCACAGTTCTCTATCTCCTGCGTTCTATTTGATCTCTTGATACGACTCAATGCACACTTTTTCCTTCCCTTGATCAAAAGGTTAAGTATTTTTTTTAAACTTTAGGTATCTGGGCTTTACCTTTTTTGAGATGGTTGATACAATACATTTTTTTATTGTAAATACATACATATCACACAGAAACATCTATGACTCAGGTAGAAAATTATCACACAAATATTTGCCTCTACCGAAATTTAGACCCGAAATTTCAAATGTATAATAAAAAAAACAGTTTGAAGAGAACAATTTTTATTTTTTCGATGAATTATTCAGTAAAACCTTATTCTTACAATGTTCATAAATACAATAAATAAAAGTTAATGACGTCAAAAAAGCAATTTACTTTCTTTTCCTTTTATCCGTGAAGCTAAATATTCTGTATGCATGTTAAAACGTCTCGTTGACTCTCTTTAACGTTCATAATGACGCATGAAAACATAAATTCAGTTGAGATGAAAGACTGTCTTTGTTGGGAGACGAGAGCCGACCGCTTGAAGGAACCTGCTAACTCATAATAGACCAAACATTTTGTTGAAGTAGAATGCTCTGCCTAACTCTAAGGCTGCAACAATAGGTACATAAATCTATATACATAAAAGGAGAAGCTGACTGACTGACATAGCGACTGACTGACATATCAACGCAGGGCCTAAACTATAAGAGTTAGAAACTTGAATTTTTGCACAAAGGTTCCTTTTATAACGTAGGGGAGGACTATAAAATGATTTTTAAGAGGATAGGGGTAGAACAGGGATGAAAAGTTAATATGAAAGATTTTTTTTCGATAAATTGCACGCGGATGAAGCCAGTGAACCCAAATAGCCACTCGATGAGCGCAGGCAGTATTAAACACTGTCTTCTGCGGTAAAGGTCTTTAAATCCCGGTACGGGTAAATGTTTGTGTGTTGAGGATGGACATCGATATAAGTCATGGATGTTCTTATCTATAAGTATCGACCATCTGGTATCCGTAACACAAGCCTCGTTGCACGGAAATAAATGGCGCTGTGTCATAATGTCCGATTATATTAAGCAATACTGTCACCATTATTGTCCCACTGCTGGGCTCGGGTTTCCTCTCATGTGAGAGGGATTAGACTATACTACACCACACTAGCCTACTGCGGGTTGGCAGACATTACATGCTATCGAGAAAATCTCTCAAGCATGCAGGTTTGCTCACGATGTTTTCCTTCACCGTTTGAGCACGTGATAAATACGCACATAACTTCCGAAACGTCAGTGGTGCGTGCCTTGGGCTTGAACTCGAGACCTCTGACATCTCAGTCCACTGGTCACACTGCTAGGCTACCACAGCTCAATACATCCCCGATACGCGATTATATTAATTGAGAAGATTGTTTACGTACTGATACATAATAATAGTACTAAAAATATTGACAGGAGACTGATATGGAATTAAATATTTTTCTGAAAAAAAACCACGGATACGTAATAATATAAAATAAACCTTAACGTTTTTGCTGTAGAATAAAAATTGCAATGCTATTGTATACGTCACTTGCAAACTCTCTTCTGAATCAGTACTTTGCATTTTGTAAGTTTTGTAACTTGGGTGATAAGTATACAAACGCTACGCGGTTAGAATGCAGGTTAAGTGACGTTGTATTATGTTATACCAAAGAAATGTAATTTTTTTTAAAGTGATTGCTGAAGCTAGGGTGAATTTCAAGTGAGTTTCAAGTCTTGTTTTCTTACAAAGCAGCACTACAGATTGATATATATTTATATCACTAGAGAGTCAGCCCGCCTAATAGTATCAGTAACCGTAGTACATGGACGTTGGCGACACCTGAAGTATCCTTCCCGCGTTGCCAACCTTATAAAGACCGTATTATGTGTGTCAAAGAGGTGAGTAACTACACTGGGCAAACGGAATTCCCATGCTGCCAGAACATTCAGTCCCCTAACTAGCTCTGGCAACCTTACTTACAAGCAGAAACAGCAAAACAGGTTTTATTGTTTCACTGCGGTCTTTAGTAAGGCTACTCTCCTAGTCGGACAGCTCAATTAGAGCGTAAAATCTCTCTCTGCCTTACCTCTCTCTATCTGGATAGAGAGGCTCTGGAGCCTGTCCCCGGTCTAATATTCTGTTAGAAACCATGCTGTGAAAGTAGCTAAAATAAAATAGTCTTACGGTTTTTAGATCAAACATACAAATGTGTCTACTATAAATACTTAAATGTTATTGTGATTAATGTTAGTATATGCATACAAACCATGCCTGTCGTCCCCAAAGGGACAGGAAAGCAGAGGTGTACTAATGTAATGTAAATGTAATGTAATGTAGGTCCTATGTAATAGAGGCTAGCGTATTGTCATTAGCCGGGCACGAATCCAAATTCCAAGGTACTGGCAAATTACATAAATAAAAAGAATTGCTTCGTTTTATATTGTAATTGCGTCATGATATAGGTATATCTAACTAGTACCTAATTATTTTTCTTATATGATCTGCATTCTGAATAATGTTAGCAACATAAAATATATCAAATTTAGATTAGTAGACAATAATTACGAACAATAAGTAGGTAGGTACTAAAAAAAATGCTGATGCAACGCTTACGGATGAGTCATCTAGTTTGGCTAACATATACTAAACTAAAAACATTATAATTATTTGGTGTGCAATTGTGCATGTTGGCGGCGTCAACTACGCCTATAAATCAACAGCGAAGCCACTGTGACAGCGACACCGGCTTTTCGATTCTCGATTTCGCTCAAATCGCGGATACTTTGATGTAAAAGTTTAATAAGAATAGAATAACAACTACTTACTAGTACCTAGATCTAAAATATTACTAATTTTTTACACTTATGCGAATATTACACTAATATATGGCCACAGCGCCATCTAGTTCCGAGCTACGCAATGAGGCTTGTGTTACGGATACTAGTTGGTTGATACACTACATGCACACATTTGTAAATAGGTACATGCATATTATATATAGGAACATCCATGACTCAGATCAAATGTCCATCACACAAACACACACATCACACACTTGTTATCACACAAACATTTGAACAATTATCACGGAAGGCAGCCTTACCTACCTAATACCTCCGCAGATCGGGTTTTCATTCAAATAAAATACTTTATACGGATTGAATAGCTTGATGAAGTTAATATTTGGTAAGTTCGATGCCGTAAGTTATGTGCGTATTTAGGCTACGGAAACCGCTCACCATCAAGCGGACCATATGATTGTTTGCAATCCTAGTGACAAAAAATATATAACACGCTCAAAAAAAATAGCCAAAAACTCACCTTTCAAAGAACAAAAAAAAAACAAAATCAAAATCGGTTCAACCGTTCGGGAGCTACAATGGTACAGACAGACAGACAGAGACACACACACACACACACACACACACACACACACACACGCACACACACACACACACTCACACACACACACACAGGCACGTCAAACTTACAACACCCCGTCGTTTATGCGTTCTTTAACTTGCGTAAATAGTAGTTTTATTTCATTTATAGTTCTCTATTTTGTATGAGTGTACATAAAAAACAGAGGTCAAACAGTATTTGAGATAAGAGATAACACGGTTTTTAATTTGAATTCTAACAGTCTGTTGATTTCTTACACTTACGCGAATATTAGACATTGAAATAAAACTACTTTTTACGGATTTAAAATAATATCAATATACACATATAGAGACAGATACAGATATAGAGACTCTAACGAAGTTGGCTTCGTTAGAGTCTCTATACCTAGAAATACCTGAACACCAGTACCTAGATTACACACGAATACATTTATAATTTAACTTTCCCTGAGAATAATAAAAACAAATATGTATATATGAAAAAGTTACCCAATTTACTAATTCAACCCAAACGAACGTCACGGTCAAAACCTAGCAAATATCAATAAAAAAAAATATCAATATCGGTTCAGTCGTTTACACGTGATGCCGTGACCAAGGGATATAGATAGGAATTCATTTATAGTCTATATCTATTTAGATAGCATGTAAAGCTGAAGAGAGAAATTAATAGCTCATATTTCTAATAGTAAGATATTAAATTTATAAAGAACAATTTAATAAGATTTAGGCGCTTCCTCTCTCCTACATAACATTGTTGTGCCCAACAGGGTCCATAATTGTTTCTATCAACTATATAACTAACAACTATGTAACTATATATATATAACCTGTATGTACATTATGGAATACAATAAAAAATATGATTTTGATCATTAAGTTTGTTTGTTTGAACGTGCTTATCTCAGGAACTACTGGTTGGAATTGAATAATTCTGCTAGTCGTCAGACGTAGTCAGACGGAGCATAAATGAAGTTTAATACCAGGTACGAAGCCGGAACGTGTCGACTTGAGAATGTTATCCTTTTTCGTCGGTTAAAAATAGGCCATTTGCTGACTACAACAGTGTAGTTATAAGCAAAATAATTAACTGTCAGTGATAAATGAACTCACTGTTTGCACTATCGCTGTAAGCTTAGACCTTTGACATCAGACGATTAAAATATATAACAGCTACAGAGTGTTTATTATATTACACCTACGACGACATTAAAACAATTATAATCAACACTTACATTAAAAACAACTTTTTACAAATTCTCTTGCGGTATGTACCGTGGCCTGCACATCAAACTACCACAATCTGTCAAATTTCTTTGTGCGGCTGTGGTAGCCTAGTTGTGTGACCAGTGGACTGAGATGTCAAAGATCTCGAGTTCGAACCCAAGGCACGCACCACTGACTTTTCGGAAGTTATGTGCGTATTTATCACGAGCTCAAACGGTGAAGAAATACATCGTGAGGAAGCCTGCATGCTTGAGAGATTTGTGTCGATGGCATATGAAATCTGCCAACCCGCAGTAGGCTAGTGTGATGAACTATAGTCCACCACGCTCATTGTGCTAGTGGTGTGACCAGTGGACTGTAGACTAAGGTTCTGAGTTCGATCCCATGGCGTTTCAATGACGTTCTAATGTGGGGTGACTCCGGGTGACGCAAAATCAATTAGATAAACAAAGCAATTTATAGGTAGTTGTGAAAAATGTTAATCATTTCTTTCACGTTCATTCGTTTTAATTCATTTGTTTATTATTATTCGTTTCAAACACCCTGAATAGTATACAAATAAAGAAATAAAAATATAATGTATACATATAATTATGTTTATGCCTGTATTTTATAAAGAGTTCTTACCAGTTTGTACTGCTTTTGACCTCTAAAAATGCATCTTACTTAAAAAAAATGTTTATATGCAATCAACAGAAATCTGGGGATTAAATAATATCAATACACCGCAATGAAATCCGTTAAAAGAAGTTTTATTTTAATCGCTAGTATTCGTGTAAGAGAGAAAAATTAATATACTTATTTTTATGATTCATTTAATTGAATAAGTATTTTAAAAAGAATCTTTAAAATCAGCCTAGCAATATTCGAGTAATCGGTGAAGAAATAAAAAAAAATGCACATGCGAATTCATGCGAACCTCCTCTTTTTTAAGTAATTTAAAAATAGAATAAATTTTACTCCACCTTACCAATGTTAATGTTAAAAACTGTAATTTATGAGATGAAATAAGAAATAATTAAAACACGGGGCGAATATCGGAACGTTTGGAATTCGGGTCGAAACCTTGAGACGAAAGTGGAATAAATCTTCTCAGCCGACGATAAATTGTATTGTGTGCCTAGATTTCACGCACGCAAAGTCCCCTGATCAAGTTCATTTCGTCCGATTGTTGTATTCTGTCACATACGCGACGATGAAGCACAATTATTTGTTCGTATTTGTATTGGGTAAGTTTTAATTAACTCAATTAATTATGTACCTAATTCATTATTAGCGATAGCGAGAACTGTAGGTCGAAAACTAAACATATCTTATAATTAAATATTTTGCCAACATAGTTTTTCTTTTCATTTTCTTGTATTGTATTGTCCTTGAATATAGTCAAAGTTAATTTATCAAGTGTAACCCAAACAGAATAACCTACAAGAAAACAAATTAATAAAAACCGAAGACCGCAGTGAATCAACAATAGTTGTCTTTCTGCGAGTGAGTAAGGTTGACCAGAGCTCATTGGGGGATTGACTATTCTGACAGCATGGGTATTCCGTTTGCTGTCAGTTCAGTAACTCCCTATTTTAAGAAACCTGAACGGTTTCTAAGGTGTTTGGCGCATTTGCAAGCCTCTGGTGTTGCAAATGCCCATGGGTGGCGGTCATCACTTACCATCAGGTGAGCCGTCTGCTCGTTTGCCCCCTTATCACCATAAAAAAAATTACTTTTTCAAAGTAATAATGCAGCAATATACAATTTAAAAGAGTAAGAATTGTCGGCCGGTTTTGGAAGACCACTAGGTATACATTACTGTTGGTCTTATTAATAAGGTATATGTACGCATACTTATTATTTCGCTGATAATAGTAATCTCAAGACCAGATACAGATAACAAATTGACTTTAGGTCCGATTGTCTTTGTTGTGGGAAAATCGTTAAAATTTACACGCTTTATCTATTAGCCATTAGAAAGTCTAGTAGCTTTTCATACCTTAACGAGATTAAACGTAACTTTATCATTTACAGGTATATTTTTACCTTCGATATCATCACGCCATGTTCAATTCTATAGAAAAGATTATACATATTTTGAAGAATATGATGCATTCTATAAACTTCATTGGGATATAAATGGTTCTTCGTGGGATTCAGCTTTCTTGAGTTGTGACGCTGAAGGAGCAACTTTATTTTATCCGAAAGTCAAAGACGAGTGGACTTTGGTGAAGAACTTAACGAACAAAATGGTAGAAGAACCGAATGTGACTGATATTTTTGTTGGACTCCACGATAAATTTACATTGGGAGAGTTTATTACCGTTGATGGTATTATAAAGAACACTTTAAATATTAAGGAACAAATAACAGGCAACAACAGTTAAAATAATGTTTATACAATTTTCAGGACATTCAACTCCGTATCCCATGCTTGCTAGTGAATACCGTATTCCAGAACAGGAAACTTGCGTTACGATGAACATATTAACAGGAGCTTTTAAAGTTGACTCCTGTGTTACTTTACCTAACTCACCGCTACCGTTTGTGTGTAAGAAAATCGACACCGAGCCGTGCCCCACCGTCGACCCAGGTACGTTGCTTAATGGCATATATTCATCCGCTAAGCAAGAGTGGTTATGTTGCCAAGAAATTCCTTTTTTAATTAAACTTAACAACTGATGGAGCGTGCCGTTGCTTGCCATCAGACCGGCCGTAGGTTTGTTTGTCAACTTTAGTTATCTGACCACCTCTTTCAACTGCGTTACCGAACTTGTCCCTAAATGCGATCCTGTAAATGTCTCAGTGGTGGTACCAGAATTCATATACCCATACAAAAACCTAACAAAGGATGTTGTACGTGCGTTTCCTACGAGAAAAAAGTGAAACTGAAAATCCTTGAGAACACCAACCGAAGAACGAAATATTAGAAGTCTCAATAAGATATTCATATTTTATTATTACAGATATTAATATATAAAAATATGTCTAAATTTCTACATAAAGTTTGTTTCTCATACTGTACCTAATTTAAAACACGTTACGTCTTTTTAGGTTACAAATACGCAAAGGTTCCAAAAAAATGTTACAAATTAAACAATAGACAAAAAACTTGGATGGAAGCCATGGAGACCTGCTTCATGGAGGGAGGTGTACTGGCGGTTATAGAAAGCAGAGTAGAAGCCGATATTATAACAGATATGACTGCATCAGGATTTACATATTTCGTCGGAGTTTTCAAGTTCTTTGACAATGGCGACTATTACACAGTAAAAGGCAAGATATTCCTCTTTTATTGACGTCTACTGCTAGACATAGGCCCCGAAACATTTCAACGACGGCCGGTCCGCCGTCACCCGCATCCAGCAAATTCGAGTGAACTTTACCAGGTCGTCGGTCTACTATGTTGGGAGCCTACCCACGCTGCGTCCTTCAGTACGCAGTCGCCATTCAAGAACCTTCGAGCCCCAACGGCCATCTCAGGCAACACCTGTAGGTCGTTTGTATGTTTATTTCGTGGTGAAATAAAATACGCAACCGGTGGCAATGAAGCCCATCACTCAGCTTTTGCACTAATCATGCAACTGTACCCGATTAAATATATTATTAATGAGGCTTCTTTTTACAGGACAAAAATTCAGCAGTGAGATGTACCAAAACTACTTCAATGGTGGAAACGGTTATGTTAACTACGGTCCTGGGAATGATCAAGTTAACGAAGGCTGTGGGGCAGTTTATAGCAGCAACCCACTTCGAACTACAATTGAAAATTGTGATAAAAAATTACCGTTCATTTGCGAAATGGAAGTAGCTGTGTAAATCGCGGGACAGCCAAACTATAATGCATATATTCATAATAGTATATTATATTATGCATAGGTACACTATAGTACCTAGTTTATTTGAGATATTGAAATATATTGCTTTATAAATCGCAGAACGAAAATATCATTTATTATGCTTGTGGTAAATGTAATGATTAAATAAATTGCATAACCAAAATATGATTTTATCCATATACCTACCTAAGTTTATTTATAAAATTCATTTCATTCATTAACTTACTCATAATTTTGTTAATATCTAATAAAATGAATTTTCGTATAATAATATTTTTTATTTGATTGAATTTATCTGTCGTTAAGTTCAATTCAAATTCTTCTTAACAGGCGTAACTCACTGTTTAACAATCGCATCTGTGTATACTAGAATAAGACCAAAACATAGTTAGAAAGAGGCCAGGTGATGATGACAAAATATAATTATCACACCTTCATTATAGCCGTATGCCATTTAAATATATTTAATACGGTATAATCAATGACATATTATTATATAGACGCGTCATGCACGAACATTACGGCTATGCAAAATGGCGACAGCTACTAATTTGTGCAAAGAAAGGGAAAGACACATTTTTATCTTTCACTGTTGTAGTATAATTTGTAAACACATGAAAGCATCTTGTTCTCAGGAAGTATAAAACTATTAACCACGAATTATTTTTTCGGGACGTACCCTCGCAACGCTGGTTGGTTCGTCACTAAGCGCGATTCCGGCAATTGCCTTGATTTCTTGTTGCCATTTTAGAGAGCGGGTAACGTATCTATAGTTTTTATATAATTGGGTATAATAATTATATATTTATTTTGATGGTATGACATATTAGTTTTTTTTAAATAAATCATTATCATCATCATCATTTTAACCGTTAGACGTCCACTGCTGGACATAGGTCTCCCCCAAGGATCGCCACGAAGACCGGTCATATGCCGCCCGCATCCAGTGGATTCCAGCGACCTTTACCAAGTCGTCAGTCCACCTTGCCGGGGGCCTGCCCACACTGCGTAAATACATAAATATTAGGTATAAATAAAAGATAATTTTAGTATTTAATATACATATAAGTTCCACAGAAATAAAAAAAAAACAGAAACCTTTTATCGTTTGCATTCCATTCATTTTAATTAATAACTAATTATTATTTTGATCAACCTGTATGACAAGTGTCTATGCGTGTTTTAATAAAGGTTCTTACCCAACCATAAACAAGAAATACATTGTATTGTGTGGATGGGTTATATAAGCGCAAAGTTCGCTGATCAAGCTCATTTGTGGTCCTATTTCAGTGTTGTGTTACATCGACCACGATGAAGTTCACTTATCTGTTGGTATTTGTATTAGGTGAGTTTTGTTGTTAATATAATACATATATTATTTTCTAGTGTAAGAATTGGAAAATAAATAATTATTACGTTTTAAATAATTTATAAAGAAAATTGTAGATAGGTAACCTACCACGTTTTTGAAATAACTTAAAAGTAGAACATCAATCATCTTCTTTTTTTCGTTTACGTCTCGTTTCGTTACTCCAATCCTAAACTTAGTAATAAGCAATTATTATAAATATAGCTCATCAAAAAAAATTTTAAATTAAATTCAATTATTAATTAAATAACGTAATAAATATAAAAAAGAAATAGAAAAACTCAATACAAAATTAGAAATACTCCATCATAGAATTAAACACCCCTATTAAGTAAATATTAGTATCAGTTATGACAAAAACCATTTTTATACCTATACTATGTATATGCGATCTTAATCTGTATGTTTTCCATGCCATAATGAGTTTAACCATAACTTTAATACGTATTTACAGGTATATTTCTACCTTCGATATCATCGCGCCATGTCCAATTCTATAGAAAAGATTATACATATTTTGAAGAATATGATGCATTCTATAAACTTCACTGGGATATAAATGGTTCTTCGTGGGATACAGCTTTCATGAGTTGTGACGCTGAAGGAGCAACTTTATTTTATCCGAAAGTCAAGGACGAGTGGACTTTGGTGAAGAACTTAACGAACAAAATGGTAGAAGAACCGAATGTGACTGATATTTTTGTTGGACTCCACGATAAATTTGCGTTGGGAGAGTTTATTACCGTTGATGGTAAGTATTTGTATTAAGTTTTTGAATGGAGACAGCATCTAGGCAAATATAGAGTAGGAGGATCGTTGGTCAGGCGAAACGATCACTCGCAAATGATATCGGGCTGGCTGTGACTGGGTAAGAAGAGCCAAAGATAGTTTTGTATCACATACAAATAAAAGCCTACGCCCAGTTGACTGCCCAATGTGCGCTGTACCAATATTCACATCATCATCAACCCATTCACGGCCGTTCCATTTCAGATTAAATGCAGTAAAAACCATCAAGTAAACTTCACGAATACGTTTTTTTTGGTGATTCAGCTAGCAATAATAATGAATACGCCGATGATTTCAAAACGTCAGGAGTGCAAGCCTTTGTTTAGAAAATGAGACGTTTGACTTGGCTGTCCATGGACATATCACCGCTTTATGCACCCTTAATGAACCCTTCCTTCACTTAATGACTATGTATAATATGTCTATTAGTGAGTAGGGAGGATATTGGTATAAAAAGCAAGTTTAATTTTCAGGACATTCAACTCCGTATCCCATGCTTGCTAGTGAATACCGTATTCCAGAACAGGAAACTTGCGTTACGATGAACATATTAACAGGAGCTTTTAAAGTTGACTCCTGTGTTACTTTACCAAACTCGCCGCTACCGTTTGTGTGTAAGAAAATCGACACCGAGCCGTGCCCCACCGTCGACCCAGGTACGTTGCTTAATGGCATATATTCATCGGCTAAGCAAGCAAATTCCTTTTGTATATGATACTTAACACTGATGTGTCAGGGTGGAGCGTGTGTTCCTTTGGTGGCGCTAACTTTCATAGTCTACGGTTACCGCTTACAGAAAGTTTGTAAACCTCACCTTATTACTTAACGTATTACGGTCAAATCTGTTACCGACTCATCAGCTACAGCGGCTTGTTGAATCGCAGTATTAAAACGTAAAATGTTACCTTGTACGGCCACACTAAGAATACATACACATACATATACACATATTTAACCGACGAAATAAAAACGGAGGAGGTTTTCAAGTCGCATAACTTTTTCCTTTGTAAGCGCCAAATAAGCGAATTAATTAACTACGTTATAATGTTTTTCTTCGGAAATTACGTTTAAAAAGTTAATTTAGTGATCTTTGTTTATTTATAGTTTGGCACCGACTTTTTTTTATTACTTAGGTATATACTATACTTTTCCGTTTTTTCGGCGGTTAATTTTTTTTGTTAAAATTTTTATAGTATTATACTTAAAGGTGTCTTAAACTTTGCGAGGTATAATCTGCGTAAGTTCCTCAGTCAAATTATTATTGAAACACAAGATGGCTTACGCTTGTTCTTCGATATACTCGAAGTTGGAGTCAAAATCATTTAGTTGTCTACGAAACAAGACCTTAGTTAATATTGCTTCCAATAAAAGATAAATAATAAGGTAATAAGATAAATAATTAGTAAAAGAAAGAAATAAATAGTTGTTACCCAGAATACTAATAATAATATATTATTTTTAAGATAATTTCATGATACTGTTTTAAGTTTGAATATCATTTTAGGTTATAAATACGCAAAGGTGCCAAAAAAATGTTACAAATTAAACAATAGACGTAAAACTTGGATGGAAGCCATGGAGACCTGCTTCATGGAGGGAGGAGTACTGGCGGTTATAGAAAGCAGAGTAGAAGCCGATATTATAACAGATATGACTGCATCAGAACATACATATTACGTCGGAGTGTTCAAGTTCCTTAACAACAGTGACTATTACACAGTAAAAGGCAAGATATTGATAACCTCCCTTATTGATCTTTTTGATATTTAAAATAAATATAAGTTAACTGTTAACTGAGAACACACACATTGTAGGGCTACCTAAATTTAGACCTAGTTGTTATACAATATTACATATATTCAACTAATTAGTGTTATAACGTGTGACTGCCGAGCAATAGGCCTTGGGTTCGATTTCCAGATCCAGAAAAGTATTACTGAGTTTTTCTATGAAATTCTCAGTTGCAGCTCGGAGTTTATCCCTGGAATAGGTTTGCCCCCTATTACATGGGACTTAAAACATATCGGCAAAATGTGTGGTACACAAGTACACCACTGACTTTCCCTTCGGGGACGAGAAGCGTGATGGTATGTTGTACTATAAACGATTAAATCGATTAAATTAATAGATATACTAACACCCAAAACTGGAAAACGTTGTTACCCGTACACATGTTTGTTTCGTGTTGAAATCGAACCTGCCACTAACAATGTAGAAGAAACTACCAATCACTCGACTACTATGACAGTGTCACTTAATCATTTTAAAAGATAATTTAACGAAGTTTTTTTACAGGACAAAAATTCACCAGAGAGATGTACCAAAACTACTACAACTACAATAATCGTCAGGACAGTGATCATGTAAATAGTATCTTCGAGAACTATGAAAATAGTGGAGGCTGCGGTGCAGTTTATAGCGTCAATATTCTTCAAATGAATATTGTAAATTGTGAACAAAAATTACCGTTTATTTGTGAGATCGAATCTGCTGTATAAAAAGCTGGACTGAGTAAAGTTGAATAAGAAACGGCCTCCGGTCACAAGATATTAGAAATGATTATTGAATATGTTAAATCCCAGTTTTAAAATGGGTCTATCTACCTATGGCTTTTTGGCCTTAGGACCTGCTTGCAGGACACCCGTTCTGCAAACAGGTCCAATTCTTTGCCTAGAATGGAATGTTGCTCTTTGTTCATCTCTAACCGTTGCACAACTGACAGTACGCACTCCACTGCTTATCTTGTTGTTTTTATGTGGCCACCATTGTATGCCTGAATAAATTATTTTCTTTCTTTCTTTTTTTCTTTCTTTCACTATCTCTAGCTACTTACTAATCTAAAAGAAATGTTTTACTAAACTATTACGAATTAGTAATAGTTGAACGAGAGGAAATTGTAAATAAGCATTTAAGTGGGTTGAATTTAAAAGTTTATGTTTTATTTGATTCACCTTGAATACAATATTTTTAACTTGATTCTCTTGTTTTATCGCCTTAATTAATCTTTTGAGTATTTTATTGTATCTCATGATCTAACGGCGAAGGAAATCATCGTGAGAAGACCTGCATACCTCGTTGGCGTGTGAAGTCTATTGACCCTCAGTAGGCTAGCGTGGTTGACTAATCTCATCCCTCTCAAATGAGAGGAGACCTGTGTGTGCCCAGCAGTGGGACATTAAATGATTCGATGATGATTGCCTTAATTTAAGTATGTGTATGGAACATTCTCATTTTAGGATCTTCCTTTTTTAAAACCAAAATGGAGGTCAGAGGTAGGTTTCGGTTTTAGCTACACAGTGATGGTTGGTAAAAAAATAATTAAATAAAGTCCTACTAGCCACTGTTTTCTTGCAGGCACAAATCACTGATTAGCTGCACAGCTATCTAGCTGATTGCATCATATAATTATATCCACTGCATTAGGCTGCTTTCACACAAACGCAATATTGGCTACATGTAAAAACTTTCGAAATTAAAATTTGTTTTATTGGGGCTCAGAACGTAATAAGCTGTAATTAGGTATATATGTGTATAATAGCGGCCAGTCCCGGGTTCGCAATGGTGGACATTTATTTTTTAAACTTCATCAATGCTCGACTCTTATTGGTCTTAGCGTGATGTTCTATAGCCTATTATAACATTCCTCAATAAATGTACTATCCAACACAAAATGATTTTTTCAATTCCAACCAGTAGTTCTTGAGATTAGTACGTTCAAACATCCAGATTCTTAAGCTTTATAAATAATAAATATAAATATTATATTATATATAAATATATAATTAGTATAGATAAACGCATGCGTGCACCCTCCACCCCTAAATAATCATTGCTTAAAATAATATATTTTATAGTAAGATGCGTAAAGATGCGATTTTATTGAAGCTTAAGAGTTTGTTTGTTTGTTTGTTTGAAGGTACAAGTACAGTCAAGTCTAAAATGCCAGTCAAAGACAATCAGCATAGGTAGGTACATGCAACCCGTTTCTTACAAACCCGTCCCTACAATGTTGATAGAGACACCATAGAGGCTATGTAAATAAAATAAATGAATTCAATTCGTATATCCGTACCCGCCAAAATATTATTTGACTATTTCGAAGACGTTTAGGTACTGATATTTTACGATGTTCACTCAAATCCCTAATATGATTCAATGGTTTTCAATTTCCCGCCTGTGATGAAGGCTTGCGTGATATTGTGGACCTCGTAATAAATATTGGTACGACCAAACATGTTTCATTTGCTCCGGTCGAAATTGGAATCATCGTAGGCGGGAACCAATTACTTACTATAAGATGTATTTTTATGCAATATTCTTACATAATCACAATTTTTTTTTATAATAATAATAACTTTATTTCAAAAGCAAATTACAAATTGTCCATCTGAACTAAACATAAAGGCACTATTTTGTACAACGCTATTTGTTTTGAGTCAGAATCAACGTCAGTGCCTGTGCTAGTATAAACTGTGTTACAGGCACTGGCGCCTTCCTCTTCCCGTACAAATGATACATTTATTTGCGGTACATTGTAGGTATCTTGGTAAATTACAGTTTTCTTAGTTTAAGATTTAATGAATATTAGTGAAAATATTTTAACAACTCAAAATTAAGGATACGAAGTGGTGTGAATTTTACAAGTATATGACGTGTGTTTTTATGTGGTGAGTATGTGCGTGTATTAGAGTATTGTATTAGATATTTATTATTAGTGTATGAGAATCTGTGATAGTCAAGTGGTGTGACCAGTGGGCCACGATGTTGAAAATATCACGTTCAGTACTCCAGACAGACTCTTTGTAGTTATATGTGTATTTATAACATTCTCAAACAATGAAAGAAAACGACGTGTTTTTGTCAAATGCAAAAAAGCAAAAGGCCAACGACACGCGGTGTTCCCAGGCGGTCACCCATCCAAGTACTGACCGCGCCCGATGTTGCTTAACTTCGTTGATCGGACGAGAACCGGTGTATTCAACGTGGTATGGACGTTGGCGATGAGAGCGTCAAAAGTATAAAACAGTAGGTACCTATTACAATGACGTCATATGACATATGATTGAGTTTTTAACACTCTTCTATTACCTTTGTATGTGTCTATGAATTTATGAAACGGAATCTATAAAAGTGATTTTCACCCCTTACGGATCGATTTGCAACTTTGCGCACTTACCAAGGACCGATGGCATTGCGACAATTTGTATAATTATATTACCCCATGCAGTCTGTCCCACTTTCCTTCCGAAGATTTTCAGGATTTACAAAGATAAATGCCAGTTCAAATAAAATAGAAACGATTGTAGGCAACTAAACTAAAAAGGAGAAAATAATTTTCAATAAATATGATTTAAGGATGGTGCGATTAACAAAAACATGTGTAATTTTTACATCTAATATAGCGTGGGGTGCTCTTTAAAATGTAAGTATGTGTATTTTTCATAATGACTACCTACCTACTATCAATAACAGCACCCCACACTTTTTACAATAACATTAGGTGTTTGTACTTGCTAATCACACTATATGTTATTTAATCAATTAAATTTTGTTAGGAAGTTGAAACTCGAATATTAGATGCCGCTAAATCTCATGGTTGTGGTTGCACCCAATCAAATTTCCGCATTGTACAAAAAGAAAAAGAAAAAAATCTGTTATTGTTACGAATTCATGTGTCAAACCGAGGATCCGAACGCGATCTATTTGTTCATATAGTAATTACGCCCTTAGACATTTTCGCTCAAATGCAAAAAAAGCAAAAGGCCAACGACACGCGGTGTTCCCAGGCGGTCACCCATCCAAGTACTGACCGCGCCCGATGTTGCTTAACTTCGGTGATCGGACGAGAACCGGTGTATTCAACGTGGTATGGACGTTGGCGATGTGAGTACCAAAAGTACAAAACATTAGGTACCTATTACAATGACGTCATATTACGATTGAGTATTTAAAACACGCTTCTATTACCTTTGTATGTGTCTATGAATTTATAAAACGGAATCAGTCTTTAAGCGTGATTTTCACCCCCCTGGATCGATTTGCCACTTAGCGCACTTATCAAGGAAGGACCGATGGCATTGCAATAATTTGTATATAATAATTATGTATGTAGTTTGTCCCATTATCCTTGCGAAGATCTTCAAGATTTATAACAAAGATAAATGCCAGTTCAAATACAAACAAACTTTTGTAGTTAACCAAACTAAAAAGGAGAAAATTATTTTCAATCAAAAATATGAATTAAGGATAGTGCGATTAACAAAAACAAAATAATTATGTTACATATTATATTATAAAAAGCGCGGTGTGATTTTAAAAATGTATGTGTATTTCCAAAATGACTGCTACCAATATCTGTCCAATAATAATATTTTTAACAATTTGATATCAGCACCCCACGCCTTTTTTTTAAAATTTTAAAATAGCATTAGGTTGGCACATACCTATTTGTTCTTGCTAATCACACTGTCCTTAACTCAGATTTGATGACAAATATTCTTTTACTTAGTAAGTATTCTTATATTTAAGCGTGTTTTTATATACCTATGTATATGTTATTTTAAAACTTAAATTTTGTTACGAAGTTGAAACTCGAACATTAGAACCAGCTGTATCTTAAGGTTGCACCAAACCAATCGAATGTCCGTATTATACGAAAAGAAAAATGAATTTTCTGTTAGTGTTACGAATCCATGTGTCACACCGAGGATCCGAACGATTGCTAAAAGTATAATATGTCGCGTACGATGTAATTTGTTCATAGTATTACTTACGCCCTTAAACATTTTCGCTCAAATGCAAAAAAAAGCAAAAGACCAACGACACGCAGTGTTCCCAGGCGGTCACCCATCCAAGTACTGACCGCACCCGATGTTGCTTAACTTCGGTGATCGGACGAGAACCGGTGTATTCAACGTGGTATGGACGTTGGCGATGAGAGCGTCAAAAGTACAAAACAGTAGGTACCTATTACAGTAGGCTAGCGTGGTGGACTATAGCCTAAACCCTCTCAATTGAGAGGAGACCCGTGCCCAGCAGTGGGACATTAATGGGTTGATGATGATGCATGGATACTACTATGTAGGTATAATAAAAAAAATATTGTTGTAGTGTAACACAAACCTCGTTGCTTAGCTCGCAATTAGATGTCGATGTAATAATGTCCAGATATATTTATTCATTTAGATATAGAAATTATATCCCCATACCTATTAAGTTAACTAGAGGTCGGTGTGTATGGTATCAATAATTATTGCCTGCGCCTGACAGTTGTTATTACTTACTTGTAAGATTTTTACACACATTCTCTTTCTATACATTTATAAGTTGGACTGTCGGATTGTTCATACGCAATATTTCCACTTCCTAGCACATAAATAAAAAAATAAAATTGTTTACTTCCTACATTCAACACCAAAATTTTACTAAAAATAACGACTAACTGCCATCTGTTTACAGTTGCTCACACCATGAAAACGAAACGAGAGCCATCTCTCGTAAATTAAGCCAACCTAGATACTTATCTTGTGACATTCAGTGTTTTTAGTTCAGCAATAAATCAACAGATGGCAGCGTTAACATGTACAATACAGAATTTAAAATGTGAATGATAACATCTTAATTTTGTTAACTATATTATTAATATTCAGGGTTTTGTGAATGGAATGTTCTCACCCATAAGTAAATAGTATTGATGCAGATGCGATTTATAGAGCACATATTAGATAGGGCATGTGATGTCTGTGCAGTATATGAAATATATGATGTAGAACAGCTGGATTTCCTTGTTGTCCCGTGACAGAGCTGCTGATGCGTGCACTAATGGAACCTTAACCTTGAGCTGTGGTTAAACTAGTGGACTACGATATCTAAAGCCTCGAGTACAGACCTATGGCACGAACCACTGAGTTTTTGGAAGTTATGTATTTATATATAACGTGTTCAAACGGATTTTCTCGATAGCGTATGAAGTCTGCCAACCTGCTGTAGGCTGGTCGACTATAGCCTAATCACCCGTGCCCAGCAGTGGAACAATAATGGGTTGATAATGATGCAACCATATTCAAAATATATCTTCTAGCTTTAGAATAACAAGGCTTATTATGCAGGTTTTATCAAGTCGTCAGTCGTAGTGACATGCTTAACTCTACAGACCTTCATTGTTTCATGTTTGTGCTCGTCTAAGGCTAAAACCTGCTGCCACGCTTCCGAAGTTTCTGGCTACTTTCAAAGTACCTACCCCTGTCGATATTTTTGAATATTAAGGGCCTAGTGTTAAGTCACACAGACACACACGCTTCCACGCCTATTTCTCATATAGTACCTAATTAAATTAATAATTAATTTAATTATTTCACCATTAGAATCCTAAATGATCCGTGATGGTCATAAGCAATATTTTATTTTAAAGAACCACCAGGGAAATAATACCTTTATCTATACGAGCAAAGCCGGGGAAAAGAACAAGTATAAAATAAATTATAATGTGAGAATATGTTTTAACTTCCACCATAATTGGATACCATATCAGGTATCAGGATATGAGATTCCAGAATGTTTAGGATCCTGACAGGATTTTGAAGCTTTGATAGCCTAGTCGGGTGGCAGACTTAAGTGAAAAGTCTCAAGTTCAATCATCAATATTCGTACGTTGCAAAGTTACATTTTGCAACGTACGAATAGCAATTTAATCGAATTAGCATTAATAAAATTACTATAATTTCGATAGCTCGTTTGTCAATCTCTTATCATAGACATAAACATAGAAATTATATTTCAATTTGTTATAGGGTAAAATATCTTTAAAAAAAACACATTTAATCTTAAAACTAAATATTTATTTTAATGACTGTGAGAGAGTTTAATATTATCCAATAAAGCTCTAATATATTAGTGAATTAATGAAAATACAATTTTATGCAAATGATCATGAATACTAAAACTACGTTGTTTGCATTTCTACATGCATTATTGTGATTCGTTATAGGAGTATTTTTTAAATCTTCTTGTATGCTTCTGTGAGCTTTGATTTTTTCTGGTTTCGCCTCATCAGACGCCATATCTTGGTCGTATATATTATGTTCTAATGGTTTGGCAGATACAGTAGCCAATCGAACCGTTGTAAACGAATCTTTGCTCTTAGTTTCATTATCTTTATATGGTTTATTAATTTTGACTTCGTTTACTTTTGGAGGTATCTCGTGCTGTACAACTTTTACTGTAGTTGATCGTAAAGTATCAGGTTCTGTCGTATGTGTAGCCTTCGGTGCAGTTGCTGGACTAGAAATTGCTTTGGTAGTAGTTTCTGTTGTTTTTATTTGTGGTCTTTGTGGTCCAACACCTTCTTTGACTGGTACTTGATATGTGGCATTAGTGCAGTTTGCTAAATCCCTTATATCTATATAAAAGAGCTTTCCATTCAATTGTGCTTCGTCATAGTATTCATAGTCATTGTTTTGTACTAAGGATTCTTCGTTTTCGAACACTTGACTTGCGGTTTTCTGTATCTCTTCAGTTTTTGCCCATAGATCTCGAAGGTTAGCATCGGGTACACATTTTAAGTTTTCCGTAGCCAGTTTTAAATGACTATTTTTCGTCTTGTTCATGAGTGACATGAACCATTCAAGCTGGCAGTCGCAAGGGAAGTTGTTATCTGAAATTAAAAGAAAAAGTTTAAAAATCATCAAGTTACGAAGAAAAAGGTAATTTCAAAATGTTTAAGTCCCTCCCTCGTCTTTCACTCAGGCTATCGGCATCGGTATCGATAAAATTAAAAATGACGAATATGATTCCTAATATAAAGCTTTGACGATAATGACACAGTCCCAAATCATAGGTACGTAAAAAAAACTAAAAACGAAGATTATAGCAAAGTCCTGAATATAATTTATGGTACTTTTAGAAAATAATCATCAACCAGCAATCGAGGTATTAAAAACCAAAATAGGATTAAGTTATCTCACCTTCCACGTCTAAACTGCTAGTTTCACCGTAGAAGTTTTTCAAAATAGGTGAAATCACTTGTAATTTCAGTTCAGTTAGTTGGTTACTTTTTAAACTTAACGATGCAAGAGACTGCAATGCTTCAAAAGTTTTTACGTTTTCAATCGTCTTTAGTTTATTGTGTGCCAAATTCAAGGCTTTTAACTTTCCTAAGCCACTAAATGCTTTTTCATCTAGCATTTGAATTTTATTTTCTTCCAAATTTAGTGATTTCAAATTTGTAAGTGGCAGAAAGGTATTGTCTCCAATCACTTCCAGACTGTTACTGCTAAGGTCTAGTTTTTGCAAGTTTTTCAATCCTGAAAACGTCTCACTGTTCAGACTAAATAAACCGTTTCTATCAATTTCCAGCTCCACCAAATTAATTAAATGTACAAATGCTTTATCGTGTATAGTTGTAATCTTATTGTTAGTCAAATAAAGTTTTTCTAAAGATGGTAGGTCAACAAATACGTCCCTGTTGATCTCGATTATGTTGTTAGTGTCTAAGCCAATAGTTGTTAAATCTCTATGATGAGCGAAAGCGTTCACTCCCAATGTTCTTATTTGATTATCGCTTAGCATAATTTCCTCAATAAGAGTCAAATTGGCAAAGGCAAAAGCATCGATTTTTTCAACATTTCCGTACTTGATGTCTATCTTCAATACTTTTTGCGTGAATTTAAGAGCATTTGTTGGAATATATGAAATAGCGAAGCCTCTGGTGTTTGAAATGGTTAGTTTGTTTACATCTTTCAATGTTTGAAAATTATTCCAAGTAGTGTCATCAGGCTTCACGTCTTTTTTTATCAGCTGGCAACTAGCAGTTCGTATCGTATCCATTGTTTGAGTTCCAACACAATAGCATTGTACGTCATTGGTATTATTATATGCGGGGTTGCATATGCTTGTCTCTGCTTCACGTTTTTGATGTTGGTACCATTTTGCTTCAGCGAACATTGATATAACGAATGTGAGTGTTATTATTCTCCAGAATGCCATGTTTATCTTTTGATGTACCGCACCTGAAATTTAAAGAAATAATATTGAGTATTGAATTTGATTACAAGAAATTACTTAAATAAAGCTTATACACGGTATACAGAAATTTACTCAAACATGTAAACGCATAAACCTACTGACACATACTATGGATTCGTACTTGTTGAAAAATAGGTCAAATGCATAGATTTAATCCTAATAATATTAATAATAATAATACATCTGGACATTATGACACAGCGTTGTCTAGTTCCAAGCCAAGCAACGAGGCTTGTGTTACAGATACTAAATAGTTAATACACTACATCGTTTTTTTTGTAAATACATACATATTATATGTATATAGAAACATCAATGACATAAACATAATTATGTTTGCTCACCAAAGTCTCGGACTGGGGTAGACTTAACTTAGTCCAATTCAACCCCAAAAAGACACAGGTTTGCGCGTTAACCGCTAAGAAGTCACCATTCGTCGTAACTCCTAATTTTGAGAACACTCCCTTATCCGCCACAGCCAGCATCGGAATACTTGGTGTCGACATCTCGAGCAACGTCCAGTTCCGCGGTCAACGGGAAAGTAAGGCCAAATTGGCCTCAAAGAAGCTTGGTGTGCTCAGCAAGGCGAGACGGTACTTCACGTCGGCGCAGCGCCTAAATCTCTATAAGGCGCAGATCCGGCCCCACGTGGAGTACTGTTCTCATCTCTGGGCGGGGGCCCCCCAGTACCAGCTACTTCCATTTGACCGAATCCAACGAAGGGCGGCTCGAGTTGTCGATGATCAGGCTCTTTCCGATCGGCTTGATCCTTTGGCTCTGCGTAGAGATGTTGGATCACTCTGCATCTTCTACCGCATCTATCACGGGGAGTGTTCCGAGGAATTGTTTGGTTTGATCCCGGCCGCTGAATTTCACCATCGGACATCGCGCCAGAACTCAAAGTTCCATCCATTTTGTCTCGATGTCCAGCGTTCCACAACGGTGCGGTTTTTGAGGCATTTTCTGCCTCGCACAACCGCTCTGTGGAACCAGCTGTCGCCGGCGGTCTTTCCGAACCGTTACGACGTGGGAACCTTCAAGAGGAGAGTATATTCTTTATTAAAAGGCCGGCAACGCATTTGCACGTCCCCTGGTGTTGCAGATGTCCATGGGCGGCGGTAATCACTTACCATCAGGTGAGCCTCCTGCCCGTTTGCCCCCTTATTTCCATAAAAAAAAAAAAAAAAAAAAAAATATCCATGCTCATCACTCAAATATTTTATCCCTAATGGGATTCGAACCCAGGACCCTTACCACAGAATGTAGTCTTTGATACTGCTGTGATAATCGGACCTTCAATTAATTGACGATTGGAGATGGTTATAATACTTATTCGAACCAGCCCGAAGTTGTGGTAACCTAGTGGTGTGAGCAGTGGACTGAGATGTAAAAGGCCTCGAGTTCGAACCCAAGCCACGCACCACTGAGCTTTCGGAAATTATGTGCGTATTTATCACATGCTCAAACGGTGAAGGAAAACGTCGTGAAGAAACCTGCATGCTTGAGAGATTTCCTCGATGGCACCTGAAGTCTACTAACCCGCAGTAGGTTAGCGTGGAATATGTATTTTCTTGATATTCAAGTATTTTTACTAAAAAATCTTACGTAACTCCATTTACACTTTGCTGTTAATAACATTTTTTATCTAATAGCCGAACTTAATATAAATATGATGGTAACATTTTGTTAAACAATAAATTACAATCAATTAAGTAGTTCTAAATATAAATCTGTTGTTACTGTTGACATATTTGCATCTTTACACAATAGTGTATCACTTAGCTTGGTTTTTAAGAATACTTAAAAACCAAGCTAAGTTATGGGACCAGTGCACTGTGAAAGTCAGAGGTCTCGATATTGAACCCAAAGCACGACTTTTCGAAAGTTATGTGCGTATATATCACATGCTCAAACGATCAAGGGAACCATTGCGAGGAATACTGCATGCTTAATAGATATTCTCGATGGCGTGTGCCTAATCCCTCTCAAATGAGATGAGACCGCCGCCCAGCAGTGGGACAATAATTGAGTTTATGATGATTCTCAAAAATTAATGAACCAATTCTGACGACATTTTCAACATCTCAACATTTATGATCCGTGATATTTTCGTTAGTACATAATAACTTTATGTTTTCTGTACTGGAGCAAATACCGAATGTTGCAAAATAGGGTACATAATTATTGCACAAAATGGGAGAGAATAAATAATTACAAGTTTTCTCGGAATCCAAGGAAACGGAGAGACAATCTGCTAAAGGTAGTGTTTAGATAGGTAACGCGTCTTTGAGAAAATTTCAGGCGTTTTATTTTTAAGTGCTCTATCCTACTTTTTAAACATTTGTTTTTCAGTGGAGCGATTAGGGTATTTTATGTAAATACAATATAATATGTCAAGGGTTAGATTGAAAAAAGTCAATTAGTATAATGAACTTTGCACTATTAATGAAATCATTATTTAGAAACCTGTGTACCTTGTCGGAGACGTTTTAAAATTAATAAGGTCTCTCATTTTGAGAAAACTCATACCCAGCATTTGAGCAATAAATCAATTTATGACGAAGCGGCTAATGTTTTAAAAAGCAATATTACGTAATATCCGGCGTCTATAGACAAAATGTAGAACATTCATCGAAGTGATTTAGAAAAAGCGTTATTGGCACTAGGCTTAAGTTAAGCCCCCGACACTTCTGCAAAGATCGACGGCCATTTCTCAAATGGGATTTAGTTAACTTCGTAACTTTGCACCTGGTGGAAAAAGCCAAGAGAAAAACGGATAATATATAATATATTACGCGATATTTTTATACTTACGAATTGAAAGACCTACTTTTTATTTTTTATCCGTAGATGTGTAGATTTTATCAGTATTTTCAAACTTCACAAGATGAATTACATCTTAATTATCTTTGTACTATATCTGAGAGCAAATTGACATGACGACCCATTTAGTCCAGCGTTAGTTAACACTGCCTTCTGTGCTATAGGTCCCGGGTTCGAATCCCGGTAGGGAAAAATGTTTGTGTAATAAGTATCTTTTTTTTTTTTTTGTTATCGGTGTGGAATCCTACAAAAGGCACCCGGCAATCTGGGGAAGAGATCGGGTAGTGTGGGATTTTTACCTCACTAAAACCACCCTGGTGGTCACCATCTGCACACGAATGAAGGTCCCGGGTCCTCTTAAGAGACCAGCTCCGGAAGCCCCTGTGCGACGCCTAAAAGGCACATCCCTAGGAGTGTAATAAGTATCTAAGTATAATATGTACGTATTTACAAAAATAAGTTTATATGTAATATATCAATCAACTAGTATCCGTAACACAAGCGTAGTTGCTTAACTCGGAACTAGATGGCTCTATGTCATAATGTCCAGGAATATTCATTCATTTATAAAAAAAATACTCCTAGAAGTAGTTTTAATTAAGCATGTGTCCCTACTTTTTCCCCTCTCTTAATGTTACCCCTTTTTTGGTGTCATAAATATTTAACGATAAATAAAATAATAAGTAATAGGTAGGTACCGCCTACTAACAGTTACGTGACTTCGCACTCACCAACCATCTCTTTGATGGTCGCCTACGAGTAACGATTCGATAGTACTTCATTACGATTATTAAGTATTCTTGTTTAGTTCAGCAACTTATTATTATGGGCGACCCTACGTGTATAATAAGAAATACCTGTCAGAATGACATAAAGTAGGTTCTAGTTTGTAAAAGTTATGCCACACACGTTGATGTTATGGCAACATTGCAAAATGATACATCTGCTAATTTATATTACAGAAATTGACATTGACATTTCATAGAAGCTCTTTGTCATATCTAGAGAAATAATATTATACCATATACCTATGTATATGGTATACTTCCTACCTATCCTACTAATATTATAAATGCGAAATTTTGTATGGAGGTTTGTTACTCCATTACGCAAAAACCGCTTAACGGATTTGTATGAAATTAAGCATAGGTACATATAGTTTATAACCTAGTGTAGCGACATCTTTCACATAAGAACTACGGACTCAGCGCGATGACGCAAATAATCCTACATCGCGCAAGTGATATAGTATATATGCACACGAGATAGCATATATACAACCACCCAACATCAATCGTTGGGCAGTAGCCCGCCAGGCACAACACCACGCCTGGTCGGAGGATCCTCCTTTACCAGTGGAGGGACCACTATCACCTCCTCACCCCCGTACTGAATTAAAACATATGCTTCTTTTCATCTTTACTAAGCGGGCAAAGCCGCGGGAGGCAGCTAGTATATCATATAAAACTCACGCTTGAGAATACCGTTCAGAATTTATCGTTCCTACTTTTCTTTAAACGACAGTATTTCTTCTGTCAAACTTTTAATTATTATTAAGAATATGTCAACCCTAAGATCACATCAATTTAAAAAAATACAGGTAGGTTATTTATAAAAAACGCCTCGTTTAAACAAACAGAGATTTGACCCTATACAACGGGTTAATAATAGCCAGACAACATCTGGTGCCTACTGCAGAACTAGAGTCATAATATTTTTGAAATTAACACAAAATTAAGTCGTAAATGCCACCTGTCCCCAACCGACCAAACTGCCGTAAGGGTAATTATATTAAATTTACCCAACTCGTGGGAATTCGTCGCTGTTTCGACTTTCTCAAAAATTATGCTTTTTTTGGTGTAGATATCGTACCTATATATTTTTCAACATTATTTTCTACGATAGAGACTATAAATCAAAAAAGAATCATATATTTTTTCCTTTTCCTCATAACACTAGCAAGATAACATATTATTTATTAATGTTTGTTTTAATGTTTTCTGTATATAAACTGTTCATATAAGTTTGTTAATAAATCAATAAAAAAGTATAGCATTAATTATCAGTCTGACACTACAACCATATTTTAGAGAGTTATCCACGAAACAATATTTTATAGAAAAAAATATCAAAATAAAAATAAACTTATTTTCCAAAACGGTTCCTGAATATTTTCTGATTCTAAATGGCATTTCACACATCACAGAACAGTAAATTGGATAATATTTCATTTTCAATTTAAATTGATGATTATACAAATTGTTCATCATTTAACACATACAACATACATTACAAGTGATTGATTGAGAGAATTTAGTAGACCAGTCTGCGCTTAGATAATAATATGGTAGTATAAATGTTACCGACGCGCGACGCTTTGGAGAGTTAACTAGGTTAGGGCGGAAACATATGTACAGTCTCTATTTTTCTTACAGGACAGTTCAAAGACTTTCTTCCAATAGATATGTTGGCTACATCGACGACCACATCGTTACTTATCATAAGGTGAGGTTGTGGTTGAATGCCTGTCTAACTACATATGTATATAATGCGTGAAGCAAAAACGTCGGCACGAGTCGTGAGCACAGATTTTAGTAGTAAAAGCCATTTACGCATGTACCATTTCGGCCAAATGTTTTCAGTATGGGTTAACCGGTCAGAAACTATGGTGTACAGCCTCGGCGCCCCTCGCCGTCGTCATTCCGCCAAAGAGACCGAAAATTTATGGAATGCGCAAGTGAAGTTTGTACTCACGACTCGTGCCGGTACCTATACCCCTTTTTAGTGCTTGCTTGTGCGGACGGAGGAGTAAAAATGTTCCCATAATGATAGTTTATATAGAGAAGGAGTGCAGAATGCGAATATGTTTTTAAAATATGCAATTTTTTTTTGTGGTCGAATTTCGACATATTGGCGACATTAGTGTACTTAAATATGTATATTTAAGTAGGTCGCCAATATGTCGAGATATAAACAAATTTATGGAGCTCTGAGGAATCTTCATGACAACCCATTTAGCATAGCGGTATTGAAGGCTGTCTTCTGTGATAAATGTCCTGGGTTTGAATCCCGGTAGCGACAAATTTTTGTGAGATGAGCATATCTTAAGTCATGGATATGTCTATATACAATATTTAAGATTTTATTTACAAGAACCTATGTAGTATATCAACCATCATCTATCCGTAACACAAGCCTCGTTGTTCAGAACAGAACTAGATACCGCTATGTTACATATTTTAATAATTACTTTAGAAAGGGGACGGAGAGTGGGAATTCTGTAACTATTAATTATTCTGTGTCTGCAGGTACAGACGTGTGGATTAGTGCACGTTGGGTATTTACATACAAATGTTTTCACGCTGGACTTAGTAGCTGCACATCGGGTCATGAACTTACATAACAGATGAATAAAGGGTTGACAAAAATACATATATACATACACTCGGGTTTCCTCAGGGGGTAAGTAGAAATAAAGGATGTCTTCTTTTATCTACCTACCTTTTATAAAGCTGAAGAGTTTGTTTGTTATTTGTTTGAATGAGCTTATCTCAGGAATTACTAGTTAGAATTGAATAATTCTTTTTATGTTGGATAGTCCATTTATTGAGGAAGGTTATAGGCTATAAAAAATCACGCTACGACCAATAGGAGCGAAGCATAAATGAAGTTTAAAATAAATGTTCACCAGTGCGAAGCTGGGACGGGCCGCTAGTATTATAATTATATGTTCTTACTAGCTTTTGCCCGTGACTTAATCTGCATAGAACTGGTAATTTTATACAATATCCTTTTATGAATCTTGTTATTTATTTGCTTTATGCTCTATGATGCGGGTGGCGCAGCACCCGTGGTGATCCTTGGGAGAGACCTACATATGTCCAGCACTGGACGTCTAACGGTTGATATGATGATGATTATTATTTAGATTAGTTAGTTTTTTGTATGTATATTTTCTTTAATATGATTTTTTAAAGTATGTATCGTTTAGATTTGAATTAAAATATCATCACTATGGGTTCAAAATGGGGTTTATTGTATGGCTCGATAATAGGGGTCATTGGCATTTATTTTGATGAATCAAATAGGCTAGATTTAAAAAAAAATACTTTTATAAAATAACTAAATTTAATCCTTTTTCAGACAAAGTTAACACTTTGGGCCGACTTTTTACAGCTTTTATTTTATTTTTATACTTTTAACATCTTTGCTTTACAAAGTGCATCCATCACCATCATCCATCATCCATAAATGTATGATTAACGACACATCCAAAATATCATTAAGTGTAAACAATGTTTTATGGATCCGCCATATTTTTACGTCTATAAGCGTAGGTAGATATTACATATATGGTGTTAAGTCAATTTATGATACTCTTTAAGGACTTGTAGTATAATAAAAATTTATACAATTTTAGAAATGTTATTTATATTTAAGTCAGGAGAATATTTGCCCATATGATGTTTTTAGAAAGCTTTTAGCCTAGTTAAGTCAAAGGTCCCGAGTTCGGTCCCATAATACGTTATAGATGTGCAAGACTGAATCAGAGATTCTAGTTTCGATTCCCGAATCGAGCAAAGTTTTTTGCGATTTTTCTATGGCATTCTGCCGGGTGAATATCAGGAGGCTCCTTCTATAATATTCTTACCTAGGAAATGTTGGTGTACACTTATAGTAAGTACCCGTCTGTCTACCACATTGAGGCTAAGGCGTGATAGTAAAATAGTAAACATAAAAGCAAAAAAAAATTCACATTGGATTCTATCCCAGCCCTGTCGAATATGACTAAATTAAATTCCGCGTCACAAACTTCGTTCGTTACTTCAAATAGTTTTAAAATACCCAAGACGACACCCTTATGACGTCACAGTAAAAGCTACTTTACTCTCCAACAAGCTTCTTCCATTTTCATAGAATAAAGTTACGTACGTGCAATGTGCATATTGAAATACATTTTCATTAATTCATTACTGTGAGCATGAATTTAAATAAATTTTATTATGTAAATATAACTGCCTCGTTAGTTTAGTGGTACTGAGTGCGCCTGCTGAGCAAGAGGTTTTGGGTTCGATTCCCAGGTCAAGACAAAGTGTCGTCACCTTTCGGGGACGATAGCCGTCATGGTATATTATGTTTTTTAAAAGGATTAAAAATCAGTTTTGGTAAAGGTATATTTTCACCTCCACCTGATAAATTAAGATGAACCTATTAACGTCCCACTGCTGGGCACGGGTTTCCTCTCATTTGAGAGAAATCAGGCTATAGTCCACCACGCTTGCCTACTGCGGGTTGGCAGACTTCACACGCCGTGGATAAAATCTCCCTCACGATGTTTTCCGTTTGACCTTGTACTTATACGCACATAACTTCTGAAAAGTCAGTGGTACGTGCCCGGGTTCGAACTTTAGACCTTTGACACCTCGGTCCACTAGTCACACCACTAGACTACCATAGCTCTCAAGTGTTATAATTGCATCTATTGTATCCTTAATGAGAATTGCTCGTCAATTTGGGATTGTCTATTAGACAATCGAATCACGTCAGTTCAGTTCAAGATTAATTCATGATGTGTACTTGAGTATATGCGAAATTATACTGTATTGTATTTACTATGTGTGTATGTGTAGGCACTATAGGGAAATCCAGGTTAATTCTAATCGTGCGTACTCACAGTAATGTCTAGGATAAAGGGGGTTGATTAGATGCTGATAAATATTATTATATTATCATGAGCTGTGGTAGCCTAGTGGTGAGACCAGTGGACTGCGATGCGATGCGATGCTCAAAAGTCTTGAGCGCAAACCCAAGGCGCATGCACCACTGACTTTTCAGAAGTTATGTGCGTATTTATCACCATGCTCAAACGGTGAAGAAAAGTATTGTGAGGAAACCTGCATGCTAGAGAGATATTCTCGATGGCATGTGAAGTCTGCCAACCCGCAGTAGGCTAGCGTGGTGGACTATAGTCTAATTATCATCTCAAATGAGAGGAGACCCGTGCCCAGCAGTGGGACAGTAATCGGTTGAAGATGATAACTAGGAAACGTATGGCCGTACTTCTGTCATCGAACCCTTTAAAAAATATAAGTAAAATACGGAAACAATAAACGTACGCATCAAAGAACACTGATAATAATATATAAGACACAAATAAATTAAATAAAGTTTCTCATAAATGGTACTCTTCCACAGTTAGTATAAACGATCAGAAATTTGAATTTCAATGGATGCACATAATTTGCAATATCGATCATTGCAGCTTTTGAGCTTGTTTCTATTTGAATACATTTGAATTTGGAGGCATCGAATCAGCAACGGTTATGTTGACAGATTGCCTTAACGACTTGTAAACATAGTCATTTATGTAGGTATATTGTAACCTTTTTTGGGATTTATGTTCGCCAAACACTGATTTTTGACTTGACTTTGGCTTGAATTGACCTGATCCTTCATCTTAAAACTGACATAAAGTCAGTTTTAAGCGTAGCTTGAGTAATATTTTGTCGACTTATCACGTATGTAACTATTTGAAGAGTTTATGACTGTATACTGTATCGGCCGGTACTCCTGTACCGGCCGATACAGTATTTAGTGAATAAATGCGATCGTTTCCGTTGTTATTGCGATTTTTCGTAGAGTGTTTAATTGTTCATGTCCGAAAAAAATCAGAAAAAATCTAGGAAAAAAGCACTAGGTTTCCCAAAACTTAGTATTACTTACATATATTTTTAAATTTGTTACTTACTCACTTTTAAATAATTTTGTATGTAATTATATTATATATTCTAACTAAAAAAAACTGTCACTGTCCACAAACACGTTAGGCCACAAACATTTAGAAAATGAAACATTTAAAAAAATTGATAACAAAAATCACAATTCCTTGCATCATTACACAAACACATGTGTATCGCACACTGGCCGGAATGGAACTGAACTCGGTGTGTACATTGTTGTTCCAAAATGTTCTAATCACCAGCACAATAGCTGTTGATAGATTTCTGTCAATATTATGTGATAGAGACCAAACTGACAATGTCGTTGTAACAATTAGTTTATTAAATGTCAGAAGCATTAAATAATAAACACAGGCTCGGACTGCCGCCGTGAGATTGTGTCTATGTTTAACCTTACTGTTTATAGTGGGCACGTATTATAACTTATACACAAACTGAGGTTTGTTACATTAATCCAGAAATATTTTTAAATCAGGTACAAGAGCTTAAGAAAGAAATAATTTTAAGAAACCTAAAGCGCTTCCTGTTTTTAGGGGGGAAAGGTCTCTACTGGGTCAGCAACGTGCAAGGGACACCTCTGGTGTTGCAAATGTCCATAAATTACGGTTACCGTTTACCATCAGACGGGCCGTAAGATTGATTTCCACCTTTGTGGTATGAAAAAAAGAAAAGGGGCGGTCTGTCAATAATGTTTTTTTGGGCTTTTTTACTGTATACTTTATTGATGGTGGTCGGAAGACTGCATAGCCGCGGGCAAAAGCCAGTGAAATATGAATTGCAGTGCCGTAAATATTGGCGATTTATGCGACATTAATCGCTCAAGTAACTAATCCTGTATAAAATTCTCAAATATGACTATTTAAAATGATGAAATTATTTTTGGCATTGCATATCTATAAGCAGTCTTTAAAAGAAATACTTACAAGTGGTTCTAAACTAGAATATACGTATATTATGTCTCGTTTGTGATTTTACGATCACGCTGTGACTGTTCTATTGAGGGAATTTAAAAAGGAATAAGATGTAGTAGGTACCTATATGACACATTTATTGTGTATTTTACCTGGGTTTTGCAAAATCTTAAAATATCAATACATTAAGGGGTATAAACGATAATAATTCAACCAAATAATTAGCAACTTTGTATTAAGATCGTTTGCAGAAATAAAATCAATTATATAATATATCATATTAAATTTCTTATTCTATATAAATATTATTATAATATATAAATTATATAGAATTTCAGTATGCTGCCGTGTAAAATCATACTGATTTTGTTGAATTTGGAATATAACTAACTATACTCAGCAACTTTAAGAGGAGAGAAGCCAGGGTAGGCTACTACTTACATATAAAATCTTTCCCAGACATATTATTTACGATCTATGTTTAACAAAATCTTATTCTGATTACGCAATCAATTTTTTAAATACAAAAATATCTCAAATCTAGTTTTGACGCAGATGTCGACCTAAGCCTTTTCAAAATGATTAAGGTCTAAATAATCCAACCTGAGAGGTCTACTAGATCCCTAATTGGACACGTAAACTATTTTGCGGTGAAAAAGTCTTTCCTTTATTCCCAAATTTGCTCAGTGGTCACCAGTTTATAGTTTTGTAAAAGATAAGGATTAAAAATATCCAATATTGCATCAATCATAAATCACGTATATTTTACAAAATTATGCAAAAACTTACATTACCTGATAACGTGCATGCATTTGTTTATGTTGTTGAAAATTTGTGTATACAACGACACAGGAGATAAATACTAGTTTTTTTTATTTTTTTTTATTGTGGTATGGGGGCAAACGAGCAGGCGGCTCACCTGATGGTAAGTGATCACCGCCGCCGATAGTCATTTGCAACACCTGAAGGCTTGCAAATGCGTTGCACACTCCTGCAGAAACCGTTTTGGTTTCTTAAAATAGGGAATTACTAAACTGACACAGCAAATGGAATGCCCATGCTGTCAGAATAGTCACTCCCCAACGAAATTGTGTGGGCCAAAATTAAAAAAAAGTCATATGATAAAAGAGGTGCCAGTCAGTATGTAAGTCGCATACTAACTGGCATGAAATGTAAGTGTAAGTTATATATAAAGGTAATGGTTGTTTTACTGTACCATCGTAAAATGTAACAACAATGAACACTATACAGTTATTAAGATGTATTTAAGGATAACGCATAAAACGAATGTTGCCAAAGTAAGTGTAATCTAGCCATTTTGAAATTGCATTCAAGAATTTCAATATTTAATTTACTTACGATAACTAGGTACTTAATAAAATTTCAAAATCGCGTGTGTCTTGGACTTCAAAAGTCCATGGAGCAATAGTAATAATATTATAGGATTATGTTGAGAGCTATACTAAAATACACGAACACAATAAGAACCATTTAAATCGGTTCGCAATTGACAAAAATATCGCAGTCGCATTAAAAACCTTTTCTATTTGCTGAAGTTAGTTGAAAATTCAATAGTTGACCGAAATTGTGGCATAATGGTAAAGAATAGGGTACCTGATATTAAACTTTTGCTCAAGCTAAATGCATGGTAGTGATTTGAAATGGGAAAATTCAATTGTGGAGCAAAATTGCTGGCCAACTTTTATTTGCCAGCTTTGTAAAACGTATCATTTCATATTTAAGTTACATCGTAGTTTGAAAGCGTATTAGATTAAAATTCGCGTAGAGAACACTATTGAATTAGTAGTTGAGTGGTATTATTTGAATTCAGTGATGTATAAAGCTGCTACTGATAAGTTTGATAATACTACAGGAACCATAATTGAGATTGTTTTATGTAATACTAGCTTTTGCCCGCGTCTTCGTCTGTGTAAAAATAGTAATTTTGTTTCCACCCTTTTCCCCCTTTTACGGCATGATTTCTGGGATGACAACTATCCTATGTCCTTCCCCGGGATTCTCTTTAAACTATCTTTAAACCATAATTTTCAGCGTTTTTAAAAGTTTAGCGGTTATAGCGTGAAGAGGTAACAAACAGACAGACAGACAGACACACTTATTATATTTATATAGTAAATACAGTATAATAATATATATGGTATATAGTAAAAAAAAATAGTATAGTATGGACTTAATATTTTATCCAAGTACATATTTTGTAAAAACTGATTTTCATTAACTACATACATATAATAAATATGGAATCACAAACCAGCAAATTTGATATGTTGTCCAAAAACATTATCAGTTTACTGTGTCCTACAATATTTTTTATTCCTTTGCTGCCGCTATATTTAGAAGGACGTATATGTACATACCTATATACATATGTATATATACATACATCTTCATCATCATCAACCCATTAACGTCCCACTGCTGGGCACGGGTCTCCTCTCATTTGAAAGGGATTAGGCTATGACGAGTATGTATGTAGTACATACATATGACCTTTATAATCACAGAAAGTAAGTGCGGCAACATTACAATTCCAATTTTCCATTAGTACACAATAACCTCATATTTACCGTACCGTTGGAAAACGTTTTCTTTATTGAAGCTCCCGAAAAGAGCTCGTAAAAATGAATTCCCGGTTCTCAGTTGATCGATGAAGGCAATTCCGCAGTTAGTGTTGCCATCAAGTTATGAAGCGGATGAAATTGAGTGCCCCGACTAAGCTTATTTCCTTTCAAACAATATGAAAAACGGAATATAGGTCAAAACAAAATATGATGAAATAACTGATGATAATTGTTTTATGTACCAAAAAAGTATACCCCCCCCAAAGGGAACAAAAAATGAGGGATAAGTAAGTATAGCTTTTTGGTATATCTTAGCCTATTTTACCACCGTGAGAACCCATTGTCCATTACATAATTTATTTTTCAATTACTTTTGCGCATTTTATTTTCAAGTTTTAGCGATTCAATATTCAGTGTTAACTTAATTCCGCACGCGGCTCCACCCACGTGGTACGTTGATAAAAAGTAGCCTGTATTCTTCTTCAAGGTTCCATCTTTATCAATACCAACATTAATCAAAATCGGTTCAGTCCTTCACGCGTGATGCCGTGACCAAGGGAAATAGGGATTCATTGTTATATTTAACGATTACTAGACTATTCTACAAATTATAAAAAAAAAACATATCAGTATGCCATGGTAAGTATCTTAAGCAATTAGCAGGTTAAAGTCACTATTAATCAATAAAGTATGGGCACACAATTAATTCCAATCGAACAGTTCTATTATTTGCCCACACGCAGAACGCACACGCGTCTTCTAGCAGCGCCTGTCTAGACCAAAACAGGTTTTAATTAGGACAGGTAATAAGCGACGTCAATTTTAGCCTGATATTATTAATTAACCTGCTGGTGTTTACTGGTGGTGTGGTGATAGCTTACTGGTGTGTGTGAACCAATGAACTCGAGTTCGAATCAGAGGTACGCAACACTGACTTTTCGAATTGATGTGCATTTTTATTACGTGATTTATTTTTATTTTGTTTAAATGTATAATTTTTACGAAATATGGTCATCTAATGTATTAAAATGATGAAAATAATTACATTGCCCATTTTCCTTTAATAAAAACCTAAACGTATGTGTAAACAGGTATTATCTAACATAATTATATTAATGAGAAAACACAATATTATTCATATTATTTTCTGTTATTGACCTCTAATATATTTACTAAAAATATACCTACCTACGTATTAAAGTTCCTTATTACATCGTAAATCTAAAAACAATAAACCTTTTTTCAAATAAAATATAAAAATCCGCCACAGCCACAGACTGTGCCGAAAATATTGAGCCCTTGAGATTTAAATGAGGAACAAAGAAAAATAATATTTCTTTACACATCCCAGCGGACTAGCCTATCTGTTCAGTATAGAACTCTGTGGTATTTCGTGTAACAAAATCTTTATGAAATTGGTTTTACATTTTATGATTGCCAAATTCGATACAAATTATTAAACATGAGCCCGTTTTTTGTAATCAATAAAGAAGCATTGTAATAACAAAATATTGCTTTAAATTATTATCTTTTTGGTATAAAATTTGTACCTACACTTCCTAATAATATAATTATGTATATGTATAATAATTTTCTCTGACGAATCATCAATGCCCAACCCAAATTAGTAACTTTTATTACTAACTACGTTACTGAAAGATTTTTGAAATTTTTATCTAAGGTGAAATCAGGGTGGACCACTAGCTAAATAATATGCAATACTATAATAATTTATAATAATTATAATACCTGAGTATTCAATGATAATACATTAAAAAATCTATCTTTCTCCAACCAGCTCTTGCTTTCATAAACAAGAATAATTACACAAACATTAATACTGCTAATTAATTGAAAAAAATAGCAATTAACCAGATGTGTAATCAATAAAGCATTATTCATAATTTATTAAGTTATCATAGCATAACATGGGTCATAGATTATTACGAGAACATTGACCCATAGTGAAGATAATAGTCAATAGGAACATTGAACTCTGGTTTTATCTGAAACAGTTTATGGGAAGGAGTATTTATTTATAGAAGACATAGGGGAATAAAATATTAAAAAGGTAAAGTTAAAGAGAACGTTTGTCTATTACAGGAATAGACAAGTGAGTGTTGTTTGTATGAGTAGTGGCAACTTCAGACAGTCTCAGGAGTTCAAAGAAACATTATTACTAGCCAGTGCTTCTTCTTCATAACAGAATTTATGTCTATGAGAAAGACAAAAAAGGATTGTTGATAACATGAAACTCGCTACTGGCAGTTACGATAACTACTTACCGACTTCATAATCAAGAAAAGATTTTAACACATATTATTCAAGTGGATTCTCCAACCCGCAATTTCTGTCTCTTTGTAATTAAACGTTGATAGTTAGAATATTTTATTTTATTTTTCACAGTTAGGTTAGTTCCGGAATATTGGTGGAATATTGTCATAAAATTTTCATGTAATTCTTAAAAATGTATATGTTTGTTAACCTAAAACTGGACGCCGTTTATTTCACGTAATAAAGGGAGTTAATAATTTAAGAAATTAAGCTCGTTATTGGGGGTTCCAGATTACCGTATTCTCACTTACGCGCATTATAAACAAGAGTATGCAATTTTAGATAAGACAATCTTGGTAATCTCTAATACGGTTTAAAAAAGATTTGTGTAAGTACCTATTCAGATTGGCTTCTCTCGGATTTCGCGCTATACTTTGAACGAAACAAATTTTCACATACTATTGCAAGAAGCTCAAATGCTGCCTTCATTTCCTAGCCACAGAATATTTAATAACATAGAGGAAATAGAAAACCCGGCATCCCAGCCGCTCAAAATAAATCACACTCTCCCGTAACTTGAGGTGTCACAGAGTAAAAATACAGCCTTTTGTAGAAAAAGAAATCTTGCAGTAAGTAATATTTATTTCTCGTATGTTGTGTAGCATATGTGTCATAAAACGTCGGAATTATGTTTTGTTCGTGACAATATGGGCCAGTAGCTCACGAACAGGCACACTGCTGCTAATTTTGAGCGCCATGACATCATAATCATTATGAGTCACTACAAAAAAATCTCGCGAGTGACACATGTCTTACTTTTGTCTGTAGTAGAATAATCAATAAGTTTTATTATTTCCAAGTTAGTGATCTTTAGCCTAGTGCAACGTGTTCGGCAACTAACACTGGACTTGGTGATATAAAAAACATTATAATAAAGTGATTTTAAGGACATAAAATAGTGTAACAAACTGAACTTTGGTAGTGTTTGTAAATAACGCGTAAGTGACGCGTTTTGCACGGCGCTTACGACGTTTGATTGAGCCGCTGGTATCCGTGTTATATTGAATAAGTTAAAGTTGATTTAAACTGTGTACATTGCTGGCGCTTTGGGAGCAATCTACCCGCTGCAGTTTTATTTAATCGTACGCTGGTATATTATTTACAATACGACAATAATGAATTGCATAGCGTGTCTTAAACAAACTAAAGCAGATGAGCTTATTGCATGTGTACTGTGTAAGGGTACATATCACTTCCGTTGTTTGAACATGTCAGCTGCTTACTATATGGAAAATAATCATGACCTGATGCGAAGGTGGAAGTGCCCGACCTGTAGTAATAACATTAACTCTCAGCGTCGCGGAAAGACCGATGATACACCTACTAAGGGAGTCTTTCACTGCTCGCCACCCACTGCCCAAGTCGGCACTGAGGAAATGTCCTTTGAGGAGGATGACTCGCATACTCCAAAGTCTTCCTGTTATAGTAGCATTGAATCGAGTAAATTAATCGGTTTGGAACAATTTGCAATCTTGTTGGATACTCGTTTGGACTTTAAATTAAATGCAATAAAGTCGACATTGGCCCAAGAGATTACACACGAACTTAAAGTTGCCATCGACGAGCTCAAAAATGATTTTAGCGCTGCTACATTGCGGTTATCATCTCAAGTGTCGGAAATGAAGAGAGAATTGGATACATTGGGCACTACAGTCAAACAACTTCAAGACGAAAACTCACAACTTCGTTCCGAGATCACTTCGATAAAAACTTTAGGGACGTCAGGTGATACCAGTTTGTCTGAAGCGATTGCTCAGCTCAAGGCTGATCTCAATGAACGCGATCAAGCAGACCTGATTAATGACATCGAGTTAAACAATATCCCCGAGTCCGAGGGCGAGTCCACGGTTCACATAGCTATGGGTGTTGGAACTAAGCTGGGACTAACTATTGAAGAGCGAGATATAGTTAGCGCCGGTCGTGTAGGCCCCAAGCGGTCTAATGTTTCAAGTCTGAGCGCTCCCATTGATAGGCCGCGACCGCGTCCTATTGTCGTGCGCTTGGCTCGACGAACAATACGCGACGACTTGCTGCACAGTGCGCGGGTGCGCCGTGGTGCCACTACAGCTGGTCTTGGCCTTGCAGCTGATGACAACAGAATCTTCTATGTGAATCAAAGACTCACCAAGTCAAATCGCATTATTTTCGGTAAAGCGCGGGCTGCAGGGCGAACTCACCAATGGAGATTCGTATGGGTCAAAGAGGGGCGCGTTTATGCTAAGCGCACAGATTCGCCCGACTGCCCTGTACATTTACTACGAAGTGAACAACACATCGAACGGGTTTTTGGGGAAAAATCCAATTCAAATTGATTTTTTCACATGCACCGCTTATTCTGCGAGTATCATCGCTCGGTTTTTATAATAGCCCATATGCTACGTCTATAAGACTCCAAGTCATTGTTATACTATTGTTAAGCTTGTGTGTTTTATATTCAACTCTTTGTTGTCATTTGTGTACGGCGACAGTGAAAACAGCTTTGACATGCAATACCCAAACCTGCAACTATATTTTGTCGGATTATACCGATATACTTCTCGCCAGACACAAACTGGAAACGACAATAATTATTATATTATCTATATTTTATGTTACCCATAATATATTATGTTCATGTATTTTTCGGTCCTATATATTATCTCATGTTGCAATTACAATCACTATAATTCTTTTATTTTTTTATAAATATCACAATATTCTTACACCACTTAAAAATGATGCCCTTTTATTAAATAAATCGAGACATAGCCGTAAGAGTATTTCTATCTATTTGTATTCTGTGTATTGCGTCCCCTGTGTTAAATGGTCAGCTTTGTCATTGCCAATTAGAGACCCTAGTAAACTGAAGGTTAGCCTAATTCTTCACATAATTTACCCAAATGGTTCCTAAGCAAAAACTTTTACGTGTCGCCCTTTACAATGCGGGGTCTCTTAATACATGTGGCAATGACTTCATAATGGCTGTGGAACAAAATTCACCAGATATTGTGGCCATAAACGAGTCGTGGTTGAGGGACGGCTGTGAAGCACTTGCTCCTGTTATTCCTGGCTATCGTTTTCGAATGCAGCCACGCCCTATTGAAATACGTGGTGGCAGGGGGGGTGGAGTGGCATTCTATGTACGTCGTGGTATTAGAGCTGTTAAAATGACCCATCCTCAGTCCCTAACGGAGCAAATGTGGCTTAAGATCACTGTCAACGGCCTGAGAATAGCGATTGGCACAGCATATAGGCCTCCCTGGCAATTGGTTACCACGTTCCTTGACGCACTTACAGACACTATATCTGCGTTTTCAAATGTAGACAAAACAGTGTTACTGGGAGATTTTAATATAAACCAATTTGATGTCTCAAGCAGCAAATACGTTCAGTTTTCGGAGTTCCTTCACTGTACTGGGTTAAATCAAGTAGTAACACAACATACACACTTCACAGAAAATAGTGCTTCTTTAATAGATCTTGTCTGTACAGATGTCGTAGTAAACGGTATCAGCATAACCAATATCACAGGTATACGTGGCCATGCCTTAGTAAATGTCACGTTAAATATAAAGAAAAATAAGCCATTGCCTCGTTCTATTACGTTTAGGTCTATTAAGGATATTAATATAAACAATTTTAATTCTGATATGGAGCTTTTTGAATGGGACGAAATAGTTGGTTTCGACTCAGTAGATGACATGGTCTCTATTTACAACTCTTTTGTGCTACAAATGTTTGACAATCATGCTCCTATTAAACACGCACTCGTCAGGGATAAGCCAGCCCCGTGGAAAACCTCAAATCTTACTCTAATGATTTCTTTGCGTGATAATGCTCTAAAACGCTATCGATCTACAAAACTTGGTGCACATAAGGAGTATTATAAATCTCTAAAAAAAATTGTTGAACAAGCGATCTATAATGAGCAAAGAGTATTCTATGATCGAACAATAAATAGTCAAATACACAACTCCAAAAGTTTGTGGAAAAATTTGAAGCAAACTGTCCTAACCGATAAAAATTTAGATTGTCTTCCCGATAAATTTGGCAACCCTGACGAAATTAATAATCACTTTCTTAATTTACCAACCTCAGATGAAGTCCCTTTTTCTATGCTAACATACTATGAATTTAATAAATTACCGAACATATCTTTTAAAATAAAACCTGTTGATGAAGCCGACATTTCTAAGGCGATCCTCTCAATTACATCAAACGCCCAAGGCATCGATGGCATTAATATGGACATGATACTCCTTACCCTTCCACAAACACTGACAGCTATTACTGCAATTATAAATAAGTCTATAGTCACTTCTACATTTCCTGTTGCTTGGAAAACGGCCCTTGTGACCCCTGTGCCCAAAGTCTCAAATCCCACACAGTTCAAAGAATTGCGACCAATAAGTATAGTGCCTTTTATGTCTAAGATTCTCGAGAGAATTGTTTATTTACAATTATACGATTTTATCGAAAATAATAACCTGTTGCCATCAGTTCAGTCTGGGTTTAGGAGAGATGTCGGAACTGCAACTGCCCTCTTTGACGTTATTGACAATATTCTAACGGCACAAGATACTGGTCTATGTACACTTCTTGTATTATTAGATTTTTCGCGTGCTTTTGATTGCATTAGCATACCTTTGCTTTTGTCAAAGATGGCGTATTATGGCTTTGACAACTCTGCAATAGCATGGTTCAATAGTTATTTAAGTAATAGGTCTCAAATTGTCAAAGTACAAAAAAGTGATGGTACTTGTGTTCTGTCTGCAGCTAGAAACGTTAATAGGGGTGTCCCACAAGGTTCTATTCTTGGTCCACTTCTCTTTATTCTTTACACTTCTGATATCACTAATCAAATACATCATTCCAAATTCCATATATATGCCGATGATGTCCAATTATATTTATCATTTAACCCCAAAGACGACGTTAGTTCTGCTATAAATAAAATTAACAGTGACTTAGACAGAATTGCTCACTGGTCCAGCAGAAATACTTTGTCTCTGAATCCCGATAAATCTAAATATATGATATTAGGTTCAAAGAAACAAGTTGAAACTGCTTCATCACTCACATTGCAGATTTCTATACGCGGACATGCGGTGGAATATGTTACAGAAGCCAGGAATCTTGGAATATTGATGGATAATAGATTGCGTTTTGAAAAACATGTCCTTAGTGTTGCACAAAATTGTTTTTATAGGTTAAAATTATTATATAAAATTAGACATTTCCTCAGTGAAGATGTTAGACTGAAATTGTGCGAATCTCTAGTTTTATCAAAATTAAGCTACGCTGATATTGTTATTGGCCCGTGTCTTCTCTCTTCTAGCAAACGTATTCTCCAAAGGGTACAGAACGCATGCATTAGGTTTTGCTATAAAGTGCCGCCACGGAGTCATATTACCCCATTTTTAAATAAAGCCGGATTACTTAATGTGGATCACCGAAGGAACCTCCACTTTGCAGCCCTAATGCACAACATTATCCACAAACAAAAGCCGAAGTATCTGTATGAAAAACTTGAATGGTATACTTTTCATAAATCATATAACTCTAGAAGAGCTGACTGTAGCATCTTGGCCACTCCATTTCATAAAACTAGAACTTTTGAGGGCAGTTTCCGGTATCAAGCTACAAAATGCTGGAATAATCTTCCACCTCCGCTAAAAAAACCAGTCTCTAAAGCCACTTTTAAAAATCACCTCAAAAAGTATTTGTTAGGAAAGCAGCAAATGCTCTAGAAGTCTAGCGTCTACTATAATGTGATCTGGATTGGCCAAGAATCCTCTCTTATCTTCATGGATATTATTATTGTTTGAGTGGTGTATGAATTGCGTTATCTATATACTTATTAATATTTATTCTACTCGGCTGGTATGTGTCTATTGTTTTTATTAATTATATTTATTATGTATGATACATATTTATTTAATGTTGTTAACCTTATTTAAAATTTACTGTGTATATCTTCTCGTGTGTCACTGTAACTATAAATTGATATTTCGCACCGGGTGCGACAGAAAATCAGCGCCACGCTGCCCAAGCGAGGCATTTATGCTGAGTCGTAGCCTTTTCACTGCCGCAGCAAATCTTTTTTAACTTATTATATTATACTGTATAGTGCTAACTTTGTAGCAGTGAATAAATATTTTCTTTCTTTTCTTTCTTTCTTTATATTCCGATGCATACGATATTATTGAGTCACAATGTTTGAACTGTATGGTGAAGTGTTGAAGCTGTCAGTAATGAAAAGGACAGCACTCAACAAAATGCATAGTACTATCTCTGTCTTTCATATAAAGTAAAGGTTACGCTTCTTATTACGGTTCTTGGCAGTTACATTGCATATTTATTATTCTTTTTTCTACGCTTTGCAAATATGGGTTTGAATTATTATATCAGCCTAAATACGGCTAATTTCTGAGCCAAGAGCTTAGTTTACGAAAATAAGTAATGGTGCCTTTTCTGCTGTCTCAAAATCAAACAATTTTGTAATAAATAATTTATTGTTTTTGAGGTACTTTGCACTCTAGAAGTTAATGAAACGAATAGAAGTCGGTAGGTAAGTTTTGCTTTACAATCAGAGAAATAAATTAAACCAAAATGCCCAGTTTATTTAAAAGTTTCGAGATTTCTTAGTCACCAAAACGATTACGCAAAATGTTATTTTTGAATAGGTACTATTTTCTCATGAGTACTTTCAAACGCGTTTGTTTATCAATTGTGGCCGGCCCGTAAAGTCAATGGATTCATCAACTGAACAGCTGATATCTAAATCTGTCGTATGCATGAGATCATCCGCCTAGTGTGCCATAAACTAAGCTTTATAGGCCGGCCGTTTCGGTATTTGTTTGTTTAAGAAATCAAGTCGCTACATTTCTTAAAAGTTTCGTTAATTTTTCATTGTTTGTTGGGCAGTACTGTATAGTTTCAGTTTTAGATAGGTGAGACAAAGAAGTTTCTCGTTCGAATTGAGCTGCCCGAATGGGAAATACTCCACCTTAAAGAAGACCGCGGTGAAATAAAAATAGTTACCTATGATTCTGCTAGAGAGTAAGGTTGTCCGAGCTCGTTAGGGGACAGGCTTTTCTGACATTATGGGAATTCCTTTTGCTTTCAATGTAGTAACTCCTCTATTTTAAGAAACCTAAAACGCATCCTATTTTGGGGTTCTTCAAAATAAAAGTGTAAAACTTTTTATAGGGTCAGCAACAGACGAGCGACACTCTTGGTGTTGAAAACGTCTATAAGTTACGGTAACCGTATACCACCAGGTGTGCCGTAAGTTTGTTTGCCACAATTGTGATATAAAAAAAATACGACAACGTGTCTAACCAGTCTCACTTGCGGGATCACTTAGAGGATAACAGCGCAATAATTCTTCTTTCTTTATTCAATTCTCAAACAACACTGTTTTAGCACTTCGCCGCAGTCTTATTGGCAGACTGGCATTTTATTCTAGAAAGTCAGGTGTCATAAATGACTATACAGGTACCTCTTAGCTATATCTCATATCACGTAACAGTTCGAGGAGATTCGAATAATTTTATCAATAGTTTAAAATAAAGTGTTTTAACAGCTTTTTTGCGAAAAATTATATCAAAGCTAAAAACGAATTCGACTGAATAATTAACTGACGTATGAAAGTGGGAGATGAAAATGTCACAGGAATAATAATCTAACTAAATAAATAAATAAAATCTAATTTTGATGAAATGGTTCCAATAAACTACTAGCTGCGTGTCTATATGTTTGGTTTTTAGTACATCTTCTATTAGACCCGGTCCCAGCAGTGGGACAAATTATTAAACGTATTATTATTGACGATCAACTACTATCTATAACACAAAGTATTGTAATCTGTAATAATATAGTTACAGAATAACAACAAGGATAACACATAAGTCGCATTAAATTGAAATTCCTGCTCCATACAGCTCAGAGCTTAGACTCAGCTGAACGTAATTGCAAGCGTTGATTGATCTATGTTTACAGAAGCGTTTGAGATACATAGAAAATAGCGCTAGCCATAAAACACATTGATAGTTCAACAAATTAAATGGGTTTCAATTTTGTAGTGAACAAATTGTAGTTTGTAGTAAATTGATAATGGCACTATTAAACTGAGTTTTATATACTTTATGTATTTATTTTAAAAAAGATAGAGAGAGAGATAATCAAGGCAACGACCATTGACATCACACAAACATACTAGTCAATTAAAGACACGTATAAAGTAAACATTCTCACGCGATTTTTCCATATTATAGAAAGGGAATGATTCTAGAGTATAATAGTAACATACATCATCATCATCAACCCATTATTGTCCCACTGCTGGGCACGGGTCGCCTCTAATTTGAGAGGTATTAGGCTATAGTCCACCACGCTAGCCTACTGCGGGTTGGCAGACATTACATGCCATCGAGGAAATCTCTCAAGCATGCAGGTTTCCTCACGATATTTTCCTTCACCGTTTCAGCATGTGATAAAATAGTAATAGTAAGTAGTAAAGTATTTCTTTGATAAAAAACTATCATGTTAGATTTATAAATTACCCACTGAACGCTTTTGTGCATGGTTTTCAAATTGTTAGGTCTACGCAATTTTTTTTTCAGTGCAAAAATTTCCACCCAGCCTCTCGTTACCAATATCCCCTTACACTATCGGGATTATCCCGAAAAGGGAAACTATTCGTTTATCGCCATCTTGTTTAGTCCATCGGTCCGTAATTATTAGATTGTCCTGTTTTTTTCCTTATAAGCGTGACACTAAGCGGCCTTGATACCAAACGAAGCAAAGTCATCAGATATAATATAGAAAGAAAATAGACTTCTTCGTTTGAGTTCCAAAAAGTTCTTGGCTAGTAGACTTGTACTTTGTTCTTCGAACATGCACGAGACTGAGATTTTAGATATCACTTTAGATAATAATCATCATTGACAGACAACTGAAAATGTCATAGTTTGACACTATTTGTTACATATCAAGAACTTCTAAGTAAAGAATATAGTATAAAATTAAATATAGTTGGAATATATCTCGTTTTCTTTTGAAAGAATTTCTCGGTTTATATAACTATAACCGCCAATAGGTATTTTTTTTTTGGTTAACGTCAAGTATATTTAATAAAATCACTATCAATGAATTTGCAGCACCTAATCATTGTTTTTCATTTTCATGTAGGTCACAAGTATGAGATTTATAAAAAATAAGTTTAGAATCAGATCGAGTCTTCAGGACCGCTGTTCGTGTAAAACCCATTGAAAATGGCCACCACCTTTAAAATAGCTGCATTAAAATATAACATGACACAGAAATGACATCAGTATTCCATTTTGTACTTGAATATTCATTGCACCTTACCAAAATGGCTGACCATTGATCTATGGCCACTTTCAATTAGTCATAAGCAATATTTTGTTTTTGTTTCGACGCCTACTTCGAATACAATGTCAATAGCGTTGTATAGGATCCTTATATGATGCACAATTTCTTTAAGCCGTGAAAGTTGTTCTACCAAATATGCTCAACATTTTAATATCTTTCAGTCCAGTTTCTAGGTCGAAGGAAAAGTTGCGGAACGAGAAAGTTGAAGTTTTTAGATTGATTCCGAGGTAGTGCTAAGTTTTATTAGATATCGGGATTGGATATCGAAATTACTACAACACCGTAGAAATGTGTTGAAGAAACTAAGACCAAGTGTAGTGCATGTGTTGTAATTCTTCTCCACCGATTTTTGACCAATTGCAATATTCCTTTTGTACCTAATAAAGGTCACTTAAATAGTTTCCTAGTTATAAAACACAGGAACTACGCATGTGAAGCCAGTATTGTGTTCATTTTCTATAGGTATATTTTTATAAGATCTTATACTTTATTCCGAGTTATTCAGGTACGATTAGCAACATTGACGGTAGACCACTATAGGACCTTAAGCTTATAATAATAAGTCATTGTTGACCGTTCACCAAGATTACTGATTTTAGGTAGATACATATTCACACAGTATGGTTAACAGGAAATATATTATAAAGTACTTTACTTTTCTTACTAAACATATATTACCCACGTGCTTTTACCCTATATCTCAACTTGAAAGGAATTTACATTGCTTTTGATCAGTCACTTGCTCTCATAAGTCTTCACTGACAGCTTATATTACGTCATCATTCATATTTGTACGTACTCAAGCTCCATTCAGAAGCACACATGCAAACGCTTTCTTAGAATCGCGCCTGTGATGTGATTGTTAGTTTTACCTATTTTTCAATTTCAACATAATTTACGACACAGCAATTATATTTTTGGAAGTGTAACGATCATTATTAATGACATTATATATGAGTGGTGACACATTAAGATGACAGATATTGAGGTCACCACATTTATTTAGTAGTAATTAATTAAATCGAAGACGTTTCAGTTGATTTGGAGGTACTTGCGCTTGACGAGTATCAAATATAATGACAGCTGCCAATTTTTTTTTCACTGAATATGTAGGCAAAGATCAAAGATGAAAATGTTCTCATGTATTATACAGCTATTGAAAAAGCGTCATGTTATAATAAAAAGGTCATTCATTTAATGTTACCATCAGTTCATTCTTGAACCTTTTTAAGGACGTATACATATGTAGGTGACTTACTTAATTGTATTGACCCGAATTGTATTGTGCTCTTTAAGGTCTTATTTGCTCGAGAGGAATAAAGGGAAAATTTGTCCTATATGCAAATACTTTAAGGTACTTGTAAACTAGGGGGTGCAATTCTTGTACATTTAAATGAAATTATTAATGCGCATTAAAACGTTATTACTCGAAGTGCACGGTTGGTCTATTGTAGAAAAGGATCCTCCCTCATTGATAGAACCTCTATAGACATTATTTTGTTATAAAATATATGTGGCCATAGCTTGATTTTTAAATGCTAAAAGATGTCCATTGCTATACATAAGCCTTCTATAAAGATGTTTCCTCGACGACTAGCAGTAACCTCGCTACCAAGTAGTCCTTCGCTACCTGCGTCTAGCAGATTTAAGCGACTTTTATCGGCTCAAAGGCCCACCTTCTTGGGGGCCTGCCCACGTGCGCCATGCAAGAACCTTCGAGCACCAACAGCCATCCGTGCTTTGAGCGATGTGCCCTGCCTACTCCCACTTGAGTTCAGGCTATATCAATGACCCGGGTTCTTCTACGGATCTTCTCATTTCTGATTTGATCACATAATAAAACTTCTAACATGGCCCTCATGGCTCACATAAGATTTCCCTTTATGTAATAATTCTATCTCACAGTTTCAACACATTTAAATTGTATTTATTGTTGTATCCCTTCTGACCTCGAACATGTAAATAGGTCCAGAGTAAACAAACCTTACGGTCAGACATATGTAACGAGACGGGTTGTGTACATGCCGAAATATAACGCTTCACAAATGTTGTTTGTACAAGATTACGTGTAATGTTTTAGTAATTCGTTTGAATTATTTAAACTGCTTATTTTGTTTTGGATGAGAAGAAAGGTATCGTGGTATTTAGGTATATTGGCCGAGGAAGGGAACAGAGATTCTTAGACTTGTAATACAATATTGAATACAAAATTTACTTGTAATACAAAATTTGAATAAGGTGATCGATGTGAACTATCTGTATAAGGTCTAATATTAATATTGGATAGTATTTGTAAGGTTAGACTCCAAATACCGCTCGGCAGCGGCGAGGGTGTATGTTGAATATAATATGAAGCCAGTAAATCCATTGGATAAGAATTTAATATATTTTTTATAGAAAAATAATAATTATAATACACCGATAACGTGTCTTTAAAGTACGTTTATAAACATATTTGTGCGCAAGGAATAGATAGAAGATAAAAGATAGGAAGAATAGATTTAGAAGGTATAGTACCTAATATGTTTATATTATGAAGGCAAGACCAAAACTTTATTATATCGTATGTGTAACAATACGCATATATTATATTATTATAATTATATATATTATTTATTATTATGTGGAAAACGTACAGCTAAACAAGCACCCAAGTGAAACAATAGGACGGGAACAGTAGGAAGTATATTTAATTATAACTAATTAACATATTGCTACAATAGGTAGTATATGTTAAATTTGATTTCAATACCAATTTTGACACCTATGAACGCCTGAAAACTAAATGTATATGTATGACAATCAAAACTGGTAAACAGACTCAAAATGTTAACAAACGAACTAGTCTAGGCAGAAATATAAAATAGGTCAAGTTATACAAATGAAATATTGAGACGTCTTGAACCAATTTAGTGATAATTGAATAGTAACATTTGAACTCTGGCCTATAGTTATTTTATTGGTTATTTGGAACTGCACAGCGTGAGGTTCGCTAACTTTATTGGATGATACAGGAAGATAATTATTAATGGCCGTTTTTATTATTTTATTTTGACGATCTGTTTTCATCAGCGCAGCGTATTTATCACATGCTCAAACGGTGAAAGAAAATATCGTGAGGAAACCTGCATGCTTGAGAGCACAGAACTAGAGATTGCAAACCGGGCCCAGCCGGGCCGGACCCGGCCGGGCCCGGTGCCCTTTTAGACATCCACCGGGCCCGGTGACCGGGCCCGGTGACCGGGCCCGGTAGGTACGAGAACTGCAGCACGGAAGCCCCAACTTGTAGAAAATTGGCATGGCAAGTTGCCGTTCTCTCGCGCACCTCTCACCCCTGCTCGCTGTATGCGTGTTTTCTTTTCTTCTCTTAGTCACAGTATAATTTCTACTGTGACTTAGTCGACGTTTGTTCTTGGTTGACGAAGTATGTGTGTTGCTCTGTCATTCCGTCGCCGCCGCAAGCACAGCAAGACTAGTTTATTATAGCTACTTTCATAGCATCATGTCTTACGGAATATTGCTGTGGGGCTGTGCTGCAGACATAGAATCAGTCTTCTACTGCAGAAAAGAGGAATAAGAGCCATTTATAACCTAAGTACTCGTGATTCACTCAGGGAACTCTTTAAAGAAATAAATATTATGACAGTGCCCTGTCAGTATATTATTGAAAATATAATGTACATTAGGAAAAATATATAACATCATACAAAAAAATGTGAACTGCATAATTATAATACTAGATATAAGTCAAAATTAATGAAGCCACAACTTCGTCGCGCTAAAGTCCATACTTTCTTTCATTCTTTTAAATTTGTGGATATAGTTAAAACTAAAGCTACCAAAGTTTATCTATCGAAGTTGATAAGACAAGTTTAGCACATTAAGCTGCGTTATTAGTTTCTTATTCTAATATAATAAAGGTTTTCAAATACATAGTTACTTAATGTTGCCGGACCCGGCCGGGTTGAGAAACATACCGGGTTGCAATCCCTACACAGAACAATTGAAGAGGTTTTATCTGTTCTGTGCTTGAGAGATTGATGGCGTGTGAAGTCTGCCAATCCGCACTAGGCTAGCGTGGTGGACTATAGCTTAATCTCTCTCAAATGAGGAGGACCCGTGCCTGGCAGTGGGAAATTAATTGGGTTGATATTGACTAGGATGGCGGTATTAAAGACCAATAAAGGTTCTGAGTTCGAGTGCCAGTAAGTGCAAATGTTTGCATGCTGAACATGGATATTTGTACCTGAATTATGAATATTACTATGCATGTGTTTACAAAAACATATCTTCAAAAATATTCTTTAGGTTTCTTAAAATAGGGTAGTTTCTACACTGACACCAAATGGATTTCCCACTGTCAGACTAATCACTCTCCTAACGAACTCTGCCAACCGTACCCACACTCAGGTACACAACGATTATTGTTCCACTTCTAGTCTTCTGTAAGGTCACTTCAAGTCGGTCAGCTCAACTTGAGCGAGAAATCTTGCTATGTCCTCTATACTAGTAACCTTTCAGGTATACAAATGGTGTGTTATGTCGTTCTGTTAATAAAGAAAATATTAAATGCATCCGAAATACATATCTTTTAATTTCAATGAAATAATTTACGCTTAAAATACTTTTATCTTGCCACTAGGTACCTACTCAAGTACGAATAACTTAACTCAATAGAATAGTCCTAATGTACTCTTACTATTTATTACTATAGTCTTACAGAACACAATAGTGTTCAATCTCACATCCTTCTTATCCTGTCCTTGAGCGGTCTTTGGTATAGTATTATTAGAATATCAAAAGGTGGATTACTTACAGGCATGATTGATGACGTAGATCCATAACACGATTAAATTTAGTCATAGAACCAGTTACAAGTAGTCAGTTGTGCGTAGTTATATCAATACAGCTAGCGAGTGATATAGTATGTCAACCAAAGCAAAAACCAATCAGAAATTAAGTTTATGACAGCAGATCAGTCAGTACTACCGTAGCGCAGTGGAATTTTGCATTACAAGCACAAAATAATTTGTAAGATTATATTGTTCGATTTCAAAGAAATAGACTATTGTTATTATTATGTACTAGCGGTATGTTCCATCTTATATAGCATAATTATGTATTTCTCAAATAAAGAACCTTCAAATTTTTTTTATGGATTCTAAACCTGTCTTTACCCAATTTTTTTATAATATTTAAACAAAAACGGTCGTCCCAAATAGTCCCTTGTCCCTACAATAACGAACACAAAAAAGAGAATTATCCAATTTAGTGCAGTCGTTCGAATTAGGTGTACAGTACATAAATAAATAAATAATTATTATTATACATAATTTTCGGTGATTCATTTTTATTTATATAGGTATGTAACAATACTTCCTCGGTGAGTCCTTGAGTAGTTTTTGGAACTAGAATTTGCATTTCTTATAGCATCTGACTTACTAAGTCATGCCGATGACGCTGAAACTCGTGCGTTGCATAGACAGTAAACTGTAGGCAAAATGTTGGTGCATTTGCTATGCATTAGCTATTAATGTTAAGCCACCTGTACGAGGGCTTAAGTGCACTGAGAGCAGACGAAGTACTTTAAACACTAAAATACCGCTTGAATAATCTTTCGAGTACGTTGTGTGAGTTACTACCGACTGTTAGCTATTTTATTCAGAGGAAGCTGAGAACTTTATTCAAATATAATTATTAATGTCTTCATAGTTACAACTCTCTTTTATTATAAACGCAAAATTTTGTATGGATGTATGTGACGATGTATCCCTTACGTGCAAAAACAGCTAAACAAGGAATTTGGAGTACAGGTCATATTACCATGTGGGAAATACCGCGCGTGGATACTAGTTTTATTATATAAGCACATATGCTTCGAAATTCTAAATCGGATCGGATTGATGAATTATTTCATAGAATTATTAATATTTTCAATAGTTTTGCCCGTATGCTCAGACCTGGGTTTGATACCCATAATCAGTGCACCATGCTACTCTGCCTACCTCTTCGGAATACAAGTTTAATCGCACTTAATATAGTAATAGTACGTAAGGCATGTTTACGTCACTTTATTTCAAAGCGTCTAGTCTCCTTATTTCTGAAGACAGCTTATACTTAATCAATAACACTTTGCACTGACTGTGTTCTTAACCCTAGAATTAATCTGCATGAACCATTACTGTATGACATAATACATCACCGTTATAAGCACAATAAATAATTAATATGATATGCAATGAGCGGTTGACTCAAGATTGAGTAGCGACAAAATGCGTATTCACAAACAACCTATTAATTTATCTTTAGTGCTTATTGACATAGGAAAAAAAATACAAAAGGTTTATTTGAAACAACTTAGGTAGTTTATTTTCCATCTTTTACAAATGGAAGTATCTGGCTGGCCATTTTAATATTTACTGCTCAAATTTTGACGAAATATGTATATTTTTAAGTAAAAGCTGTGGTAGCCGAGCGGTGTGACCAGTGGGCTGAGATGTCAGAGGTCTCGAGTTCGAACCCAAGGCATGCACCACTGACTTTTCGGAACTTATGTGCGTATTTATCGCATGCTCAAACGGTGAAGGAAAATATCGTGAAAAAGCCTGCATGCTTGAGAGAATTCTGAATGGCATGTGAAGTCTGCCAACCCGCAGTAGGCTACCACGCTAGCCTACTGCGGGTTGGCGGACTTATAGCCTAATCGCTCTCAATTGAGAGGAGACCCGTGCCCAGCAGTGGGACATTAATGGGTTGACGATGAATGATGATGATATTGTTAAATAAATTAACCTAGCGCCATCTAGGTCCGAGCTGGGTCACGTGGCCGTTACTCATACTAGATGGTTGATAAGCTACATAGTTTTTTTGTCGATACATATTATTATTATACTTCCTTAGGTAAAAACAGAATGGAGCCTTAATGCCACTGCGCTAATTTGATCGGAATTGAAAAAACTTTGACGGACAGCGGGCAAACAAATCCGTTATTAAAATAGATTATTTTTGATAATAAAATAGTTTAATTAAATTGGTGGCGAGCTCCAGTTGTCGGAAAGAATCAAATATATTACCTATCCTATGTGTTTAACATCAATATAAATAAAAATAACAGATCTATCATAAGTTAGCCTAAAAATCTTTTTGTATTTTTTAGCTTATTTCAAGCTAAGATTATTAAATTTTATTAAGAAAGAAAAATTCAACCTCAGGCGGGATTCTGGGTTGGGCAGAATTGTCCAATCGATATTGCTATGTCGCCGTAAGACATAAATAACATAAAGAAGGAAAAATTCAACACATCAGGCGTATACCTCGGTGGCTCAGTTGGCAGAGCGTCTGGAGTACCAATCCAGAAGACGCGGGTTCGAGTCCCACCTGAGGTTGAATTTTTCTTTCTTAATAAAATTTAATAAGTTAGCCTTCTGTATACTCATTTATAATAATCTTTTCATTTATATTTATGTGAACATTTAGTGCTAGTGTGGTTCTCAGTATGATTAAAGCAATGACTGAAATAGCTACTTAATATTTTAATTGTTTTTTTAATAATGTATTAATGTCACAGTGACGATTATTATGATGTTGACTCAAGTAATATTTATGCTGGGTAAATACTAATTATAACAATAAGTTGTTTTATTTAAAACTATTTTTCCGTATTATTGTTATATTACCGACTCTATTGAGGACCTCTGTAGTCTAGTGGTTGGAGTACCGGACTGCTGATCACGAGGTTGTGGGTTCGATATTATTATATCCATTGTCTAGTACCCATAGTACAAGCTCTGCTTAGTTTGGGACTAGATGGTGCTGTGTAAAATGTCGCAGAATATTATTATTATTATTGTTAAACTTAACATACCATCGCGCCTATACCCTTCAAGGGGTAGGCAGAGATGCACTGTTGTACTCACTTACGCTTCACCGATATGTATTGGGTCATAAGTAATAGTCTAATGCTATTAACTTAGCATAAATCCACACTCCAAGCTATTACTTAGTTTAAATTAAAAGTAATAGTTTTCTTAATCGAGGATTTTATCCCACAAGCTCTTGTTCAGGAGCAGCGCCGTAAAACTACTTCTAATGGGGCAGTATTTACAACAATTTTTCAATTCAGTTATCAAATAATACACCATAACATAAAATGTTCTCCATATTAACTACAAATAACATTGCACTGGGATTCAAACCTGGGATCTCTCGCTTAGTGCCTAGCTGTGTTCAGGACGCTTTACCAATAATAATATAAATGTTGCATAGGTATGTTAAACTCAATTATATGTATTCTCACTGAAGATATTTAGAGCGTGGCCCGAAAAGTCCACGGCCATTACGACCTACTATGATCTATTTTTCTGATAAAAGGAGGATTAATGGATTTCTATTAAAAAATAAAATAAACATGTCACCGGAAACGGAGATCAGATATAGATGTATAACCTTATAAGTGAGACAGACAATGCCTACGGATTACACCCCCACAAATGACATTCGCTACTTATAAAATGACTTTTATAGTAGGCTTTGGTTTGTGAATATAACAGCCAAACGAGTTGATGTTATCTCTGTGTTCTGTATAATCTGTGAAGGTCTAGTGATGAGTCGACTACGAAATCAAAGGTCCACTAGGGTCCACCCAAGGCACGCTTATAGGAGTTACTTATTTTAAGGAACCTAAACCAGTTTCTTCAGGGTTGGCAATGCGGGAGTGACATCTCTGGTATTGCAAACGTCCATGGGTATCTGTCTACTATCAGGCGGGTCATAAGATTGTTTGTATGAAAACACTTCAAAACGGTGAAGAAAAATTTAGAAAGCTAGCATGCTTTCGAGATTTTCATGGTGGACTGTAGTCTAATCCCTCCAAAATGGCATATGACACATGAAATTAATGACTTATGTTATGTAATTACAGAACCAATGTCATGACGTAGGTATATGACGATTGGATTATTAACTGTAATTAAGACTACCTTCTGGGGTAAAAAATCTAATCCCAATAGGGGAAAAATGTTGTGATTGGTATGAACATTTGAAATTGAGTAATGGGTGTTTCAATGCATTAGATAATAATTCTCGAATTATAAATAAATGGATGGACTGGACAGCCAACTACTATACATAACATAAGCTTCAGTGTTTTATAGTATCTAACCAAAAGGTTAGATAAACACTGAAGCTTTACTTTTTAAATACTATAATACTTACATAATCATGTATTATAGCAATTAAAGAGTAAAATTTGTAACTCACAGACTGCGTGGTCGTTAGTACGATTGCCGAGCAAGAGCTTGATTCCCAGGTCGTGTAAAATGTTAGTGGGTTTTTCTATGAATTTCTCAGTAGCAGCTCGGAGTATAGATTTGTGCCCGTCTGATGGATAAGGCTCACCCCCTATTACATGGGACCTAAAACCAGCGAAATGTGGGTGTCCATACCAATAAAGTTAATTAAAGATGAGAATAGAAAACTGAGCCCTAACAAATAATCACATCTTATTTCTTGGTATCCTCCGAAATTGTGTGGGAGAAATCTAATATATTCTCGGCACAAACAATACGTCAATTCGCTATGAAACCTTGACCAATATTTATTTAGATTCTCGTTAACTGCATAGGTTTCTAGGCAATAACGCCTCATGCCCATTAGGCCGCTGTAGAAACATACGGGGCGATTATACGCCCGGGCCCGTTTATTTGTTCGCGTTTCAAATCCCCAATGCACAAAGCTACCAGTAAATCACAGAGCTATAAAAATCTCATTCGTAATCTCAAATATTTAAACAGATCATGCATGCAGTTGCCCTGGCGGTTTTTTTTTTTAAATAATTTTTAGTTTTTACGTAGGTACGTTTTTTATTCTATAAAGTTAGTTCTGTAAATGTGAGTGTATAGAATACACGTTTCTTTTCAATTGCTTTTGAAAGTATGTTTTTTTAATAACGATTAGTTTTAATAGAAATTCGCAGTGTGTGATAGACACACACTGCGAATTCCTTCTGGTTTGTAGGTGCGTTTACGAACATAAATATTCACAATGCATACGTACATCAAGAACCAATACCTGTAGGCCATACGTATATACCCAATGATATAAAAAACTATAGATACGTTACCCGCCCTCTGAAATGGCAACAAGAAATCAAGGCAATTGCCGGGATCGCGCTTAGTGACGCACCAACCAGCGTTGCGAGGGTACGTTCCGTAAAAATAATTCGTGCTTAATAGTTTTATACTTCCTGAGAACAACATGCCTTAATGTGTTTACAAATTATACTAAAACAGTGAAAGATAAAAATGTGTCTCTCCCTTTCTTTGTACAAATTAGTAGCTGTTGCCATTTTTCATAGCCGTAATGTTCGTGCATGACGTGTCTATATAATAATATGTCATTGTATATACCTATATTTGTTCCGAGCAGGGATTCAAACCGTGACACGTGGCGCAAGAGTCAATGGTTCTGCCACTGCATAAACTGAAATATTTTATATAGGATACAGGATATATAGGACAATTGAAAGTTGTGAGTAAAAATATCGGTCACACGGTAATTTTATTACAGGATGTATGACATATTTATAACTCTATATCTAATATATTCATCACGCATTATTTATGCCAAGTCTAATGCGGGTTGCATTTGTAAAAGCGAAGTTTTATAGTTGCACATCGATAAAAATGTACGAACAATTTATTGCTTAACCGTTACAGCGGCCATCTTGGGTGCGCGGTGCCACACTGTCTCGCGATTCATAACCGCGACGTGACCGCGCCAAACACTGCATCGAATATATTTACAACCATTAAACGCTGAGATCATCCGCTAAGAAGTTTGCCGACGTATTCTGCGAATAGCGAATAAATTTATGATAAAATTGAGGACTACTGGGAGTTTAATAGATTATGTTTGTTAATTATACTGATAGCAGTATTTTATATACTTATTTAGGTCACTTCCATAATGTAAGAATATACTGGGCGTTTTCCTTTTTTTAGTAATCTTTTAAAAAAACGTTGCACCACTCTTTGGTTTTCTCATGTGTCATGTGGGTGCGTTTATAAACACAAAATACTTTTCATGTACACAAACGCCCATACCCGGAACCACTAATATTCTTTTTAATTTTGACACTTCCGGTATGATTCTTTAAACAAATTGGTCTTCTAACTTTTTAGAAGTAAAGACGCATTTAGAAAGTGACATTTGTATATTTAAATATCTCTCTTATTAAAAAGTTTTATTCAGCTACGAAATCCATAACTGAACGACTGATGATGATTACACTTACGCAAATATTAGATGATATTATAATTAAACTTCATTAAATCCTCCAGATAATGAAAGCTTTAAAGGGATCATTTGGGGTTAAAATAATAGATACCAATATACCACAATCAAATTTATAAAACGTAGTTTCATTTAAATTAGCTCATACCCAAATCTACTAGATCTAAATAACATTATGGCGCAGCGTCCTCTAGTTCCAAGCTAAGCAAGGACATGTGTACACTACATGTATACTTTTTTTTAAATACGATACATCCAAGACTCGGACACAACTATTGATGTTCATCCCTCAAACATTTGTCCCTCCCGGTAATCGAAACCGAGACCCATAACACAGAAGGCAGCATGAACTACCGTTACGCTAATCGGGTCGTCAAACATTTAGCGTCAAGCTTTTAATCATCATCAACCCATTATTGTCCCACTGTTGGGCACAGGTCTCCTCTCATTTGATAAGGATTAGGCTATAATCTACCACGCTAGCCTACTGCGGGTTGGCGGACTTCGGATAAAATCTCTCAAGTATGTAGGTTTCCTCACGATGTTTTCCTACACAGTTTAAGCATGTGATAAATACGCACATAACTTCTAATGTAAGATTAAAAACAACATTTTTAACTTTTTATCAAATTCATATTATTTCTAACAAATATCTATATAGTCAGAATAGGTTTTCTTAGTTAATTCATACAAGTCTGCCTACACAGTGACTTAATTCTCAAATATATGTTTCCTATGTCCTTGGTGACTCAAACTAATGACAATGGTTTTATTTCTGCCATATTCATAGTATAACACCATGTCGGAATATAAATACTACCATTTTTAGAAACTATTGTGTCATGTATTGATTTTCTTAGTATTTAAGAGCAAACTAGTGACATCATTCGCGGTGTGTGGTTTTATTTGTTTACTTAGGTATGGTAAGATTGCTTAAGTCGTACATTTTATTTTTATATTATATGGGAAATTAAGGCTACACGTCACAATGAGTACCTATATAAAAGTATAGTATGATGTTTACAAAAAATATAAAACAATATTTTCGTTGTGTTCGTTTTTAAACAGGCTACTAAGAAAAATATGTATATTTTTATCAAATATATTCTACCTTGAGGTGAAAAGTACTGTAAGTTATATGTTAATTTAATTTAAACAATACTTTCATCCAATGATATTTTAATTTATGAAGTTAAAAACATGCCTACGATACGACGCGAATTGCCTAAGCGAAACAGTGTTAAAACTCTACCTAAGGGCAAACTTTAAGAGTTATAAGTAAGACTAACTCAAATTATTTATTCGTTCTTTAAAAGCATTTTTTAACACTCTATCTTAGTAACAGCCTTTTTTTAAACGTTGCCCTGCACTATGATTTTCTTCTATGCAATGCACTTGAAAAGTCACATTCTTACTGGAACAACTACGTACAAGACTATACAAATATTTGTTACGTTCGGAGATTGAACTCACAACTCGTGGTGCAGGCGAAGATCTGTATTAAGAAACTTGAATTGTAACTTAATTATGTAGTTTCTGCCTACTCCTATGGGGAAAAGGCGTGAGCACGAGCATGTATGTACGTCTTTATGAGGGGTGAGCCTGGACTACCCGAAGGGCCCCGCCATCCTACGGTACCACACTCAGTTTGAATGAATCCGTGAGTACCTAGTACCTACTCTGGCCCCAGAGGGTTGTAAGGAGTGCTTGGTTTTAAGTCGGTGTGAGTGCGGCCGTAAGCTTACTCATTCTAGTCAATGTTAAAATGGAATTTAGATAAATAAATATCTTAATATTTATGATAATAGTGAAAGTAATTTGCCTCACTTATGGGAATATTAGATATTGAAATAAAACTACTTTTTGTGGATTATATACATACCTATTTTTGTTGCGCTTTTTGTTGAGTGCTTTACAACATTCATGGGCACAGGCAGTAACGAATATAATATCAATATATGTACTACGATCAAATTAGCTAAAAGTAGTTTTATTATTTTTTTAAGCTAGAACAACCCAACGCTAATGTGCTAGCAGGAACCTACGATAATAAAATAAAGCGAGTTAATATCCTAAATATTAACTCGCTTTATTTTATTATCCTGTAGATGAAACAAATAATTATTTTGCCGACCCATTTAGCTCAGCGGTAGTTAACGCTGCCTGCTGTGCTATGGATCCCGGGTTCGAAACCCGGTAGGGACAAAACTTTGTGTGTGATGAGCATCAACATTTGTTTCCGAGTCATGGATGTAGGTATCTATGTATAATATGTATGTATTTACAAAAAAAAGTATATATGTACGTAATATATCAACCAACTAGTATCCGTAACACAAGCCTTGTTGCTTACCACGGAACTAGATGGCGCTGTGTAATAATGTCCGGAAATATTATTATTATTATTAATAGTGTTCTTTTTTAAACCTTGCACCACTTTAAAATTCTCTCCTGTGTCGTGGGTGCGTTTACAAACACAAATTTCCACATAGGTACACAAACGCCCAAACTCGGAACATCCTACAAAAATTTGTAACATCGTACCCGGACCTGTGCCGCAAAAGCATATCCCTCAGCCATTGCGCCATTGATTTAATAAAATGTTAAATCAATGCATTCCGCCAATCGAATAGTCAAAATATACTCAATAAATAATATATAAATTTAAGTTATTATTTGAGTGTTATCATGATGTGAAAAACCACAATGTTCATTCCTGCGAGCTTATTTTGGTTTATGTGAAATTAAATATGTTATTATAACATTTTAATTGTGTCCTAATAAGGTAATGCAATGAAATTAAAATTATAATTTGTGTGTGTGTATTTTTGGACGATGATTTGATTTATGGATTTTCCATCCAAAAATACACACACACAAATAATTCAGATAATAACTCACTAGCGATATTGGGTAAATCATGATTAGAAAATTCGACAAGCGGTATTATTATTACTAGAGAAAATACAGTATTGTATAGTCTCTATTATTATTAATTTAAGAGCTCAGCTCTTGTCGGTGGAGCAATCGCCACAGTTCTGTATCTTCAGCTTTCTGTTTGACTTCTTGATACGACTCGGTCCCCACTTTTTCCTTCACTTGATCAACAAAACGTCGTCTAGGATATCTATCAAATTTTAAAAATCAACTTTATCTTCACCGAGTAGGTTACCTTTCTTAAAATTTATCATACAAAATTATCACTAGAATTATTATCATTATCATTTATATTGTGAATAAAATTTGATTTTTAAACACCACTGAATGCAACCGTAATATGAACTCTATCAATAACTATGCTATTAAGGACCTGTGAAATGTGCGAAAATTCAAATTAAACACCTATAATGTGATAGGTACAGGGTTTATCACAAATTCCACATGCCTGTTTACCCCTTCATCATCATCATCATCATCAGCCTATTTTTGTCCACTGCTGGACGTAGGCCTCCCCTATTGAACGCCACAGAGCTCGATCTTCGGCCGTTTACCCCTTATACAGTTGAAATTCCCAAAAATCCATTGCTAGTTATCGTTTACATACCTTTTTACCTAAAGTCTCCACGTGATTATAATATCCAAAAGTACTGAAATGTCGCAATCAAAATTATAGTTAATAAAATACAAACTGCCGTGCCGTTCCAAATAATTTATTTTAAACAAATATTTGTGGAAGTGTAACAAATTAGCAAACTACTAATACATATCTACCTACCTGTCACGTTTTAGATTCATATATCAAGAAGTTTTTGAGAATACGTTTAGTGAGTAGCCTTTCGCTTTTATTAGATAACGAATATAATACAACCTAGATACTTTTCCTTCTAATAAAGTTTTTAGGTTAGAAACTACGCCTACGCTTGAGTACAGCTTGTTACTGAAAGTTTTTTAAAAAAAAACTCGTTATTCGAAGGTTCTAAGTTACAATCTTTTATAAAGGATTTATTAAAATACGTTAAATCTATTTGGCCTCGTCTGAACCATCCTATTTCAAGTTTTCCAATCGTGAGTAGATATATTTTTCTTTTTTGAAGTTATGTCTCTGCATATCTATGTTTCTGCAATATTAGCATGAGCAGGAGTTTTTGTGTTAGATTAGTAGGTTGGTCATATAATAATATCTAAGTATAGCATAACCCAAAAGGCATTTCAAGATCCAAGAACCCTTTGTGCTTTGATTTCGCAAAGAATATAAATAAATCAAGGTTCCTCTCTGTTCGTCTTTGTAAACAGCGACAAAAAAAATACAGCTCTGAATAAATAAAATATTCAATTGAAAGTAAAAATTCAATTGAAAGTAAAAATTCTTTCTCCGTAGCTTTTATTTTGTACCCATCTCCTAAAAGGATTGGCTAGATAGAATGTCATATTAAAAATATTTGGCAAATACGTACACATTCCACT